>OY728135.1:890208481-890852757 GCA_963277665.1 Viscum album
TTTAAATTCTATTATCTACAAGAAGGAATACACCATGAAGAAACCTACACTTCGATATCAAGACATGAATCTATTCAAATCCTACTAGCCATT
The DNA here is from genome assembly GCA_963277665.1 of Viscum album. NCBI lineage: Eukaryota > Viridiplantae > Streptophyta > Magnoliopsida > Santalales > Viscaceae > Viscum > Viscum album. Next base: position 890,208,575 of record OY728135.1, read on the forward strand.
GTAGAATTCATTGATTTAAAACTATTCGAAATGAATGTAAAGTATAATTTCCTTAACAAATTTGTTCAATTGAATGTTTTCAAAAAACAAAATCATTTTTTGGAAGATACAAAACATCCTGAATATGTTTACAGACATTACAAAGCATTAAATTGACTTGAACTAGCCCTTAGAGGCTAGCATGATAGAGTTATAGGATTTTTATTGCATTATAATTATATAAGGGAACTAATAATACAAATATTTTTATAAATAATTTTTTAATACATGTTTTTACCATTCAAATTTTTGTTTATGACATTATATTTGGATGCACTCAGAAATCCTTAACTGATTCATTTGCGAATCTTATGAAATATATGTTTGAGATGATTATGGTGAGGGAGTTAACATTCATTATTGGTTTTTAAATATATTAATAACTAGAAGGAACAATAATATATCAAAATAATTACATAAAATATTAACTTAAAAATTATGGATACGACAATACTAAGGGTATTAGTACTCAATTTGGTACCTCGAATACCCTTGATTTGGATGAAGCAAGAAAACTAGTGGATGAAGTTGTATTTAGTGGTGTGATTTTAATTTTACTATAAATAACATATAGTTTTCTAAAATTAATGTTTTCAGTGTGATTATGTGCATGATACCATGAAAATCCAGAATAATTCTATTTAAAAGTAGTGAAAATCATTTTTCACTGTTTAAAAGGGACTATGGATATGGGACTATTCAATTCATATGGAAATGATTTTGTTTTAAATATTTTCTAGGATTCTAACATTGGTAGTTTTAGAATGTATAGGAAATGTACATACATAACCTATAATTTATTAGGAGATGCATTAGTTTCTTGGTAATGTATGAAACTACAATCAATAGCACTTTCCACTATAGAAGATGAATATGTGGCAGCAGGAAGCTGTTGTGATCAAGTGTTGTGGATGCAGCACACGCTCACTGACTTTGGCAGAATTTTGACTTTAAAAAATACGATGAGATCACACAGGTCCCATTAACCTAAGTAAAAACCTTGCAGATCACTCACATGAAAAACACATAGATATTAGGCATCACTTTTTTAGGGGTCACATACAAAAATGAGAAATAATTTTACAATTAATCGGAACACAAGATAAACTTGAAAATATATTTACCAAATTATCATATTAGGATCAATTTGAATAAATTAAATTGAAGCTAAGAATGATCAATGTAATATAATCATTCATATATACATCTTTTTTTAATCATCTTTTTACATTAAGTTAATAATAATTTAAGGGGTTTTACATTTTTTGATCAATGTCACATTTTTTAATCAATCTTACATTTTTTATCTATATCACATTTTTGATCAGTCTCACATTTATTTGATCAATCACAATTTTTTTTGATCAATGTAAAATATTTCAATATATCCCACATTTTTTGATGCACCACACTTTTTTGATCAATCTCACATGTTTTTATCTATATCACAATTTTAGATCAATCTAACAATTTTTTGATCAATCTCACATTTTTTATCAATATGAAACTTTTTATTATGAATCTTAAATTTTTTTATCAATATCATATTTTTTGATCAATCTGATATTTTTTATCAAACTCACATTATTTGATCAATCTTAATTTTTTTATCAATCTCCCAATTTTTTATCGATGTCACATTTTTTTATCAAGGTCGCATTTTTTTTATCAATATCACATTTTGGAAAAATATCACATTTTTTTGCCAATCATAATTTTTTTTAACAATCTCAAATTTTTTGTTCATTATCACATTTTTGGATCAATCTAAAATTTTATATCAATCTCACTTTTTTTGATCAATTTAACAATTTTGGACCAATCCCACATTTTTTTGATGAATATCACATTGTGTTATCAATGTACATTTTTTTTCATCAATCTTGCATTTTTTGATCAATCACATATTTTTTATGAATCTCACATTTTTTGTCAATATCATTTATTTTGATATCTAATTTTTTTTATCAATCTATCATTTTCTTCTATCTCAAGTTTGTTCCAATATCACATTAAAACATTAATCTGTGAACCCAACCAATAATATACGGATATTATGAATTCTAAAATTCCATATACAATAAACATTGATTTCAATAAAATCAAATTATTGGTTTTTTTATTATGGTTTATCAAATTCATTCTAAATACCTTAGAAATGATTCTTTATTTAATTTTCATTTTTTTTATAAAAACATTAAGAGTTCAATAATTTTCAACAAGAAGATATCTTTGATATAATCTGGAATGTTGAATTCCAGTGGTCACTTCACCACGCTTATAAATAGTGAACCCTCCAACCTTTCCCATAATGAAATTTCCAGAGATTGTAGTGAAGCACTGCCCCCAATTAACTAGAAGAGTCCAATATGTTTTCTAATTAGAGGTACTTTTGTCTATATATGTTTGAATCCTCAGTAAACTCTCCAATACAAATGGCTCCAATGGAATTTTCCATGTTGTGGTTTTATCCTGAATGGTTTCTCAAAAGAGATTTCTATGAGAAGTATGACTCTACCCTGAGAAGGATTATTCAATTCCATGGTTGGGAATCAGTATGTGTCAAGGGACTAAAATCTCAATCACCAATAATTTCAAAGGACAAAATACAATTCTATAAAACATAGAAGTGGATGAAAATAATTTGAAATTTTCATTTCAAATATATGATAGAAAATATTTTCATTCAACTAGTAAGGTAGAATACTTACTAAACTGTCAATATTATAGATATACATTCTATAAATCCCAAAAACAAACAAATAAGATGTGATCTTTTAACAATGAAATGGTAAAAAATATGTGTTTGAATTCCATGATGATAAAAGATAATTGACCCAATTTTTATCAAACAACAAGGTAGTTACTCTAGATGCAAGTATTTCTAATTCCTTAGAGTGATGATAGAAATACATTAAATGTATTTGTTTCTTTTACACTTGAATAACTTTCAAATATGAGTAAAATATATCATTTGAGATATATCTTCATAGCTATATAAAATCTATATTTTAGAGCTCCAAAATCATAGTTGTTGATGTTTGCAGCAATTCTAAGTCAGTTTATTTTTGAAAGCCTAAAGTTTTACAGCATCCATCTTTCATCACAACCAAGAAATGAATTACTATGTGGATTAGTTATTGTAAAATAAAAAAATATGAAAAATAGTTTTGACTCTAATTCCATAATGTTGTCTTAGATTATTGAGGTTGAAACCCCAAAAGAAAAAGTTGGTGAAACCAAGGTACCATCTACATCAGAAAAGAAAAAGAAAGGAAAGTCCTAAATTCTTCAAAAACACAGAAAAATGTTTTTATGGTGAATGCATGGTTGAATAATGGAGGAAATAAAAAAGATAACCTAAAAGACCAAGAACCTGTTTTTGGTTTCAATCTAGACAAGGATCATCCTGAAATCATTCATGTAGAAGAAATAATATGAGCTGAAGCAAAGTGAATAAAAGATAAGAAGGAGAAATAAAAAATTTATGATATTGGAATTATGTTGATGTATCTTGAGAAAGTCAGTGATAATATACAAATAAGGGATCTTGTCCTTATTATCATTGAAATACCAAACATGTAAGACAAAGGGAAAAAGAAACAAAAAGTTCATAATGAACTAGTTTTAGAAGAAAATAATACACAAAAGTTTAGTCCATTGATGAATAAATCCATTGATAAGGAAAAGGTGATGAATAATGAAAATGAAATATGGAAGATAATGTTTGTAAGTAAGATAATAGATATTTAGATGAAAAGGGAGTTAGTGAACCTCAAAAATCGTACTCTGATACAATAATAGTTTAATCATTTGAAGCATCATCAAGTAATATCCTATCCATAGTAATTCAGTTTGTCTTTGATGGATGGACAGAGAAAACATTAAATGAAGGTGATCTAATTTTTATATGGATAAAAAAGAGATGAGTGGATGAAAATGAAAATCTAAATATTGAAGCTATGGAAATATGAACTCACTAAGGTGATCTTCTTGGTTACAAAGATTACTATGAAACTGATAGATCTATTGTAATAAAATGAGTTCAATACATTTAACATTCTTTGAAAAGACATGAATATATCTTTCTATACATTTCTAATATAGATGTGGAGATTGAAATTACTTCATATAATCACTACGAATAAACAGAATTAGTGATAGTTTTATTGGATAGGTTTTTGAAACCTGAATATGAATTCAAATTATTTAATTAATTTTCATTGGAACATAAGAAATCATGTAACAAATATGTTAAATATTATTATTTTAGGGATAAAAATTTAAAGACCCGTGATATTACCATTTAATATATAAGGGGATGGGTAAATGATTGCCCAAACTCCTTTAATAGGATAATGAGTGAAAATAATGAGAATTTGAAGGCATTTTATACACCTAGTATTTAAAATGGAGTCCACTATGAAGGGTTTTAGGATCTCAAGGTCAATGTGTTAGATTATTACAATGAATTCTTTTTTGGTAAAAAAAAGATTTCAAATTATTGAGAAGGTTTTTAAAATCAAAATATAATATTTTCATGCCAAATAAGAAAAGCTCAAAGAATAGGAAGAGATTAATAAGATTTAAGAAAAAAGAATTCATAATGAAGATATGATGTTTACAGAGCAAGAGGAAAAGCTTTAGACTTATCATATATCCTTCGAAAATCTAGTGGAATCTATGAACGAATTCTAGAAGATAAAGATAGTTTATTTAAATCAGATAAATAAGGAAAAGGAAAAATATATTGACAAAGACAAGGACTCCAAATTAATTTTCTATGAACTCATGTTTTAGATTTTTTGAATTTCTTTTAAAATTTTATTGACATATTTATATTTTTAATTGAATGTTTTCCATATTTTGATGAATGATCTCTCATTTTTTAGATCATAATATCATTAGTTTATCTGTATTTGTTTCTCTAAAAATATCCAGGTATTAAGAAATCTTTCCTATTCTATTTTTTAAGTCAAAAAGTGGTAGAATGTTTTATTATAGTGGAGATTACATAGAGGGGGATAATTAAAGATTATATATTTCTGAAAATTTTCATGAAAAGATAATAATCTTAATTAGGGGAGAATATTCTTGTAGAATATGATCCGTAGGGATTCTATTATCCTATTGGAGAGGATAATCAAATTCAAATATTATTTGGAAGAGTTTGTAAAAAAATAAAAGCAAGATAATTATAATTATTCTGAATTTGATGTTAATTAACATTTTTGTGCCATAATCTGATTTAAAATGTGTTTTGTGCTTTCCAAAAAGCGAAAGATTATTGAGGAAAAAGTTTTTATTTGACTTTTATATTCCTTTGTTCTTTGGAAGTCACAAAATACATTTAAAAAATACATATTTAATATTCTAAGACATTTGTTTCTAACTAAAATTTATAACAATTCCACTGTTATGTATCAAATCATAATCAATTGATACAATCTAATAATGATTTTTATCAATCTCACTATTTTGTATTCCATATAACTCTACAGATAAATTCTGATTACAATTTTTATCAATCTCACTATTATGTATTTCATCATACTCACCAATAATTCCATACTGAGATGATTATCATAAACATTATTTCAAATGGATATAGTCATATTTATTTACTGTTCATTCTTTTATTTTATTGGATATTCCATATTATTTTCATAATCGCTCTATAGCATCAAGAAAATATTATTGTATTGAAAAGAATAACCTTTAGTAAAATTGATGTTCTATATTATGTTTTGATATGTATTAAAACTATGTACATTTGTTAGTTACAATATGGCTATCAGAGTGCCACCAGTCCACGTCCCTCCAATATGTATGGATGACATCAGATTGTTGGAGGAGATTTTGAATGTTGTAGAAAATGACTATAAATACTAGGTCATTTGAATGATGTTATAGTAGTTGAATTCTAAATATATGGAAACTCTTCCAAAACATATTTGTGACAAAATATTTGATGTGATATAGTTGTGAACCTCTTATTCAACACACTATTAATCTTCAATTGCAATGTTTTTCATTGTGGGATTCGGATTGTTACAGATTTCAATCGATGGATTCAATGGATAGGAAGACAAAAGGCATCCATCACTGTATTGATCAAGGTCTTGTTGGGATATAAATATAGTCTCTGACAATTTTATAGAGGGATTACCTTGGTGTTTGTAATTAAAAACTCATTGGAAGTATAAATCAAGGAACCCTTATTCAAGGTTGTTGGATACCGTTCTCTTTGTGTTAAATGATTTCTAATCCTTTACATGTATTTTTTTAATTTGAACTATTTGTAATAGACCATGGATTATTCAAATGTATATTTTCTATTTTATATTTTTTAATTTATAATTAAAATTATTATGATCAATTACTCAAATTACAATAAATTATTCTGATTATGATAAATTACTCAGATTATGATCATTTTGTGATTACAATCTCTTACAATCTGTGCTATATGATTCTATATGCTATATGATAGAATATTATTATTTCCATTACTCTGATAATTGTATTCATCATTAATTCCATACATTACTAAGAAATATATTCCTACAATAAATTATTTAACTGTGGAATACTACATTAATAATCCGATTTTGATAATAATCTGGCCCATGGCACTGTCAAAGTCATTTTTTTCATACAGTAGTAGTTTTGAAATCAATTACATTAATTAATTTGAACTATGTTTTTAGAAAGATTATTTTTAAACAAATAATTAACCCCTTCTTATATATTGATCATATACATATTAATTTCGATCCTAAAAGATAAACAATGGTTCCATCAAAATGTCTAACATGATAAGTGGTAATGGAAAATAGGTAATAATCATTTCATATGGTTGTAGTTCACCGTACAAAGAAATAGTATGTTCGTTACCCATTAGATTTTAGTGTGTGTAATTGTCGGTAAAAGAATTTATATAAAAAAATAATGGAGTATTCATTATAATTGTTTTTTATATAATTATAGAGTAATTATTTTTGCAGGGGGTGGAGAAAAAAAATAAAAATAAGGGAGGTGAGAGAAAATTATGCCTCATAGTTGGTAAACTTCTTTCAGTTTGTTCCAAAGGTATTCATTGGATTGCCTTTATACCCAGGTAAGGGTTATATAAAAAAGTGAGGGATATTAGGAAATATATTGGTATTATTTTGGATGGACCTAAGAGGTTTTAGAGGTGTGAGGATTTGGTAGTGTGGGTGGCCTTCTACAGAGATGGAAAATGAATGATAAGTTTTTGAAAACACGTTAGGTGTTCACATGTTATTACCCAACTAAAGTCATACCATAAAAACATAAAAAAATAATAAAATAATTATTTACTAAATATGTCCAAAAATGGGTTTTTTAAATCGTATAGCACAAATATGACCCTATGATTAAGGTTTATCCCAATTAATCATAATTTGACCTTAATCAATGTGATTAATTTTAATCACTTTTACTAATATTTTACGAAAAATTTAACATAATATAATTAGAATGAAAATAATATAATGATTATAATGCTTTATGTTATTTTTTGGAAATTTAATTCATTGAATAGGAAAAATTATGATTAATTATAATCCCATAGATGAGTCGAAGTTACTAGTCCTTCAAGTATAAAGAAGTTCAAAAAGTTTATTATGATCCTATATTCAATTTAAAAGTGAAATTCATTTGGATGACCTATATTGTATTAATATATGTATAATTAATCTAATATAACCTTAAAACAAATTTAAAAATTAATTTCACTTAAATAATTATTCAAAAGAAAAGGTAGGTTTTACACTAAAATCACTGTTTTTCATTATTCATCAAAAAAAGCATTTTCTCAGAAAAATCCCAAAAATTCACCCAAATATAATTTCATGATTATTTATTCAAAAATGAAGTTTATTTTATCAAATAAATTTACACATGTCTTTAAATTAAATGTATTATTAAAATAGGTTGATTAAAAAAATTGTATTTTTAAATGTAAATGGACTTCAAAAAAATTATATCTCTCATTATCAATATGTTTTTTTCTATATAGAAAAATTAAAAATAATATTCAAAATTTTTGATTAATATTCATATAAATATGTTTAATGACTAGTTTATAATTATATCATTTTAATAATTATAACAATTGAATGATTGTTTAAAGAAACATCTATGTTGTGTGTAGTAAATTCCATGTCAGTGTTGTGGGTAGTGTAGGCCACGTCAGTACTATGTGTAGTGCAAGCCAATTCTGTGTTTTGTGTACTTAAATACAAGTCTGTTTCATATAAAGAGAAAATTTTAAATAGTGTTATAATATATATATATATATATAAGTATTTTTCTATAACATGAAAGGAAAAATATTAGAATATAGAATAATTGAAACAAAATAATTCAAAAAATCTCAGGGAATTAAATTAAACCCCACTTAAAATGAATTTTTCCCAAAAAATTCTTCTTGGATATCCAATGTTTAATAGTATAATATTTTGGTCATTGAAACCCACAATGTAAAAATAGATACTAAGCCTTCCATTAAAAATAAATGTTTTAAATATAGAGGTTACCCATAGTATAATATAAATAGGCTTCCACATTGGAAAACATATGTGGGAGGTGAAAACATGTTCATGGGAGAAAAATAAAACTATCACGTTCTGATTGAGAGTAATAGAGAAAATGTTTTTCTAAAAGATAACAATCAGGAAGCTATAAATCTACAAGAACTAGAGTACCATATTATTCATTAGAAAATGAGGTACTTGGATACCATTTTTGGTTTCATGATCTGTTTTATTAAAATAAAAAATATTTTAATGAAAAGTTATACCTGTACGATTTCAGGAAAACATCACTCTTTTTTGTTCTCAATTCACATCACCCATTTCAAATGTTTTTCATTTTATTCATTGATAAGGTTTATATGTTTAACCATTTAAAGAATGGTTAGGATAAACTTGGGATGAATTTGGTGAAAATAAATTATTATATTTCCACATGGGGATTTAATAATATGGGATAAAATATTATAAAAATTTGTTTTTGATGATTAATGATGACATAAGGAATATATTAATGGTTATATTTCACTTAATAATGTGTTTTTATGGGACATAACTTTTCTAATATATCAATTTTCTACTCTATCAGAACCATTCAACATGTTCATTAAATACAAAGAGAAAAACATAAACTGAAAAATCCTTATATGTGTCACCTTTAATTATTATTAAATAAAAATATCTAAAATCATTAATTAAATCATCCTTAAGACATTTTCAAGGATAACGCGTCATAATACATATTACCTTTTATATTTCACCAGTAGTCTCTTCATCATCAGCAATGTCACCAACACTCACACCACCTTGTAAGTTCCCTTCAAAAGCATTCAGCTTGGGACATAGAGTTGCAAAATGACTATTTACTGAACACTTAAACACATAAAATTCGATGATTTACAAGGGAGTACAACATAATAATCTACTTCATTAACCAAAATTTACATTTTTCCCATGAAGGAACTTGCATTATGTAATTCTTTTCCACAATAAAAACATCTTTTTGTTCCTCTAATACATTCATTTAAATGATTATTTACATATTCATGACACGCATGAAACAAAATATTCTTTACTCTATGGACTCTACTACCCAAAATCTTATTAAACACCTTTGTTCTCTACCTTGGTGATTCCATGAGTTGGTGAAGATAAATGTTTTTAATCATGTTTTGTGAAAAATGATTATGGATTGTCACAATATCACTCACTCTAGTGATAATCCCACATGACCTCTCATCTAAAAATCATCCATCACATTCAACGTTAATACAGTTCCTTCCAGTTTTCAACATTGACTAAAACAAGTTGAATCGTGTGAGAATTACATATCATAGAAAAAATCCACATTGTCCTGAAAATATTTTCTTATAGGATGTTTCAATCATGACACCTTCGTTAATTTAATACACCATTGGTTCTTCCTAAGTTATTCATATCCAACATATTTTTAAATCCTTCATGACGGTTTGTGAAGTGTTTGTGAATTCCCAAATCTTATCTCATGGGAGTGTCAAACAAGGTGTGTAGCACGACCCATTATCATGTACCAGATTACCCCAAGTTAGGCCAGGAAAATATTATCAAAGTTGATACCCCTAGGTACATCTTTTCCAGATCCACATCCACATTTATTATTGAGATAGTGATGTATTTCTTGGTAACCAATTACATTATCCTTTAAAAAAATTATATGTCATTTTTCGATACATTAAATATTCTTTTTTACATACCATTAGAGACATTTCTAAACATATAAATAGAATTGTAACTAGGGATATCACTTCTCTATTCTCATACTAGGTTCCAAATGACGACTAAACCGTTCAATTGACACGAACTATAGTGACTGAGGAATGACATACATGGATATTACATCATTTTATATGAATATTTTTTACATTACAAAAATACATTCCTGAAGAGCATAACAGATTAGTGTATATGTAATCATGAAAAAAATGTTTCCCTTATAGATAATCATCATCAACCTCTCCTATAAATATTTCACATTTAGTAATGCTACCTGAAACCATTCTTCATAACATGTTGAATGGATACATAAGAATGATCTAATATCATATGTTTAGTAATTTTATATATGGGAGATATGTAAGCATAATTTTGAGCATAGGGGTATGATGAAAAGATTGTGAAAATAGAATATCATACCCTACATATCAAAGATCATATACATAAATAATGTAATAAATCATTGATGTTAATAAGACATGAATCATATGGAACCAAATAACATAATCCATGAAATCATAACATATGAATATAAAATAGAATTTTGGTAGACACATAAAGATATGTAATGATTTCCATAGTTGTGAAGGAATTTATATCGGGACCATATTAGTGGAAAATTACTTTTTTAAACTAGGTTCACATCCCATTTCAGCTGTACATTATTGAACCAAGTTCACCACTTTTTCATGTCCTGTATTACTGAACCGACATCAACTGCCATTCTATCCCTGAAATACTATCCTGGGTTATTTTCCTGTTCTATCCCTGTAATACTGAGCAAAGATAAATTTTCATTACATCAATGTCTTTATCATTATATATACATAATTACAAAATGAATTGGATGAAGATATATGTCCCAACATTATCATAATGAAATCATACATTCATGTGACAGAAAATGATAATCAATCATATAATATCCTATGAAATTAAATGGGTATCATAATGATGTTAACATATCATAACATGTGGGAAAATATATAGGTTTCTTAACCATTTAATCTAAAGTATAACCCATAAAATTGAAATAGATTTCAAAAGCATATAACACATGAAATAGAAATGGATTTCATAAACATAAAATCCATCAAATAGAAATTGTTTTCATAAACATATAATCCCTAAAAGAGATAAAAAATCATAAATATATATCCAGTGAAGGAGAAACAAGTTTGATAAATTCCATGACAATAAGCATAACCCATTCATAAATGGAATATAAATGGAACATTTAGATCATTTCTTATAAGGGCATGTGTAACATCTATATATGTCATATTTGATGGAAAATAATATTGAACTATATTTCAAAACATATATTGTGTAAAATATCCTTTTATATTTGATGAAAAATACTTTAATATATAAAACAATTTTAAAGTAATGTTATTCAGAAATAAAATAGAAATCTTATAAAAGAGACTTGAAATCATTTTTCTAACATATTTTCTTTTAAAACATATAAAATAAGATTAAAAAAATTTTGAATTTTGTTTTTATTGAAAACACATAGAAAATAAAAGAAGAATGATTGAAAATGTTTTGAGGAACATTTTACATGACAACATATGAAAGAAGGAGGATTTTTTTTTGAAAACATCTTATATAAAATATATTGAAAACATATAAATGAGTCTTCGAATTATTTTGAAATCCTTTTTCCCTTGAAAACATATAAAATAATATTCCAAAAATTTTAGAAACCCTTTTCTTTTAAATAACATTGAAAATTTTTTAATGATGCATGAATATATTTTGAAAACCATTAATTTGAAAATATAATTTAAAGAAATTCTTAAAAATTAACCATTAAACATGAAATTAATGCTTCAAATGATTGATGGTAGAGAAATTCTTACATGTCGTACAAAGGTAAAAAGAATATTAATTTTTCATAATAAAAATGATACAAAAAATTAATCATTTAAAAAGAGACAAGAAGATTACAATGAAAAAATTCGTAACAATTAAAATGGTTAAAATTATTTTTTACAATCATAATAGAATATTAGAATGTTAATTGAAAACATTTTTGGAAAAAATGGTTTCATAGGGACACATTTTTCTAACCAAAATTATGGTAAAGATGATATTTTTTGAAGACATATTAATTAGTATATTATATACAAAAAGTGGATAAAATTGTACCTATATATGAATAAATAATTAATTTACATATGAGGATAAAATTCATGAATGTTCTTCAGAAATGGATCATAATATTCCATCAAGGGAATCATAAACATAAATAATCACAAAAAGTGATAAGATTGTCTCCAAAAATATTATATAATGGTAAATTGGGATGATATTATCCTTTTAAGAATATGAAATTTTAGAAAAAATAAAATAACACAAAAAAATTAAATTAAGGATATATAATTTAATATGTCATTATATACATGTTGTAGAGAATTAAGGTGCATAACATAGAAAGAGTCACAAGGAAATAAAATTGAGAATAAACAATTTCATCAATTTCGTATCATTTTAATGTTATAAGACCTAAAAGAAGATCATATATTGGATATGTGAGTAAATATAATTTTATGTATAAGATAAATGGAATCAAATATTCGGTATTATATACAGCATAAAAAATTAATGAGTGGCCAACATAGCATGTATCTTACGAAAATAAAAAGTGTGATAAAAAATCCACATACCTTGTGTCTTGAATCTCGTGGTACTCATTCAAACAACATGTTTAATAAATATAAATTTTTAATACACCTATTAAGATCCCATGTTCATATTTATAATTCCATATATGGTTTAATTATGACCTAATATTACCTTCTTGTTCTCCACCCCATGTTCATGTTTCTCATCGGGTAATATTCACTTTATTCATCGTATGTGTGTTAATTTGTTATATCATTGTTATTTATTCAATATATAATGCTTTAAAGAAATTAAAAAATAATATAAATATCATTTATATATAGTATATTTATATTATAAGTATAAATATATAATAAACGTTTTAAATGGAATACTCCATTCCTAGAGAAGATAGGTCATTCGTATGGATGAAAGAAATTCCCGTTTATTTTTCTTGATGAAAGAAAAAAGTATTATATATTATTATATACATATATATCATTATTTTCGTATATTTATGATATCCGATATATCATATATATTCACTAAAATCATCCTTAACTCAATCCATGTAGTGTATAAACGAATCATATCACATTGTGGGGGAGGTAGTTGACCGTTTCTCAAATGAAAGAATCTTATCTACAAAAGATAAAAATCATAATGGAATGTTACTAATAAAAATTAATGATGAATAGTGAAATAATAAATAAAATATATATCATAGATAATCATAGTTTCAATTATAATTTCCACCATCATAGGTTTAATGGGGAAATGAACAGTCATCATTTTCTGAGAAAATAGTTCGTCGTACACAGAAACAATATGTTCGTTACCCACTAGATTGATTTGTGTGTATGTGTAGGTAAAAATATTTACATAAAACATAATAGTATATTTAGGATAATGGGTTCTCTTATATAGTCATATAATAATAATATATGGAGGGGTGGATGTAGAAAATATTATAAATTAATTGAGATATGACGTTACCTCTTAATCTGGAAATTTGTTTTGGTTTGATCCAAAAGGAAATCTTGGATTTAATTATACCCAATTGACAGATTCGAAGAGGAAGGAACAAAATTTGGAACTTTTATTCATAAGATCCTAGTCGTTCATGTGATGATTTTGTGGTGTGAGGATGTGGGAGAGTTTATCTCCTTTTATTGGTAATTAAAAGGACTCGCATTGAATTTTTGAACGAATGTTATGTTTGAAAATGTTCTTATCAACAAAAAAGTCATAAAAAACAACCACAATAAATAATGGAATGGGTAAATCCAAAATATTTTTATCAAATTTCATTTTGACAAGTGAATAGGTCATTTGGCCCCCTATGAATATGGTTTAGTCCCAAATTAAGATAAATTTAATATTAATTATTGTGACTAATTTTATTTACTTGTAATAATAAATATGGTAAATTATAAAAATGATATAATTATAATCCAAATATTATAATAATTTCAATAGTTTAATTAATAATTTTTAAACGTTTATTAAGTTTTCATATTAAATTTCATAGTTAAATTCATTTTATTGACCTATGTCGTATTAATATATGTATAATTGATATATTGTGACCTTAAAATAGATTTAAAATATAATTTATTATTAATTATTATTTAAATATAAGGGTATTTATTGACAAACAAGGAGTGTTATTTATTATTCATCAAAAATGATATTTCTTAATAAAACAACAATAATTAATCCTTGGAATACATTGAGATTATAAATACAAAAATAATTATCATTTTATAATATGAAATTTCCAAGTTTTACTTATATTAATTTTACTATTAAATGAAATTTATTTGTGAAAAAAAATTAAAAGTAAAATGACTACAAAAAGTTATATCATTGATTACAAATTTTATTTATTTATATAAAAAATAATAAATAATATTTGAAAATTAGATATTATTATTAATATAACTAATATTTATATATAGGTTGTAATTATATCATTTAAATAATTATAATAATTAAATGATATTCCGTAGAGTCATCTATGTTGTGTGTAACATAGGCTAAGTCGGTGTTGCATGTAGTGGAAGATAAGTCGGTATTGCTTGTAACGCAAGACAAGTTAGTATTGTATGTAGAGAAAGAAAAGTTAGGGCCATGTGAAAGTAATTTTTGAATTAGTGTTTTAATATATATATATATATATATATATATATATATATATATATATATAACTCTTCCCAATGTCATGTGAAATAAAAAATATCAAAAGACAGATTGATTCAAAAAAATTGACATAATCTCATGATGTTAAAATTGTGAAAAAATATAATTAAAATTAATTAAATTATTTTAAATATTATGATTTGAAACATGGAATCCAATTTATTAAATTTAATTCACTGTTTGGGGTAATTTATTTTAAAAATAATAACATAAAAACAAAGAATACATTATTTTTTGAATAATTCATTATTTATTATCTATGAATAATTCCATGTTATTGTTTAAAATTAGTTTCAAATTCCATATTTTGAATTAATTTAATTTAATAGAACTAATGAAATTTTAGAACATTCCAAAAATAAAATCTTACATTGTAAATAAATGAAAATAAAAATAGTTTTTAAAAAAAATAACTATTTATAACTATTCATTGAAAAATAAATTTTTTTAAAATAATTAGAATTTTATGTAAATGTAATTTTTTATAAAAATATATCACAATAGATTTTAGTTTTTTGAAATTATTATTAATATTTTAAAAAGTTGGTATTTTAATGAAAATGATATAATATATAAAAACACAATATGGATAGAATTAATTTTTTTACATATGACTAAACATTACCTAATAATCATATAATGAATATAAATATATAAGTTACATCTAATTAATATCAATAATACATGAATTATATTTAACTTAACATTACCTAGGTTGTTAAACTATCATCTCATGACAATTCTAACTATCCATTGATTGGTATCACTTTATCGATGACATATCAACTTGTAGGTCATACACCAATAACTGATTTTATTATTCCTAACCCAGAATTACTTTTTACCTTCAAGGAAAAACATAATCTATCTCTATACTATATGTCTCATACATTACAACATATAATAACTATATACGGCATATAATAGGATTCTTGAGTGCTAAACATGTAAAACCGACGACAAAGTGTCATGATGGTTCTCAACCACACCAATTTATTCCGAAGAACTGAATATTCTCAACATAACACTTCTCTTGGAAAGTAGTGATCCCCACCACATATATTCCCTATTAATTATAGATTCCCTGAACTTTTTTAACCAACTATATGAATCACCATAATAAAGCATAGATCAAGACACCTCTAAGGATCCGACATTAAATTGTACATATTCTTGTATTATGTTAATAATTCACATTGAGGATCATTTGAGGTTTACTGTTTGAGAGAATTAGTCCATTACAATTAAATTACATCTAAAATATTAAAAATTAGACACTTCTACTCTATCCAAATTTTTTCACAATAATATAACTCATTAAATAATTCATGAATTATTTTATTGATATAAATCATCTCAAATTATTTCATTCCTCATAACCTTCCTTATATCTTGAGAAAAAATTTAAAAAATGTTGGAAGAGCATAGAAAGAGCAGTAAGGGTTATAAAACTGGGAATGAAAACATTAGTAGATAAATTCGAACAAATCAATGATATAATACATTTCAATCATAAACTTAAGATCTTAACATACCTCAAAAAATCATATGATTTATGAATAACACAACACATTCATAAATCATAATGTTAACTTGAGCCATACACAACATACTTAAATTTTTGCTTTCACAGCTACATATGGAGTTACATTTGGAAGACCCATAACGGTATATTACCTAAATCTCTTATGGGAAACATTAACGTTTACCTCCATAAAATTACCTAATGAATCAGAGAGATATATCCGGCTCACCCACCCAATGTTTACCACTGAAAAACCTATATACATAAAAAATGTCTAATAACCGTAACATATACATAACACACAATAAAAACACAATGGAAAGAAAAAATTTCTACATTTCAATACCAATGTATAATTTTAATATATTGACATAATCAATGCTTTATCAACAAAAATTCAATACAATTTAAAACATTTAATAAATAGATTATTGAATAAAATTGTCCCATACCACTTTGAATCTTTTGAAAGGAATTTTAATTTCAAAACATTCATTTCCATATAAATAAATCTTTAATACCATTTTTAAAACAAGTATATTAATGTGAAATATTTAGAAGAGTAAATTATTAAAACAATTAAAAAGATATTTTAGTTAAAGTGTTTCTAACCAAATGAGAGAAGCTTGAATAAAAAAATTAATGAATAACATTAATAAATGTGTATAATATAACTATAAAAACTAGATTCATTATGTAATATGTAAAACCGTAGTATATATAGCATATAATAGTGTATTTTCACAAAAAAAACTATGAAGTCTCAATGGAATGAAGATTGAGAATGAAATCCCTTATAAAGACCGTATCATTAGGTTAAAGATATATCAATGAAAATTTCATGTTTGAACAATATAAATACACTAAATATGATTGGATATTTAGTGTAAATTGATCAGAGGACATTCACACATATTCATGTTAAAACAACACCAATGTCCTTGTTGTTTAACTCAATGAATGGAAATTGATTTAAGATTACTCTTATCAAGTTCATATAGATGAATTGAGAAATTATCAATGGAGTGATTATTAGTATAAATAGTATATACACACAAAGGGGAGTGTAAATTTTTATATAGATAATTAAATATTGATTTCACACATAATCATGGAGTGAAACAATCAATGATGTTTGTGTAGAACCCAATGAGTGGAAATTGAAATTAGAAATTCCCTTACCGATTTGGTAACTTATGAAACCTAAACCCCAGGAAATAAGGATCATAGAATGAAGAATTAAATACCCATAAATTAAATTATATTACAAAAAAAATAAAATCATGATCTGTTCATACACCATATAAATGAAAATAGTGGAAAATATGCATGAATTTTATCAGAATAAAAAGAGAGATGAAAACCCCTTACCTCATGTCTGATTTGTCTTGTATATTCCTTGTTAATCATGAATAATAAACTTATGTTAATTTATAATTTTTTATGATCCTTTTTAAACATTATTATTCCTTTTATATGACTTATTGAATCATTATAAAAATTTCATAATTATTTAAGTTAATATCGATCGGTTTGTTGATATTGGGTACCAGAGTCAAAGGTGAAATTGTATTAATTAAAAATTGTTCTTGTAGTAAAACATCCATTATCAACTGAATGATATTTATAATTAATATATCTTATATATAATATATATATATATAGAAAATATATTTATTTATAGTATTACATAACATTTGAAGATAGAAAATGAAATGAACCGTTCACGGAGATAGTAAGTCATACGTACGCAAGAACACTACTTTCATTTATATTTCATATTGAGTGGAATGAAAACATAATGATATATAGGTATGTTATTTTTATAGTATAATATGATATTTTATATATGTTACATAATTTCATTGACATAATCCTTTATATGTTCCACATATGGCATGAATAATTCATATCATTTTGAAAGGGTGGTAGTCTGCACTTCCTCAAATTCAATTATCATATTTACCCATTTTGGAAACCATAACGGTATTCTATAAATCAAGAATAATGAAACATAGAGACAATATAGATATAATTTATATCACATATAAATACAGGTCCATCATAATGTCTACCATGTTAGGAGGAAGAAAAAATTGAACAATCATCGTTTTGTGAGGCAGTAATTCACCGTCCACAGAAACAGTATGTTCTTAATCCCTTAGAAGGTGGTGTGTTTCTGTTTAGTTCGAATAATTCTCATAAATACAACATATTATATTCTAGATATATGTGATTTTATGTAAACAATTAATAATAATATCATAAATAGTGAAGAAGTAAAATAAAAGATGTGATCTTGAGGGAAATGCCACCTTTAAAACGGGTAACTCCCTTTGGTTTGGACCAAAAGGCTCTATTAATGTTCTTTCTACATAATATATGGATTCTAGGAGTAATATATAGATGTTGTAAGATTATTTGGGATGAGGTTTGATGATTCAAGGGTCTTTACAGGTGCGAGTAATGGGTTAGAGGTGGTTGCCTTTTCTAAGAGGGATGTGGGGATCTTTAGGAATGTTTGGAAATATTATTTTATAATAAACAGAATTTCATCTTCAGAAGGCCCCAAACATATTAAATTAGAATATTATAGGACTATTATTCCAATTCCTCTCAATCAATAGATTTTAGACAGGTGTTGGTTTCAAAATTACCCTATCATTTAGCTTTAACCCTTAGTTAACAAATTTGACTCTTACCACGACTTCTTTTGTATTCACTATATATTTTCAATATATTTACTAAAAAGTGATAAGAGACACAAAAATGGACCCTTAATGACTTTGAAATCATAATATATTTCATTTGTCCGAATCCAAAAAAATTTAAACTATTTTATAATTTAATAAAATATTAATTTTTTAAAAAAATCATTTATGTCAATTTATAAACTATTCATATCAAGACATTTAAAAATATATATAAAATCATGGTTATCTATAATAAAATTAATTAAATAAAATATAAAAAGTTATAATTATCTATAAAATTCGTGGATGGCATAAAAAGTTTTAAAAAATTATTTTGATATTTATAATCTCATTTATTTAAAACATTCAATAATGAGGTAATCATTACATTATAATTGTGTCAAAACAAAATTTGATTATTTGATATGTAAAAATTATAAACAAAATAACATGAGGTATTAAATATTTTTATCTTTAAAATTAATGTTTATAGTTTAATAGATAACTTATATAACTCCATGTAAAATTGTTTTACTAAAAGATATGTGTTTATGATATTTTTTACTTTGTATTAAATTAATCAATATAAAGTGTCATTATCACTCCCAAGAGGGTCCATGGGGTCCCTAAATCTACGCAAGGACACCAATTGTTGTACATGAATCGACCGATAGGATTAAGACACGTTTTATATTAATTTAGTTGTTATTATAATAATATTTTCTTACCCTTGTTTACCATATTTACTATTTAACCATTGCAATTAAAATATTTACTAAAGTAAATATTCATAATGTATAAAATTAAAAGTTACCTATTTACACAATTTGGAACTCATTATTCAAAAAATGGAATCAATTTTTCCTAATTCATAACACATAAGTGGTAGACATTAATTTAAAATTAATTACCATTGTCAAAACAAAAAGGCTGTTTTTAACTAATTATAATTATCAAAAGATTGTCAATTTTTTATTTCCAATTACAAAGTGAAATTACTTCCAATGACCAAAATTGGATTAAGTGGTATATATATAATAAAATAACACTTTAAAACAATTTAATAATATAATCTATTCATATAAATAAATTATCATAAAAGCTAGTATTGAATTAAAATGCAGTATTATTCACTATTCATTAAAAAATTATCTTAATCAGAAAAATAAAAATTCTCGTCCAAAGAAAATTTTGATGTCTAGATTCTAAAGACGAAATTTATTTTTTCAAATATAACATATAAAAGTGACAAAACTATATTAATAAAGATTTCTCCAACAAAAGGAGGTAAATCGACATTTTAAGGATTGTTAGAATATTTATACTTAAAATTGGATTCATTCACATTTTAAGACTCTGACTTTTATTCGATAAATGTAAAAAAAATTAACAAATATATGTACTCATATTTCAGTTAGTTCTATTAATTCTAACCAATATAGAATCTATGCATTAAGAACCATTTAAAATAATAAAATAATAGTTTTATAATACTGTATAACTCAACATTGTGTACAATGTAAGATTTTAATGAAAACATGTTGATGCATATTAGGTACACAATCGAACATAAAATATCATTTAAAGTAAAATAAATATTTAATTCAAAAATATTAATAAATATAAAAATTTTGTATTCATTATTTTCCTGGGAAATTGCATCCTTCCACCATTTTGGAATTGCATCCATGAAATTTTAAAATTGGGCTTAGAAATTTCATTAAAAGTCCTGCATCAGAAAAGGTGTCAATAAAACTATTACTTTAAAAGAGAGAAATAAAAGTACAATGGTCACCTCAGATAACCCATAATAGGATTACGTATAGAAAAAACGTGGATGTGGAAGAGAAAAAACATTCAATTTCTGACGGAGAGTGATAAAAACATGATCTGAAGAATGTTTACCACCATAAAACCACAAACTTTTGATAGGTTAAATGGTCATTGGATTCCCAATAGGAAAAGTAATTAGAAAGAAATTTTGTTTTATGTTCCATTTCAAAATGTTACAGAATTTATTTATGATATTGGATAAGTACATAAAAAAATATACTTACATTCCATGTAGAGTTTCATCCTTTAATAAGTTTCTTCCAAAAAAACATATTTCCTCAAATTGATGAGTATTCAAGAAGGATTGTTCACACATAAAGTGATATAATCAATATCTATATAATCAAAAAATCCAGGAAATGTGAAATATATATTTACCTTGTTATTAGACATTAACCAAAATGAAAATAATTTGTACTAGATTTGATAATCCCCAAAAAGGATAATACATTATAAGAAGAAATACTACTCTCAATTCCCAAAATTCGACAAACAATACCCAAAGTTTAGAAAAGTGAATTTAATAAAAAAATCTCTATAAAATTCATTAAAATATTCCAAACTAATATTGAAATCCAAAATTCAGAAGGATTTGATCACATTTTCTTCCACATAAATTATAAAATTTATCAACAAATGTCATCAATTACTCTTAAAGACTCATACTGATGAGTAATTAACCAAATCACATATTATCTATCAGTGGTTAATTAATTCCATAAATAACCCAAATTTCTATATGTCCACAATAAATACATAGATTCTTTCAAAATTAAATTTCAACCATTACACCACAAAAGAGAACCCATGGTATTCTATTTTTCATAAGCATATAGTGTTCCCAAAAGAGATAATGTCTTCCAAAATAACCATTACAACTTAATCAACAAAAACATTTTTTATACTAAGGATATTTATTTGATTAAATATTTGTTTAAAAAATAAACATGTTCTTGATTTATAAAATCATTTAAGTAAAATGAGTATGTCAAACTAACCAGAGACATGATGTAGTCCTGTGAAAGGCATTAAATCTCAATCACACATTGGTTTTGGGTTCGATTCTCACAGATTTTCCTGACATGATGGGTTATTATGTGGTTTGCATGTTGCCCTTTTTTCACGATCTATATAATTTTATAAAATATGAAAAATGAGATAAATTATTCAATAACACCACAAAATATTTTCATAACAAAATGTTTCATTGTAGCTCCCATTTCATTCATTTGATCATTAAGAAACCCACCATTATTTTCCTTCACATCTATTGTTATGTTAGTTCCTGCCAGATCCAACCAATTACTAAAACCAAAACAGTCAGTGTGAGTATATATGTAAAATCGTCTTATAATATCTTATGAGGAGGGTAACATCTAAGATATATTTATTCATGTTATCTTAATCCCATTAAATTTATCTAAAATAACTGTGACTCTTTCTGATATGTTAACAATAATTTTTATGCCACTAATTCATAAATAACACCCCAACCTCTAAAATTATCTAAACCGACCTTTGAAACCAACTGTAATGACCCAACCTTAAACATTATATATTCATGATCGAAGTTAATATTTCACATTGAGGATTTTTTAAGGTTTATAGTTTTAGAGAATTAATCCATTACTATTTAATTAAATCTCAAATATTACAATTTAGACACTTCTAATCTATCCATTTTTTACAATATAATTACTCCTTAAATAAATCATGAAATATTTTCTTGTTATAATCTTTTCTTGAATTCTTATATTCCCCATAGCCTTCTTTATAACCATTAAAAAACATTTCAAAATTGTGGGATGTGAATAAAAAGGTTAGTGAGGGTTATAAATCTAGGAAAGAAAAAATTAATGCATCACTAAAAACAGATAAATTATATTAAACTTTTCCATCATAAACATAATCTCTTAACAAACCTCCCAAAATCAGAAGATTTATGAATAACATAATGAAATGTTAAATCATAAAGGTAACTTGTAGAATACATAACATACATACATTATTGCTTTCAATTCTACATAGAGAGTTAAATTTGAAATAAACATCAAATTATATTCCCAAAATCTCTTAGGAGAAACATTGATGTTTACCTCCATCACATTACCCAATTCATTGGAGAGCAATATCAGGCTCACCCACCCTTGGTTTATCACGGAACAACCCGTATATGTAACCAATGGACAATAACCATAACATACTAGTAACACAAAAAACAATCATAAAGGAAAGATAACATTCCCACATTGCAATCAATATATATCAATTCGTGATAGTGACATAATCAATTCTTTATCAAACCATTTACAAAACTATTTAAAACATTTAATAAAGTGATTTTTGAATCAATGTGTCTCATACCACTTTAAATATACTGAAATAAATTTTAACTTCAAAACATTCGTTCCAATTAAAATAAATCCTTAAAAACATTTTTAAAATGTGGACATTAAAATGAATGATTCAGAAGAAAATATCTTTAAAACATTTAAAACTACATTTTAGTTTAATTGTTCCAAACCAAAATAAAAGATCCTTGAATAAAAATAATTAACGAATCAAATTAATAAAATGTTATAATATCATGGGAATAATTATATTAATGATATAATATGTAAAAGGAAAGTATACACACCTTATAAACGTGAGTTGGCACATAACAACAATGAAGTCTCAATGGAATGAAAATTGAGATGAAATCCCTAATAAAGACTATATCCTTAGGTTAAGGATAATTCAATGAAAAAATTATGTGTGAAAAATATAATAACAATAAATATTATTGGATCTTATGTTTAAGTCAATCATAGGAAATTCACTCATATTATTGTAATAAGAATACTACTGAGCAGGACGTTTAACTCAATGAATGGAAATTGAGTTAAGATTACTCTCATCATGTTCATATAGATGACATGCGAATTTATTAATTGTATAATTATGTGTTTCAAAAGTATATCCACACAATGGGGAGAGTAAGTTACTACCAAAATAAAAAAATAGTGATTTCACACATAATCTCTGAGTAAAAAAATCAATGATGTTTTTGTAAAACCCATTTAGTGGAAATTGATATTAGAAATTCCCTTACCGATTTGGTAACATAAAAAACATACACACCATTAAAGAAATATCATAAAATGAAGATTTAAATACCCATAAATTAAATTATACAGCACAAATAATAAAATCAAGGGTTGTACATACACCACACAAATGTAAATAGTTGAAAATGTAGCATGAATCTCACCGCAATAAAATGTTAGATGAAATCCCCTTATATATGGTCTGAATTGTCTGGTATGTTCCTTGTTCATCCTGGATAATAAACATCAGTTAATTTTTACTTTCTTAATAAAAATTTTGAAATTTATTATTCCTTTTATATCACTTATTACAACCTTGTAAAACTTTCATAATTATTTCAATTAATATCGGTTGGTTTTTCAATATTGGGTACTTGAGTCGAAAAAGAACTTGTTATAATTACAAATTGTCCAAGTGTTAAAACTTCGATTATCTAAAAAATCATATTTATGATTTAGATATCATATATAAAAAATATATAACGTAAATATATGTATTTATAGTAGAACATAACATTTCGATATAGAAAATGAAATGCACTGTTGATGGAAACGGTAAGCCGTACGTATGAATGAACATTACTTTCATTTCTATTTCATATTTAATGGAATGAAAACATAATGATACATATGTATATTATTATATTATAATATAATATTATATATATGTTACATAATTTCATTAACATCATCTTTCACAGGTTCCATGTATGGAATTAACGAGTCATATCACTTTGAGGGGGTTGTAGTCAGCACTTCCTCAAATTATATTATCATATTTACATATTAAGGAAACCATACTGGTATGCTATAAATAAATTATACAGAATAATATAAATAATATAAATATAATATATATCACATATAAATATATTTTTATCGTAATGGCCACCATATAAGGTTGTAGGAGATAATTGAATATTCATCGTTTTGTGAGGGAGTAGTTCACCATCCACAAAAACTGAATGTTCTAGATCCATTAGATGGGGGTGTGCATATGTGTAGATCGAATAATTATAATAAAAATATCCTATTATAATTATTACACTAGTGTTGTTATGTAAAAGAATAATACGAATATCATAGGGAGTGAAGAAGTAAAATTAAAGAAGTGATCTTGAGGGAAAACGTTATCCTTAAATCGTGTAACTCAATTTAGTTTGGACCAAAAAGCTTTATTAAAGTTACTTTTTCCTAATTTATGGATTGTAACAGAAAAATGGGTATTTTGAGAGCTTATTTTTTCAGATTTTTTATGAGAAAATGGGCTTGATAGGTGTGAGTAATGTGTTAGAGGTGGTGGTCTTTTATAAGAGGGAGGGGGCACTTTAGGAATGATTGAAAATATTATTTTATTATAAACTATATTTTGTTTTAAAATGGTCCCAAAAATATTAAATTAAAATAAAATATTAATATTATTAGAAATACTCTCGCCCAATAGGTTTTAGACATGTTTTGATTTCAAATATAACCCTATCATTTATCTTTGATTCTTTGTTAACAAATTTGACTCTTATCATGACTTCTGGTGTATTCACTCTCTATAGTTAATATATTTACAATAAAATGCCAAGAGACCCAAAAATGAACAACTAATGACATTAATAACATAATATATTTTAATTTAACGAATGTTAGATTTTTGAGACTATTTTATCATTTAATAAAATATTAATTGTTTTAAAAATATTTATATGTTCATTTATATACTATTCATATCATGACTTTTAAAATATATATAAAAACATGATTATTTCGAAAAAAACGTGATTAATTAAAATATAACAAGTTATAATTATCTTAAAAAATTTTGTATGGAATAAAATGTTTAAAAAATAATCTGAATATTTATAATCTCATTTATTTAAAACATTCGATAATGAGGTAATCATTGCATCATCATTATGTCAAAATGAATTATATATATTTGATTTCTAAAAATTATAAATACAATACTAAGATGTATTAAATCATTTTACTATTCAAATGGATATTTATAGTCGAAGATATAACTTATATAACCCCATATTAAAAGTTTCGTACAAAAAGATATGTGTTTATGTCATTTTTTCTTTATTTTAAATTAATTAATTTAAAGTGTCATTATCACTGCCAATCGGCTCCATGGGGTCCTCAAATTGACCAAAGGATGCCCATGGTCGGTCATGTATCAACCAATATGATTAAGACACATGTTATGGTAATTTAATTATTATTATAATAATTTTTGTTTGCCCTTATTATCATGATTTACCTTTAACCATGGTAAATAAAATATTTACTGAATTAAATATTCATAATGTATAAAAAATGTTAACTATTTACAAAATTTGGATCTCCTGACTCCACATATAGATTCCTTTTTTCAAAATTCAAAACACAGAAGTGGTAGAAATTAATTTAAAATTAATTCCTTTTGACAAAATAAAAAATGAGTTTTTAAGAAATAATAAATATCAAAAAATTGACATTTTTTAAGTCTAATTTCAAAGTTAAATAACTTTCAATGACCAATATTTGATTAAGTGTTAAAAATATAATCTAATTATCGTTTAAACCCATTTGAAAAGATATTCTATCCATATTAATAAATTAGATTAAATCTTAGTTTGGAATTAAAATGCAATATTGTACACTATTCATTAAACAAAACATTATCAGAAAAATACCAAAATTTCATCCAAAGTTAATTTTGATGGCCCGATTCTAAAGAAGAATTTTATTTTCTCAAATAGAAAATATGAAAGTGAAAAAACTTTATTTAAAAATAGTTCTCTATCAAAATGCTCTAAATCAACATTTTAAGGATTGTTAGAGTATTTCTGCTAAAAATTGTTTTCATTCACATTTTAAGCCTCTAACTTTTATTGGATAAATGTAAAAACATTTAAAAAATATATGTAATAATATTTTAATTAGATATGTTCATTCCTGATAATACAATGCCTAGGAAATAACTACCATTTTGTATAATAATATTATATTATTATTATTTTGTATAACTCATCATTGTGTGTAGTATAAGATTTCAATGAAATCAGATGTTGCGTGGTACGCCTTCGAATATAGAATTACATTTAAATTAGAAATAATATTTAATTCATAAATATTAATAAATATGAACAATTTAATATTCTTTATTTTTCTAGGATGTTACATCCTTCCCCTATTTTGGAAAATGAATCCTTTAAATATTAAAATTGGTCTTGGAAATTTCCTTAAAAATCCCACTTCGGAAAAAGAGTCAATTAAAATATCACATTAAATGAAAAAAATAAAAGAAAAAATATCACTAGAGATAACCCATACTAGGATTCAGTGTAGAAAAACATGGATGTTGAAGAGAAACAAAGAATCATGTTCTGATGGAGAGTGATAGAAAACATGATCAGGAGAAAGTTAACCACTAGGAACCCACGAACAAGTGATAGGTTAAACAGTCATTGGTTTCCAAGTAGGAAAAATTAACTGACATTTTTTTTTTGTTTTATGTTACATCTCATAAACCCATAAAATTTATTTATGATATTTACTAATTACATAAGGAAATATATATACATTTCCATTATAGTATCATCCATTAATTTGTTTCTACCAAAACTTATTATTCTTCCAAATGATGAGTATTTAAGATTACTCACTGACCCCTAAAGTGCAAGAATCAACTTATAGAGAATCAAATAATCCACAAAATTATGGACTATATATTTCCCTTTTCCTTAGACATTAACCAAATCCAAAATGGTTAGAACAATATTAGATAATCCCTAAAATGATAATAATTTATAAAACGAAATACTACTATTAATCCCCAAAATGCAACAAACAATACCCAAAGTTCACCAATGTCTGTTAAATAAACAATTTCCCTTAAAATTATTCAAAATATTCCAAACTAATAATGAGACCCATAATTCATAAAGATTTTATCACACAGTCTCCCACAAAAAAATCATAACTTCTATCTTCAAATAACATCGGTTACTCTTAAAGAGTCCTACTAAAGAGTAATTAACCTAATCACATATTCTCTCGGAAAGGTTAATCATTTCCATAAATAACCTAGGTTGCTATATGTTCACAATAAAAAAATATATTATTCCAAAATATAATTTCAATCATTACTCCACAAAAAATATCACATTGTATTCTATTTTCCATAAGCATAAAATGTTCCAAATAGAGAGAATGTCTTCTAAAACAACCTTTATCACATAATCATCGAATTATTTTCTTATTCTAAGGATATCCATTTGATAAAATAGATTTTCTAGAAATCAACTTATTCTTGATGCATAATATAATTTTACTAAAAAGAATAAGTCATAATAAAGAGGTACATCACGTAGTTGAATGGTAGGTGATAAATCCCAATCAAACTTTGGGGTTGAATTGGATTCTAGCAGCTTTGTCCAACACAAAGGGTTGTCACATATACTACGTGTTGTCCTTTTTTTCAAAAACTATATAATTTTATAACATTCCAAAAAATGTGATAAATTCATAAAAAATAACCATAACATATTTTATCAACAAAATTTCTCATTGTAGGTCCCATTTCAATGAGTTTCACATTATGAAAACCACAAGGGTTTTTCATCACATCAATTTTTCTTGTTGGTTCCTTCTGGATCCATCCATTTACTAAAACCAAAAAGGCCAGTGTGAGTATATCAGTGAAATTAACATATAATATCTTTTGATGAGGTTAAAAAATAAGATATACACATTCATGTTATCTCAAACCCGTTCAATTTATCTAAAATAACTATAAATCATTCTAATATGCTATCAATTATGGTTATGTCAATTATTATTAAATAAAACTCTAACCTCTAAAGTTATCTAAACTGACCCTTGTTACCAGCTATTAGGACATAGCCTTAAACATTACATATTCATAAATTTAGTTAATAATTTACATTGAAGATATTTTTAGGTATTGATTTTTAAAGAACTAGGTACTTACTATTACATTAAATTTTAAATATTTCATAGTAGAAACTTCTACTTTATCATATTTCTTTACAATAATATAACTTATTAAATAAGAAAATAATTATTTTCTTTATATAAATCTCCATGAATTCTCCCATTTCCATTAACCATCCTTATACCCTATGAAAAAGATTTCAATCTCTTGGGATGGGCATAAAAAGCTATGTAAGGGTTATAAAATGAGAAAAGAAAACATTAGTTCATCAATAAAAACAAATTAATGAAATCATAATTTTCAATCATAAAAATAATCTCTCAACATACCTCAGAAAATCATAAGATTTATGAATAACATAAGGAAATCCAAAATCATATAGGTAACATGTGGCATACATAACATACTTACATTTTATATTTCATAGGTACATAGGGAGATACATTTGGAATACTGATCACAGTATATTACCTAAATATTTTAAGATAAACATCAACATTTACCTTCATCACATTACCTAATGAATTGTAGAGTTTTATCAGGCCCACCTGCCCTTGCTTTATCACCAAACCACCCATATACATATACAATGCCCAATAACCACAACATATTCATAACACATAAAACAAAAATAAATTAAATGTATATTTCCACATTTCATTCACAATTTATCATTTCAATATGTTGACATAATAAATTTTTTTATCAAACCATTTTCATAACCATTTAAAACATTTGATAAATTGATTTTTGAATCAAAGTGTCCCATAATAGATCGATGCCTTTGAAAGAAATTTTAATTTAAAACATTCATGTCCATATAAATAAATCCTAAAAATAAATTTTAAAACATGAAAATTAATGTGAACGATTTAGAAGCATAAATCTTTAAAACATTTAAAATGATATTTTAGTTAAATAGTTCCCAAACAAATGAGACATGCATGAATACAAATAATTGAGGAATAAAATTAAATATACCTTATAATATCAGTATAATAAGGATATTCATCATATAATATTTCAAAGCTTAGTATACACACCATATAAAAGTGAATTGGCTCATAACAACAAAAAAACCTCTATGGAATGAAAATTGAGATAAAATCGTTTATAAAGGCCATTTCCTTAGGTGAAGGGTAAATCAATGAAACAATTATGTGTGATAAATATAAATACATAAAATATTATTGGATATTCAGTTTAAAACAATAATAGTACATTCACACATGTTATTGCTAAAACAACACCAATGACATGGATATTTAACTCAATGAATTGAAATTGAGTTAAGATTACTCTTATCAAGTTAATATAGAAGACTTGAGAATTTATAAATGGAGTTATTATGTGTATCAAAAGTATATCCTCACAAATAGGAGTGGATGTTACTAAATATATAAATAAATAGTGATTTTACACAAAATCTTAGAGTAAAATAGTCAAGTATGTTTGTGTAAAACCCAGTGACTGGAAATTGAAATTTGAAATTCCCTTACCGATTTGGTAAATAATAAAACATACACCCACGAAATAATGATCATACAGTGGAGATTTAAATGAACATAAATTAATTTATACTGCACAAATAAAACCATCATTTTATGTGCATACACCAAACAAAAAGAAATAGTGAAAATATAGTATGAATCTCATAAGAATAAAATGTGATATGAAACACCATTAACTCAAGTACGACATGTCTTGTATTTTCCTTGTTCATACTAAATATTAAACATAAGTTAATTTATACATTATTAAGTAAATTTTTTCAAGTTTATTATTCCTTTCATATCATTAATTAACACTTTTTAAAAATTTCATAAATATTTAGGTTAATATCGGTCGGTTTGTCGATATTGGGTACTTGAGTCCAAAATGAACTTGTTATAATTAAACTTTGTACATGTGGTAAACGTCCATTATATCCAAAATTATATTTATGATTTATAAATATTATATATAATATATATAAAGTAAATATAAGTAATTATTGTAGTACAAAACATTTGGAGGTACAAAATTAAATGCACAGTTCGTGGATAAGGTAAGTCGTACGTATGCATGAAGGCTACATTCATTTCTATTTCATATTTATTGGAGTGAAAAATTACTGATAAAAAGGTGTATTGTTATTATATTATAATATAATATTTTATATATTTTACATAATTTCGTTAACACAATCTTTTATATGTTCCACATAGGGCATGAACGAGTCACAACACATTGAGGGGGTGGTAGTCCACACTTCCTCAAATGAAATTATCATATTTACACCTTATGGAAACCAAAAAGATGTACTATAAATGAAGAATAATGAAACATTGAGACCATATAAACATAATATATATTACATATAAATAATGTACCATCATAATTATCCCCATGAGAGGCGGTAGGAGATAATTGAGCAATCATCGTTTCGTTAGGTAGTAGTTCGCAGTGCACAGAAACAGTATGTTCTAAATCCATTAGAAGAAGGTGTGTGTAAGTGTAGTTTTAATACATATCATAATAAATAGCTAGTATATTTTGTATAGTGGTGTTATTATTTAATCAAATAATAAGAAATTCATATGGAGTGAAGATGTATAATAAAAGAAGTGATCTTGAGGGAAGACGTTACCTTTAAATCGGGTAACTCCCTTTGGTTAGGACCAAAAGGATCTATTGAAGTGCCTTATGCCTATGGTAATGCTTAAAAGAGTAATAGAGGGATGTTTTGAGATTATTTTGGCAGACATTAGATGAGAAAAGGGGCTTTAGAGGTTTGAGTAATGGGTTAGAGGTTGTGTCCATTTAGAAGAGGGGGGAGGGGCTCATTAAGAATGTTTGAAATATTATTTTATTATAAAATAAATTTCGGTTTAAAAAGGTGGAAAACATATTAACTTATAAATAAATATAACTTTTATTCGAAAACCTCTCAACAATAGGTTTTAGAAAATTATCGGTTTCAAATTTAACCTTATCATTTAGCATTAACTCTCTGTTAACTAAATTGACTCTTACCATGACTTCTAGTGTATTCAATCTATATGGTTAATATATTTACTATAAAATGCCAAAAGTCCAAGAAATTGAACTTTCTTGACATTGAAAACATAATATATTTTATTTGGACAAATAATATATTTTCAAAACTATTTAATATATTTAATAAAATATTAATTGTTTAAAAAACTCATTTATGTCAATTTGGAAACTATTCATAACAAGACTATTTAAAAAACTACAAAAACATCATTATTTCGAAACCACATCATTAATTATATTATCAAAAGTTATAATTATCTCTAAAATTATTGTATGGCATAAAAAGGTTCAAAAAATTATTTTAATATTTAAAATCTCATTTATTTTAAACATTTTTTAATGAAATAATCATTACATCATCATTGTGTCATAGTGAATTTTATTTATTTGATGTCTAAATATTATAAATAAACTACCATGATGTAGGAAATATTATTATCTTTATAATTAATAATTATTGTTAAATATATACTTTATATAACCCCATACAAAAAATGTTTTACTAAATGATATGTGTTTATGTAATTTTTATCTTAAAGTTATATTAATTAATATAATGTGTAATTATCACTCTCATATGGCTCCATGGGGTCCCAAAATCGACCCATGTATTCCCATGGTTGGACATGAATCAACCAATAGTATTAGGACAAATGTTCGGGTAATTTATTTATTATTATAATAATATTCGTTTTCCCTTATTTACCTGATTTACCCTTTCACCATGGTAAATAAAATATATATTGACAAAAAATATTCCTAATGTAAAAAAATAAAGGATTCCTATTTACATAATTTGGAACTCCCAATTCCAAATTTGGAATCATTTTTTCAATATTCAAAACCTAGAAGTGACAGAAATTTATTTAAAAATAATTCCTATTGTCAAAACAAAAAGCATGTTAATATGAAATAATAACTATCAAAATATTGATATTTTTTATGTCTAATTTCAAAGTGAAATTAATTAAAATTACAAAAATTGGATTAAGTAGTAAATATATAATCTAGTTACTCTTTAAAACCATTTAAAAAGATAATCTAACCATATTAATATCTTAGAATAAAAGGCAGTTTTGAATTAAAATGAAGTAATTTTCACGATTCATTAAAAAATGAAAATTATTAAAAAAATAGATAAATTTCATCCAATGTAAATTTTGATGTCATGATCCTAGATAATAATTTTATTTTGTCAACTAGAACATATAAAAGTGAGGAAATGTATATTTCAAAAGGGTTTGCCTTCAAAAGGTGGTAAATCATCATTTTAAGGAATGTTTTATGTATTTATACTTAAAATTGAATTCATTCCCATTTTAAGCATCTAACTATTAGTTGATAAATTTAGAAACATTTATCAAACAAATTTTTTTTATTTTTTTTAGTTTTGTTCATTTCCCAAAATACAATGGCTAGGCGTTAACTAACATTTAAAATAATAATATTATATTATTATTTTCAGTATAACTCATCGTTGTGTGCAACGTAAGATTTCAAAGAAACATATTGCTGCATATCAGGTATTCTATTGAACATAGCATCCCATTTGAAGTAAAATTAATATTTAACTCAAAAATTTTAATAAATTTGAATATTTTATAATCATTATTTTCTTAGGATGTTACAATGCTCTAATAGAAAATTGATCAATATAGAATCCAAATGGTAAAATCAATGTAACCATAAAAATTTCATAAGCAAGTAAAATATATAAACTAACCAACAAAAATCTTGATACTCATGAATAAAATTAAACATCCATCCCCTTATCCATCCACAATAGTATCTTCCATTTCATCCATAGAATACAAAATAAACGCACATGTGAAACACCCTAAGTGACCCTATTACACCATACATAATCATTAAAATCTATTATACATTGGACCTATTAACTGTTCCCATCACCTGAATAAAAAATTCTACATCCACCAATCTCAAGTTTGGTTTCCCTAAAACAATAACCCATTATTAAAGAACACTTTTCCAAAAAATCAATTCATCTGAAACCAACAATTAGAATCCAAGTAGGTTAATCTACGTAAACACCAATCAGTTATATTTAAAACACTATTAAAATCAATTTTCACTCAAGAAACACACTCTTAATTTTCAAAACACATATTTTTATCATTTTTTTCACCAAAAAAATATCCAAATTCCTGGCCTATCCAGTTTTTTTCATGAAAAAAATTCTAATTTTAAATAATATATGAAATTTAATTTAAAAATACAATTTGAAATAAAACATAAAAAAATTGAAATCCAATATCAATAGTTATTTTCAACTATTTTTTTAAAACCCAAAACTCTAAAACCAATTTAAAACCATGACATATATCACACATTTTTATCAAAACCACATCCCAAAACCATTTTATATGTGTCTTTTTATAAAATATTACTTTTCCTTCAAAACTGGTTTCCTTTTTAAAATAGTGTTTTTCCAAAAAACAACCATCCAAAAAAAATTAATGAACGAGTATTTAAATAAATATTAAAATACAAAATATCTTAAAAACCCACATCTAAACTTTTTTAATATTATAAACTCTTAAAATAAATTCCAAGAAACATTATTTACATTATATTTCACTTCAATTAATAATGTATTAGAAGTGAAATAAAATAAAACCACAGTTTCCACAGACATGCGTGTTATGCTATAAGAATTTAAATTTCATTATTTTTAAACAAGTCATCATCTCTGATTCGAGCCCTATGAAATATCTCGAATCAGAGCTATCCAATATTGGGATTCTTGATCCATCTCAACATCTCACTCATTCTATATTTCCTAATCACAATACTATAATTGTCATGAAAACATTTGTTAAAATCAGTGTAATGTTGGTTTTTTTTTGTTTGTGATCTACCTCTCATGTCTCGATATCATAACGACATCTGTAACTAAAACATTGCCATAAAAAACTACACATTTTACAACATTGTAACATGATTTTCAAGGACCCTCTATATGAACAATCATTCACATAATATTTGACCTCATCTTGCCATCCCATATACCATATGCAACAATCTAATAAAAATTGTTTAACACAGTAATGTAGAGATAATTCCATCTATAATAAATCCTATGATTATTAACCAAACTTAAAAGAAATTATTTATAACCCATACTTATAATTTACACCCAAAACATATGGATAATTTATTAAGTGTCTAAATAGGTCTATCGCATTAAAAAATAAAACCATTTAACTACTGATATAATTATAAAATATATAGAATAGACCATATAAATGACATAAAAACCAGAATAATATAACATAGTTAAGACTACCTGGTATATTGAATACAATAAATCAACATAAACTACATTGACCCATGGACTATGTCACATTATCATCATTCCATGCCTATAACCCCTACGACCAATTTTATAAACCAAATATCTCTCTTTGAGCGATAGATGTGTCCTGATATAAAATAGGAAGGACTACCTATATACATAGAAACTAGATATATGTTATTTGGTAGGGGTTTGGTTTAATACCCAATAGGAATACCAAATTTTAAAACAATAATAAGTAGTAATATGAACAATTGTTTTTTCATGGAATATATATAAATTTGGGTTTTCATTTATGATCAAGAAACTCACCCAGAAACATAATAGATAATTCACATTTAATCACACATGTCATGATAATGACTCTTTACTAGGTCTCTAACAGGACAGAAACTACTTTATTTTGCACAATGATATAATAAATACCAATATAATTTAACTTATCAAGACACATTCATAATGATTCATGGAATGGTGTCAAAAATGTCATCAACCCATACTAGGCAGTGCTTGGTAGGGTGTCATTGATAAATGATGTCCATTACATAACTATATAATTGGGGTTAATAATCATAAAAAAATCTACCCACTGCCAAAAGAAACATGACGTTGTCATAAATTCATATGTCATGTACCATACCTTCTCACTTGAGTATGTACAAACTAACCACATCATCTCATCCCCACTGACTAATGAGATGTCAAAACAATGTAATATGTAGAACATCACATCTCATGACTCACAAACTCGCCACATGGGAGCTAGATTCTGAGGAACTAGTCATGTGTCTCTAATATTCCCAAACACACCTATATACCCTCTATAGTTCACATTACATCAATCCAAACTGATACATTTTAGTGATAGAAAAACATGGTTATCCCAAGGGTACATAAACCTTATGTATCATTACATGACTTGTAAAATAATATGTATAAATAACAAAAAATCACTTAAATCACACAAAAATTGTAAAAAAGATAATGACCACCATATGGTCAAATATTGAAAAAAAATCAAAAAAATCAGGCATTCCTATAAAACAATGAAAATAATTATTTTGAAACCAATTAAAAAAATTCTTCATGAGATGTTTTTATCATGGCCTAAACATAGATAACAACCATCAAAACTCATTGTCAAACCCTATGTCCTTTTCAAAATGCCACATTCAAAACCCATTAAAAAAACATTTCAATTTAAGATTTCTTCTCTATCATATCATCTTTAATTTTTTTTTAAAAAAAATAAACCAATTTACAATATATATCCAATAAAAAACCTATGAAATACACAAAAATAGCACAATAGGAACATGTTATACCATGTTTCTACTATCAAACCGTTTGGCAGGTTATGCCAGAAATGTCAACCCTTAGGCTGATGAACTACAATCCAATCCTTATGGAATATAAAAAACATCTTTTATTATAGAGGAATATAGAGTAACAAATAATAAGGAATTAAAAAAATAAGAGAATATATAAATTTAAAAAACAATATCCTCAAATAATACTATTCCACATTATTTCATATTCGTAACATTACTACCTATATACATTCAAGAATCTCCTCAACTCCCAATGAACATTTCTCAAGCCACAACATCGGATAAATAAATATCATAATTTATTATAAAATTCAATCATATAATGTAGTAATAAAATTAAAACTTAATCCAAAATGAATAATGTGAGAAATATAATAAGACCTCATCCACATGATGAAATCATGAGAAAGGGATTATAGTTGAGATGGTCTAGGAATAACCATACCATAATTACATGAAACAAATATTTAATTACATTTACTCACATAAACATTAATGTTTAGATATTTAGGGACTTAAGAAAACCAAATAAATAAACTATCCCATTCTTTTTTAACTAATTGATATTTAAATCAAAAAATAATAAAATAATATTTATGTAATAATTCACTAACATCATTCAAGAATTTGACACATATTATTATGGTAGACATATACTATCTTAAACTTTTCATTATAAACTAGTGAAATGAAAAAATAATTAATGTGAGATCAAATTCTTCTTGTGGTAATGAATACACCACCAGATATAATATAATAAACAATTAAATATCATTTTGGCTCAAAATTAATTGAATCCAAATTATTCCATATAATAGGTCACTTGATATAAAAAAATACATGGTTAAAAATATTAACAAAAACATGGAAAATAATAAATGATTTCATACTGATTTAAATCATAATAGAAAACATTATGATCTTTATCATTAAGGAATCATAACAATATAGTTATTAAAATTAATGACAGAGTCCTGATATCATTATTTCATTGTTTATCACAAAATATATATCATGGTTATATTGGGTTTAGATCTAATAAAAGGGCCATAATTTTTTTTTGTGAAAATTATAGATGCATCAAGGGGATATATAATACCAAGTACCACAAATCATTTTGTTATGCAAAATTAATTTACTATAAAAATAGATAAATAATCATAAAATTTGTAATCATGTTACTTTATTAATCCATAAACATATATATTATGCTAAAAACTATATTTATTTTGAATAAAATTAAAAAAATAGGTCATCCATGTAATTATGGTGGATTTTTAAAAATCACACAATCAATATTCTAGAGTATTCAATAAACATTTGTATTATAATATCGAGTATACTGATTTAAAATATTTCAAAAAATAATAATTTAAATAGAGTTAAAAATAAACATCCTTAAATGAACAAAAAATTTATTTTTTAACCAATAATTTTTCAATATTTAAAATTCATGGGTATCAAAGAGAATTTACATTAAAAATTAAATTAAAAATATGCTATTCTCATTGGAAATACTATTCAATAATGATAATCATTATAATAGAGTCTGATTTGGAATCTAATGGGATGATATTGATCATTTATATAATATAAATGTTTTTAAAAACTTTTAAATAAGTCTAATGTTTTAAGAAATTACCAAAGTAAATTAGTGTGGAATAGATAAGTATATTCTTGAAATCACCCAATTAATATAATCAAAGAAGACGATTATTCTTGGTATAAAGAAATATGATGGTTGGATTTCCATACAATGGGTAAATAAAGGGAAAATGTTGAGAATGAAATAGTTATAAGACTTGAAAACAGAAAAAATAGAAGAATATTATTATGGTGTTTTAGAATTAAAGTGAAATAAAATTCCATAAATGGATTATCATTCATAGACAATCCCTATTTTGATTCTTTTTCTGGGGAAGAAACCATTATTTTTATATATCAATTTAATCACAAAATCTTTAATTAATAAATAATGAAATTGAAAATAAAATATAATTAATAAAACTTAAATAATGATACAATATAATATAATAAATAAGTAGTATACACACCAATTAAATAAAATCAGGTTAATATATGAATGATGTCTTAAAGAATGAAATTTGAACAGGAAAACTTTTACAATAATGGATGTTTTTAAATCATGATAACATAGATGTGTAAAAATGAAATGGTCATCAATATATCATGATATTAATGATCTTTGATATAGTTTATGGTAATTTTTTTAGTGAGTAAAAAATATAAAATAAATTATGATTCATTGTATCAAACAAGTCTCATATAATTCAATATAGAGATTGTAATCCCATAAAACCATTATATCCATTGAATCAAATACCATTTGAATAATGAACATGAAATGGATATTTAATAAAAATTAATTCAACTTATATTTCACTATAGATAAATTAGGTAGTAATAACATAATAAAAAAAAATATTATGGCGATAAAGATGAAATATGTATCGAGAAATTAAATTTGAGACAATGAACCACTTAAAGTCTCTTTATTCTTACTAATATTCACATTTATGCCCAAGATAAAAAAAAATTCCATTATGATATCCCGATTTATAAAATTATTTATATAATAAATCTTTTATATACATCATTTTTAACCATACAACACAAATAAATTACACAAAAATAGTTTATTTCAATCATTAGGTATAGATAAATTTTGATTGTTTGTTTCGTATAAGTATTATGATGATGGGGTAAATTCATATATATGGATCTAAATTTCATAACTCTCAGATTATCCATGAAACTATAATATTAGTGCTTCAATTATTCATCATAAATTATCTTCATTTATTCAATTAAAATTATATTGTTGCTGAGTGATGAAATTACAATAACTTGTTTCAACATGATTATTTATCAAATGGTGATATATTAATAAATTTCTAAAATATCAATAAAAAATATTGATTACTAATAAATGAATAAAAAAATTTCTACTAAATGATATTACAATTATATTTTTTCTATAATCATTCAATAAATTAATATTATAATATTATTCAACTGGGTGGTTAGAACATCCTAAACTGGGGGATGTTATAATGATTTGATGTGTAAGGACATGTTTTTATAAAATTTAAATAGAATAGTTTATGAAAATAAGAAATTATATACATATACATTACCATAATTAATATAATTCATAGAACTATTCATGAAGTGTGTAACTGATACAATTTAATTCATCGTTTGCGGGTTTGGTAGTCCATACAGAAACATGATTAATTATTACATTGTACAATTTTTTTAGTGAAGTTATACAATAATCATAATTTCATAATTATATTTATATAATTGGAAAACATATTAATTCTTAAAATATCACTATTTTAATATCCATTAGAGGTGGTAATGAGAAATGAAAAACATAGATTAATGTAGGTGATAGTTTACACATATACACGCCAGATGTTGTTTTGATTTCTTCAATGGATGGAAATAATTGAATAATTTTTTCTACATTAATATAATGAAATTAATTTTTATTTATAATATTTTTTACTATTTTAATATGGAATGAATAGTATTTTCATTAGAATCATAATGTGAATTAGGATAAAGGGTATGGCCTATTAATATTCAGAACATAATATTT
The DNA here is from genome assembly GCA_963277665.1 of Viscum album. Classification (NCBI taxonomy): domain Eukaryota; kingdom Viridiplantae; phylum Streptophyta; class Magnoliopsida; order Santalales; family Viscaceae; genus Viscum; species Viscum album. Next base: position 890,249,126 of record OY728135.1, read on the forward strand.
TTTAAGGAAATATCTTTTGATGTGGTGGAATTACTATAACAAATTGAGATTAGAGGATTTTAAAAGTGGGATTTGGTACTGGAAGGATTATCATTTCGGTTCTTTATATCAAAATTTTATGGAATATTTTTATCATTATGTTTTTGAATTGATCCACATTTATATGGGAACTGAATGGATATTTAGGAAGTACTCATTAAATTTATATAATAGTGTGTTATTATTGATTTGTCAAATACCCCATAAGTGAAAAATTGAATACATTGGGGGTGATCTTGTGTACTGAAATCCAAAACCATGATTTTTAAAACATGTTTTAAATATTTTACTAACATACCATTGTTTTTTTATGAATAACCATTTTGTTTTTTACTTTTGATGCATTTTTTATTATTGTAATGTTTTAATAAAAATATATTGTAATCCAAATTATATAATTTTGGGTTAGTAATTTTTAATTTATTGACACAATAATCTAACTAAACTTAAAAATAATTCAATATAATCTTAAAATTAAAAAATTTACTACATTGAAGATATGTTATTAGAAATATCATGTGTTTACAATTAGTTATATAAAATAATATAAATTATTTTTTACCAATTGAATTAGTGTAAATATATTTATATATATGTCGAAAAATTATATTATAATTATTTTTCAGAATCTATCTCTTTATTTAATAGAAATTTTTTCCACAATGTTATAAAATAGCCTATGAAAATCATAGGTTTACCATTACCATATTACTTAATTGTGAACCGAGAAATCATAACATTATTACTTAATAAATGACATAATTTATAATATATGGAAACTCATATTCTAATAATAAAATCCATTTTATTATATTTTAGTTTAATAAATTATGAGGAAAATTTATTAATATAATCTCATATGTTTTTTTGAGTAAAATATTACGTATGTTTTAAAAATGTCAAACATTTGTTATAAATTCAACATAATGTTTTTAAACGATTCTTATTACATTAAAAAAATTTATTTTAAAGCAACATGGTTTTAAATACTTTTAATTTAGTATTTCCTTAATATAATCATGTAAATTTGTTGGTATTATAGAAATTTATTTTTATTTTCTATTCACATAAAAATAATTTATATTAGAAAAATATATAAAATTCTCTTTGGGATTTTATTTTTTAAATAAATAAAAATATAAAGATAATTTATTTAAATTAAAATTTTAAAATATTACTTTTAACTAATTTAATTCTATAATATATTTTGTATCATAATATAAATTCTATAAAATTAAATTATAATAATTATTATATTTCATAGAATAAATCCATCTTATTATATATTTATAAATATGAAATGAATTTTAAGTACACAAAAAATATAAAATGGTTGTTGTTTTTATATGTACAAATATTTCAAACCATGATTACTATTTTTTACCAACAAAATCTATTAACACATTGTAATGTTTATATATTGATTCATACATTCATTGTGGTTTGGTGGTTCATGAATCCCTAACTACCCATCAAAAAATGTCTCAATTTAATTTATAATTTAATTTCTCAGTTTTTATATAATTACTTAATTAAAAATATTACATCCATGTAATTTTAATTATTACATAATAAAAAAATTAGTCGAGTGTTATTAATAAAGAGTAATAACTAAATATATTATTTCAAATGATTAGTATAACATAAAATATTATTCACGATTAATAAAAACAACTTTTCCCAGTACAATGTTACCATAATTATTTATCTTTGTATTCCAACTTGTTTCTCAAATCCCTCATTTCTTCACATGAAGCATATTTTAGGCCATTTATAAATTCACATTTGTAGTTCATCTCCCATTTTATTACATTTAGGAAATTTTATTTTCTCTCCTTAATTATCATAATAAAATGAATATCAATGAGATTCCTTACTTCCCTTTTTTATTAAATGAGTAAATTCAACATTGCTCTGTTGTTAACACAGATTTTTGATATCATATTTGGAATCATCATAATATATCTCACATTAAATATTCTTTTAGTGGGAGTCTCATTGGGAAAATAAATGAATTTTCTATACAACCCATTGTTAAAAACATCTGCCATACTCTTTTCATTTCTAAAACATAATGTAGTTATTGCATGTGAGGAATAATTAACACAATATAGAAGTTATTGTATGATAATTTCATGAAAACTCATCCTCAAATGTGTTACTCTTCCAAAAAAACAAATTATAGTTTATTTTAGAATTTATCACTATCCAATTAACAAATACTATTAATAGTTAAACATTTACTACTTTTAGATAGGTTCTATCTTATATCGTAACCTTACATGGAAGATAGACATCCAATATTACCATGAATTATTAATATATATTGAACCTATATATCAGTAAATACCATTCCATCGAAATATAACATATTATTTATCTTAGAAAGGAATTATTAATAAAATTATACCATAATATTTGAATATATTTGTTTAAATCAATGATATCCATAGTAATTTTCTTTTTATGTTATCTATCATTTAATATATTGAAATGAAACCAAATTTATTTTAAATATATTATGATTAGTAAAATTTTATCACCTAGGAATGTATACTTTTTTGTGAATTCATTAGATCACCCATCATGAACCTTAGTGAAGATTTAGTTGATACTTAAAAGGTATTTTTCATGGTGATTTCTTCTTGGTTCATCTATTCTATAGCTTACTCTACATGATAATATTAAAACGAGGAAGTAATTGTATAGAAACCACACAATATCTACTTTAAGAAAAAAAATATTTATGTTACAAAATAATTATATATATATATATTTCATAGATTTATCTATGGGAATTTATTTGAATCTCTCTTTTACTTCTTTTAAATAATATAAAACATTCATTTTTACAAGAACATGAAATTTTATACCATCTGAAAGGGTTATGTATAACATGAAATCATGATAAACAATAATTTATCAACCCTTATGTTATCAACAACTATTATTATTTCAACTTAAGTTATATAAAAATGGATTCGATACCAAATTTTTATGTCAGAACATAACAGTACTATAATTCCCAGATGTAATTAAACTATTTAATTTTATAAATCTCATGACATCTTTAGATTAAAGTTACAGAGAACTATGAGTTCTCATTAATTGATAATTTTCATTTATCTCCTTTCCAATAGAAAAAATTTCTTCTAAACATCCATCAAATCAATCCATAATAATTATTCAAAATCAACCAAAAACACTGACAACATGTTAAATTTCATTGTATATCATATGAAACCCATTTATTTATAATATTGATATATAAAAAAATAAGAAGGGTGAGCTTTTATGATCTGTAACGGTAAACATAAATCATAAGCTACCATGGAATGACCAATTAATGATGAATATGGCCAGAAATAAATTATAATCATACAGTTCTATATCACATATCACAATATATTGAATCAAATTTGTAGTTGACAATATAACCAAACACATTAACTATAATAATTAATTTCTAGGTAATGGAACTCATTTTTTAGGACATCTTAATATTTAAATTCAATTTAACAACTATGAAATTTTTCATTACATTAATTACATATTGAATACATCATTCTTATTCTCAAGGTTTAAAATAAGAAATCATGACTAAATTTTATAGGAATAAAATATAAACATGTTTAATAATGTGAGAAATTGATGCACCAAGGGGATATATAAAACCAAAACACACCCATAACATTTTTAAGTCTATTTGTATCTCAATATAAAAAAATTAATATTAACTAAATGCATAATCATGTTATCTTTGATATCCATATAAATGAATTTTGATATAATGAAATACAAAATTTCAACTCATTTACACTCAATAAATAAAAATAATCCATTTAGAGAGAGAATATGGATTGTTAAACAATACATTTTAAACATTATCGAGTATTTATTAAATTGCATTATAGGTTCCAATCAAGGTTGAAATGATATAATAAATTTTTTTCCTACATAGCATTATTCTCTTACATAAGAAAGGTGCCCGATGATTGCTCAAGCGACATCATGTATACAACGCGTACCATTCCAATTACAGATGGGACAAATACTAATATAATAAAGAGTTATTTCTTGAGGTTGTAAAATAATTCATGATTATCTTTGGTCCAATGATATGTGACCCCCTTCTTCATTAATTTGGTTTATGGTTAAAAAATTATTGTAACGGTAGATAAAAGGAAAAATATATTTTCCAATTATCATTGAATTCATATAAACTATTTCAGGTTTTGAGGAGGATAAATTCAATGGATAGATTTAGACTTCATAGGATAATCTTTGATTTCATTATGGAATATGAAGAAGGTGACAACTTTCCCTGAGGTTGCGTCGAAAACACACTATAAGGGGTTAATCATTAGGTTTTGATGTAAAATCTTACTAATGATGGTCTGTAAGTCAACTATATAGTCTGAATGCTATGTGGACATATCCACTAAATCATCCATATAGCATTAAATAGTCATTCCTAGAAACGTTATGAAGATTTGATGCATGGATCATTGGTCTGTTGTGCGGGTGCTCTTCATGACAAAGGGCCTCAAACAATAACAGAATACTCCTTGAGGGGATCTGAAGGTTTTGTCTTCTTCATATCCTAATACCATCAATATTTGGTTGTATATAGAATATCCATCCATAATGGATAGGGATTGGTAACCAACTATTACGTTAATCAAGATTTCATTAATTAGAAATGTGCTGCCATATTTGGGATATAGCCCGCTGAGATCTATGAATCCCCTGAGAAATCTGACTTCTCCATTCTTTTTATCTATAGGGAAAATGTTGGCTAGAAATTTTGGATACTGCAACTCTTGGATAAAATCAAACTTTATAAATTTATACACTTCCACATCATTTTTGAATGTGTGAGACATGTGCATCCTCCTAGATTATTACTTGTATACACAATGATCTTATGGAAATCCCAAGTGATGGGTGGCCTTCTTCGGGTCAAGGGTTAGAATGTCGTTGTAATTCCAAGAAAACATATCTCACTGATGCTTTTTTAGGAGATATATACTTGATATTCTTTAAGATTCATGGCCACACTAATCATAGTGGGACATGGATCTTCTTTTGTACACATATTTATCTCTCTTTGTTGATCAATGATGATGAATAATCCTTACTCAAATGATGGAGGTTCATCCAAAAGATCTACATCTTTTTCATCTTGAACAAAATTTATTTCTTTTTTCTTACACCAAGGAAGTTGTTGATTAAGTATGACTATCCATGTTTAGGGAGGAATCATCATTTGGACGTCCAAGAGATGAAACAATAATTCCTGGCTCAATAAATACTAAAGGACCTTCTTGGATTCATAAAGGGAAAATAAGTTATTGAGAATGATCATCTATATCTTTTCCCATTATTGTGATAACCTATTCTAGCCCAATTGATGGATCTTGTTTTTGTTGAATGTCAGTGAATAAAATGAAGACATTTTCATCCAGAATATTATTAATATTTGTAGTGTTTGTAACTTCTCCTTGAACCATCATGTTTAGTTTCTATAGTGGACATAACTGGTGTCATTGAACAATTATAAAAATCACATCCCACAAATTGATGTCAATTAATGGGAAACAAATAATCTATGTCGAGTTTCTTGAATAGGTTGGTTGGAATCGTTTCCATACCATTCATGTCATTGAATCTAGTAACATCATCCTCTATAGAATGTGTTCCTACAATTTGGTAGAAAACTACATCAATTTACTATGACTCACATTATTTGAATGGGGGCTTATGACCATGAAATTTCCAAATATGATATTTGATTCAATATATGATACACTGGTGTTATGAACAAGGAATGGATTCTTGTTGATGTTGAAAATGTCTTCCTAGTAGAACCTAGAAAATTTTATCCTACCAAACGATCGTGAATTCAACATTACAAATGAGATCCCTGAATACAGTTTTGAGTGCAATCTCAGCAAGAGTCTCTTTCTTATTCTTTTCATCACACTATTATATAAATGTGGATGGAGAAAAGTGTGATTAATTAATACTCAAGTGATGAATCTAATAGACCATAATAAGGTTGTTACCTGGTTCATTTTTGTTAAAGGATCATCAGATATCAATTTCATTTATTCATCCAGATATATATAGGTGTCTGACATGTTCTTATATGATAGAATCATCTTCCGGGTCTTTAAAAGAGAATACCACATGGAATTATATAGGATCATTTTCTACATGATATAAATAAGCCCCAACAATATCAACATTAAACTCCCAATGTATTGAAAAACCCTTAACACGTTCTTCCTGGAGGCCTTTTGATAAACTCAAAGAATCCATTAATGATAATTTGGTCAGCACTTGGGCCTATATTTTCAAAACATATTTTTTATAATATAGTGGTAGGAGATTTATTTTTTGGGAATGCTATTTTTTCAGATTATTTAGGAGAAGAATCATTTGATATAGAAGGACCATTCCTTGGGGTAGGAGTTGGGATTGATTCTGATCATGGTGTATTTGACGGATTAGTTCTTCCATCATTCTAAAGAGGCAATGATGTATTCTCTAACCAGTCCCCTTGGATGACCATGTTAGGGTAGAACTCTTCATGTGACACCCCGACTGCAGAATCCCAGAGTCGGTGCATTATTACGTATCATTGGCATGATCACAAAATATCAATCCTCAAATGACCAATTAGTTTAGTAGCCTTTGAAAAACTAGATACATTCACAAGTCTTACATTACATGATAAAATGGAAAACTACTACAACATAGTCTCTATAGTCCACAACAATATCCCCTCAGACAATCTCAGTAGGTCAGTCATAAAATACTTCTTCACATCCTAGGGAAAATAAATCATAGAAAGGGGTGATCTCAGATGCTTAATAAAGATAAAAATATAGAGGAAATATTCATAAATAAGCATACACATTTAAGGCAATGTATAACTAAAACACAAGCCTTATAAACATGAACTTCATCATATGATTGAAAAAATAAAATGAAATAATTCCATTTACTTATTCACATGGATATTCTACTAGTCAAATAATCACATGAAAAATCAATAACCACTTTCAGAATGATGGAATGTATAATGCCAGACTATCATAACCACATAGTCATGGTCTTGTGCCAAGACTACAAATATAATTTTTTCAGGGCCTTGTGCCAAGACACTAGTTTGTCTCATGAGACCTACCGATGCATCAAGGAGATATAGCGAGCTCCACCTGTCACATACTAAGTCCAATGCATTCCTCAATTGTACAGGTTTAAACATAACATATACATTCGTATTAAAACTAGCATACTAAATGTCAATAATTTATCAATAAACCATGAATGGTATAAAAATAACTCATCCATAGTCAAACATATCACAAAACCTTCAATACAATATATAATATTTGTATCATAATAAATCAACTTCAAATAAGATTAAAATCCTTCAAAGGATGTTGACATAGATGAAATGAAAACTATTTGAGATAATTATATATTTTTTGAAATCCTTTAAAAGTCACATAATTATAAAATAAAACATTTATTTTTAAAATAATCTTATAATCTTGTAAGGGAAGCTTCATCGATTTTATAATGTCAGAAAATAGCCACACCTGCTGTATAAGTTAAAAAAATACATTCTTACATTAATTTTGTCAAAAAGATTAAAAATGACCATGTTTGGAAAACGAAGAAAAGATTACTTTATAAAAATATTATAAAATGTTAAATAACGGTATGAATAACATTATCCCATATTCTATAAAATATTAATAATGTTTTGAAAAACATTTTTAAGAAACATGGATGTGGATGATAAAGAGGTCTCAGTAGATAATTACATATAAACAAACTCAGATAATGAAGTGATTCTAAAATTAACCCTTACCATGAAATTTTACTTGGTCGAGGGTTGATTAAAATCCTGTATAATAGTAAAATAATTGTTATTAAATTATAAAATAATCATGTACACTAATAGGATATCATATATGATCTGTTAACCTTTCTTTGTTAAAAATATCTTAGTATTATTATTGTATCGGGTGTTAACGGATTAGTTTTCCTTTATATTATTTGTTATGTGAGTCATATTTTTTATGGATGGGATTTATCTTATTCATATCCATAATTATATCAAGTCTGTAAACATTATTTTTAATCATCTAATGAAAAATACTCTTAAATGGATATGATTGTGAATGAATCTCATCGCGTTCGTGGAGAAGGTAATATGTACGTATGCACGAGCGACAATATCATACTTTTTTATTAAAATAATATATAATTAGATGGTATATCTTATATACAGAATCATTATCATGATATATTTACTATTTACATCAAATTAACATCATTATTATACCCATCCAAATAATAATGTATCAAATAACAATTACACCATGACCTAGATACGGTAAGTCGTACGTACGCACATATGGTGACATGTAATTAAAAGGATGGATAGAATAATTAATATGGTTGTACCATATTTACAATAACATCACAATAAATATAATATATTGAAGTTATTATTTTAGAATGGAAACAACAAAGAAAGAGGAAGTGGAAGAAGAAAGGAACTCGAACGAGGTGATGAAATATTTACCTCTTCTCCGTGTTCTTCCTTTTGATTTGATCAAAAGGAATTCTTAGGTTGGATTTCTGACTAAAATAAGGACTCCACGATGAAGGTATTATTTCTTAGAGGTTATTGGGGCAGAGGTTGGCTGAGCCAAATGGCTTTGAAGGTGTTAATTAGAGAGAAGGGTGAGTGGCCTTTTATAAGAGGGGTGAGGGGCACCATATGAAAACCTAGAAATATTATTTTATAATAAACACATATTTCGTTTCTAATGGCTCAAAAGTGGATTATTTGAAGTCTATGGTAGGGATGTGTCGAAAACCACTCAATAAATATATTTTATATAGGTTTGGGACAATATATCAACTTTATCTTTTATATTTACCTCTTAGTTAAATAGTTTTACATTTACCGTGTCTCTTTGTATTTTTATATTACATGGTTCATAAACATACAATACACTTCCAAGAGAACCCTAAGTGGTTAATTAATGATCCAACTATAATTATATAATTCCTTTGATCTATCCTTATATTTTTATGAATAGAATATCAATTAATAATATAATATTTGTTTTAAAAATTATTTTATATCAATTTGACACTATTTAGTTTTTTGTTATTTCTAAAATCATAATAGCTTTATTACATCAAAAAAATATTCATCTAACCAACCCTATAATGTCATATTAACCTATAAAAATAGTGGAATTTATAAAGAGTCTCATTTTATATTTATTTGGGAATTTATAATATCAATTATTTTAATATTTCATTAATACAGTAATTATTGCATCATCATTGTGTCATAATTTAATTTATATATTTAATGTCTAAAAATTATAAAAAAATTCAATTCTGTAGGAAATAATTTTAGCTTTCTAATTAATATTTATAGTCTAATTTATCTTATGTATAATCCTATATTAAAATGTTTTAGTTATTAAACATTGATTTTAACTCTTTTAACTCTTCTTTAAATAAAATAATGATAAGTGTCCTAATCTAATCAATGTTGACCAAAGAGGTTCATATTTTTTTCCTAAGGTTTTTTTTGGTCTAATTATATTAATCTGATAGAATTAGATCACGTGTTAGGGTAATAATAATATCATTTTACCCTTAATTGGCCTATTTACTTTTAACTGTGGTAAATAAAAGTAAAAAAGTTACTATTCACCAAAAATTATTTTTATCTTATTGAACAACATTTTACTCCTTGATATTTAATATGTCTCTCGGATATTAGAAATAAAACTCAAAGAAGTGGTAAAATTATGTTTTATGTAAATTTTAAAATTCTCTTAGGAGGTGGATAAAAGGCAATGAAATGTTCTATAAAACTTTTATATATCTAAAATTATTTTAAATTGACTCCAATGAATTAAATTTAACATATATATGTATTATGTGTCTATTTTTAACTAAAATAAATTTAAATAATATAAATAATTATTTAAATAATCATTTGGTTTTAAACTATGACTATGTGTTTTTCACTATTAATCAAGAAATGAATGTTTTCAGAAAAATAACATAAATTAACCCTTAGCTTATTTCGATATTAAAAATCCAAAAATGAAGTCCATTTTAAAGATAAAATTTTAAATTTTTGAAAAGTGGGTATTACAATTCATCACGGCTAGTTTGATTGGTTGTGGTGGGTTAGAACTCAATGTTGCATACAACACAGACTATTACATTATTCAAAGAGAAGTGTACCGTGGAAGCATGGGGTGTTACATTCTCCCCACCTTCAAATTATTTTGTCCTTGAAATTTCTATAATACTACTGTGTAAAAAGACTTGAGTGGTTCTTCATCATAATTTCCTCAGGTTCCCACATTTCCTCTTCCATCTTATGGTTTCCACATAGAACTTTTACTAGGAGAGTGGTCTAGTTTCTCAACACTTGTTCTATGGTATCAAGAATCCTGATGGGATCTTCACAATAACATAGATCAGGTTCCAGTTCTAATTCCTCATAGGTGAGTACATGCGTTGGGTGAGGAATGTATTTTCATAGTAGTGATATGTGGAACATATCATGAACTTTGAAGAGGCTTATCGGCATTTCCAAATGCTATGCTACTACCCCAATTCATTCAAGAATTTCGAAAGGTCCAATGTACCTAGGACTCAATTTACCCTTCTTACCAAAACGTATAACAACCTTCCATGAAGATAACTTCAAGAAAACATGATCTCCTAAATGAAATTACAAATCCTTCCTTTTACTATCAGCAAAGCTCTTCTGCCTAAATTGAGCTGCTTTGATGTGGTTTTGGATTACCTTCACCTTTTCCTTTGTTTCCTCCACCAGTTCTGCGCCTACGAGTTTTCATTCACCAAAATCATCCCATCAAGTTGATGTGTGACATCTCTTTCTGTATAATGCTTCATATGGTGCCATTTGAATACTTGAATAGATGTTATTATTATAGGAAAATTCTACCAGAGGTAAATATTGATCCCATATACCCCGAAAGTAAAGTGACCAGGAACTCAACATGTCTTCTAAGGTTTGAATAGTTTGTTCTGATTTTCCATTAGTTTCATGGTGGTAGGAATTGCTCAAAAGATGTTCAGTATCTAGGAATTTCTTAAGACATTTCATGAATTTTGATGTAATACGAGGATCACGATCAAAAACAATAGATAGGGTACTCTATGAAGTCTCACAACTTCATTAATATATAGTCATGCTAAATGTTCAAGTGGTAGATCTTCTCTTATAGAAATAAAATGAGCTAAATTGGTAATACGATCAACAATGACCCATATATCATCATTCCTTTAAGGATTTTTTGGTAGTCCCGTGACAAAGCCCATCAAAAAATAATCCAATTTCCACTCAGGTATGGGGAGAGGTTGCATAACTATTCTAGGTTGTTGCCTTCTATCATTCACTTGTTGACTATCTATACAACTTGATACAAAATCAGCAATATCCCTCTTCATGTTGTCCGGCCAAAAATATTCCGTCCAATATCTATACATCTTAGTGCTACTAGGGAGTATAAAGAAATTGGGACAATGGGCATCCACCGAAAATTCCTTTTTTAGATCAGGTATATGGGGAACACAAAGTCTCTTCCAAAATTCAAAATTATATCTTCATATATTAAGTCACTCAATCTCCCATCATACACTATTTTAATCTTATTTTGAAACTCTTCATCACCGGTCTGATAACTCTTTATCCTTTCCAGTAATGATGTTTTGGCAACCATTTGAAAATGTATTGTTGTTTCACCTTCCTTGTTGATTCCCATATCCATTTTTACTAGATCCATATATATAGTATTCTTTTCAACTCTCATCTTGTTCAAAAATCCATGATCATTTCTACTCAAAGCTTCAACCACATTATTTGTGTTCCCCGGATGGTAGTGTATAGTGCAATCATAATCCTCGAGTAGTTCCAGCCATTGACTTTGCCTCATGTTGAATTCATTCTGTGAGAAAATATACTTCAAACTCTTGTGATCAGTATATATCTCACATTTTTCACCATAAAGATAATATATACATATCTACAAAAAAATATTATATCTTCTATCTCAAGATCATGAGTAGGATAGTTTTGCTCATGAATTTTTAGTTGTAGTGATGCATAGTCAATAACGCTATCATTTTTCATTAGGACACAACCAAGACATTTCTTTGAAGCAACACTATAAATAAAAAACCCATCATTCCCTGATATAAGAGTCAAATAGAAGAATTGACTAATATTCTCTTCCATTCTTCAAAACATTATTCACACTCTTTAGTCCAAACAAATTTAACCCCTTTACGTGTGAGCTTCGTTAATGGGTCTTCCATTCGGGAAAAATTCTGGATGAAACGTCGATAATAACCTGCTAAACCAATAAAACTGCATACCTCAGTTCTACTCATCGGTGCTGGCCATTATTAGATTTCTCTTGTCTTAGAAGGATCAATAGAGATTCCATCATTAGAGACAATATGGTCATGAAAAGAACTCTCCTGAAGCCAGAATTCACACTTTCTAAACTTCACATATAATTCATGTCTTCTAAGAGACTTTAGGATAATGCACAAATGATTTTCTTTATCATCATAGCTTTTAGAGTATACCAAGATATCATCAATAAATTCCACTACAAAATCATCAAGGTATTCCTTGAATACACTATTAATTATATCCATGAAGACAAAGGGTTCATTATTCAATCCAAAATACATTATTGTAAACTTGTAATGCCCTTACCTGGTTCGAAATGGTGTCTTCAGAATGTCTTCCTTCTTCACACAAAACAGATGGTATCCTGTTCGAAGTTCAATCTTTGAAAAGTATTGAGCTCTATGGATTTGTTCAAATAAATTATCAATGCGAGGTTGGGGATACTAGTTCTTTATTTTTATAGCATTGATCTCACTCTAGTCGATACATAACCTCATAGATCCATCTTTCTTCTTCACAAAAAGGACAAGGGATCCCCATGGAGAAACAATAGGGAGAATTAATCCCTTATTACTCAATTCATCTAGTTTTTTCTTTTTTTCCAATAATTACACAGTGGCCATTCTATAATGGGGTTTCGATATGGGCCTTGATTTTGGAATTAAATCAATGGAAAACTCAATTTCTAATTCTAGAGGATGTCCAACTAAATCATTTGGAAACACATCTACATATTCTTTCAAAATAGTTACATCCTCTATTTTAACATTACCTTCCTCACCCACATTTATTTCATTCTCTTCCTCTCCAATAATTGAATTTAGTTGAGCTACTAGGGGTGGATCTTGATAAGAATCAGGAGGTGAAAATTCTGCTCTAAGGATAATGTGTTCTTTTTCATAATCATCAAAAATTGAAACCTCTTTCTACTTAATACAATTCATTTAATCGTGGTCTGAATACCAATCCATACCAAGGATTATATCAAATTCAATCATGGGTATGACGATGAGATCAGTAGATAAAGAATATTTATATTTTCTAATGGGGTCTGATTCACAATACTTTGTTGCAATGATAATTCCTTTAAAAGTTTTTACTGACCACTCCATTGTAAAATAAAATTGGAAAAATCTAATTTTTTTAGAAAACTAGGAAGATATGAAACAATGCGATGATCCAGAATCAAATAAATCATTGGTTAAACATGAGGAAACCATTAAATTACCTATAACCATGCCATTCAGAGCTTCATCCTTAGAAGTAGTGATAACATAATATTGTCCTTGATCCCTTGGCCTTTTCTTAGGTATGTTCCTAGGACGCTTAATACAATCATTTGATAATGTCCCATATCCCTACGATTGCAGCATTGAACATTTATAGATTCTTTCTTCCCCTTGTATCACGATCTTGGTAGCCTCTTTCACCACACATGTAACAGACTACCATTCCCTTCAAGAAAGTATCAGGGTGTTTCTTCCCACATTTAGTACACGATTGAAATTCAAAATTTTCCTTCATACCATTATTTTCATTTCCAGAGTGATCAGCAGATCTCTTCTTCTCTTGCTTTGATTTAAAGTCATAAGAATAAGAGAATTATTTTTCTGTCTTGATAGCACATGAGACAATATCTTTGTATGATGAGAAGGATTGTGAGACTAATGCTCGATGGGGGAATGGTTGTACCCAATCAAAGAAATGATCAATCTTACTTCATGGGTTACGTATATAATCTACAACATGTATTGCTAGCCTTGTATCGATAGACTGATACTTTGTAACATTCTCGTCCTCCTTTTGCCTCAGACTTAGAAATTTTCCTTCTATATCCGCTCTATGGTAATGAGGAATGAATATTTATAACCAAATCTCTTCAAACTACCTCCAATCCATATTTAGTATTTCATCATCTTCCTTCGTGTTTTGAATCAATGACCACCATTAATCAACATCTCCCGTGTGGCGGTAAACTGAAATTACAACTTTTTCCCTTTCGCTACTCCCCATGGCGTGGAATATTTTCTCTAAGTAATTTATCCATTTCTTCGCTACTTCTAGATTTTTACCCCCATTGAATGTTGGTGGTTGTTTCCTCATGATTTTATCTAACATTAATCCTCCACGTTCTATATATGGGTGCTCCATATAGGTAAGGTTATTATTCATAACTTAAGTGAGTTGTCCAAGTATAGTGATAAGCTGATAAGTACCAGTTGTATCACTAGATCAACTAAAATTATATTGAGAAGGAGGGACATCCCTACATTGAGTGTGTTCATTGAAACAGATTCCATTCCGTCGACTAGGCGCCATTTCTAAACAATTCCATAAACTAGATCAGTTTATGAATCAAAATACATAATTCCAATCTGGTAAAACAGTTAACATAAATAGAAAATTTTATTGATATAATTCATAATCATAAAAAAAAATTCTTTGCGGATGTATATACTCATAAACCCTTCATAATATTTTGTAATGAAAATGAGAATTATCCTAAGCAAGTCCCCCAGGAGTGTCATAACCAAGAGTGCAACAAGGCCCGCTATCACCCACCAATTCCTGTTTGAGTCAAACTCAAAGCGGTGTTTTCGGGTTTTACCCCTAGGTAAATCTATACCAGAGCAGCCTCTACCTACTTGTATCTAGACAAGGATTTCATGCTTGAAAAAAAACAAAAAATCTCTTCAATACGAAAATTCTAGGAAGTTGTTCTATACGAATCCTAAAATTTTATCCTAGGACTATGTGTTGTAATCAGAGTTTATCTAAATCTAGCTTCCATGTTTTGTAATACACTTCTATTGAATCCAACTGTAACGCCCCGACCCCAAAAGCCGAAAGTCCATGCATTATTACGTATCATTGGAATGATCACAAAAAATCATGTCTCAAAAGAATGATTAGTTTAGTAGCCTTAGAAACACTAGACACATTCATAAGTCTAACATTACAAGATAAAATGGAAAACTATAACAACATAGTCTCCATAGACCACACTCATATCCCCTCAGACAATCCCTATAGGTAAGTTATAAAATACTTCTTCACATCCTAGGAAATATAAAACATAGAAAGGGGTGAGATCAGGTGCTCATTAAGGATAACAATATAGTAGATACTTTCATAAATTAACATAAACAATTATGACAATGTATAAATAAAACAAAATCATTTTAAATATGAACTTCCTCATAACATGGAAAAAATAAAATGAAAAAATTCCATTTACTTATTCACATAGATATTCTAATAATCGAATATTCACTTGTAAAATCAATAACTGCTTTCATAATGATGGAATGCATAATGCTAGACTATCGAAACCACATAGTCAAGGACTTCTACCAAGACTACAAATAAGATATTGTCAAGGCCTTGTTCCAGGATGCTAGATTGTCTCATGAGACCTACCGATGCATCAAGGAGGAATTTTGGGCTCCACCCTTCACATACTATGTCCATTGCATTCCTCATATGAACCGGTTTAAACATAAAAACCCATTCGTATTAAAGATAGCATACGAAATGTCAATACTTTATCCATAAACCATTAATGGTATAAAAACAACACAAACATAGTAAAAAAATATCCCAGAACCTTCAATACAATATAAATTTTTTTTATCATAATATATTAACATCAAATAAGCTTAAAATCCTTCAATGGATGTTGACATAGATGAAATCAAAACTATTTGAGATTATTATCTCTTTTTTAAAATTATCGACAAGTAACATAATTATAAATAAAACATTTACTTTGAAAATACTCCTATAATATTTTAAGATATGCTTCAATGATTTTATAACGGCGGAAAATAGATGCACCTTAAGTATAAGTTAAAAAAGACATTTTTACCTTAATTTTGTCGAAAAGGTTAAAAAGGACCTTGTTTGGAAAACGACGGAACGATTCCATTACAATCATCTTATAAAAAGTAAAACAAGGGTATAAATTAATTTAACTCGTAGTTTATAAAATAATAATAATGTTTGGAAATACATTTTTAAGAAACAGTTATGTGGATGATAAAGAGGACCCAATAGATAATTACATATAAACAACCTCGAATAATGAAGAGATTGTGAAATTAACCCATACCGTGTACTTTTACTTGGTCAAGGGTAAGTTAACCTCATTTATAATGGTTAAATAATTGTTATTAAATTATTCAAGATTCATATACATTAATATGAAATCATATATGATCTTTTGGAAATGATTTATTAATAATATCATAGTATTATTGTTTTTTCGGGAGTTAATAGATTCGTTTTCCTTTATATTATTTGTTATGTGAGACATATGTTTTATGGATGGGATGTATCTTATTTATATCCAGAATGATATCATGTCATTAAACATTATTTTTAATAATGTAATGAAAAACACTCTTAAATGGATACAATGGGGAATTATTCTCATCTCGTTCGTGGAGACGGTAATCCGTATGTACGCACGAGTGACAATATCATTATTTGTTATTAATATAATAAATAATTAGATGGTATATCATATATAAAGAATTAATATCATGTAATATTTAATATTTACATCAATTACACATCATTATTATACCCATCCAAATAATAATGTATTAAACAACAATTACACCACGATGTGGAGATGGTAAGTCGTACGTACGCACGTATGGGACTTGTCATTCAAATGATTGACAGAATAATGTATATGGATGTACCATATTTATAATAACATCACAATATATAGAAGAAACATAAGATTTTATTTTAGAATGGAAACAACATAGAAAGAGTAAGTGGAAGAATAAAGGAACTTGAAAGAGGTGATGAAATATTTACATCTTCTTTAGGTTATTTATTTTGATTTGATCAAAAGGGCTCCATTGGTTGGCATTATGACTAAATTAAGGCCTCTAGGGTTAAGTGAGGATAGTTGAGAGGGTATTTTTTTTCTATGTTTGTCTAGGAAAAATTTATTTGAAGGTGATAATTAGAGAGAAGGGTGAGTGCCCTTTTATAAGAGGTGTGAGGGGAACCATAGGAAAAGCTAGGAATATTATTTTATAATAAATACATTTTTGATATTTAATGGATAAAATGTAGATTATTTAAAGTATATGGTGTGTATGTATTGAAAAACACTCATCCAATTTGTTTTAGACAAGTTTGGTTCAATATAACCATTTTATATTTTATATTTAACTCTTAGTTAAATAGTTTGACATTTACCATGTCTCATTGAATTTTAATATTATATGGATAATAAACTTACTATATCCATTCAAGAGAACCCAAAGTAGTCACTAATGATACACCAATAATTATATAAGTTTTTTGGACAATCCTTAGATTTTTAGGAAAATAATATCAATTAATAATATAATATTCCTTTTAAAAACTATTTTATGTCAATTTGGACACTATTGGTATTTTGTTTTCTCTAAATGCATAACAACATTATTTCTTCGAAAAAAAATTCATATAACCAACCCTAACATGTCATATTAACCTATAAAGTTTTTGGAATTTATAAAAAGTATCAAATTACATTTATTTGGATATTTATAATATCAATTATTTTAATATTTCATTAATACGGTAATTACTGCATCATCATTATGTCATAATTACAATTATTTATTTAATGTCTATAAATATTAAATAAAAAACCATTATTTATGAAATATTTTTACATTTATAATGAATAGTTATAGTCTAATTTATGTTACGTATAACCCTAAATTAAAATCTTTTAGTTATTAAACTTTGATTTTAACTCTTTCAACTCTTCTTTAAATAAAATAATCATAAGTGTTCTAATCTAATCCAGGTGGACCAAAAAGGTTCATATTTTATTCGTAAAGTTAATTTTGGTCGAATTATACTTATCCTATAGAATTAGGACATGTGTTTAGGTAATAATAATATCATTTTTACCCTTAATTACCTATTTAATTTTAACTGTGGTAAATAAAAGTAAAAAATTACTATTCATCAAAAAAATATTTTTATTTTATTGAACCACATTTTACTCCTTCATATTAACCATGTCTTTTGGATTTTTGAAATTCTATTCAAAAATGCGGTAAAATTATGTTTCATGAAAATTTGAAAATTCTCCTAGGAGGTGGGTAAAAGGCGGTGAAAAGTTCTATACAATTTTAATATATTTAAAATTATTATAAATTTACTCCAATGAATTACATTGAACTTATATAGGTATTATGTGTCTATTTTGGATAAAATAAAATTAAATTAAATAAATTATTATATAGATAATAATTCTGTTTTAAACTATGATTCAGTGTTTTTTATTTTTCATCATAAATTTAATGTTTTCAGAAAAATACCAAAAATTCACCCTAAGCTAATTTTGATATTCTGAATCTAAAAATAAAGTCAATTTTGAATGATAAATTTTATAAATTTCAAAAAGTGGGTAATACTATTCATAACAGCTAGTTTGATTTGCTGTGGTGTGTTATAACTCGGAGTTGGGTACAACACACACTACTACATTATTCAAAGAGAAGCATACTGTGAAAGCTTGGGGTGGTAAACATTATGTGTTGATGAATAAATCACTTGTTCTTGATGATCTATTTTGAGATATTTGGCATGAGTTTTGACTAAATAGATAATCTAGGTAGTGGATTAGATGAAGTGATAACTTCTAGCATGGAAATGTCTTCCCTTGTATCCTCAATCTTGATGACCTATCCCCAAGTTACCCAACCCATTATAGGAAAATCAAGTTCATATTCAGAATCATCACAAGATAATGGATCCATTAAGTGAATAATGTTAATGGAATCGATGATCAACACCTCATATGATGTGGATTTAGTATGACGGATTGACCCTTATTGTACAATTTGGAGGGGTGGAACGCATATATTCAAGACTATAGGTATTATGTATAATAATGATAATGAAATTGGGTTAATTAACAAAATATTGTCTAATTATATGTTCTTTTTTACCTTCAAACCATGTCCCTCTTTTGATGCTTGACCTTTAAAGGGATACACTACCGATGATGTTGGTTGTGTGGTAGTGGGAGTGGTAGGAGAAAGAGTCGGCTGTTTCCACTATCTTCGAAGAACAACATTAGTCTAGTTGATCAATGTTTTTACCATCCAGTCAGAAAACATATAGATAATATTTAATATAACATCTTTACACTCACCTTTATCATCCATATTAGTGGTGAAATGATACACCACTTGAGTAGAGAAATTCAGTAGCATTACA
This sequence comes from Viscum album, assembly GCA_963277665.1. Taxonomy (NCBI): domain Eukaryota; kingdom Viridiplantae; phylum Streptophyta; class Magnoliopsida; order Santalales; family Viscaceae; genus Viscum; species Viscum album. The sequence continues at coordinate 890,268,924 of OY728135.1, forward strand.
TTTCTAGATTGCACCATTGCTTGTAAAATGGTATTTTAAAATTAAACAATCATGATTATGGTGAACCAATATATTATATAAGGGAAATTTTTTGGGATATCTTCATCACCTTATTTTTTATGACTCATAGGATTTGGAATCTTTACTATGTTTTTATAAAATGCTGAAATGGAATAGCTAGGGATATGGTAATTTTGAAAACAATAGACCTTCTTTTTCATCTCCTCAAATTATTTTCACATCGGATCCCTTTGACCATCCGAGTGAGGCATCCATTATTGATAACAGTTGTGTAGTGATGATTTATGATATGGTGAAGGCTTTGTAGTGGGGAAAGTTATAGGGGCCTTTTAGGTGTAATTGTAGTGGCCTTTGCATTGCATGTCTTCCTTACTTGAGTTTATGGGTTAACTTGGAATTTTTCCATAGTTTACTCAATTGATTGTTCTACTTGTTGATCCATTGATTCAAGATCTATAATACCTTCGATATAGATCATATAGATAATTATTGTATAAAACTCAACAAGATGATTTTATACACAAATGGGAAACAATTATTCTTGATGGATTGGTAAGATTAAGTAGTATGTTAATCCTTTCTATCCAGAAATGAAATCAAAGACTCTTTTACTCAATGCTTTCTTATAGTACGTGAGTTCAAAGAATATTTTTTTCAATATAATTGGTCTAAACTAGAATATAAACTTCTAGAAAACTCTTCCCATCTATAAATTGATGGGAACTACAAACTGTTGTTCCATACAATGGTTGGACTTACAATGATTGCATGAAGCATCAGAGTTTCATTACCACTTGTTGATCTGATGTAAACATCATTGGATCATAGTTAGAGAAAAATACATTAAGTGTTTCTTTGTCTCTCTTGAGACATTACTTACTTGAAATGTTTTATTTATATTTTTTTGTGGGGAATGAATCAGATTCACCCATTTAGGGTAAGACTTATTTTCTTGTTGTATCAGTATAAACCATTCATCCATGGATTCCAATTGATCCATCAGTGTCTTATTGGTTTTGATAAGAAATAAAATTATTTATGGGTGATCCATGAACTCAGTAGATACAATGGAAAGAGCATGAACGATTATTGTTGATGGAGCCTATACAGGTGTAGTGTCTTATAGAACCACTAGTGGAATCCCAACTGTTATTTTCCATGGGTATCCCATAGGGGAGGGCATGTAATGATTTTCCATACCCTTATATGGTTGTTCACCCAAAATAGGTAATTATGGATTTTCTGTTGCATGATCCAAATATATTGGTGATTGAAATCCCAGATTGAGTGGATGTTCCCTGTTTGCTTCAGTTGTTGTAGCTAACCCTTTTTTGTGAGGTGCACCTACTAGATGTGAAAGTTGATGACCTTCTTGGTGATCATATTTGGTATAAAGGATACCTCAAAGTAACACATACATGAGTCTTCTAAACTCCCTAATCTCCTCTCCATAATGATAAAATCATTCCACTAGAAAAATGGGTTGAACCTCTTAGAGGGAAGGTGAGTCATAGTATGACCCATAACATTTCCCATATTTGGTTCCATTCGAGGTGGTAATGGTTGATTATTCAATGGGATGACCAAATTTTGGGGTAGCTAATAGTTTCTAGTAGGAAGAACTCTTTAATTTGTTATTTTTTGTAAGGCCTCATGAACAGGAAATTCCTCTCATGACTCATATAAAGCAATCTCATGATCTAGAGGATTTTCATTCATAACATTGATGAAATTTATGGAAGCATAATGTACCAAATTAATTTTTCCGGTATCATCGCAAGATCACATTATTCTAAACCCTCAAAAGACCTTTTATTATTTATTTTTTATTTCATGGGAGCTCTTTCATGAAAAATTACTCGAAGGGAATCCCCAAAGAGATCAGTCGTTTATGGTCAATTTGGATGTACCAGATCATGAGATAGGACAAACTGGGAGGATTAATTAAGAAACACAATTTATAATTGCGAGAAAATATATTTTGAATGATAAGGGTATTGAGGAGGTGAGAACCCAACCTTGAAGTATGGGGCTATTCCTGCTATACCTTAAAAAACCATGAGGCCTGGTTGGGTGATAATGAGGTTTGGTTCAAAATAGTCACTTTCCATGTGGGAAGGGGTTTCTATTAAACATTTTTGGTTTATATTACCATAGTTTATCTTCTAATATTACATATTTCTATTTTAACATGTGATGGGTGCAAGAATTTTCACGGACATAAATCACCTGTTTCGGAATTCTGTTGTTCTATTTATGACATATATGTTATTTGATAGCTATCAACCTCTAATCAGGCCACATGCTCAATGTTATCCGATGTTTGACTCAATAGTATCTCAACAAACTTCTATCTTGCAACCTAACATTGATGATGGGTAAGTCATGGTATGTTCTGGTTGAGCATATCTTTGGTCTTGAACAGATTCAGTTTGTTTTAGACGAACATGGGAAATGATAGTGCATGATAGCACCTTTTGTGGGATTTGATGGTAAGGGATTAAAATAAAATATAATTCTCCATTTTCACTGGATCCTTTGATATGAATATCAGATAGAGTATTTGTGGGCAGTTTCCACAACCTTATTAATGAATCATGGAGTGAACATTGAATATATACTTTTAGTTTCTTAATCATTCTGTTTCTTGATTCTAGAAGAGATAAAAAGTAAATTTTGTGCTCCAACACTTCGATTACTTTGAAACAAGATTGATACACGTCATGGGGTAATACCTTTTCTTTTAGGTGAAAAAGAGTTTCCCATATGTTGAGGTGGATTCCATTCATAAAATCCTCAGCCAAAACCTCTGGAATGCTACTTTAAGAGGTTGATAAAGGCCATAACATAATTGGTATTTCATCTTTATCCAAATGGTTCGTCATGTTTAGAATATCTCATTTTTCATTCACTACAGGTTCCTTGACCTGGTCCGACCAGAGTGGATGCTTCATGATTTTGTTAACACACGAAATGGAATTGTTTTATATTTCTTCTACTATGTTTGATCATAGAAAATCCAATAGATGATTAGAGAATGACCATCACAAAAGGCTCTAATCTTGTTGGGACAAGATTTAACCAACAAGTGACATGGTATTAGGTATTACATCCAATGTGTTTCCATGTCACTAGTGACAGGAGGGGATTCTCGTTACTACATTTCCAATTGGAGAATTAACAAGAAAAGGTTCATTATAAATTTTGAGTTGACTTTTTCAGAGAGCACAATCAAGGGGAGGACCACCACGATGCACTATAGTAAGGGGATGACCATATTTCTACATTGTATTCATGCCACATTAAGGTTTATTGTGGCTCTCATCCAGAGATAAGATTTAAATATTGAATAAATTTTTTCAATGAAGCAAGAGTTCATTGTAAAGGATTCGATGAGGAACTTAACAATTAATGATATTGATCCCATAATATGATAATGGGAGGGGTGGATCTGTATCCATGATTGAAAAGCATATGAGTGCTTCAACAACACCCATATCATGTGAATAATGATTGTATATTGTATGATTGTTTTAGAATAATTTTTTATGATGATTCTATCTTGGTTCCAAATTATGAGTGATTGAGGACACATAACAGGATATGTTTGTGTCTTCTATAGGATGTTGTTCTTACATTGGAGGGCCATTCAAATATGTTGATTACCTCTGATGGGAGTGGGTGTTTTTTCCAAATCTAGTTGTTCATATAATATAGGATACTATTCTTATTGACTGCCTTGAATGAGAGAAAATAAATGTCTTCTATGGGGTGTTATTCTAATAATCCACCCCCTTTTTATTGGAAGAGATATGTGCCTATCCTTTAGGAACTATTTTTATCACTCTTATGATATCATAGAAAGCATATAGGACATAGGCAGTAATTGTAATCTTCCATATCACCATTGACATGATATGCTAGGTGAATTTATTGACTAGAATTGGGATATATGCCTCATTCATATTTAGATTTGTTAAATGTGTCTACTCTTTTCATCTAATACTTTACAGATAAAACATACATTACTCATGTGTGTGGGGTAGAGAATTGAGTCTTCCACCTAATTGTCATCTGTATATTTTGACTGACTTATTCTGTTGCTACCATATGATTCTGCTGACATGATTAATGGGAGAAAGTAGGTGTATGTTCCTACTTAAGGTTCACTAGTGTATTATAATGGAGTTTTTCAATTGATTCAACTAGGATAAGGTATTGTATTGTTGAATAATGGTGGAAGAGTGTATGTTCCTGCTCACCAATTGCTAAAAAACAAGGTTGGTGGGATTCTACTAGAAGATGAGGTGATACCCTACCCCCAGTTGGTCAGTTTTTATGCACAAAGGGATATCTTTAATGCCAGGTTCCATAGGACCTGGCCCATGTCACTCCCCATCTATCGAATACCCAGAGATGATGTCATACAAAGGATCGATTCAATTTAGGTTTTGGGAAACTAGATATATCTGAAACGTTTCATCTGCTAATAACTTATGCCTGAAAAATTTATTTCAAAAATGAAGGGTTGGCATAATAATTACCATTAAGGGGTTTAAAAATAACATTATATGACCAAAATAACGTTTGAAAATATTTTTTAAAATTACCATAAATCATTTCCTTAAAATAGATGTAACAGATTTAACGTACCATGACAACTGTCTAAGAGATATAAGTGCACAAAATCATACTAAAATTATCATGAATCTATTATGGGAATGCTCAATCAGAATAATAAGAAAATTTCATTTCATGTTAAAATGCAAGTACAAAATTAATGACAACGGGAAATGAAAAATCAGAGTTGGTCTTAAAATAATAAATTTCAAATTCATCTTTTTTTTGTAAAACATACATTGTCCATTAAATATATAGAGATTGCATAAATAATATTCCATACTTATACTTATACTGATTCTCATAATCATAAGATCTTTAACCAGGAATATTCTACTAGTCGAATATCCCTCTTGTTAATTAGTTTACTTAGTCTTGATGAGGAAAGTGCATCTGTCGGACTATGTCAAGGCCTCATCCAAGACGTCAAATGATTTAGGCCTCATCCAAAATCCATAACTCTTTTCTGGGAAAAGAATATTCCAATTCTTCTACTAGTTGTATCATGAGACCTACTGATGCATCGTGGGGATATATAGGACATCACCCTCACATAATAAGTTCAATACATTACTCATTATTCTTAAATCAAAGTTCACATATCACTAGAATTATCAAATCCCCTATTACTTTTCATACCAAGTGTATGAATTACTTGGTTTCTTATTTCACTTTTCATTTTATTCAGGGTGTCCCACACCACCTTGAACAATTCAATCCATAATTTTAGGCAAGGGAATAAAATTTTAATATTACAATCATTCAAATTTGAGCATATGTAGTGAGTCTAGCACAAGACTCTGAATTATGTGGTCAAGTAATTAAACGATACATAAGTTAAGAATACATGTGATGAAAAATAACACAAAATAAATACAAACTTGATCACATAAAATGACAAATACTAGAACCATATTTATCCATAACATTCATCATTAAACAAATATGTAAACGTAACATAAAAAAATAGAGAGGTAAACATAACATTTCATGTTGGGTACTAAACTCACATTATCTCAAACATTTATTATATATAAGGTTTTTTACGACAATAAATGTTAAAACATGAAATTTTAAAACTCAACCATAAACATTATCATTTAATATAAAGAGTGAAGATTAATTAGTTCATATGAATATGAAGTCACAAGCATCCAATATTTGTACTCATGGACTAAGAACATTAAAATAAAGCATTTGGAAAACGATTATTAGGGTTTCATGTTGTGTAAAACATACATTTATCCGGGGGTGAAAAAAAATTTATATTTAGTCAAGCCAAAAACATTTGAATATGCATGTTTAGTAATTTCTTTGCAAAACAAATAAATTTATAAATAAAAATTTGGATCAAAGTTGGAAGTCATACACACATACCCACATACCTGATTATACGTAACAAGTATACGCAAAGGTTCCCATTGTAATATAATTTGAAACTTGTTAATTTATGAAAACATGGATTTATTTATTAGGGTGAAAATATTAAATGGTTTTAAAAACTAAATTTATATTATGTGTATTCATATATATGAACATACATGATTATATATAAAATTTTCCTATAAAAAGCGAATCCATGCATTTTAGTTCTTCATTAAATTTAAACTCTTATATAGAAATCATTATCCTGGGCATATGAAGTTTATGAAAATATGAGTGTGGTTTATATTATACTTATATATTTTCATATACATATGTATATATGTAACAAATTATGTATTTAAGTAATAAAATAAATTTGTATCGGTCATCCATACTTAAGGTCTATTAATACCCTGTAACTGAAGATTTTTGCAACTCTTAATCAAGAAAAAAGTATTTAACCTCAAATCGTCGATGTTGTATATTTGTATTACAAGTATATATATATACATACAACATAAAACCCCACAAGCAAGACAATGATTAAACCCCGAACTTAGTTTGAGGAGGAGGAGTTGGAGGAGCTCAGGAAGGCACTGTAAATCTCGGAGGAGACATGCTGGGGTAAGCCAGAAGCTGATAGTGAAGGGCCCAGAGGTTTGAAATGACCATGGTGTGTTTTGTTTTTTATAAACCATACTAAATTAATTTAATTCATGTGTATGTAATCCTAGGCCCAAGTGGCCTTAAAAAACTAATAGTCAGTCCTTGTGGAATCCGCATGAAAGAGGGAGACTACCAATTGTCCGGGTAGAAGAAAAATAGTGAAATATACGGTGTAGGGTTACTGGTTCAGGGCACGTCCCAGGGATGAAGACAGTGTCGAAGAGAATGATCATAAGAAAAAATAAATGGTCAGGATTTGATCCAGGTTTGATCTAATGGTTGGGGTGCATCCATGGATTATAAAGGCAATGAAAGTCTCAGATCGATCTACGGTAAGATCTGGTGGCTAGTGATCATTATGGAATTTTAAAAACATCGAACAACCACGATTAGATCGCGTTAGATCGAACGGCCCATAAAAAATGCAGTTAAATTCACAGTTTTTGAGGGTCAAGTGTGGGGTCCATATTAATGGCCCATATCATGCGAAACATAATCCAATGGCCATGATTTTTTTTCACCTAAAACAATGCATCCCACATTGAATCAGGGAGGCGTGTGTGACTTTATTATAAGCTTAATCCTCTGAAGCATCACTCATAAGTAACAAAACACACACTGGGGGCCATACACACAGGCTCCGGCTTCAACCACTGGCCTCAGCCCACCCATGCACCTGCATTGCATGCTCATGAACTTTTATGCTCTCATGCTCCTATGTGCCCCTCAGGAGACCTATGACCGAGCTCAGGCTAGCCTAGGCTTGGGATGAGGGCTAGGATCAACCAACTTTCATGACCTGCTTCCCTTGGCCCAGCCATAAAGGGCTGGCTCTAGAAGGCCCAATTGTTTTATAAACACTAACTGAAAAAATATATGATTTATTAAGTGTAAATAATACTATATAGAAATTTCTCTTTTCCAACATGACCATTATTTATGATTAAGAAAAATTAATGAACACTTAATTATACTTGTTCTAATAATATTTCTATAACTATCCATAAAACAAAAAATTCGGAATATCCTTGTAAAATTTGATGTACTAATATTATAGTAGCCTAAACTATGTAAACCAAAAATATATTTAAATTAGAATAAATTAAGCATAGTTTAAAAACACTGAATGAAAATCATTAAAATATATTTGAATTAATTACAACATGTTTTGAATTCCCTACTACATTTCAAAAACACCAATGTATAATTCAAAACATTTAACTAAGTCCTTTTAAAGTTCATGGTTAGGAGTTGTTTTATAATTTTTCAATTTTAACCTAATTATTTGGAGAACTAAAATATACTTATATGTTTTCAATTAATTATCAAACAAGTCAAATGAAATTATTTATAGCCATTTGGATTCCATGATAAACTAGGGAAATAGTCAAATTAGCACTATATAAAACCAATCCTTAGGGTTCCATAAAACTCAAAGGAGGAAAATGGTTGTCATTATACCATTGGTTCTTAGAATAGTTGTGGTGGCTTTGTCCATTCTTATGTTCATCATGACAAATACTAAGCACCCATATTATAACCTTAGGATTCTTGTTTTTTTTTTGGTTGGTATCCCGGTAATCATGATAGGTTTTTTAATAAGTATCTTTGGTTTTCTTGATTTACTATTGGATATTGATGTATTTTAAACACTACGGTGTTCCTATTTGACTAAAAATCCTTGTGTCCATTTCATGTGTTTTATTATATTGCTTCGAAATCATATTATTACATTACTATAAGAAACAATTTTTGTTCAGGTAATAGACAAAATATAAAAATTATGATTATAGGCAACACAATTTTTGGGGTGTTACATTATACCACCATAAAAATAATTGTGTACTTGCAATTCCTTTCATATAAACACAAAAAAATCCCTCTGATGATCTAATCACAATCCCCATCGTAGAGGTTCCTACGGTGTGTTTAGCTATAAACCCAAATGGATTCTCAAATCCTCTAGTTATCTGACCAATACACGCCTCAGACAGAAGGGGTTGAACTATTTCATTGAACACATGGGCTTCCAGAGGGAAGCTTGAATGGTAGAAATTTGGAAATATCCGAATGAACCAACTCACGAAGAAATCATGTAACTATGTCTTGATCGAGAAATTCTATGTCATAGACGTTTTCATAAATGATAAAACTGAGAATTTGGTACATGTTGAATGCACAATGAATTCCCTCTAGAGCTGCCTCTTGAATCCTTACCCTGGCATTGTAGTTTCGACCTAGGGTGAAACATAGGAAAATCCCTTCAGGGTATTTTTCCTATTTTCCTACACTCATCAATTTGGGCCATGGATATGCGGTAGTAAATGGAACAATTCACTTGATAGGTGGGAAGAATGTATGTACTTGTTATCACTTTATATTGTTTTTCCACATTTTCCACAATTTTGGGAGAGGTAGGTGCTCTTCTTCAAATGTTTTGATTGCAATAACCTCCAGTCCCTCAACGAGAAGAGATAGTATATGGGTTTTTCTTTCCATATGAAAATTTATTATGAATGTTCAGTTAATGATACAAATTCAATATTATAAATAATGAAAGGAAAATAAAAATAAGATACAATAAATTATATTCTTATATAACCACTAGTACAGGGCTAATGGTTTCCCCAGTTCAATAATACACGAATTCCCATAAAAATTTGAAACATTTAATATCCCTGAACCATATTCAACCCGAGCAATCTGGTTTGAAATCATGGGTGCACTTGTGTTATCTCCAGAGTCTGAAATGTTTGGTGTACATCTGATAGATGTTCGTATGTACTTGTTGTATATTTATAGAACGAGAGGCTTCATATTCAAGGATGTATAAGTACATTACCTGACCAAGATGGCCATAAGATATGACATGGCACATATATGTCATGTGGAGGCCTCCACTGCTGCAGCTTCTTTGAAGGCCGTGAGAGAAATAGAGCCTTCCACTGTGGTGAAGCATATTAAAATTCCCTCATAGTATTTTCCCAATCGTGTGTAGGATAAAAATTGGGCTTGAATAAAAAAGATGTAATCCAGGCCCACTCTTCAGTGGAGTTGAATTACTCTGGGAGAATTAGATATATCATAGAGATGTTTTCATGATAGACTGATATGGGTATAGTATATATAATTTTCATGGATGGCTTTTGAAATTATGGTTTCCAGGGCCTCATTGGGAAGAGATAGAAGGTTAGTACCTTCATTTTATATCTAAAAATTAGAACACTTAATATTTAGTAATGCTTATGTAATTTTTATTTTTGTTTTAGTCCTATTTTTCTAGTGTTAACCAAACATAATCCTCTAAAACAAACTGTCACGCCCCAGCTCTCAAATACCCAAAGCTAGTTCTATATAAGGGATTGATTCGGTTCAGGTTTCGGGAAACCATCTACTTCTGAAACATTTCTTCTGCTAAAAACTAATGCCTGAAAAATTTATTTCAAAAATGTAGGGTGAGCATATGAATTCCCAGTAAGGTGTATAAAAATAACATACTATTCCAAAAATATCATTTGAAAACATTCAATAAAATTACCATAAAACATTCCCTTAAAAGAGTTGTAACACATTTAACATACCATGAAAACGCTCTAAGGGATATAAGTGCAAAAAAAATTTATAACATTATCATGATTCAATTATGGGAATTCTCAATCAGAATAATAAGAAAAAGAAATTTCATGTTAAAATTAGCATACAAAATTAATGAATAATTGCAATGCACGATCAGAGTTGCGCATATAATAATAACTATCAAATTCTTCTTTTTTTATTGTTAAACTCAGACTGGAGATTATATTATTTAATATTTCATAAATAATATATCATACTTATACTTCTACTGAATCTTATAATCATAATATATTTAATCACTAATATTATACTATTAAAATATTCCTCTAGTTAATTAATTTACATAGTCTTGATGACGAATGTGCATATGTCAGACTATGTCAAGGCCTCGACCAAGACATCTAATGATTAAGGCCTCAGCCAAAATCCATAACTCATAATTGGGAATGGCCTTGGCTAATTCCACAAATAGATGTCTAATGTGACCTACCAATGCATCGAGTGTCTACAGCAAGCCCCACTCATCACATAATAAGTCCAATTCATTCTTCATACTTTTTAAATCAATGTTAACATACCACATCATTTATCAAATCCCCTATTAATTTTCTTACCATGTGTACAAAATACTTGGTTTCTTATTTCACTTTTCATTTTATTAAGGGTGACCCATACCACCTTGAAAAATTAAATCCACAAACCCATGAAAGGGCATAAAATATTAATATTACAACCATTCACATTTATGCATATGTATTGAGTATGGCACAAGACTATTAATTATGTGTTCAATTAATTAAATGATACATAAGTTAATAGTACTTATGATGACAACTAACACACAAAAAAAATAAAAACATGATCACAAGAAATGACAAAGCCTAGAACCATATTAATCAAGGAAATTCAGAATTATATAAAGAGGTAAACATAACATAATAAATATATAGGTATACCTAATATTTCATGCAGGTTACTAAACTCACATTATCTCAAACATAAGTTATAAATAAGCTTTTATTACTACATTAAATGTTAAAACATTAAAGTATGAAACTAAACCTTAAGAATTATCATTTACTATAATGGGTCAAGAGTAATTAGTACATATGAATATGAAGTCACAAGATTCCAATATTTATACTCATGAACTAATCACATTAAAAGAAAGCATTTGGAAAACTATGATTAGTGTTTCATGTTGTGTAAAACTTTCATTCAACGAGGCATGCATAAAAATTAATGTTTTAGTCAACCCAAAAAATTTTGAATACACATGTTTCATAGTTTTCTCGCAAACCATAGAAAATTATAAAAAAAATATGGGGATCAAATTTTGAATTCATACACACGTACCCACATAACCGATTTTACATAACAAGTATACGCAATGTTCTCATACTATGTTAATTTGACACTTGTAAATTTATCCAAACATGGATTTAATTATTGGGTTACAATTATTGAATTGTTTTAAAAAGTGAATTTATATTATCTGTATTTATATATAAGAACATACATGATTACATATAAAAACTTCCTACACAAAGTGACTCCATGAATTTTATTTGTTCATTAACTTGAAAATCAAACTTAGAAATATTTAACCTGGGCATATTAAGATTATGAAAATCTGAGGGTTATGTATATTATACTTATATATTCTCATATATTTTGTATATATTTAACTGATAATATATTTAAGGCATAAAATAAATTTGTTTGGGGCATCTGTACATAGGTTCTATTAATACCGTGTTACTCAAGATTTTTGAAATTCTTAATCGGGAAAAAAGTATTTAACCTCAAACCACAGTTTATGTATATTTATATTAAAACTGCATATATATATATATACCAAACTTCAAACCCATCAATAAAGACATAGATTAATTCCCTACCTTAGCTTGAGGAGGTGGAAGAGGAGGAGGAGATCGTGAAGGTAGTGGGAATCCCAAAGGTGACTTGTTGGGGTAAGCCAAAAGCTGAGAGTGAAGGTCCGAGAGGTTTCAGATTCCCCTAGTGTGTTTTTTTATAATCCATACTAAAATAATTTAATTCATGTGTATGGAATCTGAGGCCCAAGTGTCCTTAAAAAAATAATAGTCTGCCCCTATGGAATCCATGTGAATGAGGGAGACCAGCAACTGTCACGGGAGAAGAAAAACGATGAAATATAAGGTGTAGGGTTAGTGCTTCTAGGCACTCCCTAAGGATGACGACATCATGGAAGGGAAATATCGGATGAAAAAAATGAACTGCCGGTATTTGATCTAGGTTTTATCTAACAGTCAGGGTGCATCTGTGGTTTCTAAAGGTGATGGATGGCTTGAATCGATCTATGTTAAGATCGGGTGGCTCATGTTCATTGCGAAATTTTAAAAACATTGAACATCCATGATTATTTTGTGTCGAATCGATTGTCCTATGAAAAACATGGTGAAATTTTTTGTTCATGGGTGTCGAGTGTGGGGTCGAGATCGACATCCCAGATCATGTGATATGTGATCAAACGATAATGATCTCGTTTTTTCGGAAGAAACGCATCCCACATTGAATAGGGGAGGCACACGCAGCTTCCTTATAAGCCTAAGCATCTGAAGCATCACTCATAAATAACACAACACAGACACACGGGGGCTTACACATGGATTCTTACTGCCCACACAGGCTTCGCCCTACCCATGCCCCACTACGGACTTGCACCCGCACTCTGCGCTCATGCGCTCTTACACTCCCATTCTTCTGTGCACCCCTCGGGAAACCTATGCTTGAGGTTGGGATGGCCCAGGCTTGGGCTGAGGGATACGCTCTGCCACCTAGCATGAGCTTCCTCCCTTGGACCAGCCATAAAGGGCTGGTTCTAGCAGGAATAATTTTTTTTATAAAACCTAACCTAAAAATATATATGAAATTTTTACGGTAAATAATTCTATATAGAAATTTATCTTTTAAGACAAGTCATTTATGTTTAATAAAAATTAATGAACACCTAATTATTTCTAGAGAAATAATATTTCTAGAACTATTTATAAACACCAAAAAATTGTTATATCCTCATTAAATCTATTGTACTAATATTATAGTAGTCAAAACTATGTTAACCAAAAATATAGTTTAATTAAATGAAATTAAACATACTTTCAAAAAATGGAATGAAAATCCTTAAAATACAGTTGAATTAATTGGAACATGTTTATAATTACTTAATACATTTCAAAAACACCAATGTATAATTCAAAACATTTCACTATGTCCTTTTAAAGTTCATGGTTCAGAGTAGTTTTATAACTTTTCAGTATATAACCTAATTATTTGGTGAAATAAAATATAATTTTATGTTTTCAATTAATTATCCAACAAGTCCAAAGGATATATTTATAGTTTTTGGGATTCCATGATCCCCCCAGCCAACAGTCGAATTAGCACCGTATAAAACCATGCCTTAGGGTGCTATAAAACTCAAAGGAGGAAAATGGTTATCATCATACCATTGGTTCTTAGTGTAGCCGCGGTAGATTTTTCCATTCTTATGTTCATTATGATAGATACTAAGGACTCATATTATCTCCATGGGGTTTATGTTGTTTTGGGTGGTCTTCTATTAATCTTGATAGGGTTTTAAATAAGTATCTTTGATTATCTTGATTTCCCTTTTGATCTCAGTGTATTGTAAACACTATAGTGTTCCTATTTGAATGAAACTCCTTGCATCCATTTCGTGTGTTTTATTCCATTTCATCGAAATCATATTATTACCTTTCTATAAAAAAGAAGTTTTGTCCAGGTAATAGACAACATAAAAAATTATATTAAAATTATCATTATATGATACATAACTTTTTGGGGTGTTACAGGCCAGTTGGTTGAGGAAAACATCCTCAACAATATTTGGGATTACTATCATGCTGTGTTGATTGAAAAGATTGTTGGTAAGAACCCCTAAGAAGGACGCATGTGCCTTCTGTTTGAGTCTACATGCTACCTTCCGATCCACCCCCCTAAGATATATTGGGACATGTTGTCATGTTTTGGGGATATGATCCTAAAATGGTTGAAGAAAATAGTTGGTACCATCTGATTTTGGAGAATATTTCCTATTTGACCAGACAGTCGGGGGTTCTTGTTAATATGAAGGGCTTGTCGAGCGGCCTCTTAGATTGAGATTTTACTATTTTGATGGTACCCTTAAACCAATGAGTTTGAGAGATAGTTTTGAAGATGAAGGGTTAGTGATGGAATCCTTTGTATGAACAAAGATCCATCTATAGTATCATCCATAGATTTCATTTGTACAAAGGTGAAGGATGCCATTGGATTGAAGGGGGTTCGGAAAAGTATTTCCTATGAAAAAACACAAAGGGTAAAACACAATCAATGTAACACCAAAAATACATGCAAGATTGATTTTATTTCATTTCCCTCACTCTCATTAAGAGTGAGAGGGTCCTAACATATATGTACCACAATCATCATGGTTAGGTACATGTCGGGTTCACTAATTATATTTACCTAAAAATACACATTTCATGATGGATTTCAAATTTTGAATAGTATCCAATGGTATTTTCATTGAATTAGAAACACCCAATGGTTCTATATCCAAAGGTACTTACGTTAAAAAGGCATATTATTGTTTTTTATTTTTACAAATGATTCAAGAGAAATCACATTGGATATGAGGATAGGAGTTCGGTCACATCATACCCTTTTGGGGAGAATTATTGCATACTCTGGGGATCTCTTATAGATTTATGAAATGTTTAGGAATATTTCATTAATTCATATGTTTTATGTTGGTCAACCATTTATTAATAATAAATTATTAGTATGTATGGAACATAGAATAATCTATATGGAAATTATTTTCTTCATAAATAGAGATATCTATATGAATCCGAGAATCACTATAGATGATATCCTCTAATGTACTGCTTAGATATTATTTGGTTGTTAATATGATGGTGTAGGATTTCGTGACACAAATTGGGGCAATCTGGTGTTTATCACCATCCAGGAATATGAGTGTTTTTTTAATTATTGGATCAGACTGGAGGATATTTTTTCTATATATCATTGTGAATAGAACCAGAACCCATGTAGTTCAGTGCTGAAAAATGGTGCACATCGTACCTTTTAAAGTCATGTGATAAGGACAAGACCAAATAGTTTATCATCGTGTCGTATTGACTTCAAGTAGTAAGGATCCAAGTCAATTTTTGGTGTGGGATATATGTCAAAGTTGCCTAGGGAAATCGAGAGAGATATATATTCTCATGTGGAATTAAAACCTACTGGGAATGTGTCCTAGAGACATTTATGTTGATTTTGGGTTTTCATGGATGAATTCTATGTATCTTGTATGGAGGGAAATTAAAGCCCACATAGTTCGATGATGATGATCTATGGCTATGGAGGACCACTAATGTTTACCCCATATGGGAGTATATATCATTGAGATGAATAATTTATGGATTGTCCTGGAAGAGGACTCTATATGAAAAAGACAATGTGAAATCTTTTAACTAATAGTGGTTTAACGGTTTTTTGTGGCTTAATTTTGTGGAGGATTCCCGGTGGATAAATTTCTAAGATTACTCCTAAGGAGGTTTACCTAGTTAATTGGGGGTTCTGGTTGGGTCATATACCTAAGATGGGTTACCATTGGTCTTGGTCCTTATTTAGTCATCCTACCTATCCTAGTTATAACATTAATATATGTATTAATAGTTTATTCTATTATATGGATCATGAAAGGGTCATAATCACCACTATGCTCTAATCCCACATGAGTGATTATCGTTGAGAGAAACAAGAGGAAGATGAATATTTGAAAAACTATAAACTTATCCTCCTCCACTGGAGGAAGAGAACACAATGGTGGTGCAAGTGGATAGGTATATAGAAATTCCCCCTTTTTTACTTCACCCTTGGAAGGGAATGAAGGTGATGAATGCCTAGGTAATGAGGGGAATGATTGTAACCTCCTACATGAAAGTCTCGTGGATTACTCCTGGAAGAATTCCTTAATAAATTTGGGTTATTAGTTGGTGATTACTCATATATAATATTCATATTGATCATTGGTTAGTGATTAATCCTATGGTGGATTACCATTGAGCCATGTTTGGGGAATACTCCTACAGACGATTCCCATTGATCTTTGTTTGGGGATTACTCATAATGAGGATTCCCTTTTGATGATTGGTTGGGTCATTCACTCAAAGGGGATTACCATGTACCATTTTGGGATTATTAATAAGGAGGATTCAGATTTTTTGTTTTTAGGGGATTACTCCAAAATAGGATGACCATGTACCATTTGGTAATTTCTTTTTTGGAGGATTCCCATTGTTTTTATCCTATAATATATGTAATGTGATGAGGTTGTAAAAGTTTCTTAAGTAGTTTATTGAATCATGTTACTCGAGGAATAAATTAGGATAATCTCAACTCGTAACATGGGACAAGAACAAAAAGGGGTATGTTGACTTAAAGAACTTGTAGGGAGTTTGGAGGATTATCTCAAATAATGGTATTCTAGGGTGGACAATAGTTTCATATAAGGAACTGCCCAAAATAAACTCGACCCAGCAAGGAATGCTCATGGTGTGACTTTCCATTTTGATGGGGTTTGGTGATGGTCTATAAGGTACCAGAATAGAGGGCTGGGATAGTAGGAAAACACTAATCCCAAGAAAGGGTGCTAGGGAACAACACCCTTAGTATGGACTAGTAGGTCCTCCTAGGTGGGTCACTTAGTTGGATTGTGTAGGTGGGTGATGTAGGTGTCTTTCACTAGTGGGTTACCTAGGTGAGTCACGAAGGTTGGCCGTCCAACTTGTTCACTAAGGACATTCCCCTTGGTATGGGTCACCCTTGTGTGTGGCATGGGGATATTCCCTATTGAGGTCAGGTCATGCTAAGTAACCTTAGTAGTGATGGACTACATGGCCGAAGGGAAATCATAGTTAGTGTGATCTCATATATTCTATATTTACATGTTTGGTTAATCTCATGAAATTTGTTACCGAGGGGCCTCTTTATAGAACATGGTGGACCGAAAAGTATGGCTCTGTGTGGATAGTCCTTTGTGAATGGGCATGTATAGATGGCCTATGTAGATGTCATGCATGAATGGTCTATGCAGTAATACATGATCCTTTATAAAATTTTCCATCTTTCATGTTCTATAACAGTTAATATGTTTATCTATTTTTACTATATGTTTAGTAAAATCTAAGTACTCCAAGAGAACCCTGGTTCATGATCTGTGAAATACAAAAAATCATCTAATATGAAATAGGAAATTTTTATTTGGATTATTTGACATCAATATTGGAAATCCCCTACCTACTCTATGATTGGGGATCTTTTCAAATGTCCCACATTGTAAAGCAGTCTTGTGTAAGATGGAAATCCAAAAATAATTTTCTTCTGTCATAGAGAAACATCTATACTCAAACATCATAATTATCTTCTATGTGAGGTTCACATCATGAATTCTATGGGAAATATCTGGAAACTGATGTTGTTTTGTAGATAGTCATGATATAGAATCCTTATAAATTATTTTTCATTATTATATGGTCTATCACTATGATTTATATTTATCAATATATGGTTTTTGGATTTAGTCAATCGTTAGAACCCAAAAGAACCATGTTAATGATGATGATATGGGAAAAGAAATTATTTCCTCCTATTACACCCAATTTTGTGGGAGATGGAATGAATAATCATGATTCTAAAATCACACCAAATTTTTATGTTATGAATTATTTTGTGTATAAATAATAGGAAAGGTGAGAACAATATTAGTTTTATTCCATCTTGAGGATACATCAAAAAAATATTTAGTGGCTCTAATGATCCTCCAGTTTCTAGTAAATTTATTATCTCTATGGAATACCTATTTTTGATAGGGAAAGTAGATCAGTGTTGGAATCTTATTAGGAATATAAGGGAACAATATTAAATTGAATCTATGTGATGAGAAGAGTTAATGTGATATTTCCCATTATGAACGTCCCATATATTATAAAAATAATGAAGAATGTATTACATGAAATTAAAATAAAATCATCATGAATATATTAATACCTACAAAAGTAATTTTATGTTACATCCAAGGTAAACTTCTGGTGTAATAATTCTCCCTGAAAATAAATTGATTGATTCTTTTGTGGCCAAAAACCATGTCCTCTAAAGGCTTTAGATATAAGATAATAAACTAAATAAATTATTTTTTATGTACACTAGTGGTAGTTATGGTAATTAGACATTCCCATGATATCTATTCATTTTAAATGAAAAAGATGATGAAATATTAAGTAAAGAAAAATGGTGGAATGAAATTCCAACCACATTCATTACAAAAATATATGAAAAATAATATTTGTATTTTCTCAAATGGAAGTTGGAGTTTCTTAAATGATTAATGGAATGTCAAAAATTCCATTAATGTAAAAATATGATTAATGGGATTATAAAGGTAATATTGGTGATGTGTACTTAAAATAATTCACTACCAAAACTTTATAGATTTCCATGTATGTATTTTTGGGTTACGTGAATCAATTCCAAAATACAAGGGTTAATGATGAATATATTAATTAAAAAATATTACAAAAAAAGAAAAAAAACACAAATATTCTCCCATAAAAATTTGGTATTTCAATCATTATAATAAGGGAACATATATTATTATCTCTTTAGAATGTAATTTTAGGTATGATTTTATATGAACGTTCCAGGTGAAAATACTGTTTTCAGGATTTATTAAATTTCATGTGATTATGTTCCCCAATATGGATTCTTGAATAACAAAATAACATTTTATATTAAATTGGTACAATGATGAACCCATGATTCCAATTTAAATGTTTTTTCGTATGATTATATCATATTTTTGTAAAAAAGGGTGAATTAATATTTGGAAGGGATCTTGCCTCAATGTTTGATTTACTTAAGAGTTATGGATTGAATGACCCCAGAATATCCTAAGAGGGGAGGGGTGAATCAGGGTGTTAAAATGTTCTTTTAAATGTTGTGGATCTTATTCCCATGATGGTAGGAACTAGTTAAATCATTCAAACAACTGAATGTAGCAGATGACACATCACTTTTGCATGGTTCACCGCAATGGGCTACATCACAAGAGAATATGCCAACAGTGTATCGAACATACCTAAATTAACTAATCATTACTAGTTTGAGGATTATATGAATTGTTTATAGTCACTATGTGCCAGACACACTGCCTTTAAAATGGTCCATGGATAGCTCGCTGCATCCCTCAGATTACTTCCATCGACTACCCGTTCCACACTACTGTGAGAGAATTAAAACTCAGTTTATCAACATGAAGGTCTCTTGAATAGATTATCAATGATGTTTTTGTCTCTATTCATCAATATAAACTTCTTGCATCAATGTTCTGAATTGATGTACTTGAATCCACTAATCGCACAAATTAGATAATCAAATGCTAGTCGGAAGAATAACACCACACTTTCATGCAATACCACAACTTGTGCGCAATATTTGGGAATTTTCATGAAAGGTGACTTTTGTGCAACCCCAACATTCTGCGCAACCCTTATCTTTTATGCAACTACACAAAAGGGTTCACTTGTTATTTTTTGACTAAAATAACACCTTGCGTGCAAGTTTAATTCTCTTATAATCTTTCTCAGACAAATATTTCATGTGGAAGAGTATCAAAAATTTTGTTGGAAAATTCATAAGTCTTTCATGGGCGTAGCGACCTATTTACAGGTCTCGATGACCTTGGGAGAAAGTTTCTGATTCATTTTTGTTAGTTCATGTAAGAATCCTCTTGATCGCACAAAAACTATTTTGAAGTCGCATTGGGTGCGTAAGATACTTCCACACAACCTCATATTTCATGGACATTAAAGGCTTGCACTTACTTTTTTCCTTTCTCAAATTTTGACATTATAATCCTAAAAAATGCCTTGCGTGCAAGTGTCCAAGACACTTACAATCTTGCATGCATCTTTCTTTTCCAAAACCACATTTCTCCATTTTCTGATTTCAGGACCAAAAAATTGTAAAACACTAGGAAATATCATCACTTTTAATAATGTTGTCCAAATGAATAGTATGATCCCTTTACTAGAAAACTTTATGAACGTCTAATTGGGATTGACAACAAACAAAAAACATACTCCATTTCAAGCATAGAACGACCATGATTACAACATGGATAACATCACGTGTTTAACAGTTTATGGTTGATCAGAAGATAAAATTCATTGACACCATTTTTGAGGTTTTTCATTATCTATGATTATCAAGATTATATATATATTAATATACATTAATTTATATTCATACATTTGTTTTATATATGTTTTAGTGACAAAATTATTTAAGGAGGAATGAATTTACACTTTCTAGACATATAATAAATGGTACCGATAACCTTTAGCATTTATCGTAGAATTACTATTGAAAAAATTATTGGTTTCAGTTTATCACATAATGATTTCAGCACACACCATTTATATAAAAAAATCCCTTTCTCTAGACCATCTTTCATGAATATACATCAAGGAAGTGTTGTGTTTATATGGATTACCAAATTCAATTGTATCTAGTTAGGATCAAAATTTTACCTAAATATTTTAGTGAAGTCCTCATTATTCATTCCTAATACATGGATAAAATTCAGATGTACATATCATCCTCATACAAATAGTCAGTATGATATAACTATCCAACACCTATATTATATTTTTTTATATTTTTCTATAGATTTATACATTGGTTGGGAACAACACCATCCTTTAAATGAGTTTTTTTTATAATAATTTCCTTAACATGATAATTCATAAGGATCATTATCAATCCCTTTAAAGGAATTAGTTCAGAACTACTATATACATAATGTCCAAAACAACTAATGTAATTACCTTGTATTCGATCGTGTGTATGATACATAACCACAAGCACGTAAGATAATATAATATTCATATAGTTTATAATAAATTTAATATTGAAAATATTTTTTATATATTTCAACTCACAAAAATAGAGTTTTCTTGAAATGAACAAGAAATTGAGTTATCATTCAACATACAAAACAATGAACTTCCTCTACAGCTTTCATTACATGCAAAATGGACCTTCTTCAATGTCTTTAATTATACGCAATATTGAGTCAAACTGAGAAACGATCTGTAATTAAAATATTATAATATATTATTATAATATATAAAATATCTATAATGAATATTATTAGAAAACATATTAAAATACTTGGTTTATTCAACTGATTTTTTTTTAAAATAAATAATAAATGTATATAAGAACCAATGGATTGCTAAAAGTTTATTTTTATAGAAATTTTTTTTTATACTCATGAAGATATCATAACATAGTAGATAAAATTAATAAAATTTAGTTAATTATTTTAATGCAATATATATGTTATATACCCAATAAATTAATTTTTATATTCATCTATTACATTTCATTTATACAAGATAAGAACAAACCTAATGTTTTTCCTAAAACCCAATATTTATTAAATGGCAATTTTACCGCCTATTAATGGATTACCTATTTTAAATATTAATTTTAAACCACATAATAATTTAATTTGATAAATAAACATTATTTTGTAATAGATAATGTCAAAATTAGTTTAGTAATAATTTTTGGATTTTTTGATGCTACCCGATTTTTTAGTGAATAGTGAAAAGTATTGACTGACTGAAAATAATCCTTTTTATTGACTTTTGGAAGGGAAACACAGGTACTACAATCATGCACATCTAAAAAATGTAATAAAAGGGCGTCATTAACCACATGATTAAGCACCTCCCTTGGACAGGGCCCTAATGTAATGAAGGAAGACATATATTAATACGGTGAAGCCAAGGAAGCCCGAATGTCCGCAACCCTATTACCCTCCCGCCATGTGTGGATGACCTCCATTTTATTTCCCAACATATGTCTGCATCTTCTCATTGGGTACTCAATTTTCAATTGTGTAGACTCTGTTCCTAAGGGATCTTGATGAAGAATAAGGGAATCTATCTTCACTGCATTGATATGTATACGCCTCTGCTGAAACAGTTCCAGTTCGGTGACCATCGCCTGAGCTTCCACCTGAAGTACATCACCTCTGCCGTAGAAAGCCATAAAGGCTGCAATTATATCTCCTGCGGGATCTCTGATAACACCTCTGCATCTCATTTCCTCCCCAAGGAGCGACTTGTCTGTATTCAATTTCATCCCAGTGTGTGGGGGGTTCCAGCGAAGGTGCCTCCTGGCAGGCGTTGCCCAGAAGAACCAGGTCCTGTAGAAGGTTCCGTGATTTGAATATGAGACTTACCCATGATCCTTTCATGGCCTTATGACTTGCCTCATTTTTATCCATCCAAGGAACCCAACACCCCACTAGTATGAAAATGGCCCTAGCCTTCCTCTCAGGCCCCATGACTCCCATTGTATGGAACCAGCCTCTATGAAAAGCCTCCAGCGAGCCCCCCTGTCTACTCCACCCAGACCATCCCTGAAGCCCTTCCAAACCAATTTTCCCATTCAATATTAAAAAAGTGGTGATCCACTATTTTGGTACTAGGATTGCAGCACCACCAAAAATTAGAGGAAATACTCACTCCCATTTGTTGTATATTATCCTCAGTGGGTAATGCTTGATTTATCACTCTCCAAAGCAAGAAATTGAATTTAGTTGGGATCTCCTTACACCAAAATGTCACACCCCATGGATCTTCTGTAATGGTACCCCTCCTTGCATGGTTAATGTCCTTAACTGATAACCTCCCTGACACATTATCCATAATAGTAAGTCTATCTGGATCCTCATTAACACAATATTATTAAGATCTGGGTGATGATCCTCTTGATGTATGGCCAAAAGAAACACCAGATGGTCCGAAGCCTCCTTAAGTGAAATATTTGGAGTGGGAAACCCAGTAACCACATGCTTCCATCCCCCTGTTTTGGAGCCAGAAATTGAGATCTCCCCTTCCCACCATCCATATATAGTGTTGATGAAGGAAGTCCAAATGTGGTTAAAGAAGCCTCCAAATCATAGATGGTTTCGGCCATCGATCCTCCACATTCATCCCATATCTTCATTGCATAGTCCTTCCATAAAATGTTCTCCCTTCCAGAGCCTCCCATGCATGTTTGGCATGAATCCCTTGCATGGTCATCGAAACACTCCTCACATTGATTCCCCCCTCCGCAAATGATATAGTAAGAAGCTTCCCTGACACCCAATGATGATGAACTTCCATTGGCCCATACCAAATAAATGACACAATGATCCTCTCCCAAGTAGTCACCGCAAATTTGGTAACCTTGAAATGTGGAGAAAATATACATGGGGATAGACACGAGAACTCTATTCACGAGGGTAATTTGACCCCCAAAGGATAGAAACCGGTTCTTCTAATTTACAATATGCCATGTGATCTTTCTTACTGTTTTATCAAAATGATGAATTCTGAGAGATAATGGACTCACTGGGTCCCTTAGATACTCCATGGGAAATAAGCCCCTTCTCATAGTTAAACCCGCTTCCATACCCCTGAACCTTCTTTCTAAGACATTCCTGGTAGTATAGACAAGGCTCTTTTCCTTGTTAACCACCTGACCACTCCACTTACAATAATCCTCAAGGACTCCCAACATCCCTTGCACCATCCATAGACATCCATTAAAAATCAAAATTGTGTCATCTTCTAACATTAAATGACAGATGTCACCAATAATGTACATAGTTCTAAAGGGAAGGTCCTTACCCACTCGGATACCCCAATTAATATAATTACTGACCACCTTTTAGGAATGGATTAAAAGAGTTGGGGATAAGGGGTCCCCCTGCCTGAGTCCACGACAAGCCTTGAAAAACCCAAACTGGTTGCCCATGAATGAGGTAGAGATACAGGCTGAGCTGAAGAAACAAAAAAGGAGGTCACTTTCCCATGTAGAGAACCCCTTCCCAACCAACACGTTGAGTAAAAAATTCCACAACATTTATTCATAAGCCATACTCATGACCATCTTGACCACCAGGTTACCCCCAAAGGACCTGTTATAAATAACACTGATCAATTCCTGCACCACACAAATTACCCCCTAGAGAGACCTCCATTTAATAAACATGTGTTGTTTCGGGGCCACCCATGAATATAAGTGAGAAGCTATCCTCTTTTTATGGATGTTGGATAGTACCTTGTAGGGTATATTGCACTTGCTGGTCGGTCATTACATATCAATGGAATGGGGACTGCGCACCTTAGGAACCAAAACCGACTTCGTTGCACAAGCACTACGGGGTAACATACCACCAATGAATAAATCTTGGACTGCCCGCACTAAACCCCCCTTGATAATATCCCATGATGCCCAATAAAAAGACACTGGGAAGCCATCAAGACCTGGTGCACTGTATGGGTTCGAAGTCTAAATCGCCTCTCACACTTCCCCTTCTTTCAGAACCCTGCATAGAAGTGAATTCAAATCCTCCGAGACACAGCTTGGAATCCCCCAAAATAAATATGTATTTCTGGTAAAAAAACCCCCAACTATTCCAGGGACAGGGTCAGCCAACAAAGTTTTGATACTCGCATTTTCCATGACACCCACTTCATCTGCATCACTAGTAAAAAATCCATCACTTCAAAAAATGTTTGGTCGACACATCACCTCTCCTTAATGCAAGCATGGAAGAATCCCATGTTGCGGTCCCCCTCATGCAGCCAACGAACCCTCTCTCCTTCTTGATCCACCCTCTCCTACATTAGAATAGAGTTAGTGAGCAAAACCATCTTATGCCTCAACTCAGCAAAGGTATACTCATCCCACCCCTATTCCAGTTCAATCTCCAAATAGCCTACCTCCAGACTAACCTCTAACAAATCCTTCTCCAGGGTAGGGATTCCCTGCCATCAGTGCCTTAGCAGAGCCTTCAACCGCCTGAATTAATTGTGGATGGTGAACCACATATTGCCCTGGTGGTGAATCCTCCAAGCCTCCTGAACCACTTCAATAAATCCTGGAACCTCCACCCATGATGCAGAGAACCAGACCTGATCTCACCTTGACACCCCTGCATTTAAACCAAAATAAATAGGGGAGTGATCTGAGAGACACCTAACAATATAAACAACATTGGAATCTGTAAACAAGGAAAGGGAAGACTCATTCATCAACCAACGATCCAAAAGACACCACATATGCCTCCCTCCACAAGGATTATTTCACCAAGTAAAGGCATCGCCCTCATATCCCATATTCATCACGCCATTCCAGGTCATGAAGTGAACAAAAGACAGACTTTCTCTCCATGGGAAGATACCGCCCCCTGTTTTGTCTCCAGACTAGCGACTATATTAAAGTCACCTACAAAAACCCATGGTTAAATACCTAAATTTATGCCATCTAGATCCCTCCATAATGCCTCTCTATCTTACTCATTACACTATTCATATATAAAGGGGAAAAGAATCGATTGAGACCCTACCACAATCTATGTGGGGAGGAACTAATCAGAAATGCTATGAACATCGACCGTATTATGGTCTTTCCAAAACATCAAAATATGAGAATTGGGGGGATCCTCTTACATGAAACCTAAAACTCACAACCTCTCAGCAAAGTCTTTAATCTTGAATGAAATCATTTTTTGTTCAATAATCACTACCAACGAGACTAAATTATTCCTGAGCTCGTTGGAAATGTTATCTAATTTCACCCAATCCCTAAGACCCGGGCATTCCAAATTAAGGCATTAAACATAGACATAGTCGCATCTGGATTTGGCCCCAAACTCCTGACCCTTTAAAGAAAGAGAAGATGATGGTGAGATGTTCACACCAATCCTTTATTGAGACCGAGTACGAATGTTACTCTGCACTAGTGGATGGACACCCATTGGTGATTGCAAACCTGCTGATGTGCCCTTGTGAACAACCTATGGAGACTCGCAACTCTGTTTGTCCAACTTGCACTGTTGAAACCCGTGCGACCTATGAGATTATTGTGGAGATGAGGAAGACTAAAACATGCTTGGTGATGATGGTGGAGACGATACCATAGGCAGCACAGAAGATTCCCTGAACGAAGAAGACATTGAACTTCACATACCTCAAAACCATGATCCAACACACGACCCTCCGAAATGCAAATGAGGGAGCAAGGCCCAGAAACCGTAAATGACAATGTAAGGGGACAAGTCATACATGGAACCTTCCCTTTATAGGGTAAATTCCCCTCCCGCTGAAAATGAATTGATGGTCCCTTCTTACCTACATTGAAAACAACCACCTCGCGACAAGGATATGAAAACCCTTCAGCCGAGGGAGGTTGCTTAGATGAGGAAGCCACGGAATCTAAAACTAAAGAAACCACACCCTTACCCATATCTATACCAGTCGGTCCTGAAGAAGAAGAGCCAACAGACCTCGCATTTGAACTTGAAGCTGCCTGTGGACGAGGGGCGCCCACTCGAGCCTTGGGACACACCTGCAGAGAATGGCCCGAGAGATGGCAGAGGGAGTTGAAATAGGGAACGATTGGATAATCGAGAAGTTGATGAGGATCTGGAATTCCTTCAATCCTAATGATTAAGTGATTTTGCAGTGGTTGAGAAATGTCAATATCCACACCAATTCTCTCCACAGACGCCTCCTCCAAGTGAGCATACTCTCATCTGTGTAAAGAAAGACTCCCAAAGAGTCCCCAATAATTGACAGAAAACATTCGGACATCAGCAGGAGGGGAAGCCCAGGCATGGAAACCCAAACAGCCGCTCTAAAACATTCATGACCAGAATCAGACTCCATTGACCATTGGGAAAGAGAGAACCACCACCAACCCACACACCGCGGGCTCCTGCACCAAGCATTCATGAAATTAGCACTAGACGCTATAAAAATGTAGAAAGCTTTTCGATCCAATATTTACACAGTGGCCTGCAGATCCAAGCCCCAATGCTAAACAAAATTATGGAACACCACAAGATGGGGATTTTCAAAGCCGATTCATGCCACAAAATTCCAATGAAGATATAATGATTCCACTACGAACGAAGCTGTTGGGACCGATAAAACTGAACAACCATTCTTTGAAAAAGAGGCCGCATAAGGATCCACCACTGCCACCTGTAGGGACCACTCCCAATTTGGGAGTGATTGGTGGAGTCCTCTTTGGCGGCAGAAGACTTCTCTCATGGTGGGCAGCCGACGAGATGGACTGCAGCCTTCGTTGAAGTGGCAGCCGGCGGGAGAATCTTCAAAGGGTTGATGCACCAACCCTTGACATAGCAGAATCTTGTTTTCTTTATAAACATAAGGGGTGTAATCCGGAGAAGTGGTGGTGTGTGTGTTGTGATCCTCCGACGAGAACCGGAGAGAAATGAAATAGTGAAGCAGCCTCTTTCTCCCGTGGATGTAGGCTATATAGCCGAACCACATTAAAATTCTGGTGTTGCTTCGTTTGCTTCCTGTTTTGTGTGTTTGAGGTACCACGCACCTCCGCTGCGCCCCAACAAGTGGTATCAGAGGCGAGGGGGAGCGAACGGAGGTGAACCGGCGAGGCGACGGCAAATTTTCCGGTGGCCGGAAAATTGAAAGTGGTCGGAAAATTTTTCCGAGGCCAGATCCGTGAAGAGGACGACGAGACGAGTCCAACGGCGCAAACGGAGTTAAAAACGGAGTTGAAACGAAGAAGATATGACCGGTCAAAGTTCGGTCAAACCCGCGGGTGAACAGTAACCCCGTGCCGGAGAAGAAGTAACTGTTCACGCCGCCGGCGACAATTCCGGCAAGTGCTCCGGCGTGCCACGTCAGCGCCACGTCAGCGTCACGTCAGCGAGTGATCTGGAGCGTTGAACGTGTTTTGACCATATCTCGGTCAATTGGTGTCCGATTTCGGCGATCCAGGAGTCGATTCCAACTATTTCGACCGTTCCGGACGCATCCGTATGGTTAGTTTTTGAAAATTCGCGCTCTTTCAAGTGGTGATTAAAGGGTGCGACATCGACGGTGGTGATCGCGTTTTGCGACGACGACGATGGCTGGTGGCGGAGCACTACCAAAATTTGACATCGAGAAGTTCGATGGTCGAAACAATTTCGGCTTGTGGCAGAGCACGGTGAAGGATCTTTTGGTGCAGCAGGGCCTGATCACACCGTTGATCGGAGAAAAGCCCGAGACAACCAGTGCCAATGATTGGGAAGAGCTCGAGATGCGGGTAGTCAGCACAATTCGACTGTGTTTGGCGAATGAGGTAAAGTACTCGGTGTTGGACGAGACATCACCGAAGGAGATCTGGAAGAAGTTGGAGCAGCGGTATATGGCGAAGTCGCTCACCAACAAATTGTTCCTGAAGAAGAAACTGTACCAGCTGTGCATGGATGAGGGAGCGAATTTGTTGGATCATACCAATGAATTCAACAAAATCCTCACACAGTTATTAGGGCTCGGTGTGAAGGTTGAAGAGGAAGACAAAGCACTTTTGCTTTTGTCATCACTACCAAGCTCATTTGATGGGCTTGTGACTGCATTGCTTGTGGGGAAGGATACATTGAAGCTGGACGATGTGATGGCGTCACTTCAAGATTCGGAGGCATTCCGAAGACCTTCGACACATTCAGGCGAGCAAATCATGGCGATGCGAGATGATCAGCGTGGGAGGAGCCGACATCGACAGTCAAGAGGTAAAGAATGGCGGCCAAAATCCAGGGGACGTGATCCGAGCGAAATCACGTGTTTCTGGTGCGAGAAGAAGGGTCACTATAAAAGTTATTGTAGAGAGCGCAAACGGTACGTTGCTGGGAAGAAGAAAGTTGAAGAGGAGGATGTGAACATCACAGGATTATCAGCAGATGATGAAATCTGTGTGACAACGGGAAGCATGTACTCATATGAGAGAGTTGAACGGGGAGAAGTGCAATGTCATTACTGCAAAAGATTCGGGCACATGAAGCGGGAATGCCGATTTCTAAAGAGGAAGAACGAGCGGGCTCAAAATCCAAAAGAAGACGGATGGGTTCTGGATTCGGGGAGCTCGACACACATATGTACGACGAGAGGTACATTTGATACTTTTCAGCAGGTGCAGGACTCGGTGAGACTTGGTGATGGGTCAACATGCGAGGTTCGAGGAGTCGGGATAGTGAAATTGAAGACACCCGATGGAGGAGTTCGTAAACTGGCTGACGTGAAATTTGTTCCGAGGATGAGGCAGAACTTGATATCATTGAGTAGGCTCGATGCGAGAGGGTTCAAGATTTCCATAGCAGGTGGAGCGTTGGAAGTCTCACGTGGGGATGCAGCGATATTTACTGGGAAGGAGTCCCAGGGGCTGTATCATTTGATGGGGATCGCAGTCAGCCCGAGATCGAGTGAAGATGATGGAAGTGCCACATCATCTGGCGTGAAGAAGCGTGTTCGATTTGCTGATGAAGTTTTCAGCACCTGCAAGGAGACTGCATGTCAAGCTTCTACCCCAAATTGGTCGTGAGGGGGAGATTTGTAGGGACCACTCCCAATTTGGGAGTGATTGGTGGAGTCCTCTTTGGCGGCAGAAGACTTCTCTCATGGTGGGCAGCCGACGAGATGGACTGCAGCCTTCGTTGAAGTGGCAGCCGGCGGGAGAATCTTCAAAGGGTTGATGCACCAACCCTTGACATAGCAGAATCTTGTTTTCTTTATAAACATAAGGGGTGTAATCCGGAGAAGTGGTGGTGTGTGTGTTGTGATCCTCCGACGAGAACCGGAGAGAAATGAAATAGTGAAGCAGCCTCTTTCTCCCGTGGATGTAGGCTATATAGCCGAACCACATTAAAATTCTGGTGTTGCTTCGTTTGCTTCCTGTTTTGTGTGTTTGAGGTACCACGCACCTCCGCTGCGCCCCAACACCACCTTCATATCCGGTCCTTGGACAGGGGTGAGTGAATAAGATAATCCTTAAAAGATTGATAATGATGTACTCAGACATCACCAACCCTCAGAAAACCGAGGGGAAACCCTCTGATGAAAGCTGGAGAATCGGGCGGGATAGTAGTTTCCATCCTTTTTCAAATTCAATAGAGTGTCCACTAATAATACAAAAATATAAACGTAATGTGTTTTATTTTAAAACTAGGATTTTTTTAATTAATATTAATGTTAAATTATTTTAAAAATTTGTATTAATTTCCCAGTTGATAAATTATAAATATATTGATACAATATAGTTCATTATAATAAATTTACATTTTGAAATTGAATATTAAAACATAACTTTTTTGAACATTTTCCTAGTAAGAAAAGTTAATCCGTATGATTGTGAGATTAACATTAACCCTAATTTTTTCGGTTCTGTGATTTGAAATTTGAAAATTTAACATTCAAAATTATAATAAATATAATATTTTTTTCTAATAAGTTATATGTAATTTAAATAAAATATTACTAAGATTGATTAAAATTAATTATTGTGATTAAGTAGTAATTATGAATAAAATGTACAAAAACCCTATGTTTAAGGGACCAAATGACCAAGAAACTTTTTTCAAAAAACATTTTATAGCCCTAATTCCACCAAGAACCTTCCATTCATGAGTTTTGGTGTTTTTGTAAGTCTTTTATTAGTTTGGAACAAGTTTACACCAAACTTAATTACAAGAATACTAATTGAGTCATTTCCTTCCCTATAAAAGGGAACCACCTATTACCAT
This sequence comes from Viscum album, assembly GCA_963277665.1. Lineage (NCBI taxonomy): Eukaryota > Viridiplantae > Streptophyta > Magnoliopsida > Santalales > Viscaceae > Viscum > Viscum album. The sequence goes on from OY728135.1 coordinate 890,299,900, forward strand.
TCCTCGCAGCTCTCCAAGCTATTATGTTCATACATTATCATCCCAAATGGTCTCCAAAAACCCTTATCATAGTATTATAAGCCTTGATTTGTGCATAATACCTTCCATGGATCCCATTAAGTTAAAAAAATTATTTGACACAAATAAAAGTTAATGTCTTTTCTCAATCTCAATAGTTCTATTTTCATTCGAAAACCTATAAAATCTTCTTATTATGTTGTTGTGTAACAACAACAGTATCATTAATGTATTAGGATATTTATATACTATGTGTTCTACCTACACATGCACACACCACCATCTAATTGGTAACGAACATAATGTTTTTGTGTACGGTGTACTATTGACTCACAAAATGATGATTCTTAAATTTTACCCAACCACATCTCATGGTGGCCATTATAATGGACAATGTGATTATATATATTATATATGATATTTATTAGGTATTAATACCTATTTAATCCTTTTATTATACATAACATTAATAATTTCCATTTTCCGTTAAAATAATAACATTGCTTTAGGAAATGTTTAATACCGCCCCCTCAAATCAATATAATTCAATCAAACTAAAAATATAACATATAAAAGAAGGTTTTAATTAAAAATATGATACAAACAGAAAATCAGTATGATATTTATTACATAATTATCAATTTATAAATTATATATATATATATATCATCACCGTTATTTCCCTTTCATAATCATTAAAAGAGACAATGTCGTTCATGGACGTGTGGACTTCCACCTCTTTGACATGATGTGATTCCTTTTACATCCTTGAATTCTATATATATGTATGTATTATAAAATTATATATTAGTTTTTACATGCTGATCATTATGTATATATGTATATGGTGTTACGTACTTTCGGTCCACAATAACTGTTAAAAAAATGGCAACATTACTCTGGTGTATGTATGACCTACCATCTCCATGATTGAAACATTAATTAATTTTTTATAACCATATTTAATGGTTGATTTTAATTGTATAACTAATGTATAAATAATACCATTATAAAATTGTTTTTATTCTCAATATTTTCTATAATGAACACAATAACCATAGTTGACAATAAATAGTAGTTTTGATAAATAAACCAAATTTGGGAACAAAATGAATGATGTAAACATAATTGTTTGTGTTGTTTTACCCAACATGAGAAAAAGTTAAATAAATTTAATTATAAACAAGAAAAATTTTATGAATAAGGTATAAAATTATCATATGTTTATTAAACATGAATTAATAGGATGTTAACCTAAAAGGAAACATATGGTAAGGGATTTTCTTCTCAATTTACATTCCATAGAGGCTTAGTTGTCATTATGCACCAATTTTATTTTAAATGGTATATATACTACCAATTACATTATATACCATGAATATACGAACTCTCAGGATATTTTAAACATTATAATAATGTAATTCCTTCATGAAGATTATGTTCTAAAATATTTCAGTGTGGTATGGGACACTTTGGGATGTTTAATGATTATTTTCCTCAACAATTACTTTAATAAGCCTTTATTGAAATTTCCATTTAAGGAAATTATATAACACTTTTTTAATAAATCCCTTTCATTATTATCAGGTTATTCATGAACATTTTTATGTATTTGTACATGGTACCATTAGAAAATTTTCAATCTCTTATGATTATTAACCATTGAATTTCCAATAAATTACCATTTCATTTATCATGGATATTACTATTTCATAAATATTATACCATTTTACATATTTTGTATACATTGGATATGTTTTTCACTAGATCATATTATCTACTCAATATTTATTATTACAAGTAACTAAAAAAATTGAAACCTATTGAAAATATATTTTAAAAATTAACTCAATTTTTTAAATAATTTTGTATAATTTATATTAAGTTTAATTTTACTTAATATTATAAGAACAAAATATATTCTATAAATAGTAAAAAATACATTTTTTTATTAAGATATAATATTTCATTTAATGAATTTAAAAATATAAAAATTGTTAAAAATTGATCTAAAAGTATAATTTGTTAATTTATAAATATCTTAGCCCACATCAGGCCTCTATAATCAATTTCAAACTTTATATTGATCTAATAAACATTTATACGTTTACAAATTTTCTCTTTTAAAAACAATATCCACATCCTATCAATGGGATTTAATTTATATTAATCTTTTTCAATTATGTGAATTGAATTTGGAAAAATTGATTATTCATTTTTAATAAATATATATTTATTATAAAATAAATTTAAAAAAATTACGATAGTAAATTTTAAAAATATATAAAAAAAAAATTTATTGTAGTTAAGGTAATAATTGGTTTACCAGGGAATTAATCTAAAAAGAAAATTATTAAATATTACATATAATATTTACATCACATATTGTATAGCCATATTTATACATTATAATTCAATGGTTCTTGACTTTAAAATTTTTCATTTTGTTATGTGAAAAATGTGGGTAACATTTTCTTTTCAAAAATCAGAACAATTCAACTCACCTCCCAAATAGAATGCCAGACACTACTCTATTGTCATGACATATCCAAAACACTTTGCTTCACAGAATACATCCAAACATAAATTCTTTAAATCTTTATATTTATCCTATATGAATTATTTTAATTATAAATCCATCTCAGGAATCCTTTTCGTTCTATCCAAAATATGTTTTTAAGTAAAATGTACCAAAATCATCATTCTTGTTCATGGAAGACTATCTCCTCTTGTAACGATGTTATTCTTTATCCAAAAAAACCACTCATAAAATGATATAATTTTAATGTCCCCGACCATAATATCCTATCACTGGTGCCTTTATTTATTACATTAGAATATATACAATACCCAAATCACAAGGGATATATTAGTTTATTAGTTTTGGAAACCACATAACATACATTTACATTATATTACAACTTGAAATGAAAAAAATATAGAAATTCCACTGGAAAAATCCATAAGTCCAAGATTATCCCCTCAACTCATTAATAATATACATATATTCATATGGGGTAATAATAAAACATAATAATGGGGGTGAAAACATATTCTTAGTAATGGTATGAAAACAACATAAGTATAAAGAATAAGTAATGGTGAATAACTAAAATAACACATACCATTAAAACATAATATTGGCAAAGTATAGATGGAAAAAATATAAATATATAATTACATAAAAATAATTACATTAAACATAACTATGGAGAATATACAATTTTAATAATCTAATTATCTATATATTAATAATATTCTAATGAGGTAGCACATAACACCGTATATCATAATCCTACGGTCATGTAATCATCCTAGAAAGCATATATAATGGGTAAAAATATTATCTAGTATGTCTCATGAGACCTAAGATGCATTAAGGGGTAATAGGGGGAACCACACTTCACATAAATAGTATATTTCATTCATCATATTAACAGGGTTATATAGAAACAACAAATACATGTGTCATGTAAATAATATTCCCTAGTTTTCACCATAATCACTAACTATTCTGAGTAGTATGGTAAATTGAATTAATATAGAATATCGATATTCAAACTGAAAATAAACTATTTAATAAAATATATTGGGTGATAAAAATAAAATAACAATACTAGTAAATCATAAAATTCAATAGATGTGTTGAAATAAATGAAAATACTCTAATAAAATAATTGATAAATTCTTTAGAGAAATACCCCTTTAACATTCCATAGAAGAGTTTATTTGGAAAAATGATTATTTTCTTCTTAATTTCTTGTATAAAACTAGAAATAAACAAATAGTGTTTTTTCATGAATGATTTAGTTAATTAATAAAAATATTTTTTTCTTAAAATAGATTATGTATTGTACATGAAAATGGGTAAGAAAAGGGGATGTTCCCTTTAATGGGGTTTGCTCATCGGGAAGGATTGATAATGGAACCTTGTAAAAAAAGTATTTAAAAATTAAATAAAACAGATTTGATATAGATATATGAGTTTAGAATATATAAAATGAATATAGAAGGAGTACACAAAATTAAAGAAGCATTACATTGAGGCTATAATAGTGAATGAATAACCTGATTCAAAAAATGAAGGTTTGGGTATAATGCCCAACCCTATAACCCAATGTATATGAAACGTTACATTATTGTAATGTATAATCAAATTAAATGCATTAATTAATTAATTTAGAACTTTAAATAGATAAAATTGTCTCATTATAGGTTTATTATTTTCATTTATGGACTTCTTGTTGAGTTATAGTATCTAATTTCTTTATTCAAGAGTTTTTGTTTTCTTGGTTTTCATGATTTATTCCCTTGATTATTTGTAGTAAATCATATGTAAAATGGGTATAATTCTCTACAATTGGAATTATATATTATTATTCACCGAATGATTTATAATTGGTTTTATCTATTATATTTTTCCTAGATATGATGTTGAATCATTAAATAATATGATAATGATATTTGTTTAGATTCATTTAATTGGTTTTCGATCAAAAGGAACTCATTTTTTTATCATTTAGTATTATGTAAATATGTTACATCGAGATCATAAAAATAGTAGTTATATAAATGTTAAAATCATTTACTACCATTAATTTTTTCCATGATTATTATAACGACCCATACTTTACATACATGGTTATTACTTCAGAATTAAAGCATACTTATTACAACATATAACAATACCATGATAGGACCGTATAGGTATAGTGTCTTTAGAAAATGTGAGACAAAAATGAATGGTAAAGTATATACATTATCTCCCGTTTATTTCATCATATCTATATTACCTTTTCCATATCCTAATTAATACATTTCATCCTGACCTAGTGAAAATAAAACATACAAAAGGGTGAGCACAAATGCATAGTAAGGTAAAACAAAGGAAATATCATATTCATAAGATCGTAGCATTTCAAAAATCATAACCTGAATAAGAGATCATAATATCATAAATTGGATAAATCATAGTAGTGAAATGTAATCACAATAATAATATTATAAATCATGAAACTTTATTGAACACAAACAAATCATAGAGAATCATTTCATAGTATTCAAGACTCATTACCAAGACTATCCAAGCAGAAAAGTCAATTTTTGAACTAAGTTCACTCCTCGTTTCAGTCCTGTATCACTGAACCAGATTAACCTACCATTCCATCCATGACTATCTCATGATATATAAATCTTTACCCAGTGTGTTATAAGGATATATTGGTCCCACCCTTCTCATAATGAAACCATTCTTCTGTATCGCACAAAATCATAAATCGTAGCATAACCCATGTAATAAAAATGGGATTCTTAAACATCATTCCATCATATCATAAGACATATAAGATAAAAGGACATCATAAAATTAATTACATCATAAAATAATCAAATCAAAGTAAAAATATGGATAGAAACAGAACCCTATATTATCATAGATTGAAAATAATATTTATAAAACACTTGAACTCTATTCTTGAGGAAAATATCCTTTCTACATCAAAATCATTTTCCTTTCACAACATCTCATTCAATATTAAACAAAAATATGTTGATTAAAAATAAACATGAAAAAATGGAATGGAAGCTTCATGTAATTAATGTTTTATGAAATCATAAAAATCCATTCATTCCATATAAGTTAAAATAATGATTCTTCTCATACTTTGGTCGTAAAATTAAAAAGTACCTCATACTAAAAACGAAAAAATATTCCATTCATATCATTTACATATGAAAAGATAAAATTGGATTTACAAAATTGTAGGAGGATAGAAATAAAATTACATATTGAGGAAACATGGATGTGGATGATAAATATTCCCTAGTAAATTCTGAATTATAAACAATCTCGGATAAAAATGACATTGCAAGATTTTACCTTACCATAGGTCTGATTTTCTTCGTACGTATCTGAAACACCATTATAATGATTTAAATAATGTCACTGACTTATTACATAATCATATTCATTGTTATGATATCATATACGGTCTTGTTCTTATCTTTTTATTAGTAATATTTCATTCCTACTTGTTATTCAGGTGTTCATTGCTTTCTGTTCTTATGCATGTTTTGTCGAATAAATTCATATTACTATTTTTAGGTTATAGATACCTCATTTAAAGAATGGTATTACTATAATGTATATCATATTTATTCATTTAACGCATTTATATAATCATTATTCAATGAAGATCATGTAGAACGAGTCGCATCACATCGTGGAGACGGTAGGCTGTACGTACGCACGAGCTATGCTATAGTTCCCATGATCAAGGAATATTATTAAAGTGTATGTATACTATTTCAGAATCAATATCACATTACAATAATCATATATAGATATTATTTACACCATTATACCCATCCAAGTAAGGTGGTGGTGGAAAACATATTACACCACAGCGTGGAGACAGTATTCCGTACGTATGCACGCGCGGTGATTTTGTTTTCTGTAGGATGGATAGAAGGTGAAATAGGGTTGTTTCATATTTATATTAACATATCAATATATGAGTGAAAATTATGTTATTAGTTCATAATGAAACAACTAAATAATAGTATGTAGAAGAAGAAATAAATTTGAAAGAATCGGTAACAGATATTACCTCTTCTCCAACACGCCTCTTCGAATCCTCCTCATAGGGTACTGATGTTCGTCTTTGAAGACGACCAAGACTTCTAGAATATTACTAGAGGAGTTTATAAGAGTAATGGGAAGGGTTTGGCTGAGCTTGAAGGCCCAATGTTCTGTAAATAGGAGAGGGAGGATGTGCGCTTTTATAAGGGAGGATAGAGGCACATTTGGAAAGTGTGAAAATATTATTTTTTTATAGACATATCTTTATTTTCAAAATGTCACAAAATCATTAAAAATGAAGATAAGATGACTCATGGTCGAAATATAATAATCCGACCAGAATTGAACATGTTTTGGATAATATTTTAATCATTATAATCTTATTTATTTAAATCATTTATTAAAGAGGTAAATATTGCATCATTATTGTGTAAAAAATAATTTAATTTATCTGATGTCTAAAAATTATAAAAAAACACCACAATTTAGGAAATATTTTTAGATTTCCAAAGATTATTTATAGTCAAAAAAATAATTTATATAACCCCATATAAAAATTAATTACTAAAATATTTTTGTTAATGTCAATTTGGTCGTTACATTAAATTAGTTAATCCAAATTGTCATTATCACTACCAAGTGGATCAATGGGGTCCCAAAATCCATCCAAGAATTCCCATGGTCGGAAAATAATAATCCAATAATGTTAGGAAAATTTTTATGTTAATATTGAATTATTATAATAATCTTTTATCCTTAAATTACCCTATTTACCTTTAACTACAGAAAATAAAAGTCAAATGTTTCTATTCACCGAATATTATTTTCATCTTATTGAAACACATTTTTCTTACTAATAAAAAAACAATATGTAGTATTTTTCAATTAATATAAGTGATAAAATTTCATTTCAATGAAGGAGTCAGTTTTTTAACAATCACTAAGTGGTTTCACTATTCATAAAAAATGGAAGATTTTCAGAAAAAATCCAAAAATTCAGCCTAAGATACATTTGATATTATGAATTCAAAAATGATGTATAATTTTCAAAATTCAAAACAAACAAGTGGAATAAATTAATTTAAAAATTAATTCCCGTTATCAAAACAAATAGCGTGTTTTTAAGAAACAATATCTATCAAAAGATTGACAGTTGTTTATGTCCTCATTCAAAGAGAAATTAATTTCAACAACCAACATTGGATTAAATGGAAAAATATATTAGAATTACACTTTAAAACCAACTAAAAATATAATCTAACCATATAATTTAATGTGATGAAATAAGTTGATTTTAATTAAAATATATCATTTTTACTATTCATTAAAATAATAAATTTATCATAATTATATGAAAAATTTATCCAAATTGAATTTTTATATCCTGATTCTAAAGAAGAGTTTTATATTGTCAAATTGAACTTATAAACTTGTAAAAAACTAGATTTAAAGTAGGTGCGCCATAAAAACGTGACAAACTGCATTTTTTAAAAAATAATTATTTTACCCGATAATTTTATTTTGTTCTCATTACATGTTATAAAAAAAATTTATGACGAATAATACTATTATAAAATTTAAAATGTAGTTAATACTATTCATAATGGCTAGTCCATAATATAACAATATATCGTTGTTTATTGAAACCTGGTATTGCATACTACAAACGCTATCAAGGTAAGTCGTGATTGTTTGTAACACAAGGAAAACTAGTGTTGTGTGCAATGAATGATTCCTTTGATGTTGCGTATAACATAAGACATAAATAAATATACTTCTCATAAAATATCTGGGTGTTACATTCTACCCCCCTTAAAATGAATTTCTCCCTCTAAATTTGTCACTTCGTAACAAAAAGATGAGGATACCTCTCCCTCATCATATCCTCAAGATCCCATGTATCTTATTCCAATTGGCGGTTCCTCCATAAAACATTCACCAATAGAGTGGTCTTGTTCTGTAGAACTTTTTTGCTATGATCCAGAATCTCTATGGGTTGTTCTTCATAAGAAATATCTTGCTCTAGCGGTACAATTTCTGAGATTAGTACATGTGAAGGATACGGTATGTACTTTCTCAAGAGAGATACATGGAACAAATCATGAACTTGAGAGAGATTTAGTGGATGCACTAATAGGTAAGCTACCATCCCAACAAGATCCAGAATTTCAAAAGGACTAATGTACCTAGGGCTCAGCTTTCCATTCTTTCTAACTCTAATTACTCTCTTCCAAGGAGATATTCCTAAGAAAAATTTATCACCCTCTTAAAACTCTAGGTCTTATCTCTAGTTTTCGGCATAACGTTTTTTGTCAACTCTTAGCTACTCTTACATGTTGTTGAATATATCTAACCTTTTCTTCCATCTCATCAACATGATCAGGTCTGAATATCTTTCTTTCCCCAAATTTATCCCAGTAAGTTGGAGTCCTGCATTTGTTTTGATAGAGAGCTTCATAAAGAGACATCTGAATACTGGAGTGAAAGAAATTATTATAAGAAAATACAACAAAGGTAGGTGTTCATCCAAACCACCTTTGAAATCCCTAGACCAAGCTCTTAACATATCTTCTAGAGTTTGAATTTTTCTCTCAGACTGACCATCTGTCTGAGGATGATAAGCATTGCTGAAACTCAACTCTATATCTAAATTATGCTAAAGAATTCACCAAAACATCAAGGTAAGTCTCGGATCCCGATCAGATATAACGGAAAGTGGTACTCCATTCAATCTTACCACTTCCTTCACATATATCCTATTAATCTGATCCATAGAGAACTCTTCTCTAATAGCAATTAAGTGTGCCGACTTCGTACGACAATCAACCATAACCCATATAGCATCATTGCCTTTGGATGTTTTAGGAAGTCTAATGAAAAAGTCTATAGTGATATTTTCCCATTTCGATTCTTGTAAGGGTAATGGTTATAACACCCACTTAGACATGTGTATCTCAGCATTAACTTGATGACAAACCAAGCATCAAGAGACATCTTCAATAACATCTCTTTTCATGCCATACCACCATAAGTTCTCTTTCAAATCCCCATACATCATCATGATTCTAGGATGAATAGAGAATGAAGTACTATGAGCCTCATCCAGTAGATCCTTCTTTAATTTTGGGATTGGAGGAACACAAAACTTATTCTTGAACCATATTATCCCATCGTAATCAATGTTTAATTCATGAACATTTCCCACCTTCTTTTGTAACTCTACGTCTTCTTTTTGTGCCTCTATAATCATCACATGTATATATTGTTGAACATTTGTTTGAGAAATATAATATTGTCCCCCTTCCATTATAATTCTAAGATCCATCCTCTATAAATCCATATATATTGGATCTTTTATAATCCACATCATGGATAAGCTATTATGGTCTTGTCAACTTAATGCGTCTACCACCATGTTTTCATTCCCATGGTGGTAATGAATTGAGGAGTCGTAATCCTTAATTAGCTCCAACCATCATCTTTGGAACATATTCATCTCCTTTTGTGTGAAAATATAATTTAAACTTTTATGATCAATAAAAATATGAAACCTTTCAACATAAAGTTATGCCTCCAAATCTTTAATGCAATAATTATCACAACTAACTCCAAATCATGAGTAGGATAATTTTTCTCATGGATTTTAAAATTTTGTGAAGCATAAGATATCAACATATCTTTTTTCATGAGAAAACACCCCAAAACCTTCTTAGATGCATCACTGTGGATAACAAACCTTTCTCCACTACAAGGTAGTGTGAGCATAGGTGAATTGGATAACCTTCTTTTCAACTCCATGAAATTCTCTTCACACTCTTAAATCCACACGATCTTAACTCCTTTTCGAGTCAACATGGTGAGTGGATTAGATAATCATGAAAAATATTTCACAGAACATCGATAATATCCAGCTAAACCAAGAAAACATCGGATCTCAGTTACTCTTGTTGGTCTCAACCATCTTTCGATAACCTCTGTTTTTTCTAGATCCATAGATATCCCATATTTTGAGATTATGTGACCCAAAAATGAATCTTTTTGAAGCTAAAATTCACACTTGGTAAATTTGGCATAAATATTATCCATTATTTGGTTCCGTAATTCAATTGTCATGTGATCTTCATGTTCTTCCTTTATCATTGAATAAACAAAAATATCATCTATAAAGACTACCAAAAACTGATCAAGATTGTCTCTAATGACTCTATTCCTTTGATCCATGAAGATAGCAGGGGCATTATTAATACAAAATTGAATCACTATAAATTCATAGTTTCAATACCTTGTAGAAAAGTCTTCTTTTGTGTATCCACTTTTTTGACCCTTAATTGATGATAACTTGAATGAAGATCAATCTTGAAAAGGTACTAATCTCCACGTAGTTTGTCAAATAAGTCAACAATGTGTGGGAGATGATATTTTTTCTTGATAGTGATCTTGTTAAGTTCTCTATATTCAATGCAGAGACTCATTGATCCATCTTTTTCCATTACCAATAGAAAAAGTGCTCCCCAAGGTGATGCACTAGGGCATATGAACCCCTTATCAAGATTCTCTTGGAGCTGCTTCTTAAATTCCTGCAACTCAATTGGGGCCATTCTATAAGGCGTATTTGAAATGGGAATAGCACCCGGTATGAGTTCTATTGAAATCTCAAATTCATGATTGGGTGGAAGACCTAGAAATTACTCCATTAATTCATCATCATACTATTGTACAATGGGAATATTCTTAATCATGAGTTTCTCTTTAACCATTTGAGATAAATAACCATCATTTATTACAATCATGACCCATTAGATGGAAGAAATTTCCAATGGAAGGTTATATTCATCTTTGCATCAATAGATGATAGTAGATTGATCGAGAATATTTAATGTGATTTTATTTCATCGGCAATGGATATGTGATCCATATAAGGAAACCCAATCCATGCCAAGAATCACATCAAATTCTACTATAGGAAGGATCACAGTATTTGCAAGAAGCACATTCCCAAATACATTTTTTGGAGAAGAATTATAAACAATTGATGCAACTGTTGTTCCATTAGGAGCTATCACAGCTAACTCAACATCTAATTGTTGAGGTAGTACGGTGATACCCTTAGAATGTTCTTCAGAAATAAAAGAGTGGGAGGATCCAGAATCAAATAAAACATTTTCTACTTTAGAGTGGATGGTAAGTGTACCTTTCACCACATCGTTTTTGTACTCCACATCACCGATATAAACTGAATGTGACTATCCATTGTCTTTGGCCTTAATAGTTTTTTGACGTCGAACATCATCAACAACCCTTGGATTAGGTAATTGATTGGCATAATTCCCCATTTTCTTACACTTAAATCATTGATGTGTAGGAGGTGTATTCTATGTATCCCTTTCTGTATTCGCATCATTCGACATTATCGTCCCATTATATCGACATTCAACTTCCCGATGACCTTCTTCTCCACATGTAAATCATTTACTTTCCCATTTAATACAACTCCCTCCATGTTTCATTCCACACTTTGAGCATAATGGAAAACTCATCTTCTTTTCATTTTTGTCTTTAGATTTCCCCTTGAATTTCATTTTCTCTTCTCATCAAACCCATATGAATGATGTCTTAATCCAATCTCCATCTCAAACTTGAGAGCACATGAAACAATATCCTCATAGTTATTGATGTCCCTTATGGCTAATGCCCTTAGACGATTTGGTTTTAAGCCACTAAAGAGTCGATCGATCTTACTCTCATGTTGGATAATAATTCAGGAAGAGTACCTTGATTGTCTTGTAAAATTTTCATCGTACGTACCAACCGATTCATCATTCTTTTGCTTCAGTTCATGAAACTACTTTTACATCTTTGTTCGAAGAATAAAAGGGAAGTACTTATTGAAAAATAAGTTCTTGAACTCGTCCCATTCCATGGACTCAATTTCACCCCTTTGTCTTGTATTCTTAATAAGATTCCACCATTGATCAGCTTCACCTTCAAAATGATATACTGCTAAGATGACATTATCTTGTTCAGAACACCGCATGACTGAAAATATCTTTTCTGTGGTGCTAATCCTTTGATCAGCCACTAATGGTTCCTATGACCCACTGAATAAAGGTGGACGCTGCCTCATGACTGATTCAACAGAATGTTACTCATTCCTTTGCTCGTTTGGAAGTCCTTCATGATTCATAGCTTGAGAATGTTGTGTGAGAATGGATACATGATTTTTCATTCCATATCCCATAACATTTAGTCGCTCAGGGGGACAATCATTGCATTTCCCGACACATTCAGCATTAAAATGGTTTCTTTGTGTTCCTGCCATTGACAATAACCTAGAAGGATAATGTGAGAAACACTAATCATAATAGGAAAACCACATAATCTAGAATAAAATTTCCCACTTTATGTTTAATCGTAGGTTTCCCATTGCTATTTCTAAAAAACTAATATTTTTTCTATGTTTAGACATATCCTTAGAGCTATTACTAAGGCTTTCACATCCTAGTTCCCAAAGGTTGACTACACCTTTCCAATGATACAAACTATAATGACACATAATTTACATACATGGTTATTACTTCAGAATTGATTCATACTTATTACAACATATAACCAAACCATGATAGGACCGTATACGTATAGTGTCCTTAGAAACTGGGAAACATAAATGACTGGTAAGGCATATACATTATCTCCCATTTATTTCATCATATCTAGAGTCCCTTTGGCATATCATACTTAATACCTTTCTTCCTGACCTGGAAAAAAGAAAACATACAAAAGGGTGAGCTCAAATGCATAGTAAGGGAAAACAAAGGAAATATCATATTCATAAGAACATAGCTTTTAAAAAATCATAACCAGCAATAGAGATAATAATATCATAACATGGGATTAATCATATTAGTGAAATGTAATCCCAATAATCATAACATAAATCATGAAACTTTGTGTCATACACACATAATCATAAGGAATCATTTCATAGTAGTCAAGACTCATTTCCCAGACTATCCTAGTAGACAAATTCCATTTCTGAAGGGATTCTACTCCTCATTTCAGTCCTGTATCACTGAACCATATTAACCTGCGGTTCGAGCCATTCTTTCTCTTGAGATATAAATCTTTACCCAATTCATTGGAGGGAGATATAGGTCCCACCCATCTCATAATGAAAACATTCTTATGTGTGCCACAAAATCATAAATCATAGCATAACCCATGTAATAAAATTGGGATTCTTAAACATCATGCCATCATATCATAATCCATATAAGATAAAAGGACATCATAAATTTAATTCCATCATGACATAATCAAATCAATTTAAAAATAGTGATATAAACAGAACCCTATATTATATTAGATGTAAAATAATTTTTAAAAAACACATAAACACCATTCTTGAGTAAAATATCCTTGCTACTTCAAAAACATTTTTCCTTTCTTAAAATGTCATACAATTTTATACTAAAAGAAGTTGATTAAAAATAAACATGAATACATGTAATGGAAGATTCATAGAAATAATGTTATCTGAAATAATAAAAATCCATTCATGCCTTATAAGTTAAAAAACATTTATTTCTCATACTTTGGCTGGAAAAGTCAAAAATTACCTCACACTAAAAATGCCAAAGGATTACTTTCATATCCTTTACTCACGAAAGGGTAAAATTGGATTAAAAAAATTATAGGAGGATAGAAATAATATTAAATATTTAGGAAACATGTATGTGGATGATAAATATTTCCTAGTAAATTCTGATGTATAAACAATCTCGGATAAAAATGAGATTGCGAGAAATTCCCTTACCTTAGGTCCGATTAGCGTTGTACATATACGAACCTCCTGTATAATGATTTAAATAATGTCATTGACTTATTAAAGAATCAAATTCATTGTTATGATATCATGTATGGTCATGATCTTGTCTACTTATTAGTTATATTTCATTGCTACTTGTTATTTGGGTGTTCATTTCTTTATGTTCTTAGGCATGTTTTGTCGAATAAATTCTTATTCTTCTTTTTAGGGTATAGATACCTCATTTACAGAATGGTATTAGTGTAATATATATCATATTTTTTCATTCAATTTATTTATATAATCATTATTCAATGAAGATCACTAAGAATGAGTCGTATCACATCGTGGAGATGGTAGGCCGTACGTACGCACAAGCGATGATATCGTTCCCATGATTGTGGAATTGTATTGAAGTTTATGTATACTATTTCAGAATCAATATCACTTTACAATAATCATATATATTTATTTTTTACACCATTATTGTAACACCCGAGGTAAATAAAGAATATGACATTTTCACAGTTATTCATATTTGTGAATAAAATATTAATATTACATTAAAGGGGACGCTATGCTCGATGGCGTACCGAATACACAAAAATGAGTTTCTTGGGAATCTTACATTGCACTCTAATAATAAAATAATACTATTTTAAATGGTAGTTAACGCCTAGACATTGTAATGGCGGGAATGAACATAACTAACTACAAAATTAATATATATGTTTGTAAAATATTTTTACTTTTTATAATAAATTTTAGAGGATTAAAAATGCGAATGAATCTAATTTTAAGCGTAAACATTCTAATATTCTTTAAAATGTCGATTAACCACCTTTTGATGGTGAACCTCTTTTAAATACACTTTTTGAAAATTTTATATGTTATATTTGACAAAATAAAATTCTTCTTTAGAATCTGGACATCAAAATTTAATTTGTGTATATTTTTGTTATTTTTTTGATAAAGTTCATTTTTTAATGAATAGTGAAAAATGTTGTCTTTTAATTCAAAACCACTTTTTAATCTAATTTATTTATATGATTATATTATCTTTTGAATTGTTTTTAATGTGAAATTGGAATATATTTTTACCGTTTAATCTAATAGTGGTCATTGGAATTAATTTCACTTTGAAATTGTACATAAACAAGTGTCAATCTTTTAATAGATATTGTTTCCTAAAAACATGCTATTTGTTTTGACCATGGAAATTAATGAATAAATTTATTAATTATACTTATGTATTTTGAATTTTTTAAAATAGAAATCATTTTTGAATTCAGAATATCAAATATATCTTAGGGTGATTTTTTGTATTTTTCTGAAAAACTTCAATTTTTGATGAATAGTGAAACCACTAAGTGGTAGTTTAAAAACTATCTTTTCATTTAAATGAAAAATTACCACTTATATGGATAGATTTTAAAAAATATGACATACATGGTTGGCATTAGGATGTAAAATGTGCTTCAATGGGATTAAAATAATTTTTTGGTGAATAGTATCTCTTATGTTTTTAATCGCGATTAGATGTAATTAGTGTAATTTATGGTAAAGATAATGTTATAATAATATGAAAATACCATGACACATGTTCAACCCTTATTGGATGAGTCATGGACGACCATTACAATCCATGGGTCAACTTTTTGACCCAATGGATCCACTTTGGATGGAAAATGACATTAATACCTTTTTATATAAAGTTAAAATTAAAATTCCACAAACATGTGTTGTTTTACTAAAACAATTATTACATGGGGTTATATAAGTTATATGTTTTACTATATATATTAATTTGAAATATAAAAGGATTTCCTACATCATGAAATTTTTTTATATAATTTTTATACATTATGTAAATTAATTTATTTATGACACCGTGATGATGCAGTGATTACCTCATAAATGAATGATTTAAATAAAATGAGAAAATATGGTGAAATATTAGTCACACACTTGTCAAAATCCTATCGGATGTGTGGATTTAGAAAACTTATAACCTTTTCCTCAAAATATATCCTTTTGGTACCTTTAAAATCCAAAAATCATTTTATAATAAATTTATATTTTATAACCTTCCATATGTGCCCCTCCTCTCCTATTATAAAAGGCCCCCACCTATACCACCTTACACACACCTCTCATGCCTTTGGCTCGGCCAGCCCCTACTCATTTCATCTCTCCACATACCTATTTTCATCATTGAAGCCTCACTTTGGGAAGAATCCTTTCCAAGGAAGCCTTTGAGCTCAAATCAAAGAGAGTTACCCGATTTAAAGGTAATGTCTTCCCTTGTGATCTTTTGATTTATTTTGCTTCTCCAAACTCCTAAACACTATTTATTACTTTTTTTTTCTAAAAACACCAGTATATTACATATAATAGGATGTTTTTATAAGATATATTCTAGCAACACTTTCACACATCTCCATCTAATGGTTAAAGAACATACTGTTTCTTTGGATGGTGAATTACTGGCTCACGAAATGATGATTGTTCGATATTCGATTAACAACTTCAATGGTGGCCATAAAGATTTCACTATATTTATATATGATATATATTATGTTTATTTTTTCTTTAAGCTTTTTTATTTTTCATTTATGGCATACCTTTATGGTTTCCATTATGGGTTAACACGATATCTTCATTTTAGGATGTGCGGACTACCGACCCCTCAAAATGATTTGATTCGTTAAAGCATTATGTGGGTTGTATAAAGGATGGAATTAATGGTATTACATATGATATCCTAATGGAATAATAATATACCTTTATATAATTATTATTTCATTCCATTTAATACAAAAAAAGAAGAAATGAAAGTAGCGTTCATGAGTACGTACGGCTTACCGTCTCCATGAACGGTACATGTCATTTCTTATCTCCAAATGTTATGTAATATTGTAAGTACATATATATAATGGATATATATGTAATATATTACATATAAATGATTTATATCATTCAGGAATTATAATATATATATATATATATATCTCTCATTTTTCTTTAATTCCATTAATATGACCAAAAATGAAAGTAGTGTTCATGCGTACGTACGGCCTACCGTCTACATGAACAGTTCTTTTAATTTTTTTCTCCATATTCTATGGAATAATATAAAATTAATATATACTGGATATATATGATATTTAAAACATAAATACTATTCTCGATATGATGTACCTATAACTACATGGAAAATTTTGTTCCAATAAGTTCAATTTTTACTCATGTACGGAACATCGACAAAAACGTCTGATATGAACTCACTTTATTAACCAATTATTATAACATTATAATATGTAATATGATCTGAATAATAATTTTTAAAGGAGGCCCTTATGAAAATATAAATTTACCAATTTTTTTTATTCAGGAGATTAAATAAAGATCGAGTCATGTCGGACCCCAGGTAAGGGATCCTGCCCCTCTCCTTCTTTTTAAGTAACTCTTTTATGTCATTCCATTTAAGCTCATATTTCATATAATTTTGATGTTATTTTATATTAATTATATTGTACTTTTTATGTTCATATGACGAGAGACCCTACATTCTCTCATCAATCAATTTTGGAAGTTTTGAGTGGTGCCGTTAGGCTGCAGAATTTTTGTAAGAGATACAACCTCTCTCTTTCTTTTTAAGCACTCTCCTTTATGTCAGTTCTTTTAAGCTCCTATTTTTTATGTTGGGGGATGTTATTATATATTCTTCTTGATGTACATTTTATTTTAATATTATCAGAGACCTGATTTGATCTCATAAATCCATTTTTGAATGTTTAAAGTGGCCCCGTTAGGCTGTAGAGTTTTCATAAGGGATTTTTCATCTCACTTTTATTCCCATGAGAATTATTCTACATTTTCCACAATTCCCATTGAGTGGTTTATATACTGCCTATTATTAAACTCTTTTTGTAATTTACTTTCGTTTATGAGTATTTACATTAATGTTGTATTGTCCTTCTTTCATGGGGTGTATGTCTTGAAAGATACCCAAATCAGTAAGGAAACCTTTCACCCTCCTCTTTTTAAAAGACTTCTTTTGATGGGTATTTTAATTTACATATTGTTATGTTGGGATATGATAGTATTGATGTAAATATTATGTACAAGGGATGAGATACCCCTTTTATCTCTCATGAACTCATTTTCTGAATTTTTAAGTGACGTTGTTAGGCTGTCAAATTTTTGCAAGGGAACTTCTTAACCCAATTTTGATTCTTTGTGATAAACTTGCACTCCTTGAATATTACGTTCTATGAATATGTGTGAATAACCTCTAATTTTTTTACACTTAATATCCACTTATATATGCTGTATTCATTTGTCACACATAATTATGTAATTGATTTATCCTTAATCCAAGGATACCATCTTTTTAAGGGAATCTGTCTCAATCACCTTTCATTAAGGCATATTTGGTTTTATACACAACATTCGTTTATACGGTTTATAAACCCCATTGAATTTTACTATTATTAAAAAGGAATTTTTTTATATGAAGCTTTCACTAAACGATAAAAGGGAATGTTTTTTTTGTCGTACGTATGCGGTGACAACGACTTCTCAACCTCCGTGACCATTATTTGAGTTTCAGCTTCCTCTACAAGCCATACATTTTTTAAATGAAAAATAAATACCATGTTTTAATTTTATTTTATTTTGGTATTGAAAATGGTTTTCATAATTTTGTTATATCAATGTTTTGTATTGATATCATGTGATTAAAAAGTGGAAATGTTACGTTTCCTTTATGCATGTTTTTTGTGATATTATTATGTTATGGTTCTTGGGCATTATTATGAAGATGGGTGGTTACGTGATAAAATAAGGGCGGTTGAGCCCAATATATCTCTCTAGTTCATTGGTTATCATAAAGGGGTTAAACATTAAGGTTTATCTGAAGAGATTTTAGGGAATATACTATGATGGGTATTCCAAATGTAACCAAGAGGGTTACTCCCTACATAAGAATGTTATGAATTCCTCAAGTTACCTTTATAACTTATTATTTCTATGATTTATTCATGATTTGATGATGTACAATAAAATGATTATGTTATATGAGTAAAGTATGATTTCATACATGGACTAATGTTTTCTTTTTCGTACTTTTATATCCCTTACTGAGCTTTTTATGCTCAACCCATGTTTTTGAAATGTTTTTCACAGGTCAAGGGAAAGGTACATGATATGATGATATTCTCAAGGAAGTATCAAGAAAGAATACATGCTTTATTTTAAATATGTTTCCATTAATGGGAAAAAAACGAATATGATGTTTTATGTAAAATATTTTTTTTAAATGTGAAATGTAATTCATGATTTATGATCTAATTCTATAAAACTCTAAACCTGAAAAGATCCTCAATTTGAATTATTCATTTAATTCTATGTTAAATAAGGTTTAAGGCTGGGGCCTTAAAGTTGGTATTAGAGGTTAGTTTAGATAAATTTAGAGGTTAGGGTATTCTCTAAGCATATGTGACATTACCATAAGGGTTAGGATTTCAGAAAGAGTACTAGTTTTAGATAAAGTGAATGAGTATGTATATCTTAGTGTTTATCTTCCTTAATAGTAAATTATGGTTTTGTTGATATACTCACACTGACATTTTTATATTTAGTGAATGGATGTATCTAGTAGGCACCAATGTGACAATAGGTTTGAAGGAAAATATTGGGGTCTCTGATTAAGAGACTGGATGAAATGGGGGATTCAATGAGGAAACTCGTGGCTGTTCTAAAACAACTATAAAGGAGTCATGATCAACCACTTGAACCATTGTATGTTCTGTAATTCATCATGTACGAGATGACCAATTGATGTGGAAGTTCAGGTAATAATTATAAAGGTAACCATTAGAGTTTACATGATCCTTACTTTTGAGGTAATTATGGGTTATTATATGTTATGATGGAAAATGAAAGGCATGAGATAAACATGCAGTTAAAATATGTTATGTTTTTTTTGAAGATTTTATCTCATTTTGGGGAATGTTTTATGAATTATATAGATTTCGAAAAAGGACAACACGCAGACCGTGTGACAACCCATCGCATCGGACAAAGCTGCAGGAATCGAACCCAAAACCAATGTGCGACTGGTATTTATCTCTTATAGCTGAATTAAGTGAAGTCCCTGTTTATTATGACTAATTATTTTTAGTTAGATGATTTTAGGAATTAATAGTATGTTTATTTTGGTTTATCTATGGAAAAGAAATAACCTATCACGGAGGATATGTGATTAGGTTAATTACATTTCAGTATGAGAATTTAAGAGCAACTGATGTTATTTAGAGATAAAAGTTAATTTTTACCTTGGAAGACTATGTGATTAAATCCTTCAAATATTTGGGTATCTATCTTAGTTTGGTTTACATTGAATAATTTTATGGATAATTTTTTATTGAATGGTCTTCATTGATCTTTGGTTTTTTGGACAAATTTTGTAGATTAAGAATAGATTTTCTTTTTATAAATGATTATACTTTTGTGGATTATCTAATCTCATACTAACAATTTTTGTTTTGGTTTTTGTCTAAAGAAATGGGAAATATATAGTTCTATTTTGTGGATTAGGTGATTCTCAAGAAGTTGATTATATTACTCTTAATGTGAAGAAGTCTTCCTAAATACTTGTCTTTGGGAGAAAATATGAGTTTGATTAAGGAATATAGTAAAAGTTGAAAGTCTACCTGACACATAAGTATGTTTTATTACGATTTAGTTAAGCTCAAAAATAAATTCCACAATTAAGAGTAACTTAAAAACAAAAATTATGTCTGTTAACATTTCCTAATGGGGAATCAAATACCATTTTACCCATCACATGTTTTTTATTTTATTATGGCTATCTTTCTCCTAGACATGTGTACTATCACTATACCTCAGAAAATGAAACATTGTTTTTTCTCCATATCCATGTTTTCTTACATGGAATCCTATTATGGGTTAACTTGGCTGACCTTTGTACTTCTCTTTATTTATTTTAAAGATATTTTTTTACTGACTCTTGTTCAGAAGGGGTATTTTCAACGAATTTTCCAAGCCCAATTTTAAAATTGTGAGGACGAAATTCCCAAAAGGGGGCAAGGATGTAACATCCCAGGTAATTAAAGAATATATAATTTTCAAATTTATCCATATTTGTGAATAAAATATTAATTTTACTTTAAAGGGTACGCTATGCTTGATGGCGTACCCAATATGCAACAACGAGTTTCTTGGGAATCTTACATTGCACTCTAATAATATAATAATATTATTTTAAATGGAAGTTAAAGCATATCCATTGCAATGGATGGAATGAACATATCTAACTAAGAAATGATTATATATGTTTGTCATATATTTTTATATTTTACAATAAATGTTAGTGGATTAAAAATGAGAATGAATCCAATATTAAGCTTAAACACTCTAATATTCTTTAAAAGGTTGATTAACCGCCTTTTGATGGAGAACCTATTTTAAATCCACTTTTTGAAAATTTTATGTGTTATATTTGACAACATAAAATTCTTCTTTAGAATCAGGACATCAAAATTTACTTTGTGTAAATTTTTGGTACTTTTCCGATAAAGTTCATTTTTTAATGAATAGTGAAAAATATTACTTTTTAATTCAAATCTACTTTTTAATATAATTTATTTATATGATTATATTATCTTTTGAATTATTTTAATTATAAATTAGAATATATTTTTCCCATTTTATCCTATAGTGGTCATTGTAATTAATTTTCCTTCGAAATTGGACTTAAATTAGTGTGAATCTTTTAATAGATATTGTTTCTTAAAAACACACTATTTGTTTTGATAGTGGGAAATAATTATTAAATTAATTAATGCAACTGTTTTGTTTTGAATTTTTTAAAATAGACATAATTTTTGAATTCGGAATATCAAATATAGCTTAGGGGGATAATTTGGTATTTTTCTAAAAAACTTCAATTTTTGATGAATAGTGAAACCACTAAGTGATAGTTTAAAAACTGTTTTTCGTTTAAATGAAACTTTACCACATCTATGGTTTTAATATCAAATATCTGACATACATTTTTGTCATTAGGATGTATAATACGGTTCAATGGGATTAACATAATTTTTTGGTGAATAGTAACTCTTAAGTTTTTAATCGCGATTAGAGGTCATTAGTGTAATTTAAGGTAAAGATAATGTTATAATAATATGATATTACCTTTAATTACATTATACCCTTATTGGATGAGTCATGGCCGACCAAGAAAATCCATGAGTAAACTTGGGGACCCCATGGAGCCACTTTGGTTGGAAACTGACATTAATACATTTTTATTTAAAGTTAAAATTAAAATGTCCCAAACATGTGTTGTTTTAATGAAACAATTTTTACATTGGGTTATATAAGTCATATTTGTTACTATAAATATTCATTATAAGTATAAAAATATTTCCTACATCATGATATTTTTTTATAAATTTTAGACATTAAATAAATTAATTTATTTATGACACTGTGATGATGCTGTGATTACCTCATAAATGAATGATTTAAATAAAATGAGAAGATAGGGTGAAATATAAGTCTTATACTTGTCCAAAATATATTGGATATGTGGATTTATAAACATTATCACCTTAGCTTCGAAATATATCCTTTTTATACCTTTAAAATCAGAAAATCATTTTATAATAAAGTAATATTTTATAACGTTCCAAGAGTGCCCCTCCTCTACTCTTATAAAAGGCCCCCACCTCTAACACCTTACACACACATCTCAATCCTTTGGATCGGCCAAGACCTGCCTATTTCATCCCTCCACATCCCTATCTTCATCATTGAAGCCTCAATTTGGACAGAATCCTTTCCAAGGAAGCCTTTGAGCTTAAATCAAAGAGAGTTACCCGATTTTCAGGTAATGTCTTCCCTTGTGATATTTTGTTTTATTTTGCTTCTCCAAACCACTAAACTATTTTTATTACTATTTTTTTGTAACAATACAAGTATCTTAAATATACTAGGATGCTTTTATTAGATTTATTTGAGCTACCCTTTCACACACCTCCATATAATGGTTAAAGAACATACTGTTTCTGTGGATGGCAAATTACTGCCTCACGAAACGATGATTATTCAATATTCATTTAACACCTTGAAAGGTGTCCATTAAGTTGTCACTATATTTATATATGATATATAATATGTTTATTTTTTCCTTAAGATTCTGTATTTGTCATTTATGGCATACCTTTATTGTTTCCATTATGGGTAAACGCGATATCATCAGTTTAGGAAGTGCGGACTACCGTCCCCTCAAAGTGATTTGATTCGTTAATGCCATATGTGGGATGTATAAAGGTTGAATTAATGGTATTAAATATGATATCCTACTGAATTTTAATATACCTTTATATCATTATAATTTAATTCCATTGAATACAAAAAAAAAAAGAAATAAAAGTAGCGTTCATTCGTATGTATGGCTTACCGTCTCCATGAATGGTACATTTCATTTATTATCTCCAAATGTTATGTACTATTATAAGTACATATATATAATGGACATATCTGTAATATATTACATGTAAATGATGGATATAATTCTGGAATTATAATATATATATCTCTCATTTTGTTTTAATTCCATTAATATGAAAAAAAAATGAAAATAGTGTTCATGCGTACGTACGGCCTACCGTCTCCATGATCGGTGATTTTAAATTTTTTCTCCAAATACTATTAAATAGTATAAAATGAATATATACTGGATATATATGATATTTAAAACATCAATACTATTCTGATTATTATGTACCTATAGCTACATGGAAAATTTTGTTCCAACAAGTTCAATTTTTACTCATGTACCGAACATCGACAAAAACGTATGATATTAACTAACTTTATTAACCAATTATTATAACAATATATTATGTGATATGAACTGAATAATAATATTTAAAGTAGGTCCTTAAGAAATTATAAATTGTCCAAATTTTTTTATTCAGGAGATTAAAGAACCAACGAGTCATGTCGGACACGAGGTAACGGATCCTACCCCTCTCCTTCTTTTTAAGTACACTATTTTATGTCATTCTTTTTAAGCTCATCTCTCTTATGGTTAGGATGTTATTTTATATTAATAATACTTTACATTTTATGTTCATATTATGAGAGACATTACTTTATCTCATCAATCAATTTTAGAAGTTTTGAGTGGTGGCGTTAGGCTGTCAAATATTTTTACGAGATCCAACCTCTCTCTTTCTTTTTAAGTACCCCACTTTATGTCACTTCATTTATTATCCTATTTGTTATTTTGTTGGATGTTCATATATATTCCTCTTGATGTACATTTTATTTTAATATGATGATATACTACATTTGATCTAACCAATCCATTTTTGGAATTTTTAAGTGGCGTCGTTAGGCTGCAGAGTTTTCGTATGGGATTTTTCATCTCACATTTATTCCCGTGAGATTTATGATAAATTTTCCACCATTCTCGTTGAGTGGTATATATAATATCAATTATTCTACTCTTTGTGTAATATACTTTCTTTTATGTGTATTTACATCAATGATGTAATGTCCTTCTTTTATGGGGTGTATGTTTCGAAAGATACCCAAGTCGGTAAGGGAACCTTTCACCCACCTCTTTTTAAAAGACATCTTTTGATGGGGCTTTTAATTTAAATATTGTTATGTTGGGATATGTTCTTATTGATGTAAATTTTATGTCGATGTGATGAGATACCCATTTTATCTCTCATCAACTCCTTTTTTGAATTTTTAAGTGACACTGTTAGGCTGTTGAATTTTTTCAACGGAAATTCTTAACCCAATTTTGATTCATTGGGAAAAACTTACACTTCTTGAATATGTCATTCTATGAATATGTGTGAATATCCTCTGATTGTTTTACACTTAATATCCACTTATATTTGGTGTATTATTTTGTCACACATAATTATGTAATTGATTTATCCTTAATCCAAGGATACTGTCTTTGTAAGGGAATCTATCTCAATCTCCTTTCATTGAGGAATATTTTGTTTTATACACAACATTCTTTTATAAGGTGTATAATCAACTTTGACTTTTACAATTATTCAAAAGGAATCTTTTTATATGAAGCATTTACTAAATGACAAAAGGGATTGTTTTTTTTTGTCGTATGTATGCGGTGACAATGACTTCTCCGCCGCCGTGACAATTATTTGAGTTTAGGCTTCCTCTACAAGCCATACCTTTTTTTAAATGGTTAATAAATACTATGTTTTACTTTTCTTTTATTTTGGTATTGAAAATGGTTTTAATAATATTTTTATATCAATGTGTTGTATTGATATCTTGTTATTTATAAGTTGAAATTTTATGTTTCCTTCATGCATGTTTTATGTGATACGATTATTTTATTGTTTTTGGGAATTATTATGAAGACAGGTGGTTCCATGATAAACTAAGGGAGGGTGAGCCCAATATAGCTCTCCAATTAATTGGGTAAAGTGAAGGGTTTAAACGTTAAGGTTTCCTCGAAGATATTTTAGGGACTGTGATGGGTATTCCAAATGTAACCAAGAGGGTTACTCCCTACGTAAGAATTTTATGAATGCCTCAAGTTACCATTATGCCTTATGATTTCAATGATTTATTAATGATTTGATGCGGTATGTTAAAATTCTTATGTTGTATGAGTAATGTATTATTTCATACATGGACTAATGTTTTCTTTTCGTACTTTTATATCCCTTACTGAGCTTTTTATGATCATCCCATGTTTTTGAAATGTTTTTCACAGGTCAAGGGAAAGGTGCATGATAGGATGATAGTGTCAAGTAAGTGTCAAGAAAGAATCCATGTTTTATTTCAAATATGTTTCCGTTGATGGGAAAAAAACGAATTCTATCTTTTATGTAACCACTTTGTTTAAAAGTGGAACGTAACTCATGATTTCTGATCTAATTCTCTAAAACTCTAAACCTGAAAAGATACTCAATGTGAATTATTCATTTAATTCAATATTAAGTAAGTTTTAAGGCCAGGGCCTTATAATTATACCCATCCAAGTATGGTGGTGGTGGAAAATAGATTACACCACGGTGTGGAGACGGTATTCCATTCGTACGAACGTGCAGTGATTTCGTTTTCCGTAGGATGGTTAGAAGGTGAAATAGGATTGTTTCATATTTATAATAAAATATCAGTATATTAGTGATACTGATTTTATTACTTCATAATGAAACAAATAAAGAAGTTCAAGTAGAAGAAGAAATAAATCTGAAAGAATCGGAAACAGATATTACCTCTTCTTCGACACGCCTCCTTGAAACCTCCTATTAGGGCACTAATGTTTGTCTTTAAATAATACCGGGACCTCTATAATATTACTAGGATAGTTTTGAAGAGTAATGGGAAGGGTTTGTCTGAGCTTGAAGGCTCAAAGTTGTTTAAAGAGGAGAGGGAGGAGGTGCCTTTTTATAAGAGAGTAGAGGGGCACCGTTGGAAAGTGTGAAAATATTATTTTATTATAAACTTATCTTTGGTTTCATAAGGTCCAAAACTCATTAAAGATGAAGATAAGATGACTCATGGTCGAAATAAATTAATCCAATCAGAATTGGACATGTTTCGTATGATATTTTAATCATTATAATCTTATTTATTTAATTCATTTATTAGTGATGAAAATACTGCATCATTATTATGTCACAAATAATTTAATTTATTTATTGTCTAAATATTATAAAAAACCACCATATAGGAAATATATTTATATTTCCAATTAATATTTATAGTCAAAAATATAATTTATATAGCCCCTTATAAAAATTAATTACTAATCTTTTTTGTCAAAGTCAATTTTGTCTTTACATTAAATTAATTAATCAAAATTGCATTATCACTACCAAGTGGCTCAATGGGGTCCCAATATTGACCCAAGGATACCCCTGGTCGCCCAATACTCATCCAAAAAGGCTAGAACAACTGTTAAGGTAATTTTGAATTATTATAATAATCATTTAACATTAAATTACCCTATTTACCTTTAACCGCAGTAAATAATAGTCAAGAGTTGCTATTGACCAAAAATTATTTTCATCTTATTGAACCTCATTTTACTTCCTGATAACAACCACGTATGATGGATTTTTGAAATTCAAT
Organism: Viscum album; assembly: GCA_963277665.1. Taxonomy (NCBI): domain Eukaryota; kingdom Viridiplantae; phylum Streptophyta; class Magnoliopsida; order Santalales; family Viscaceae; genus Viscum; species Viscum album. Next base: position 890,327,472 of record OY728135.1, read on the forward strand.
TCACAGAAGTGGAAAATATTCATTTGTATGAAAGAGTTGGTTTTATAACTATCACTAAGTTGTTTCACTATTCATAAAAATTGATTTTTTTCAGAAAAATACCAAAAAATCAGCCTAAGCTATATTTTATATTATGAATTAAAAAATGATGTCTATTTTTCCAAATTCAAAACATATAAGTGGAATTAATTAATTTTAAAATTAAATCCCGTTATCAAAACAAATAGCGTGTTTTTAAGAAATAATAACTATCAAAAGATCGACACCTGTTTATGTCCATATTCAAAGTGAAATTAATTATGATGACCAAAATTGGATTAAATGGTAAAAATATATTCTAATTACACATTAAAACAAATTTAAAATATAATCTAACCATATAAATTATTGCGATTAAAGAAGTTATTTTTAATAAAAATATACTGTTTTTTTACTATTCATTAAAATAAGAAAATTATCAGAATAATATGAAAAATTTATCCAAATTAAATTTTTATATCCTGATTCCAAGGAAGAATTTTATTTTGTAAAATTGAACTTTTTATCATGTCAAAATCTATATTTAATGTTGGTGCACCATCAAAAGGCGGCAAAATTGCATTTCTTGAAAAATACTTATTTTACCTGAATAATTTATTTTTTTCTCATACCATGTTCTAGAAAATATGTAAGATGAATAATAATGTTATAAAATTCAATATGTAGTTAATACTATTCATAATGACTAGTCTATAAAATAACAATATATCATTGTTTAGTGAAACCCGATATTGAGTACTACGCACGCTATCGAGGAAGGTCGCGATTGCGTGTAACGCAGGACAAGCTAGTGTTGTGTGCAGTGAAAGATTCTTTTGATGTTGTGTATAACATAAGACATAAAAAATTATAATTCTCATAAAATATTAGGGTGTTACAATTATCCTTGAAGACAGTTAAGGAAAATGAAACTTGTTGTCCATGAAGGCGATGAAACAACACCTTATAGACAACATTCCGATTTTTAGAATAAAATGGAGTGAGGAAGGATATTGATGATGGATTATTACTTTAAAAAAAAATCAAATTATAGTATATATATGTTACTAGAGTTATTAATATATTATTATGATAGGATATTATTAGAGAATAATAAAATAAAAGAACTTGAAAATAAATTTAATGAAAATGAATGTGGTTTTTACCTCTTGGTTTTCTCCTACATGAGAACCCCCTTAGGGAAAAGGTTTTGGAACTTTGATTATTTAAAGAGCTCAAAGAAGTGGTCGAAGGTATTGGGAGGTGTTTTGGGTTGAAATTTGAATATCCTCAATTCTTTTAAGGTGTGAGGAGAGGTGGTGGTATTTATAGTGGGGGAGATTGTTGTTTTTTGAGTATTTTATTCATTTGATTATTATTTTAACATAACAATAAAAATAGTATGATAATTTTCACTAAATATATCAAAATAATTATTTATATTTCTATATTATGGGCTTATTTAAGCCACATATCACCTATGACTCAATAATTCATGTATTTACCATTTATCTTAAATTATCTGATTTTACTATTATGAATTAAATCATGTTTTTTTGAAAAAAATCCAAAAAAACACCATAAACATTTTTTTACTTGTATAATTCAGAACTGAACTCCATTTTATGAAAATAATTTTCTAAATATGAGAAATGTTATTTTTAATTAAAGCCATTAATTACAAAAAAGAATTTTTTATTTATATTTGATATTATACTACTCTATATATTAACTATGGTCTCATCAAAAAAATACTAAAAACATAAAACAATAAAATATTTATTTTTTAATTAATTTTATAATTTTTTTATAATTTAATTATTTCTAAAATTGTAATAAAATATTTTTATCTCACAAAAATACCAACCGTTAATTAGTTATTTTTTAAATATTCATTTTATCTTTCTATGTTATAATTATATCATACATTAATTTGTCAGATTCCAAAATTTTTCTTATAAATTAATGGGTGAGTTTACTATTCATTTACTCGATTTACTAATCATAAGTTTCATATTAATATTACTATGTTCAAGATACTATTTCATCAGTATATATTACGTAACATCTAGAGATACCAGTTATTTCACTAATTCATCATTTATAAATTTTTAATTATGTTCTCCATGTGATTTTATGTGATTTATAATATATGAAACAATCATAGAAAACGGAATCTTATTTATAGATATCTAGGTCGTTACATTCTCCCCTCTTAGAACAATTCATCCACCAAATTATAGAATGTCTCCTCATAAAATCTTTTTTATTGTATTTCATCATAATATCTTTGGTTCCTATATGGACACTTAAATTATATGATTTTTGTAATATTCCATTATAGTATGAGTTGTTCGATTCCATAATGAAGGTTATTTAGTTTCTAGAATCCAGAAATTCTCTTCAAAGTATGAGAAGTTAGATTGAAAATATCTTTCTTTATAAGCGAGGAGACGCATTGGGTCAGGCATGTACATATTTTTCAAATATATGTTGAACAAATTATGTACATTACAATTTCTAGGTGGTATTTTATAATGATATGACACATTTCACATTCTTTTTAGAATTTTAGAATGTCCAATTTACCTAGAGATCAGCTTCCTTTCTTCAATAATCATATAACACCACTTTTTAGAGAAACACTTTAAGAAAACATGATATCCCACTTCCAATTCTAAATCCATCATCTATTTATCTACCTTGCCATTTTACCTACATTTAGATTCATTGATATGGGTTTATATAATGGTTTTATTTTGTGTTGTTTCCTCCAAAAGCTCTATCCCTATAAGAGTCATATAATCTACATCATCCCATCTAGTTGGTGTGCAGCGTTTCTTTCCATACAATTCTTTATATGGTACCATCAAATTACATGAACGGTATATATTAATGTATGAAAAATACAACAATGGAAAATACTAGTCCCAAATTCCTTTAAAATCATGTGAGTATGATCTCAAGATGTCTTCTAATGTTTGGATCATCCAATCTGACTGCCCACAAGTTTAAGGGTGATAAGAAATTGAAAAATTTAGCTTAATATCTAAAAACTGATAAAGGAAATCAATCTTTTCGACATAAATCATGGATCATGATCAATAAAATTGATAGAGGTTCTATATGATGTATTATAACAATATAAATAAAATTCATTAAAAGGAAATCCAATAGAAAAACAACCCATATTGTGAGGAAATGTGCAAATATGGTATGTCAATCAACATTTACCCATATTTCATCATTCATTACTGGAGTTTTTGGTAATTTAGTGATGAAATACATGGTGATAAAATCTCTTTTCCATATAGGAATTTGAATAGGATTCATGAAACATATTGGATGTTGTCTATCATCTTTCAACTATTTAATGAAAAAAATCATCATACATATTCCAAAATTTTAAGCATTATTTTATCCCACTAAAAGATATCCTTCCAATCTCTCTACATATTAGTGATCCAAGAGTGTGTATAGAAATCCAAACTATGGGATTCATCCAGTAACCCCCTTTTTAGATCCAGTATAAAGGAAACACAATGAAGCTTCCCAAATTTCAGAATTCCATCCTCACACACAAATTATACCAGCCTCCCATCATTTCCAACATTAATTTTATTTCACTAATTTTCATCATCATTATATTAACTTTTAATCTTTTAAAATAAATAGTAATGGCTGATCAATTTCAAAAGTTATCATGTTTCCCCTTCCTTGATAATTCCCATATCCATCTTTCTTATATCCATATACAGATGGTCCTTGTCAATCCTTACTTTGTTCTGAACACCATGATATTTCATACTGAAAGAATCTTCAACTATATTAACCATCAATATGAGGTATTTTTTTGAGAAATAATAATCCTTTATTAGTCTGATCCATATTCTAGTAATCTAGTTGAGGTCTTTCTATGAGAATATATATTTCATTCTTCTGTGATCTTTATACATCTCACATTATTTTCTATAGAGATATTTTCTATATATCATTGTATAATATATTACATCTAAAAAATTAATATCATTAGTTGTATTGGTTTGTTAATGATTTTTTATCTACCATCATGCATAGGAAAAAATTATATCATTCGTAATAAGGGTACTCATGAGACCTGTATTTGACACATCACTATAAATCACAAACCCACCATTTCCTAATGATTGAGTTAGGATCAGAGTATTCTCTAATATCCTCTTCAATTATTCAAAAAATTAATCACATTATTTTTCCATATGATTATAAATCGTGTAAGATGATGGTTGGATGATAGGTTAGCTAACCAAACGATATTCTGAACGAAATGTTGATAATAAACCACTAGACCAATAAAACTCTATACCTTGGTTATGTTTGTTGGTGTAGGACATTCTTGGACATCCTTTAACAACATAGGATAAACTAAGACTCCATCTAGAGAGACAATATGTATAAAAAACATACTGAATCCAAAACTCACAGTTTATAAACAAACCATATAATTCATATCATAGGGAAGTCTTTAGAATAATTGAAATTTGATTCTCATGGTATTTGAGGATTTTTTAGTATACCAAGATATCATTAATAAATACCAAAATAAATTCATAATTATATTCATTGATAAATCTATTAATTAGATTAATAAAAATATAGATTTCAATAGTCAGTCAAAATTTTATTATAATAAACTCATAATGTCCATACCCAATTCCAAAAATCTAAATTTGGGATATCATCCGTACTCATATGCAACTAATGATATCCATATTGATGGTCATTCATTAAAAAGAATTGTGATGCAAGATGTTGATAAAAAAACACCAATACGAGGCAGCTGATACTTGGTCATTATTGAAATTGCATTGATTACCCTATAGTCAATGCACAACCTCTTAGATACATCTTTCTTCTTGACAATGAGAACATGTGATACCCAATAGAGAAACACTATGTTGAATAAATACTTTATTACTCAACTCATCTTGTTATTTCATCATATATAATAATTCCATAGTGGAAATTAAATAATGTTTATTTGATAAGGACATGAACATAAAATTAATTCAATAGAGGACAAAACCTCCCACTTAGGAGGATAATAAATAAAATACTCTATAAATACATCAATATATTCATGTATAATAGGTATATCAATAGTTGGATGATTCATAGATGATTTTTTATTCCTCTAGAATAATTTAATTTAAAAGATCAAATGAAATTGGATCTTTATAAGAATAAGACAATGATGTATCTTCTCTAAAGATAAGGTGTTTTACATTTTTATCATAGATTTTAAATTCCTTCATCTAGAAATGGATTTTTTCATTATATTTTAAAATATAGGTCCATACTAAGGATTATATAAAAATTGAGACATAATTATAAGGAAAATTTCATCAAATAAAACACAATTATTTACCCTAATGTGGACTGAACATCACATATTTTTTGTAATGACATGTCACTTAGGATTTTTGACTGAAAGTTACTTTATTTAAATAAATTGGAAATATATTTTTTTGGAATACCCTGGAGATATAATAGAATGAAACATTGACAAATAAAATACATCATGGTTTATGTTTGATTAAATGATTAAATTACCTTCCACAACATCATTAAGAATGTCAACATCTACTGTTGTGAATAAATAACATCGGGCTTCCTACCTTATAGACCTTTGTGGAATGATTCCTGAACACTTAGGAATATCATTTTCATAATGTCTAATATATTTAGATCTGTAGTGTTTATCTTTGGTATCTTCATTCATCCCCATGAATTTATGTTCATTGTGGACTTTTCTCTATGCTTGTTTGAAACACTCATACACCTCACCAATGTATAAGGATGTTTCATCCCACAATTATCCAAGGATGGAAAGTTACTCTTCCATTCTTCTATGAATCCTTATTTTCTTTTCTAGAGTATTGATGAATCATATTCTTCTATTTCTATAATTTAAATTCATAATGTGTAGACAATTATCTATCCTTCTTGATAGCACATAAGACTATATGCACATATGATGAGAAATTTTGCAACACAGATGCCCTTCATAACAATATTTTTTAACAATAAAAGAATAAACGAATAATTTTCTTGGGATTACATATTTAGACAACAACATGCCTTCATATCATTTTAAATGTAGATGCAAACTTAGAAACATTAGTATCCACTTTCTGTATTAGACACATGAATTTCCTTTCCATATCCACTCACTTTTCAAGAGGGTAATATTTTCCTATGAAAATTTCCTTAAAATCATTCAATTTTATATTTTTTATTTCATACTCTTATTTTGGGTTTTAAATTAACAACCACAACTAATCCACATCACTAAAGGGATGGTACACTGTTATGATAACATTCTCTCTTTTATTTCTTCCCAAAGAGTGAAATATATTCTCTATGGAACTTTTCCACTACAATTCTACAGATTGGTTTGTATTCCCATTGAATTATTGAGGAAATTATTGCATAAGGATGTCCAAAATTACTCCTCAACACTGTTGATAAAGATTATACACACAGGTAAGGTTTTTTTTCATTACCTTATTCAACATTCCCAGTATAGATATAAGTCTCTCAACACAAATCATAGTTCCATTATCAATTTTCTTATCTTGCATTAGAGGATAATAAATTAATGGGTCACATATCTTGATATGGTTTCCAGTCCTTTTTCTAGGATTCATTTCTATCTAATTCCATACACTAGATTAGAGTATGAATAATAATTCATAGTATCTGACTAGAAAAAAACATAATATAAATTGAAATTTTATGAATATATAATCTTTTAATCACAGACATGGTTTCATTGAAAATTATACACATGTAAATCTATCATAATTGTTTTTAATGAAAATGTTATTGATCCTAAACATTTACCCCAAGAGTGTCCTAAAAAGTGAACAATAAGGGCCATTTTCATTGACCGGGTTACCAATACATAATTCCAGGACAACATGTCAGAGTTCTTACTATAGGTTCATTTGTTCTAGAACTACATCCGCTAGTATTATCCATAAATGTTTTCATTTGTCGTAATTTTAAAATAATATATATATTTCCATAATTCTATGATGTTATTCAATACTAATAATTAATTTTTATCTTAGGATAATGTTACATAAAATATGTTTTCTAAATCAAGTTTCCGAGGTTTCTACTTAATGTTCTCTAATACCAAAATCTAAACACCTAGACCCATGTAACTCGGATCTAGTTCATTTATTTATTACATTGTAGAAAATAAAATAAACTAACCCCATGGGAAAATTCAGTTTAATAGTTTCTAAACAATAATCCATAAGCGTACATTGCATTACAATATTAAAGGAAAAAACTTATATAAATTCCATTGGAAACATCCAAAACACCTAGATTGTCCCTCCAAGTCATTCATAATAGACATATTCACATCATTGGGAAAAATAAAATGTAATAAAGGAGTTAGATCAGATTCTCATTAAGGGTATATAATATAGGGGAATCATAAATAATATGGTACTGTGAATAACTAAAATAACTCATTCCAATTAAACATAATGTTTAGCATAATATGGATGGAACAAAAGCCTAATGAATAATTCCAAATAACATGTCACATGAAACATAATTATGGATAATATCCTATTCAAATAATCTCACAACTTATCAATTACTAATATCATAATGAGAGAATTCATAATACTAGACATTGTAAACATACCGTTAAGGCCTCTGCCAAGATGACATACATAGTGGGTAAAAAACCAGTTCAGTTTTCCCCATGTGATCAACTGATGCATTGAGGGGATATAGCAGGCCCAAACCATCACATACTCAGTAGAATGAATTACTAATATGAATAGGGTTAAAAATAAACAACATATACATATGAAACATAGATAGATTTACAAAATCACTAATCATAATCACTAATAATTCTCAGATGTTTGGTGAATTATTCCAAGATAGAACATCAGTAGTCATACCTAACAAAAAACATTTATAAAATATGGATTATGAAAAACCTAAGAGCTAAATCAAATTAAATTATTAAAATCATTAGTTTTATTGAAATAAATTTAAATAATCCAGTAAAACCTTTGATAAATTCTTGAGATAAATACCCATTTTACGTTGCAATTAGGTGTTCTTCTGAAAAAATCATTTTGTATTTCTCAGAGTTGTTTTTATAAAACAAGATATGAAAAAATATTGTTTTTCATGAAAATTTTTGTTAATTAATAATGCAAATGGGGTCTTGAAAATATTATGTATGTTACATGAAATTAGTAAGAAATAGGGAAGTTCCCTTTAATCAGGTATACTAAAAGAAAATGATTGAAAAGGGAACATTGTAAAACGTGTATTTCCACATAAAGTAAAGATTAAATGATATGGATATATGATTATTAATGATATATATTTAATATTTAAATTTTTTACTAATTAAATAATAATTACATTTGGTTAATGACATAAAAATAATATCCCAATGTAAAAACTAAAGGTTTCAGTTGCATCCCTTAGCTTATGTCAGAATGTGTTCTGTACTTGACCTTAATGTCTTGAATAATCAAATTAAATATTTTACATAATTAATTCATAACCTTATATGCATGTATTTGATAAATTATAGTTTTATGATTATCATTTATGACCTTATTTATATGTTATAGAGTTTAATATCATCATTCTGAAGAATTTTTTATCTTGGTTTTTATGATCGTTTCAATTGTTTATAAGTAATGAATTTTATATAAAATGGGAATAATTAACAAGTATTGGAATTATACGTTAATAATTATCATCCAAAACATTAATTGGTTTTATATACTATTTTGTTCCCATATTTATGTATGAATCCTTAGAAATCATGTGAATGATATTTGTTTAGATTAATTTAATCGGTTTTAGATCACAATGAACTATATTTTTTTTAACATTCAGTATTATATAAATACGTTATATCCAGATAATAAAAATGTTTTTAAAATAAATCTTGATATCTTAACCAATAAAATACGTTCTTTTATGAATATCAAAAATATGGCGAAGGATAATGAAAACTTGTCATCTTTAAATATGATGAAACAACACCACACATTAAACATTTTCATTTTAGAATAAAGGGTAGAGGTTATGGAGATTGATAATAGATTATTAAATTTTAATAATAAAATTACAATATATTTGGAGTACTAGAGTTTTCATACTATTTAAATTGGAATATATTACTCAATAATAGGAAAAGAAAATAAAAGAACACGAATTGAAATTAAAAGAGAAGTAAAGGAGTTTTACCTCACGATTGTCTCATCCATGAGAACCTCCTAATGGAAAATGTTTTTTAAATTTTGATGATACCATGATATACATGATGCTAGGAAGTGGCTATGGAACACTATTGGGTAGATATTTTATAAGCCTCATTTCTTGGATGGTGTAAGGATAAGGGGTGGTATTTATAGTGGAGGAGACATGTGTTTTTTAAATATTGCATTCATTTCTTCATTATTTCGGTTCAAGACTATAAATAGATTTATAATTTTTACCAAATATATTAAAATAATTAAGGATAGTTCAATATAATGTTATTAAATCATCCATAAATCACCTATGAATGAATAATTCATGTATTTAGTAGTTATCATAGATTATCGTATTTTACTATTCACCAAAAAATAAGTGTTTTATAATGATGACATAAATTCACCCTAATAAATTTTTTATCCGTAGAATACAAAAATGAAATTTATTTTATAAAAATAATTTTATAATAATTTTAAATTTAAATGTTGAATTAAAATTATCATTTCCTTTAAAAATATTGTTTTTAAAATTATAATTGATTTTATAACACTATGAAAAATTTATTAAGGCCTTACTAAATTATAATAAACTTATAAGACAACAAAATAATTATTTATGAAAAAAAATTTGAAAAAAAATTTTCTTTTAATTAAATTTTTTAAAGATATATTGTAGTTAAATAATTATGACTCACAAAAATACCAACACTTAATTAATAATTGTTGAAATAATCATTTACATTATCTATGATATAATTATTTCATACTTTCATTTATCTGATTAATAAATTTTATTTATACATTAATGGGTGAGGTTAATATTCATTAGGTTGATATATTATTCATAAGGGTCATAATACTATTTATAAAGTCATGTTACTATTTATTCAGCATTGTTTCCTTAACAGCTATTAATACCACTTATTTCACTCAGTCATTATTTATAATGTTCTTATTATGTTCTCTATGTGATTTAAGGTTTTTTATACAATGTGAATTAAAATTTAGAATTAAGTATTGTTGATAGATTTCTGGGTCATTAAAATAATTATTGATTTATTTAAATATATAATATATAATATATTATTATGATTTTATAATCATGATATCTCATGTTATATCATAGCATCAATTTCATGGGAATAACATAATATTATTTTGGTGTAAAGGGTAACAATGTTTATAGACGTGACGTGATTTGTTCATAATTTACATAAAATGTAATTTGGGTAGGGTTAATGAAAATATGTTATATATATGACATAAAAATGACCATATAAGGGTAATTTATATTTTCTACATTTCATTCCATCTTTATTTTGGGAAAATGGAAATATAATTCAGGCGTACATATCGTTTACCATCTCCTTGAACAGTGTTTTTCATTTAGTATCTATATCTTTTGTAGATCAATATAAATAAATAAATAATAAATATAAATTTTATCTAAATCATGATTAACATTATAAAGTTGATTGAAACATAATCAATGTATGGATGAAAATAAAAAAATCAAATCATACATGAGAAATAATAAAATTATTGAACAAAATGAGATTTTAAAATAGAATTGTTATTTAAGGGTTTATAGAAGGCCATATGTTTAAAACATATTGAATGATATATATAATTAATTTTTTTAATTTTTATATAATAAAAATATTTTTTATATAGTTGTATATAACAAGTATGAAGGTAATTGAGTCGTATACTAAGAGAATTATGTCTCAATATTATTTTATATTAGGCACATGAAATATTTACCACATGTTTCTTTTAAGTGGTGTATATATTACCCATTAATTAATTACATGTTATATATTCAGAATAATATTTGAATTTACATATCAATTTAATTATCTCCATTTCTTGAGGTTTAAAATACAAACGTTACCATAATGGTTTTTGTTTAATGAAATAGTCTCATCATTTTATTGGGATTGTTTTGTTTATGGTTTAGATTATGAAATATTATTAAAAATAAATATATTATCTCATAAAATTTCTTCTTTGATAATTATAGAAATATAATACATGTATTTTCTTCATGTTCCTCACTACTTGTTCTCAAGAGTTCAAGAGATGTTTTTAACCATACTGATTTTATATCCCTCTATGGTAGTAAATCTATTTTCATCCCAAATCCTATTTTTTAAAAATATTCTCAGAAATATTTTAAAATTATCCAAATACAAATTTTATGAAATTTTAAGCCATGGTTTACCATTTTAAAAAATTTTATTAACAAAATATTCATTAAATTTTCTAAACAACCACCATTTCAATTTTATCAAAAATGTGAAACAAATAATTATATTATCAAGTGTGACATGAACTATATTTTCTTCTATCATGACCAAATATATATTTATCATCTTATTTAATAACATTTAATGGTTTTTTTCAATTAATATTATTTTCCTACTATTTTATTAATATTTTTAAAAATTTCATGTCCATAATAGAAATAATATTTTCATAAAAAAATTCTTAAATATATTTTATAGATTCGATTATATTATTCAGATTTTATTTTTATGAATAACCATATTTAAAATTTTAGTGTTTTAAGAAGTTAAATTCAAGTTATATGTTAATATTCAAAATGAAATGATCCATAAGATCATTCAAAATAACATTCCATCTAGGATGATAACTTTTAATGATAATTATGGTTATCAAGGGATAATATTAAATAATACAATCATTATTCATTCACTATATGGTTAATGTAAATTCAGATTAAAATTTTAGGAAAATGATTTATTTTTTAAGGGTTATACAATAGTGAATTGGTGATATGTTTAGAAAAACCATTTTATTTAATTTGGTTATGATATGATTACAAGAGTGTTGTTCTATGATATTCAATACCAGATCAGTTTTATCATTATTATGACTTGAGATGTACATATATCTCCCAACATGGAATTATTTAATGAATTATATATCATTAGATAAGAAATGGAAACTAATCAATGATCTTGATAAACTATGGGAATCAAACGTGGAATAACTAAAAATGGGAAACGTGTATATCCAATTCAAAAAATAGGAAATATATGATATGTTCTGATTTACTAAGATGATGTTCTGGGAGTTCACCTTGATGTATGGAATTATGCATCTCTATTTATGATGGTTCCAAAAATTTATTAAATGATATTATGTTTAATGAATGAATTAGGAATACTTTGAACTCTTATGGGAAAGGATTTTGAAAGTGAAAATGTTTTATGACCTGAATCATGTTTACGATCTATAATTGGTTGGATTTTATGTACCTATGTTATGTTAAATATCATATACCCTTAAGATTATATTATTATTTCTTATAATCATATTTTGGTAGCGCTAATGTTTATGTTTACTAAGAATCTGATCTAACCAGTGATTAGGTTTCCGTCACAATGTTATGAATACTATATATGTAGGGTATACCTAGAAGGAGTATATTGTGAGAATAAAATTGTAGAAGATGATGAAGATCCTACAAGAAATAAGAAAAATATATTTTTTCTATCCTAAGATACAGGAGTTCTATGTTCCCCAGGAGTTTTTTTATATAAATTGAATATTAATATAAACATTTGTGATATTTAATTATAAAATCATGGGTATTGATAAAAATATTTATATAGGATTTAGAAATTGAGATTGTTTAGAGGAAAATGTTAATGGATATGTATAACACAAATTTTTGGAATTAATTATATTTATAACTATTGTGATGGTTAATTTTCCATGTACGTACTATATTTAAATATTGTTTTGTTACTATTCAAGGGTTAATGAATAGAAAATATTAATATAATTTAATTTGGAGAGATATTGGTTTATGAAATCCTAAACCATTATTTTTGAAATATGTTTTTATTGGTTTTGATTTATTTGTCATTACGTTTTTACATTGTGCTATTTTGGTTTTAACCAATGTAACTATTTTTCTAAATAAGTAATTTTTTCCTTAGTAAAAATATTGGAACACACTCTATAAAAAATTTTGTCTCATGAACCTATATTTAAATAAAAAATTATGTAATTTATTTTTTAAAATTTTAAAAAAATTAATATTCTAAATGAAAAAAATAATATATAGGGAAACTGTTTGGTAGAAAAATGTTTTTTAGGATTATAAATTCTTAATAATATATATTAATTATTTTGAAATAAAATATTTTAAATATATTTATATATGTGTAAAAAATTAAATTAGATTCATTTAGGTGAAGTGATTATATTATTTGAATAGTTATAAATTAAATTTTTTAAATATTTGTTTTTTGAAAATATAAGATTTACTATTGTCATAATAATTAACATTAATGCTAGAAATGTTGTTATTATTCAAAAATTTAAATTTAAAATTTTATTTAATATTTTCATTTTCACTCTAAAAATAAAATATATTTTTTGGATATAGTTAATAATTTTGATGAAACTAAAATTATTACAAGTGAATGATAAAATTTTTAAAATTAAAAGAATCCTTATATTCCTAAAATTTAAAGCATTAGTTGCAAAAAAATAATGTGAAATTATTTATTTCAAGGTATAAATATATATTATTATTGAAAAATGGTTTCAAATAATTTTATGTATTTTATTATTATAACATATTTATAAAATTGGCGGTGGTAAGAAAATAAATATATTTCATTATTCAATAAAAAGTATATTAATATTAAGAAATAAAAAATATTAATTTGATTGTAATAATGTTTGTATAAATCAAAAAAGGTTTTAAATTTTTTAAAATTATAATTATAATTTTTTAAAAATAATAATATTATAATTACAAGTTTATCCTTAGGAATGAAAAATCATATGTAAACTTCATGATTTTGAAATATAAATTATTAACTATAATGGTATTAATATATCATTCATATAAACAATATTGTTTATAAAATATATATTATATAAATATAAATAAATAAATCAAAATAAGTCTTTAAGAAATAATTCATTATAAATCATACATAAATAATATTAGTTATATAGATATTCTAATTGAATTTCATTAAATTAATTTGAATTTAAAATAACCTTTATTTTTATTTCTATAAATGCATTGATCCAAAAATAATGTCTATTTTTACCAGAAAATTCAAGAACTATATTTTTGTGTCTATAATTTTTTTTATCTTATTATGGTTTCTTGTTCCATGAATCACATGATATTATCAATGTTAGGAAATATATTGGAAAATTTTGAAATCACTTTGTGTTACAATGGATGACTCCCAATATACATGAGTATATGAGCAACAAAAAATCTATAAAATTAATACCTAAATAGATGGCCAATTTTTTCAAAAATCACCATAAATTTGAAAAAAAATTTGGGGGCAGCATGTATTCTCTCAAATAATGAAAAATGAAATATGTATCCTATTATTGGATTTAATGTATGATATGAATGAAATTATACATCACGAACAATGTTTTTTACTTGCTCCATTAAAATCATTCATTGGAATATGTTGGTCGGATAATATTACTTAGGTGGGAGAGGGGGGTGAATTGAGTATCTACAAAAAGTTATATTAAAAAATTGGTTATTTAAAAACATCCCCCAATTTAAAAGAATAAAACTCAGTTAATCATAGTAATATGGTTATAGTAGTTTGACTATTCAAATAACCTATCAGAAGATTGATTAATTCTCTGTAATATCAATGTGATTTAATCATACAACTTATAAAGTAATTCAAACAAGGCCATGAAGTTATAAAATCTATCCAAGAATAACTATCAAATTAAAATATAGTTTTTTATGAAATATATAGTATATTAGAGAAAAAATACATTTTAAGATAGAATGGATAAAGCACGTGGTTCAGTGTCAAGCCAAGAACTAATCTACTCCACATGGTGATCACCTACCACCAAGCATTTGTTGATTATAAACATGATGCACACCCTAGATAAGGGTAATCAATAGTACACATGACACTTAATATCACACGACCACTTCCATTATTCTTCGTGGGTATACACTACAAGGTCACACAAAGTCCTCTTCCACACATATCTATGGGAGTAATCATATGTAAGAATTGATGAGAAGAATGATATATTGTATCCCTTAGTTTAATACATGAGATAATGTGTGTTTTTAATAAATACACACACACACTGCTCAAAAGCTAAAAATAGTACACAATAGAGAAAAGAAGATTATAAAGGGTTAGTAGTGCTTTGAGTGTTACTCTATGAATCTATGGACTTGTAGGTTAAAGAAGATGCAAGTATCATGTCCTCTTGTAAAAAATAGAGTATCGCAAGTCCGGTGATCTAGTTATATCTATATTATGTTTCAATAGGATTTGGTTCTATAAATATATTTTTTCTCATATCTACGGTAGTCCAGCCTTTTTGAAGTAAGAGTGATTTGTGTGCTCTTCAGTTGTTTTTTGATGCATGCATTGGTTCCATATTTCAATGCACTCACACTTTTTCGGTATTTTTTGTGTATTTTAGCTCAACTTATCGTCCTTTTTTAATTATGGGTTTACAATTTTGAACTGATTGGATGTATGTATAATGCACATCATACCTTGTACTAGAAAGTGACATGTCTAAAAATAATCATTAATTGTATCAATGCATTTAAATTACTCAAATATGAATATTAGAAATTGAACTGAATATGAAGAAATAAAATAATAAAAGGTGTCACAGTTTGTCTTGAAATGGTATCACTTAGAAACAGTGTCACCATGAGATGTTTTCATCTTATTTTGCTTTGAGCAGTGAGACAACCATGATGGTATGGTTTCATTGAGATCAGGAACCAGTAGCACGGATTTGTTGTTAGGATCATGGTGACTGGTCATTTGAAAAGCATTTAATTGTTTAATGTTTATGGTAGCAAGGAATTGATGTCAAAGACTTCATGAGATCTAGAATTGGTTATGATGACTAGGTCATAGTGCCTAGGTTACCATGTCTAGGTCACTATGTCCAGGTCACTGTGTCTGGGTCATGGAGTCTAATTCATGATGTATCACCCTTTTCCAGAAAAACATTACCAGTGGATGACTCATGGTTTCTTAGACATATGAAAATATCTATAAACAATCTTAATCAGTAATATTCATAGAATGAATTAGAGTTAATAATTCATAGAATAAATCTATATAGAATATATTTAAACATAGTTTACAATAATCAAAACATGATTTATAGAAATTAGGATCTTGTTTATGTTTTTTAAAGAATCTGGAAAACAACCATATGTAAATATGATTTGAGATAGAATAATACTGGATTAATCAGATTTGATATTTTTAAAAAATGATTTAAACATGATGAGTCAAATAATATTCCCCTTTTTGATGATCACAAATCAGATGAATTATATTTTGGTTTTATGTGTGCTTTCATCCCCTTAGTGTTATTTTCTCCCCCTTCTAGGATTGCTAAAAATATTACATAAAATATAGATGAAAGAAATCAAATAATTGAATAGACCACAAAAGTTGAAAATGCATGAGATAGAAAGATATTTTACATTACAATCAGTAGGAAAAAATAAAAATCATCCCTATAAACAAATAGTTTTCACTTTTATTTACAAATAGTTTTCTTATAATTTTTCTTCGTAGAAACATCAGATAGAGCCACATTTATAGATGCATTGGTTCCTGAATGAAGTGAGCTAACAATTAGGTAAGTAGGTGGGATCCCTTCAAAAATATAAGTTTCCAAAGTATTTTTGGTGGAAGGATGAGGAAATGTTTGTACAAGTATAATAGGTCTAATATTTCTTAGAGCCTTATATATAGACATTGATGTAGAAGGAAAGCCAGTGGATGAGGAGGGAGTTATACCAGGCTGTAGAGATGTAGCTGGAGGATCAAAAATGGTATTGATTTTCACAAGAAGATAAATCGTCGAAAATTTAATGAAGCGAGTAATGATCTCACCAACATAATTCATTACTTTTCAAAATCATATTTGTTCTCCCTGAAAATGTCCAATATATTAGTGAAATATTTTAGCTTTTGGACTTATGTCTTTAAGGATTGAGTGATAGAAGGTATTTTCAGATTCTTTATAGGATATTTGAAATGATTGGTCATATCATACTTTGAGAAAATCCTATTAATTTTGAAATTCACTTTCTTAGTAATTTCATCGTAATCATCATTTTCAATCATTGAATGAATCCACACTAAATAAGGTACTATATCACTATTCATTACAATAAGAGATAAAGGATCTTTTTTAAATCAATTTATTATAGATAGAAGTTCCTACACAATAACAGTTCTAAGAATATCATTGTCAAAGGATTGAGAGGACTGTCCAGATGTTGTATGTGCAGTAACAACTGAGGTCAAGGAATTGAGCTTATTGAAAACATTCTGTAGACATCCTATGTACTCATCTGTTAGTTTTTTTATACCAACAACAATATCATGAATCTCATGGACTATATGGATGATTCTCTCATCCAGTTTGTCAAATATTGAAGTCAAAATTTTTTGAATCATAGAGGAACCTTTTTATAGAATCAGATAAAAATCATCATGAACTGGATGAGCCACAAAATGTTGTCCTGGTTGTAATACTTTTTGCATATCTTCAACAATAACATGGAGAGACATCACCTGATAACACAATTTATTTTTTTCAGTTCTAACTAATTGTATTTCATGAATCAATATTGGATGAATCTGCAATATTATTTTCTCTAAAAGAAAATAATCATCTATTTCACTATGATTTTTCATAAGAGCTGGCTATGTGTTCAGGATCATTTCAAATCAAGCTAATAATGTAGCTCAAAAATTATTTCAAATCACATTAACTTATAGAAGGAGAAGGTTCTTAAGAAGGTTCAAGAACATGAACTGAGATAGGTTTATGTTCTGTTGTAGAGATTATTTCTAAAGTAGAAACTGGTCTCAATTGAAACATAGTTGATAGGTCTATGCCTTTAATCGAGGCCTCCTAGTAATTATCCATATCAAAGTAGCTAGGGAACATATACCTTGTACCCATAGTGCTTTGATCAACATGATTAATAACTATAATGCTTTCTAGACTAGGGTTTTTCTCCTACTCATCAAGTGAATCTCTGACAAGACTAAGAGGTCAAGTTCCTTGATCTATTTAAAAAATTTCAACTGTTATATCCTCACCCATTTCATTTCTAGCCAGTTGGAAGGATTGTTTCATTATTTCCTTAGCAGATAACATATGTTTAGGATTAGTTTGTTCTTCTAAATAGTCCTCAGTAGTAGCATATTCATCAATTATAAGATCTTATCATATATAATCCTCAGGAACAACATTTTCTTTTACACTAACATTATATTATTTTCCATAATCCAGCTCTTCCTCAAGATCATTCAATGTTTCAGTAAACGATGTTATCTTCTAAACTATATTTTGTGGAACATATAGACTACGATCTTCCTTATCCAAGAATGTTTCTTCTATAGGTGCAATAGAAGCATGATATTCTTCATCATATGGATACTCAAAAACCTTATCTCATTCCACATCAAGATTAGAGATGTTCTTGGGTCTTGAAGGATGGTCAACCAAATTAAAAATATTATATATCCTTTCATTATTCTCCACCCAAGAAATTTTCCACAGATTCTGGCTTATTTTTATAGCTTTTACTGTATTCTTTGAGATACATAACTCACAGTCTTTGATGAATTATTCATTTTGTCCATCAATACCTTTTGTATATATCATTGTAGAGATCAAACTTCAATAGAACAAGGATGTATACTTTGGTGTTGTCTTAATCAAATCACACATGTGAAATATAACATACTTTCATAGATTGATCTTGTGTCCATTTTTCATAAGATGTATCAATAATACATCTTGATACACGGGGATAAAAAAATCTCATTTCCTTTAACTAATCAGATATTGGATGCACTTAAACAACATCCTCGATTCACCATCCATCTCAGCAGCATTTTCCCTTATTTTATTTTATATTTCAAATCAAACACCCCAAGGCCTCTTCTAATAGAAAAATATCACATAGAGGGGGAGGACCTAACTGGTAGTCCTCAAAATATCCTTAATGAGATATCCCTATACAGACAACCCATAACCCTGAGGAAAAAAGTACATCTTTGTTCATTAATCCAGCTTTTTACAAGAAAACCATGTTCTGTATTGAATGAGAACTAGACCAACAGGTAGAATTAAAGAATAAGTTTGGAATAAATTGGCCTTGCCTCTTTTGTGAACCAGTTCATCCATACCTTTTCATTCAATATTTTCAAGACTAAATAATTACTTATCAGAAATCACTTAGGAATGATTTCATTTTTGGGTACTACTTTTATATCAATAAGATTCAGGTTCAGTAGTCCGTAGGTTATACCTTCAGTGCTCTTTTTTACATTCTTCTTTAATCAGCACTTCTCAAGAGTTGATCAATAAGGATTCTTCATCCATACCATTCAACAACATTTTGAAAGATTGATGAAGGGCTGATGGAATTATGGTTTGATATAAAGGATTTGTTTTCGAGATAAGTGAACATCATTGAAGATAATAGTGAAATATATTTGGATTTTATCATTTATGGATTTCATGCATCCCAAAATCAAAAGCATGGGATAAAAAAAATAATAAACAAAACACTATGAATATTAAGATAAAAATAAAAAGGAAATGTGTCATTATAGTAAGACTAGAACAAATTTTCATGCTTAGACTAGAACAGATTTTTTTCTGTGTCATATTCACTGTGTGTCTCCAAATGCTGTGACTTCATTATTTGATACAGTATGTGAAAGAAAGTATCCTAAAGATAATAGTTGTGAGATCTTAAATATGAAAAAATACTTCATGTTAGTAACTTATAGAACTATGAGCATGAGACAAGAATTTTAAAATAATGAATCGTGTTACCGTTAATCATGAAACAATATGCTGTGAAATAGAAAGTTGTGAAATAGTATAATTTGAAGCAATAAGTTTTGATACATAACATTTTCTACATTCGATTTGTCATACCTAATTCATGTATGATATAGTATATCCTTTTAAAATTTAATGTATGGGAGAATATTTTAGTAGGCTGATATTCAGTTGCAATGAATTCCAAGGTGATATCACCTTTTTGATAATGGTATCTAAAAAAGTGATGGCTTAAATCAATATGTTTCATCCTGGAATGTGAAGAAGGATTCATTAAAATGTTAATATCACTTGTATTGTCACAATTTATAGGTACATGCCAAAATTGATATAAAAATTTTACTGAATTGTGTTTCATCCAGATAATTTGTGCACTACAACTACCGGTAGCTATGTATTCATCATCAACATTAGATAATGCATCATTGTTTTTTTATATTAAACCATGATAGTATATACTTTCCTAAAATCGACATGTTCAAGAGGATCTTTTTCTATCTCACTTAAAACCATCGAAATCATCATTAGAATAGCTAATTAACTCAAATGATTGTCCTCTAGGGTAGAATAGTCCCATGTTTGGTGTATATTTGAGGTATTTGAAAATCCATTTAACAATATTTAAATCAGATTCATTAAGGTTTTCATGAAAACGAGAACACATACATACACTAAACATAATATCAGGTTGTTTGGAACATAAGTAGTGTAATCTTCAAATCTTTCCTCAGTATGTGGTTTGATCAATATATTTTCCATCTTCATCAATATAAAATAAACAAGTAGAACCCATTAGTGTATCACTAATTTTAGTTCTATCCACGCCAAATCACTTTAAAATATTTTAGTATATTTAACTTGATTTAAAATCATACCATCTCTATTATAATGTTTTGAAATCCATAAACGAGTTTTAGATCACCAATTAAACTCATTTAAAATTCATTTTGTATCATTTTATAAAACTAAATACATAAATTTTTCTTGATGATACAAAGATAATGAAATCAACATATATTTGAACAGTTAACACATAATTGGAAATATGTTTTTATAAAAAATGTAGGATCAACTATTACTTTTGTAAAACATTTGGATATTATAAATGTACTTATTCTATCATACCAAGATCTTGGAGATTGATTTAAACCATAAAATTATTTTGATAATTTGAAAAAATGATTTTGAATGTGAGGATCTCTAAAACTAGGGGTTTTTCTTAATAATGACATCCTCAGTTATATACACATTTAAGAATTCACTCTTTACATCCATTTGATATAGTTTTAAATTCATATGGGTGGAAAAAGAAAGCAGGATTCAGGAGGCTTCCATTCTAGATACTACTGAAAAGGTCTCCTCATAGTCAATTCCTTCTTCATGAATATTTCTTTGGGTAACCAATATAGTCTTTTTTATCTATGTTACTGAAATCATCTACCTTATTTATAAACACCTACTTAGTGACTTGGGTAAATATTTCTTCAAGTCTATCAACAAGTTTCCAAACTATGTGCCTTTCAAATTGATTATGTTCTTCTTGCATAGTCATTGCCCAAAAATATCATTAAAAGCATCATTAATTTATTTAAGATCATGTTGTGATAAGAATACTTTATATTAGACCTGATATCTATGAGAATCAATACTTCGAGTTCCATTATCTAAATCTTCTACAAAAGCATCTAAAGGATGGTTTTAAAGGGTTCTAACAGCTCTAGAAAAAGAGGGGCAAGTGATTTTAGGTTCTTCAATTGGTTTGTATTCATTATGACTTGAATCTGGAGAATTAATGGAATTTGATGTTATTATAGATTACATTATAGGATGGTTAGAAGCTTTATAATTGATTTACAGATTTGAAGTATCATACTCAAGATTCTCTAGAGAGGTCTTTATATCATGTGGATATGTCTCATAAAATATGTCATGTGCATATAATTCCACACATTTAGTACTTTTGTTAAACACTCTATAGAATTTAATAGAGATTTAGAATCATAAAAATATTCCTTCATCACTTTTGGATGAAAATTTGTCAACATTTTCCTTAGTATTAAGGACATATACAATGCAACCGAAAAAATTGACGTAGTTTACATAGTGTTTTCTATTTTTCCTTAATGCATGTGGATTTCTTTTTTGAATAGGTCTAATCAATACTCTATTTATAATATAGCATGTTATCATTACAAATTAAGATGAAGGGTAAATTGGTAAGTCAAATTCACTATGCATGGTTCTAAAAATATCTTACATGGTCCTTTTTCTTCATTCTACAACTCCATTTTGTTGAGTTATTGTAGGGGTAGAAAAATTATGACTATATCCATATTGTGAGAAAGAGGATTCAAACTCTTGGTTTTGAAAAATATGACCATGATCACTTCATACAAATCAAATTCAACTTTAACTAAGGTTTCCTACAGTTTTATCATATTTGTTGAAATGAGACCATGCTACACTTTTATGAGACAAAAAAGGGTCCCAGTAAACAAAAAAATGTTATCTTAAAGAATATAAACATAGTGATTCCGTTTTAAGCTACAAAATGTATCTGGTCCCAAAATATACATGTGAACCAACTCTAGAGTTTGAGAAGTTGAATGTGTTTTATTTAGTTTCAAGAAAATTTTGTGTTGCTTTCCTTTTTGATATGGATTATACACATTATCAATTGGAAACTATATTTTGATTAGATCTTTAAATAAAGTGTTTTTACATAACTTTATAATAGATCAAATACTTTAGTATCCTATAATTCAATGCCAAATCCAATATTATTTGTGAAATACACCTAAACATGATGCATTTTGGGAAACTAAAGAATATATGTTAATAACATATACATTTTAATATCTAATTGTAGAAAATACTAATTCAGTTTAAGAA
The DNA here is from genome assembly GCA_963277665.1 of Viscum album. NCBI lineage: Eukaryota > Viridiplantae > Streptophyta > Magnoliopsida > Santalales > Viscaceae > Viscum > Viscum album. Next base: position 890,350,592 of record OY728135.1, read on the forward strand.
TTAGAAACATTGGGAGAAAATTTTTCAAATTTTACATGAAATACATTATAATATAGTTTTCTAATACTAAAAAGATTATATTTCATTCCATCATCAAAATTTACATTGGAAATTAAAACTGAGATATACTTACCTATTTGGACAAGGTAAATTATTTTTCCTTTGGAATTGTCACAAAAAGTGACATATCCACCAAAAATCTTTATTAGGTTTTTAAAACATGAATGGAATCCTATCATGCATCTTGAACAACCACAATCCATGTACCATAAGATTTAACAGGATATCTTCAAATAATATTCCTATAATAGTCAAATACAAATTTTCTTTGGTACCCATATTCATTTGGGGCCAGTAATATTAGCAACTAATGCTTTAGGAACCCACATATGCCTTATAGGATTCGAATAAGAATTATGCAATGTACTTTATAAATAAAAACAATTGGGTTTAGAAAAACCTGAAATATTAGAGTGTGTATCATAATTTGAACTACAAGAATGTTTTCTAGATCTAGGAGAAGATTTTTATGTTCTAGATTTAGAAAAATAATTGTTTTTAGAAAAATTTCTTTCACCTGGTTGATATCCAATAGTAGTAGTTTATTTAGAGGTAATTTGTTTACCTATAATTTGTACCAACATATCTTTAAAATTAGTGAAAATTTCAATACCCTTTATCATTTTCTCATTAGATAAATTTAATTCATTTTTTTCATTGAATAATTGAACATTTTTTCTCTTTCTATAACAAGTTAATATTTATGAGTTGATGTAAGATCATTCTGTTTATTTAAAGACTACTATTTATCTTTTAGATCATTACATTTCTATATAATCATATTACAGTACATAAAAATTTATTCATTAGACATAGTTTTAGAACCAAATTCATCTCCAAAATAATATGACTTTTTCACAAGAGATTCCAGGATTACCTCAGATGAGTTTTTCATGAAACACATATTGGATTTGTTAGCTTGTTCATCATGTGATGATTATCAGTCACTTAAAATCTCTTCATAAGAACACCAAGTTGTTTTCATTTCCTGTTAATACTTTATGTATTTTTACCCATATTTCTTTTTATATTTGAACATTGGAGAGTCTGCCTTTACATGGCCCTTTCACTTATATTCATAAAATACTGTCTCATCAGACTTTTCATTTCATATAAAATATTTCTTCTATCTTCTATTATGTCCATATATTACATTGATGTTTGGATTTCTGAAATATTTCTTCATTTGGAACAATTTATTAATCCTTATGGCTAATTTTTCCATCTTCTCGTCACTGTCTAGTAAATATTGTTCAATTTTGGAACTTTCTATAGATACATGTTTATTATCATTTTTTTCATGTTCATATGTGTAGGTATTTAATGTTTTAGAGTTTCTTATGGGTTCATCCTCCTCTTCCTTGTTGACTTCCATATCTTCTTCATACATCAATTATTTCATCATGAGTTATTTTACAGGTAATTTACAGATGTCGCATAACCCTCTAATAGAGATAGAGGTTCTTATCCAAATATCACGTGGGCATCATAGAATCCTCATGATTTGTTCATTGGCAGTACCTTCACTTCCTAGAGAAATAATTATGTTGAAAATTTTTTTGAACCTAAGATTCATGTTAGAAATTGGATAATTAGACTTAATTTTAAACATATCATATTTAACAGTATAATTATTGAGTCTCATTTCATACACACTAGTAGTTCCTACATGTGAAACAAACAACGTATCCCTAATTTTATGGGCAGTTTTACTTGTAGTTATTCTATTAAATTTCACATCTCTTAAAGAGTAATATAATGCATTAATGGATGGGAAATTATTTTTGTAATAATTATTGGTTGGGTCATCCCAAGTAACTATATCAGTATAAAATATAATATAATTATCTATAATTGAATACCAAATTTCAAAACCCATAATTTGTAAATGCATTTTCAGTTTAGTTTTTCATTGGGAATAATTAGTTACATTAAATAACGGTGGTCTATTCATTGAAAAACCATTGAGTTTATTATTAATAATAAATAAATACTTTTAAAGTGGAAGAAATTTAGATTTAACAAAAAACTTTAGATCATTAATGTAAAACAAAAATCATTGTTGAACAGATTTAAAATTAGTTTTCTAATAAGAATAATATTCCTTGATACCAAATATTGGTCAGAATCGATTTCTCAAGACGGGGTGTGGGTGAATTGAGTATCCATAATGTTTTTTTGTTGAAAAATTGGTTCATTGAAAACATTGACCTATTAAAAAAAAGACAACCTAGTTAATCAAGGTAGTATAGTTATAATATTTTAACTTCTCAAATAACATATCATAAGATTGATTATTTTTTAGTAATATCAATGTGATTTAATGATACAACTTTTGAAGCTGTTATAATAAGTAAAATAAATTATAAATTCTATCCATGAATAACTATAAATGTAAAATATAGTGTTTTTTGAAATATATAGTAAAGTAGTGAAAACTAAATTAAAAGACACAACATATATGACAAGGGGTTCAATCTCGAGCTAAGAGCTAATCCACTCCACTTGGTGATCACATACCACCAAAAAGTTTATATTAATAAACATGATCCACACCCTAGATTTGGGTAAACAACTATGCATAAGACTATCTAGGTCACATGACCTCCCACACTATTCATCTTGAGTATAAACTACCTGGCCACACAAGGACCTATTCCACACTTATTCGTGGGAGTAAGTAATGTAAGAAGTGATGAGAGGATTTATATCTTGTACCCTTCAGTATAATATAAGACACATTTTATTTTTTTAATATAGACACACACACTGCTCAAAAGCTAAAAATACCACACAACGAAGTAATGATAATGAGAAAGGGTTATAAGTGATGTGAGTGTAATTCTATGTAGATCTGGACTGGTAGAATAATGCAGATGCATGTATTGGGTCCTCCTGTAAAAAATATAGTATCTCATGCTACGAGCTCTGGTTTCCAAATAGATATATATTGTTTTCTTCATGGATTTGGTACTATGTAGGTTATTTTGGCTCTGATCTACAGTATTGAAGCCTTTTTAAATCGATAGTGCTTTGTGTGTTATAAATTTGTTTTTTTATGCATTAGATCCCTTTTTCATAGTGCTCTTCCTTATTTAGTATTTCTATGTGTATTCGGATCCCGACATATCTTTCTTTTTAATGGTTCAAAACCTCATTGGAACTGACATGATGCATGTATTCTGAACCTCGTACCCCATATTATCAGGTGAAATGTATATAAAGAAATAATAATTATCTCAGTATATTTAAATGGCTCAAATATGACCGTTAAAAATTAAATTGAAAACGAAAAAATAGATTAAATAATTATTTAATTGTTTTTCTTGAAACAGAATCTCATGGAAATGGTTTCACCATAAAATAATGTCATCTTAATTTCTTATGAGTTGTGAGATAGTAATGATGCTACACTTTCATTGAGATCAGGAACTGTTATCACATATGCGGTTTTAAGATCATGGTGTTCGGTCCTCTTCCAAACATTGAATGGTGTCTTGGTGATGGTAGAATGGAACTGGTGTCAAAAACTTAATGAGATCTGAAATTGGTTATGTTGTTGGAGTCATGGTGTCTTAGTCACGGTGTTTGGGTCACGATGATTGGGTCTTGGTGTAGGGTCCTTTTCCAGGAAAACCACAACTCGTGGCAGACTCACAATTTCTCGAACTTAGCAAAATATCTATAAATAGTCTTAAGAAGTAATATTCACAGAATGAATAAGACTTAATTATTCATAGGGGGAATATTTATAGAATAAATTTAAATATAGGTTACAACAATATAAACATGATTTATAGGAATCAAGATCTTGTGAATGTTAATTAAAAGCTTAGGGAAACAAACCATGTCTACACATGATTTTATATGGATTAATATATGATAAAAATGATCATTAAAACATTATTAAAACATGAGGATTCCAACCGAATCATATATAACCAACAATATAATCATTGAATAATGTTGATGATAAAAAAATCAACATGAAGGAAGATATCATATTTTATTTAGTACGATAAAATTCCATTAATGCATTATAAAGAAACGGAATGGAAGTTGAAATGGGGGTGGGGGTCACCCTATTCTTATTTTCATGTCCATTTAAGGGAAGAATCCTATGGCAGGAATAATAATTAAAAACCCAAATTTGTTTTATTAAAAACAAAAAATAAATCCTTCATTGTATAAACTATAGGGTCACACTTGAAATCCAGATATAGAAATAGGTAAGCCCCTTTCTATGACATGTTTCTGGTGTGAACTATAAGTTAGTTTCATATATAACCTACTACTACAAGTTCTTATAGACAAGAAACCATGAAAATGAACTGAAACCTTCCTGAACAAGTGAGACATAACAGAAGTATTAATCCAAGAATCCAAAAATTTTATAGTCTTAAATTTTCTAATAACAACATTTGATGTTCCAATTACTAGAAAAACTCCTTTCACATGCCAACACAATATTTCATTTAGATTTTTTAACCTATATGGATCTGTATATTTACATCGGTAGAGGTATTTTCCTCTATGTATAATTCAAAAAAATAGTCCTTGTTTTTTAATCTATTCTTATTTTGTTCCTCAGATTCCTTTATAAGAAATGAAATTACATACTACTACCAGGGTTTATTAAAACTCCTTACATTTCCTTTAAAGGTATATTGGGTACTATAAATGGTATTTTAGTTCCAAATGTTTTTGAACGGATGAATCATATATTTTTATGAAATGGTGTGTGAATGAATGAAAAGACTGTTTCATAAAAGTTATCTTTTTAGTTTACACATATATATAGTAAAATATTAATATATGATTGAAATTTTATTATTAATGTGTTTACATGAAATTTATAAAAGAGTTTTTTTATTCATGTGACTTTAATGTAAGATTTTCTAGTTTTTTAAAAACATAATAATTCATAATTTGGTTTTCTGAATGAAATTTTAGATGCTGAATTGATACTTATAAAAAATGATTTAATTTTTTTTAAATACTTCCATAAAGTGTTCCATCAATGATTTATTTTATTGAAATTTAATATTATGTTTATATTCTGTTTCTTGATAATATCATTGGATATAATATATTTGTTTTTTATTTTTGTTGTTGTTGTGAACAATGATGATAATTTTAATTTTTTTTTATGTAAGGAAGTGACATGGTCTTGGGTTTGTAGAATATATATATAAGTTACATATATTTGATTTGATTTACTTTATGAATTGTATAATATCCTCAATTGTATGATAATTAATAAAAATTTTGTTTGATTGCTAAGATATGGAGAAGTAAAAACAAAAAATCTAGATAATATATATCTACCATTTATAATATGATGTATTTAATATTTATATTTTTTTCTCTTATTATTTGAAATTATTATTGATTAAACATGTCTAATATACTTTATTTGACAATTTTTATTTATCATTAATTTATTTTATTATTTTTATTCTCTCATTTCATAAGATGATATTATTTTTTTTCATGAATTCATGTATTGATTTAATCCCTCCTATATATTCTATTTTGTGGTAAAATTAATTATTATTTTATTTAGGTCTACCAGATTTGACGATTTTAAATTTTTTTTGAAAGTATAATTTAAATATTTTATTTAATTATTTAGTAGTTTTACAAAAAATGATTTTAAAATGTCACAATATTCCTTTAGTTTATAAATTAATATGTTTAAATAATGTATAATTAATATATTTTTTTCATTTCTGTAAGTTCTAAACCATTCTGAAATTTTTTAAATGGATTTATTTTAAATATGATAATTGGTATGGATAATTAAAATTTTCATTTTATGTTTTATAAAAAAGGAAATGATTACTCTATTGCTGAAATTATAAAAATATATTAAAGGGGTTTACTTTTAATTTCATTTCAACGTGTGTATATGTTAGATATTGGAATTATTCATAGGTATGTATATATTTTGGGCAATGTGTGAGTTCTTCATTGATATATTAGTTGGTTGTTGGTGTCTGGTTTGAGTTTGGTGGGGGTAGTGCCAAGAAATAGAGTATATTTCATATAATATAGAGGTTTTCAATCATGTTATTTGTTTTATTTTATGTTCTATATTTATAATAATTATGGAGTATTATAACCCTTCTATTGAGGTTTCTTTAATTTATATTTTCTATTATATTAGATTTGATCACATTTATATAATGTTATACTGATTATAAGGGTTATGTTTTGTTCTATGGATGTTGATATTTATTATATATTTATGTAATCAATATTTATCTTCAGTAATAAAATTTATTAATTGCCTATTCATTATTATATGAGATTCAGAGTCTCCATGGATGAATTTTTGTTTGATATACAATGTTATTCAATTTTTAATCAGGAAAAAAAATTCCTTATTAAGTATATTTGATGCCTATGAACTAGTTCCCAACATTGTGGATCATTAATTTACATCATACCTTCCAAAGGTATAACACATGTGATAAATCATGGGCAGCATGTGATGGTTAAGAAAAAAATAGTATCACATCTCAGAATTATTTATATAATTTTGGGAGATGTGGATGAAATAATATATGGGCATCAAAACTCTAATGTTATGTCACATATATGTTCAAGATCACAATATTTGGAATTTAACATTATGTTTCTTGGTGAAGATGGGGTTCTAAAATTTTGATTCGTCATTTTTACAGAGTAAGGTGTGAAAAATATACTGATCATAAAATATTAAAGTATATACTAACAAATGATAATTTTAAAACGATATATAAAATATTGAATTAATTGATCAAGGATTACAATTTTATTATAAATTACCATTCTACAAAATCCAATAACGTGGATGATACATTTATTTAGAAAAATAATAGAACACTAATGATGTTAAATTTGGGACATCGTCCTTGGGTTAATAATTTTATGAATTTTTACCAAGATGTTTGGGATGTAGGGACACACACCATTTTATAGGATTGTTTGTATTATTATTTTGTGTAGTTAATTATATATTCTCAAAAAGTGTATCATGTTCTTTTGAAATAAAGTTTTTCAATAAAATATTATAAGGATGAAATTTTTTCTCTATTTATTTTAATTAAAATATCCTATATTGAGGAGTTATTTAAATGAAATATATAGATTATGTATTAGTAAATATTAACTAAAATTCATATTATAATAATTATTAGTCAATGAGTTGATATAAAATTATCTTGTACTTAAAAAATACAGTTCTTGAAAAACTGATTTTAATATCATCAGTATATTTCATTTGGAATTAATTTCTTATACTTATATTAAAATAATTTGATAAAATTAATTCATCAATATTATATTTTTTATAATATTATCTACTTTATTTCTGATCATTATGAATAATAAAAATTGTAAAACTCATATACATTGGTTAAAGAGAAAATAAGTTTATGAAGGGTTTTAAAAATGGGAAGACTTATAGTAAACTAAAAAAATGGATGAAAACTATTTAATAGACATATTAACTCCTTATGAAGTATATATCTCTTTTATTTTCTAATTTATATCCCTTTTTTCTTATAAAAATATGTGTACAACTTTTTAATTTCCAATATTATAAATGTACCACTAACATCACGTATAAAAGGACACCCACTATCCTCTCCACATCATAATATCAAATCCCATTATCTCTACTAATACCCACCAAAATACAAATTTTCAATACCTAACAATCGCATAAATACACTAGTTTTATCAAAAATAAATCAAATTTAAAAAGTTGCAAATAACCTAAGGAGGCGTGCCAAAAACGGGATATTGTTCTTAATTAGTCATTTTTTATTTAATTTCATCTTCAACCCACATCATATTTTATATATTTTTTATAATATGATAAAGGTAGATAATAAAATATTGTGATATTTTATAATACTTTCTCAAAAGAAAAAATATTGTCCACTTCCACCAAATGGGAAACAAAAATCATCATTCTTGTGTATAGAAGAGCACTACCATGCGAAATGATGTGATTCACTCTCGATCATCAAATCTCATGTATTTTTATAATTATAGAATTAAATATTAAATATTATTTACTTAAAATATTTATACATGTATAATTATAATAAAATATATACCTCCTTACATTATATTTTTAATTGGATAATATAACATACCTCATATGTACGGTTGACAGCATCATCATGAAATGATTTGATGTATTTTTCCCTAACATGTTACCTAGACGTAAATTAGAAAATATATAATAAATATAAGCGATATATATGAAATTAGTAGGATATAAAATATATATTTTTCAGTATTAATAGTTAATATATAATTTTCTTTATAACCACTCAACTCAATGAAAAATTATAATGAGGTATGTGTATATATGTCGACTACCCCCTCCATGAATCGAAGTGATTATTTTTTTCCTCACATTATAACACTGATGATATATATATCAGTATAAAGGGAGTTATTACATTATTTATTATATTATAATCATTATATAACTATATAAAAATACATCAATTCTTTCTATTATTCTCATTGAAAAAGGGAAACACTATTCATGCATTTATATGACCTACTATATCCATGACCATAATGTGGTTCATTTTTTATATGAATATTTCAAGATTACTTTTAAGAGTATAATTTATTTATAAATATAATAATTTTTTGATGATTATTACTCTTGATATGATGGAAGAATGATCACATTTTCTGTATTCAACCTACAAAATCTATTTTTGACACACATGTTGAATGCGGTCAAAAACATTAAGGTGGACATAAATGACTTACTAATTACATATATAATGGTAATAAATGAAATAAAATTAATAATAAACATGTAATAGGTTCTTGTGAAAATAAATAATTAAATTAATTTTATGTTTTATTTGGATAAGTAACGTACATTACTGGTCTGACTCATGGTAATGTACTTCGTCTCAATTTCCAGTCATTGGTATGCATTTTTTTATAGTGACACTATAATAATTAATGATTTCTATATAAATCCCATTTTACATGTTATATAACTTATTTATATATTATCAATATATAATGTTTTTAATGATATTATTTCTTTTTGATTATGGATCAAATGATTCCAAACAGGTTACAGACATTTCATTTTATCAATTCCCCTTATAATTATTTCATTCTTAACAAATTTTTAATCATTACACATTTTTTTTAAATGATATTATGATTGAAAATAATTACAAATTGTAGTTTCATAAATTAAATTAATTTTTTATGAAAATATATTCAATATTTTAATACTGATATCCAATGTTTGACTATCGTTACAAATAAAAAATGGAATGTTTTGTTTTAAAACATACAATGACAATGACTTCTCCAATTATTGTAAAAATTAATTGATTATTGGATTAAAATAAAAGATATCATGTTTCATTAAATGAATAAATTTATTTATGTGTATTTTAGTATTTTTAATGTGGTTTTAAAAAAATCAATGCGTATTTTGATTTCTGAATATGATTTCAATATGATATGAAATGTGTTTTTAGGTGTTTTATAATGAATATGTGCATGAATAAAATGGTTTATTATTGAAATTGTACATATTTATTATACATGAGCAACTGATGAGCTATAAATACATTATATAATTTATTAAGAACCATTATTGGTAATTTTTATAACCGACATGCTTATATGATAGGTGAAGACACATAGTATATGGTGAGCCCTATATCGAACATATGATTGGAGTCCCTATATAAAGAACTAAGTCATGGAGTAATGTTATTTCATATTTGAAAAATTGAGGTAGTTACCTGATATTTTCTCTAATTGATTAATATCGGCTCCAGATATTTTTGACTTTGATAAATGAAGGTTTTTTAATATGACAAAATATTTTTCCATGAAGGGTTTCTATATTCATTCTATGTGAACTAGTGAGTTTTCATTATAACGATTGTTTTGATTTCATCTTTAGTAATTAATATATTTATTTATTTAACAGTAAATCATGAATAAGGTAAAAAAATATCATGGATTTTCATTGTTTTCCCAATGATATTGGACTTCTTCTATTTATACACCATACTTAGTAGTTTGTTCCTATCACACATTAATAAAATTATTTTTTATAGGGTTTAATGATGGTAACCAGAGATAAAGAATCACTTTTAGATATTTATTTAATTTTCATGAAAATAAATCATGAATTATTTTAAAATAACTATATTATAGGAATATATGGATTTTAATAAGAAATATATACTTTATAATTTATGTTTTTTATGGGTATGTCATGTCTTCATTATAAAAAATTATATACATAATAGAAAATTGGTAATGAAAAAAAGATACATTTAGTCTAAATGTACTATAATATTTTATGATTATGTTTATTCCCATACATCTAGACCCATGAACTATGACCTTTTCCTAAAGTAAATCCCACCATTAACATGATCGGTTCGGACACAAAGTCTTCTAGTAGATGATTATTCCCCATTTATGGGTAGATCCATTAAAATGTTGATGTCATAGAATTATTATTTTATACCAGATGTTATCCCTTATTCCTTGTGGTTGTATCACCATAACCCATATTTTCTTTATTGAGAAATATGGGGGCCACATTATTACATGGATTGGAGAGTTAGATGAACAACGAGGCCAATATGGTAATTCAATTACCTATCTATTCTATGATTGGTAAAGGGATATGATATTCATTTAGAGGGGGTTTTTTGTTTAGAAATACCCGTGGGAATTTATAGTTTGGGATTCATGATTGGTGGATATTGTTCTACCCATCCCTCATCTTCCTACTACTGTTTCCCCTCTAATATTGGAAACTCAATAGTGATATGATATTAGTAATTTTTTTTTAATTATCCATAATATCTATTATACTTATTAAATTTTTTCAGTGGTATTTTTTAACCCAAGTAATATAATGGTGAGATAATTCACTATATCTTAGGGGAATTGTATCTCTTCATGGGGCTTCAATGCATTATCCATTGAGGAGGTCCATGGAGGGGATGTTAGAGTTACCAATTATCATTCATCTTGAGGAATTATTTCTATCTTGTGTATATAGGGGTATTCGAGTTATATTCATCATTATGTGTAATTTTAAATGTCGTAGTTCTATATTTCATGTTTCTTATGATATGGTGTGGGTCACGGGTGGACCAAAACAACTTTTGTAATACATTTTGTTACATTATTACGTATAGTGAGTTAGGTGTTGACTATTGTTTAATGAAAATTAGTTTTTTGAAAATTAATTCACTAATTAATATGTTCTTATGTTTGGTATAGGTTATTTTAGACCCATACGATGTTCTTATGATATTGGAATTGATTTTTGATTTTTTTTGGATTAGTAATGTGGCTCTACAAAAAATTAGTTAAATTTCATACCATGATTTTTTGTGTATTTAAAAACTATATCATATTCATTTTAATTAATAATTATTGAAATTAAAAAACAATTATTTTTCCTCAAAACACATAATGATTATATTTATGGTGTAATGATAAGAGATATATTTGTTCACTTTTATCGAATTTTAATTTGATTATATTTTATTTGTATTCAATAGTTTTTGAACTAATTATGGGTAATGTCTTATAAATGTTATCTTATGGTATAATAATTATATTTATTTCCATTTTGATATTTGAATTATTATTGGTTGGCACTATTCTAGGAATGTGGTTGGTTGAAATTAATAATGAATATTTTTTATAAATAATAATTTAAATTATTTTATTGTTGTTTAGTATTCGATGATAAGGAGTAATATTCTTTAAAAATGATTTCTTAATAATCAAGTTTGAATATTTAGTAAAGGAATATATTTTTTTAATATTTTTAATGATTTTATGCTTATTCATGTTATTTTCTCAATTGATAAATTATATGTAATATTATTTATGTTGATATAATCATCCTTAATAAATGATGTGGTTACATTATATTTTTCCTCATTAGAAAATGGTAGTTTTTTGTGAAGGGTGTTCTTAGGTTGGAGTGTTCCATTAGTCCTAGTTGTTTTGTTATATATATATTATTAAGATTTTATATGTTTGATTTTATGACTTTTATACTAAATTAAATTGGTGTATCATTAGAACAATGAGTAACTAGGTTTGGATGAAAGGACATTCATAACATGGAATCTATATTTCCTCTACATATACATTGGATAATTTTACTATGCTAAATATAATTTACTATGACATAAATTTGATTATTACATGGAAATGAAATATATTTCCATATGATCATGTCTTGTAGACTCAATATAGATGGTTATAGATCAATATTATTTGTTTTATCAGTACGATAGTATTATTGTCCTATGGATCCTAGACTATAGTTCCTTAGGATGAAATTAATAATTTTGTTTACAATGAATCATTTTCCATTATTTTTTATTTATATTCATTGTATACATGTTAAATTTTTTTTGTTAGTTATATAATATTTCACAAAATTAATTATTTTCTTGATTCATTTATTTTAATGTATATTATTTATAATTTTTCACATTTTCATATAATGGTTTACAAGCTCTTATTAAATTCATAGATGAGTTTGGTTTTGATTATTATCTTTATTTTTTCGCATTTTAATATTTTTTCATTTAAACCCCCTTAAATCAACTTCTCGGTTGAGTTTATTTTTTAATATTAAAAAATTTATTATAATGGTTCAAAATTATTTTTTTAAATTTAAAATGTGTTTTTATCTTGACATGTATATCATATGGCGATTCAAAAGCATATGATGATGTAATGAAAGTCAAAATATATATTTTGGTACATAGGGTTTAGTGACAAGGGTTCCCTTAACATTCATTATTTTTTTAAACTAATGTTGATATATAATTTTCTTAAATCATATAAATTTTAATGTATTTAACTAATTTATTTTGGGTGGAATTTGAGGATTCGTAGGAATACTCTTTGGGATTGTAAACAACAAATCGTTTAATATAAATGTTAGATAACACATCAACTAAGAGTGAAATTATAAACATACCCATCTTCACTATATGTCATTTCACCACTTTAGGTATCACCAACTCCATTGAATGAGAAGTTAAACAGTGTGAAGGTTTGGAAAAGAATTAAAATAAATAAAAGGGATGAGATAATGTTGTTCGTCAAAATGGATGACCATTGAACCAATGTAAAAAACCCTCATTCACCAGGATTGAGATTTAAGAAATAAGAATTTAATGTGTAATAATTAAGAACACCATGAAACATCCCCCAAGGCCAAGATATAGTTTATTAATGATCCAATGAAAAGTCTAAGAGATCATTTTGGAATGACAGAAGTGATGAAAAAGAAAAGAAAATGTGTTGGAAGGATAAAGTGGAATAATTTAATAAAAATATGTATTTATTAAATGGAAAAATAAAATAAATATATAAGATAACATAATGTAGAATAAAACAAAAGAAGAATAAAACTAACAGCAATGGAAAATGAGAAAACACTACATATTCACTGATTTTATTCATTCAAAATCCCAAGCCTCGTTATTCATATAATCATGGGAGATACAATTAATATAGTAATGGTCTATAAAATGGATAAAATAAATACTAGTTAATCCATTGTTTATCATCTATTGGTAGGGTAAAAATTTCCATTTTTATCTTTATATGATGTTTTGACATTGAGAATAGACATTTCATGATTCGAATTTAGTGGCTATGAACATATCATGGATTGGTTGACATCCCGAGATATTTCTAGTTAATGTGAGATTGTGTAATGGTGTGTCCATATGTGTCACACTGTTACATTTCATGTCATCAACTCAAATCCCCCTTTTCATCACACATGAGAACAATTATTATATTACATGATGATTCAAATCAAGAATAAAATATATGAGATGAACTTATTTATTTTATCATATTTTTCCATATTTCATCCCAGTTCTTTAGTTTTGAGCTCTGGTATCTATCATGGACATTTCAATTATCCTTTTATATCCCAGCCATGATGAATTATACACTTTTACCTCCTTTTTAACTCACCTAGTATCATTCCATAACAAAATAAAATAAACAGATACCTTAATGTTAAATAATTTAATGTATATAAAAAATCGCTTTTCTATTATATTATTCATAAAAATTATAACTTTTTCAATTATAGAAAACATAGGACATTGTTGGAATCTTATTGAGGATATGATTATAAAAGATCATTATTGACAGGACAGTGGAGTTTTTATTTATTCACCCCTTATCCACGGACCCAATATGAAATTAGTTTTATTTTATCCTATAGAATCAATAAAAGATAGTTGTAGGAAACAATCCTTGTTTCAAGCCAATTATATTGATTTTTTTCATGATAAAAATTCATTTATTGATAACCAAATGTATATTTCTGAGGGTGAGGTAGTCCATGGTATAATGGGATGTGGTTCATTTTTATTTGTGTCCTTATGAGATATAAGAAGAGTCCATGTTTTCATTATAATGTATTATTAACCTCTCTAGAAAAAATAATAAAAAAAGAAGTGAAGAAAAATGAAAAAATGAGTTTTGTCTTTTGAGAAAACAAATATACATTTCTTGATGAATAATCATTAGATTATATATTATTAGGTATTTAATTTGATAATTATCTAAAATGAATAATTTTAAAAAATAAAACATATATTAAATAAAAAAGGAAAACTATGAAAAATAAAAAGGTTGAAATTCAATTATTGTACTCTCTAGCATCATGTTCCGACCATGTCCTTTAGTGAAGGGGTAGATAAATTTTATAGGATTATTTCAGTAATATTATATTTTGAATCATTCGTTACAATTTCATTTGGAAAATCACTTTAGAAATTTATATTAAGTCATCACATACCCACCACGAGCCTTATAATAATCTAAATCATAATCAATGACCCTCACGACTAAATTTGATTTTAATAATTACATGGGGGATTCATTATATTACTTATAAGACAATGTTATGTGACATGTAAATTATATATGATAACAAGTATATTATATTTTATACTATGAGATATTCATACAAATAAATTACAATGTGGTAGATTTAGATTAGAATGTGCATTATTAATGAATTGAGAGTCATTTATTGAAATTTGGAATAGGGGTGTTATTTAAAAAATAGGTGGAGTCAAATAAATGGATATCATTATTTATTTATATGGGTAGGAGTGAGAGTAATTAATTTGAGTTATATTTAAATTTTATTTCCATTTCTAAACATATTATTTTTTTTCTTTTTAATAGTAAATATTAATTGAATTAGTATACTAAGTAATGTGGTTGAGGTTACATGCTTGAGGAAAAGAGTTATAATTATGGTGATAATGGACATAGTAATACTACTAATGAATATATAAGGGTAAAATATATTTTCTTGTCACATTTAATTATTAATCATATTTTTATTATTATTTTTAAATTATTAGCATCAATATGGCTTGTTTAAAATAAAACCCTTATAAAAATGATGTATTTAAAATAAATAATGTTTTATGACGATGGAAAAAATATGGAAAATGTTAATGGACTGAATCAGATTTACTAGAATGAGATTTAGAAATCTAAATTAGAAATACCAAATTTACTTCGTGACTTCTATTTATATTGTGAATCTTGATGGAATTAATGATGTTTATTTAATTCATGAAGAGAAACTAATATCTCTTTAAATAATCCAGGGATCAAGGAACGAAACATATTTTCACAAAGTGATAAATTAAATTAAGGCATAGAAATTAATATCCCTCTCTTTCTATGGATATTTTTTAGTATTCTTATTTAATTTTAATGGTTTTCTTTTATTATTAATATTATGTCAACCGGTTAACCACATGTAGTCTAATGATTGTTGGGATAAAAATTGTTATTTTTTACCTCAAAATACCGAACCAATTGTTTTTTATGTTTCTAATTTTTTCTATCATGTATTTATTTATAAATTTATGTGAATAAATAATATATAATGAAAACATGGCCTCTCCCCTGATATCACAAGAACCTGTAGAAAATAGAATTACATCATTATCTACCACAGACAACGACACCACCAACAAAGCCTTTTAAATATCCATAAATATACATCTAGTAGGGTATGAATTTATATAATAGTATTTTATAAAAGATCATTTCATTTAAGTTCCATTTGTGGAATATATATGAAAAATTATGATTAATGTTAATGTGGGTCCAAGGAAAAATGGCTCAATAATATAAATTCATCAATCATGTTAAATGAGATTATGTATATGTAACATCTTGACTATGATTCCAAGAACATTCATGAAGATAAATTCAATGTTCCCTCAATAAATATATTATATTAAGAAATTTTATATTCTGGTTTATATTTATTCTCAAGGATGAGGTCATGGGATTTTGGATAATTGTGCAAGGAAATTCACAAAAATACTAAAACATTCCATTTAAATTTTATAAATTCAATACATATGATATCTTTTAAATAGTAAATCTAAAATTTTCAAATTAATTATTTTTTTTAATTCAACCCCCATGCTTAACATCAGTTATTGATTTTATCATTTCAATCATCTAATCATTTCAGTTGTGAAAATTTTAACATAACATAAATTTCATATTATGGAACTTCATTGTATCAATGTCTGACACTATAGATCAAGCATACAATTTGTGGCATTAAATTTATTTAAATTTAAAAATAATATTTTAAACTGTGGTGGTAAAATAAAAATATTTTACTAGCATACACCCCATTTGATGATTCATTAGTGAATCTTTGATGGGTTTAATTTCCTTAGTTATATTCTTCAGTAGTATGCTACATGAGTCCTATTTATGGAATAAAACAAAATTTCAAGTGTCTTGTAATACAAAATATTACATCATGAATTACACATTTATTTCATGACTATTTTTCACAACACGTGTTATCTTTTCAGAGCGTGATTTGAAAACCGAATACATCTCAAAATTATTATTTTAGTTTGTTTTTATTAGAAAAATAGACCTTTAATGGAAAAAAATCATTATAACATAACAACCATTTCATTTAAGTTTGTGATGAATTTGAGAACTAGGAACAATAAAAATTTATTCAAATAACTAATAATTATATATTGAAATTATGTACCAAAAAACTATATAAATATAATAGATCAATAACTTCTAGTTTATTACCCCATGTGGGACCTAGGGTTCTACAACCTCCAAATGGGTAGTACCATCTATTATCTAATGTTTACCAGTGAATGGGATATCATGTATGTGAAAAACCAAACATTATTATTTATATATTTGACTTCATTTTTTTGTGGATGGCCTTATGGATACTATGCACTAGGTATGACTCATCCATGATTTGGTGTAACTTGAATGGTTGGGGTGGATGGAGAAGGAATCATCATCTTTCTTCATTGATACATGTGACTCATCTTCTTCACCATCTACTGTCTTCTCTACTTGTGTAGAGTAAAATGTAAAAAGGGAGATTCAACATGAAAGTTATCATGAAATAAATTTAACATGAATAATTACTATAAAAATACTCAATTAAAATTTTAGAAAATTATTTTTTGGATTTTTTTATTAGATAATCAATGGGATCTCTTCATGTCATTCCACCAGTAAATGATAAATACATTTTTGGATCTCT
Source organism: Viscum album (assembly GCA_963277665.1). Classification (NCBI taxonomy): domain Eukaryota; kingdom Viridiplantae; phylum Streptophyta; class Magnoliopsida; order Santalales; family Viscaceae; genus Viscum; species Viscum album. The sequence continues at coordinate 890,368,311 of OY728135.1, forward strand.
ATTTGTTGTCCAACATGTTCATTTTTGTTTGTAGCATCATAATGGTAAAATATGAGTTATAAGAATCTCTAAAATTTAAAAATATAGGTGTGACTCTTAATTCAAAATTAATAAAATTAATTGAAATTGAGTTAATGTTAGGATCATCTCCCTGATATGGTTCAACATGAATCTCATCTATAGTGAAAAATATCACTTGTGGTTAATATTCACTGGCATGATGCAAGTAGTCAAACTCCACAAGTCTTTCATCAAATTACATCACATGGTTTGTTTCTTCTTTATCAATTTCCAAAAATAGGTAGTCCCGTACTGATTCATCTCTCTTGTAGAAAGATAGGTCTCATTTAATTTCATTGGCTACCCATTCTCCAAAAAATTGAGCTGAATCATTTCCCATATTGACATAAGAACATGATTATTCATATTAAATCTCTATATATTTAACATAATCATTAATCGGTATCTCTAGATGGTTGGGTTGTAGATATTCCTCCTGTAGTGAGATATACTCATGGATTATAAGAGAAAAATAATGAGGTTCTAGAATTGCCTCCTCTTTAGTCACATGTGTGATAATTCTATATTTTATTCAATAAACTATGTATGTATGTTGCTAAAACATTTTACATATAACATAGAATATTTTTTCACCAATATAATGACTATATAAGATCTTCATAATGTTCCCACCATTGTATGGGCATTCTCATATTCTTGGTATTGTAGCTATGTGATGTAATTTCATGAAGAATGTTGATATTTTGTATAAGTGAAGGAATATATGTTTTTATATTTATTATTTTTAAAAAGATATGTAATAAAAAAGTGTAAAAATTAATTTTGAGAATTAATAACCAGTTAGATTCTCAGAAATGATGTAAGTTTTTAGGTACCTGTCATTGGGAGATAAAAAAGATAATTTACTTTTTCTACTATAATATAGTGGATGACCATGGATATCTTGGTTTGGAAATATCATATTCAATCAAATAGTCAATTCAATTCACCTAGTCAAACTATTTATGTGACATTATTTTTTATGAAAGAATTTTTTTTTGGGAAAAAAGATAATTTAAAATATAAATATGGATATATATATAATAGAATGTTTGGGAGAAATGTATTTTTCAGAATGTTTTTTCATGAAATTTCAATCATTCTATATAATTTACTTCAAATCATTTTTATATTTAATTTATGTAACAACACCGATGAATAAATGTTTGTTAATTTATTGGATATTAAATTTTTTCAGTCCAATGATACAAATATGTAGAACTAAATACCACCTCCTAGAATATGAAAGAAGGAAAACACATTGAACATTATTTAAATTCATAAATGACTTGTTTACAAAATATATCATTTTATTACTATTGGAATCCACAACTACACTATTAGATGATTTTACTAGAGAAAATGTAGGGATAATTTAAATCAATGAGAAGGGATGAGTTTAGTATTTTTGTACTGGTGGACGACTACTTCACATATTCTATATTCTCTAGTTCTCTAAATGAAGGTTTAAAATTATAATATTCTATTCATAATAATTAAAAATTCTGTGAAACCTCCCAAAAGAACATTATTTGTGTAAGTCACAATCCATTTATAAGTGAATGATATCATGTTGTATAATGGGAATATAGAAAAAAAATTATAATTGAAGATAATGTATTAATTTTTTTTAATAAAATATTAATTAAAATTACATATGAATGTAAAAAATTTAAAATAAATTAATTGACAAATAATGTAGTATCCTCTAACCCAAGTAGTAGTAGAATCCCATAATTTTTATGTTTTATTTCCTTTACTCATCCATCTGTATCTAGGTAGAAATTGACACCCCTACTAGTAATAAAGGTCGAATAAACAAAATACAAAAGAAATATTGGGTTCTATTTGGGTCATCAAATGATTATTTCACCATTATTATACTGGGTAAACTTTTTTGGGCTATCAAAGGGTTTCTTGTAGTGAATAGTGTTTTTATGATTTGAAATTTTGTGGTGAACATCGCAAAATTTTCTCTCATGCTCTAAATATTTATAGTCCGTCAATAGATTTTTCACAATATGAAAATTTGTGTCACACTATTACATATGTAGTCTTTATCCTGGCATGTTTTTTCTACACATTTTATTCTTAATTCCATTCAGTTCCACACCATGAATAATATTCATGATCTTGATTGATGTTTTCCATCCTGATTTTCCAACTTCAACATGATTATTCACATTCAATCCTTGGACATGGTCAATCAATTTTCCATCACAAAACACTATCATCATGTTGTTGAGTTCAAGAGTTTGAAACAAACTTTATACTAAAGATTTTACCCAAAAGTAAAACATTTAAAATATTAAAATCCATATATTTTTTTGATTTGATTTTAAAAATACATTTATATAAAAATAAATATTTAAAATATAACATCTTAATCTAAATATAATTTTTTAGGATTTTTTCTTTTCAATACATGTCAATGTATTCATAGAATTGTTAATATCTCTATTTTTTTTAAAATTATTTGTATTTTTTACACTGTTTTAGAAATGATTTTAATAGATCACTTAATGTGAGTTCTTTGAACATAAATTGAATGATTACATTATAATTTCATTTTCAACCTAGAATGAAAATATATTAATTAGAAACAATCATTCATGTTGGAGAGAAATTAACTATGGGAAATAATGGTAGAATTTATATATATATATATATGTGTGTGCGTGTGTGATTTTCTATTAGGTTCAATTTTGATTCTTATTAGATTTTTTCATTGTTTATAGGTGTTCAGCAAGAGTTTGGATGTGGTGATCTATTAAAATAGAGAATATTACTTCCCTCATGGGCATTGATGATTGTGGTCACCGATTTAATTTTATATTTAATTAATTTCATATATCATTCTATATCAATATTATAATTTACAATAAATATTATATATTTAATATTATATTCAAATGTAATCATGTTTTATTGAGACTCTTCAATTATATTGGTTAGTTTATGTTCTATGGATATTGAGGATTATTATATATTTTTTGTTAATTTTTTATTCATAAATATATTGAAACTATTTTTTTTGTATCCTAGATCATCTAAAATGTGGATGGGTATTTCCTAACATCATAGGGAAAGGAAAAAAGTTATACATGTTTCATCATGTGAAATTATTCCTTTTTCAATACATTAGATCCATATGAACTATATTATAACACATGTATATTGGGAAAACCACTCTGGTCTATCCAGAGTATAACTCAGGTTACACATTAGGGGAATATTTAGTCTTTTTTTCGAAACAACTTATTCCATATATGATTCATGCTACACATGATTCAATGAATAGAGAATAATAATTCCCTGCTAGTTTTTCATTTCATTAAAGTGACTTTAAAATGTGATTATATTATATCAATGATTTATAATTAAATAGAAAACACCAAAAATTCATTTCCCCACTATCATCAAACCAATTCTTGAGGACCATTATATCATAACCACATATTCTCTTATAACCTCTTATTGAATTTAATGAAAATTTATATTGGATACTCCCATTTTCCCAACCCATTGAAATTTTTTTTGTTATATCATCATCACTATGTGGTGAAACATAAAATATATGAGTATTATAAACTATACCATATTATCCCATATATAATGTAATATTGATGAAAATTTTTGGGTATATTTTTCCTTGGAACTAAATCATATGGACCAGTCCCTGAGAAAAATTAAACAAAATGTCAGTATAAGATCAGGAATATCACCTGAAATAGTCATAGAAATAGTGATGATACTATCAAAAGTATCAACATATAAATATTTTCAGTAATTAAAAAATATATATTTTCAATTATAAAACAATATATAGATTCAATAAAAATAATCACTCTTGGATTAAATGATAATAATCAAAGTGATTTTTATGATTTAGAAACATATCAATGAATCTGAGAAGAAATTTATAATTTACATTCCATTATATAATTTAAAATTTCTATTATCTATAAATTTTTTTCTTATACATAGAATTACTAACGATCATATCCATAAAAATTGTAATACTCATTTATCGCATTATACATATATTGAAATACTCAAATCATAAGGATCCAACATACTAATAAAAACATTTATTGCCACTTCTATTAGTGAAAAATATCTATAATACCTCACATCACAGAAAAGAACATCCACGAGGCTCAAACATCTTATAAAAAACAACTATGAATTTTAATCATCTCATTAAATAATGGACGGAAATATTTAAATCATTGATGATTCACATATCATTATACAAGGAATTAGTACTGACACATGGGAATATTACTATTGGTTCCTTATTATGTACAATAAAATAAATTATGTAGAGCTATTGAAGAAAATATCATCTACTATATATATATCTATTGTAATCATCCTAAACACTATTACATGAAAAACATCCCAATATTTACAATGAATTAAAACTATATTGTTAATGAAACTTTAACCACAAAATACACGAAAATGACTATTATTTGATCTTATTTATCTAGAAAATCCAAAAAAATTAAAAAACGTGTTATGTGTGTCCTACATTAGTTCTCCCTTTATGATAATCGATTTAAACTGGTAGTGGGTGGTTTTGATGGTGATCCTAGAGATTTATTATTTTCTATTACATGTATAAAATAATAATAATAGAAAAAAAATATAATATGAATGATAAATTGAATCAAAAAATAACATTTGAACAGTAGTAGAAACTTGATAAATTAGGAAAACTATCACATAAAAAATTTACTATACCACAATTCAAAATAAGAATATGTAATATGTAATACTAACCATAGATTGACTATATAAATGATTTTAACTTTTTTGACAATGAATTATTCTATAGTAAAAAAATATGCTTTATACCCTACATGGCCCCATTAAATATCATTAAAATCCTTGCCACTCTTAATTCATTTCACCATTTTATATAAAAACATATTGAAGACATGAATTCTACCTCATTATTGTGATGACTGTGATGAGTGTGAGAACATCTAAATAGGCTACCACCAGAATTTTCAATATAAATATCATATAAATAATGGTTTATTTTTGGAAATAAATCGTAATAAATAAAAATATAAAATAAAGAAATAATATCATGGAGTTTTCATAACAAGAAAAAGTCTTACCTTTCCTACTTCATCCAATGATATAATGGTATGATACACCCATATTACAAAATTACCTTTAGTGTGAGTTATCTAGAACTCCTCATATATTTATGAGAAAAATCTATAAGAACCAAAACAAAAAATCATAGGATAATGAATCATAACCCCCACAAAACCCTGGTTAATTATAAAAAAACTATCTCAAAATCATGCTGAATGATATTTCATAAATATTAAATCTATAAATGAATACAATATACTATTTCTCATCTCATAGGAGAATGAAATTTCACAATAACACATCCTATGGGTGGATACATCAAAATCATCACACATTCTCCTAGTAGATTACACATCATCATTCAACATCCATTATCGGTGTTCCATATTATAATATCACATATTATGGTTATATTACAAATTAATGTAACACGTCATTCTAGATGATACCATTTCTTCATAACACCTCCCCTTGTTGGAAGTAGAATTATTACCCCCTCCCCATCTCTTCTAGGTAGATGTCATGTAACATATTTATCTCTGCCCCAAGGTTGGATGAGTAACTTCTCTCATATAATCATCTTTGGTAGACAAGATAATATCATCGTATAACATACAATAAATTATTAATCAATAATAAGAAATTAATATATATCGATTCCTATACCACTATTACAGCTTTAGGGAATGTTCCACATCAAAATTATTTATACTACTAGCCCACATTACCATAGAAAGGTTTAATCCAATGTATATTTCATCTATTCCATAATTAAATCTATTGATTTCATCTAATAATATATGATCTTGGATTATTGGAAGGCTCATATGCTCACACAACTCCATCTTATAAAAATATCATCATCCTCTGGTACATTTACCTGGAATCAACATATGTCAAATCACAATATGTACAATGTAAATGAGTTATCACTAATGATATACATCTACTGGAATAAATATACCTAAAATTCAACAATGGGAATCAATAATAAAAGATTAATTTATCATAGATAGTTTTAAAAAAGTAATTATATCATTATATTTTACCCCACACACAATAATCATAAAAAATATCCTAAAGGCATAAAGACCATGTTACTGGGTGTAAAATTATCCCACTTACAGGATACCGCTATATGACTAAAAAATATATTGATGGGAAAAAATCATAAAAATCCTTCTATTTAAAATACCAAATTATGAATGATGACACTGTGAAACAAATGATTATGATAAAAGAGGTGAGAAAAAACTATTGATGTCACCAATGGTTATAAACCACATAAATCTTATCTGGAATAGAGTATATTAACTATGGAATTATGAACCATGGAATTATATGGTATAAAAGTATCCTGATAATTCTATTATAAATGTTTTGACCCCTTAATTTACATATTTTATTATAATGTGATCTAAAATATAAATTTTAAAATGCCATAACAGTGCCTTTTTGTTAACCTATCAGACTCTATTGGATACATGGTACATCACGTAGTTTCTTCATTAAGTACACATAGGGATAAGTGGATCATCCAAACACACCCATCGATAAGGATCCACTTTTTATGAGATGTCATGACGTATGTACAGATTGTCTTACACCTTTAATACATATGCTCTAAATGAAGGTCACTTTCCCCAAATTACCCTGAAACTCCCATAGAAACTACTATCAATGAAAAAAGAAAATAAAATCAATGAGGTATCAATAAATATAAAATAATATTATTGTTATGAAATATGTGGGGTTTTAAAAATTCAACACCATATAGTAGATCATCCATTAGATTCAACACTAGGACTCACTGAACAATTTCACTACCAACTAAAGATTTATAGCCGCACTATTTTTAAAACTTGTCATCTTGGATATGATAGTGGTACCATAGAAACCATATTCCCATTGGGAATATTTTCTATTTGGTCCACTTTTAGAATAATTTTAAAGACATGAAAATTTTAAAGAAATTGTTTTTTAATTTCATTGGAACTTTACGAGTATGTGGATTTTGACGGCGCCTAATTTTGAGCCCCATTGTTTCCAGAATCATGTTTCAAAATTTATCTCATGTATATTCAATGAACGAACGATTGGGGTTTTCTATATTTTAAACTGCTGCTCGGAATTGAAATCTGAGGGCACTGATGAACTCGCAGCACCAGTAATTGCTTAAGGGGACCTTTACCACAGTTGCATTTTAAGTTGGTTGAGTTTTAATTTTTGGGGCGTTAGTTTAAAATAAATAAAATTTTTAGTAGAATTTTATTTTATAACTTTGGAAGTTAATCCCTCCAATGGGACGTTGATGGTAGGGCCCACACCCATTCAAAATCCCATTTGTTTATATTTGAAAGGTGGGACACACATGATCCCCAACCTTTCACTTTCCCCTAAACTCCTTAAACACCCTTCTTTAAGTTTGTTAACTCCTCCTTATAAATTGTGTAAAATTATTCACCTCCTCCCCCTCTCATTAATTAATTACCAACACATTTATTTAATAAATTCAACCTCTTCAAATATTGAATTATGTGGTTTGAATGTTTGAATTTTAAATGGATTGTGGAAAATAAAATAATATGAGTAGCTTATTATTTTATACTGGGGAGGCTTTTGTGGTGTGAAGAAGATTTGGGAGAGATCATTGGTTTTTGATAAGAACATCGACCCTCTGACAAAGAATGACGTCTTCTTCGACAAAGAATGCTGGTTCCTTAAAGAACGATGACATGTCTTTCTTTCTCTTCACTGCAATAAGTGAAGAGATGCCACTTCCTCCTCGGACACACTCTGACGTTGTCTATGAATCTTCTCCCCGCGTTGCCGTCTTCCGCGATGCCCGACGTGCGACGTCATTTTTAGAGGTATGGGATTTTGTATATTTATGTTTACATGATTTATACCCTCGAGCATGGATGATTATTCTATTGGGTGATTATTTGAACGACTAACGCAATGGGTACATGTTAAAGAACAAGTCTGGACCCACCACCTTCTTGTTCTTGATGTGCGGATTGCGTAGTGATGGGTGAACAGAAGGGAAATGGAGATTTGAACCTATCATAGTGAATAGCGTGACCTGAGAAGGCTCTAGGTGCTGAAGAGAGCTAAAAAGAACCATCAAAGCGACTTCAGTGGCCTGTGGAACATTGAGGCGGTCGGCGCTGACCGGACGCTTGGAGTCGGCGGCGCCCCAGCACGCCGTCGGAGTAAACCCGCCGCGGTAACAACAGCAATAGTAGTTCGATAGACCTCGTGGTCGTGTGGGATCCCGGAATGGTGGGGCAGTGCCAGCTGCCACTTCTGGTTCTAATTAACTTGGGGTCGCACCCCCCCGCTCCGCGCAATGTGCTTGGTGGCTAGCTGAGCCAGCACCTTCCCCCCGGCTGGGTCGGGGCGGGCCACGCTGGCCGAGATGAGTCGACCGGGCCAGGCCGCATCAGCCAGGCTGGGCCATTCTACGAAGGCTAGGTCGTGCCAGCTGGGCTGGGCTGCGCCCTATCGGGTCAGACCCAGACCTGGTTTGGATAGACCCGGTTCTGGCCGACCCAGGGGTGTTTGGCAGGGTTGAACCGGGCCCAGGCCCCCTATTGTCAGACCTTCTTTGGTTAAATGCTCATAACATGAGATACAAACCACAAATCAATGAACTGTCAGTTACATAGTATTTCTTGGAACGAGGTGGTCGTTTTTTTATATTACACTCAAGATTTCAGCGAAGTTTGGGTATGGCCGGCTGGTTTCGAACCCGAAACCGATTGGGCCCTCAGAACGGAAATGCTTATAACATGAGGACTGAACGTCCGATTGATTTTCCATTGACTATGATGTATTCCTCTTGATGAGACATGTATTTGAAATACTCCATTTCAGGTTTGAACGCAGTTGGAGTATGGTCGTGTTCATTTTAGCATAAAAACCAACCGGGCCCTTGGAACATAAAAGCTAATAACTCTCAGACTGGACGTCTATTTGATGAACTATCAGCGGATTTGGTAAACTCGTTGAGAGTAGTTTCCATTGAGTATATTCCAGGGGTGTTATGGGTATAATTGAGTTACGGTTTGGCTGTTTTGTTCACGAAACCAACCGCGCCCCTGGGATAGAAAGGCTAATAACTCACAGACCGGGTGTCCGATTGACCCGGCATCTGTTGCGTTGAGATCCCTATGACTTGAAGGATCTTTGAGATACTTCTTCATGGGACTTCGTGATACTTGGAGTGTCAACCAGTAGCTCATGGAGTGGATCCTCTCGGTGATGAGCATACAGAGTACGGTGACCTTGTAGCTGGCTGACTCCTGATGAATGCTTGTCTGATTCAATTCAGAGTGAATTGACTAGCCCATTGGTGAGTGCTACTATGTAGGGGTGGTCGAGCCATGGCGGGGAGCGCTAATATATTGGGGCGGCAGACCTGCGGTACTCGACAGGAGGAGTACCTCTGTAGGCTATTAGGGGGAGCGCTATTGTGTTGGGTTGAAGAACCCGTGGTGGGGAGTGCTATTGTGTTGGGGCGGCAGACCCACAATACTTGACATGAGGAGTATCTCAGCATTATAAGGATAGTGAGTGGCACCTTAGAGACGTGAAAGGACTTCTGCGCTCCATAGAGGAGGAGTTCTCCAACATCTGTGTTTTTGTAATCGTGAATAAAAATCATGGTTCGAGCTGAGTCAATGACCATTGTGTTTACCTCATTATTGAGATGGGTTACTTGATAACATAGGTATATGTATGGTCATATACCTAAGTAAAGATTATCTGTTGAGATCTTTCTTTCTGGTTTATCCGTGTTGGATTTAGTGAGACCTTGAGGGTCTCGGGGTCCCTATTGAGGATCGTTATACTCACCCCTTCACAGGTTGTGCCCTCATCTCATTGTGTTTGATGCAGACGACAGACAACGCTAACCGAGGCAGAGTGTATGAGGACTGGATGGTACCCGGAGGTGGATACTCAGTGTGACGGCACACAGAGTGGACCGATTGAAATAGAATGCTAAGGAGGAAATCTGTACCAACCATTTTGGTAAGAACCCAGAGGATGATCCCGGAGCTTCTCCATCATTAATTTGTTCATCTTTCAGTTGAACTTTCTTTCCGTTGTAGCTGTACCTTTCTGTTGGGCTTGTATTTCCGGCCACTTTTTACTTTCAGCGAACTTGTTATTCTGTCTTACTTAGCGTTTTCTTTTTCTTGTACTCTGGATGTGTGTGTTTACATTATTCGAAGGCAATGCCTTCAGTTTTTATCAGGATTTACACCTTGGGTGCTAGTTGCCAGCCCCATGCCTATGGAAGGAGGGCTTTGGGGCAATCATGGAAAGGGTCCCATGGTCGAGTAGTGTCAAATTAATATCAGAGGAGTTGGTTCTACCGAAAAAATTAGGACCTTGATATTTTTTCTCTCTGTGAAGCAATAGTGTTATGGGTACTAAGTGTGTTCTTCAATTCTGGGAGGCAAGTGTTGGTGCGGATAGCTGATGTATCCATACACCATGACATTGACATCTGATTTCCAACTCAGTGCATGAAAACACTGATTGAGTGTGTGTTTTTAAAAATTATTCCTTTAAGTTAGCTCAAACTAGGTCAGCTCACTAGGTACAGTCTTTTGACTGTGTTGCATCTATTCCTTTCAGTATGCCTCCCCACAAATGACCATCAAGAGCCCCGAGAGTTGTACGTACTGATAACCCGCTGAGCGATGAGGCCTCAGTACAGGGCCCTCTTCCAGTTGAGTCACCAGAGAAGGCACCAAAGGTACTACATTACATTGGGTCACTAATGGCACTAGCCAAAGCCACAGAGAGTGCATGCTACTTGAGCACACAACATGAGTTCCAGTGCCAGAGGCCATCCAGGTTCCAGGGAGAGATGGACCCAGAAGTGGCTGAGAATTAGCTGGAGGCTGTGGCAAGAGTCTTCAGACTAGTAGGAACACCAGCTGACTTCATGGTGATTCTTGTTGCCAGCCTCTTTTAGGAAGTAGTAGGCAGATGGTGGAGCATAATTCTCCAGATGCATGATGAGGCGACACTTTAATGGGCGGATTTTGGGATCCTTTTCCGAGCAAAGTTTGTACCATCCACCCTTCGATCTATGCGTATTGAGGAGCTATTGCATCTACAGTAGGGTATCATGATGGTGGCACAGTACTCAGTGAGGTTCACTGACCTCTCACGTTACTCTACAGATATGGTACATGACCTTTTCTTTAGGGACCATACTTTTGAGTAGGGACTCAGGTAAGAGATTATAGCTTCATTTGTCTCCCATATCATCTCAACGCAGATGGGGTTGTTTGAGCGAGCCCTCTTAGTGGAGAGTTTCCTTGCTGAGAAATCTCCAGTAGTAGGACCCACCACAAGCTTGCATGCAGCAGAGTCTTCTACAGCTGTCAGTAGATAGATGATGCAGAGGTCCAAGTGGACCAGACCTATAGATGGTCACCCGCACAACTCATGGTCAATAGTGTGGGGCACCTAGGGTGGAGACAGAGCCATAACTACCAGGCTATGTTAATCATGTGGTGGACATGGTCACATGGCTCATGACTATCTGAACAGTCATTCAGACAATCAGCAGATAGAAGAAGGACCTCCAAGGTAGAGTTAGTGGTTTGATCGAGGTGGACTGCAAGAAGTAGGATACCAAGAAAGAGGAGTTGGTCATGCAGCTAGTGGTGGACGAATCGTCGGGTTGTTTCCACCACCACCACTAGGAGGTCCACCATGACTATATGGAACATGTGGATAGGGGGGAGCACAACATCAGGCAGCTGAAGCATATGACTATGGAGCTCCAAAATCAGGTGGATGAGAGCGGGACTAGTTCCATGCATGGGGGCCTTTGTTCTTTGGTGTTTCTAGTTTCCGTGTTGTTGTTGTTGTTGTGTTTTCTATGTGTCTTTGTACATTGAGCTGCATTAATAAAAGACATGTAAACTTGTGATGTTTACATTAATTTCATTTTTTATGGTTGATACTAAGAGGTTCTGGTTAAAACTGTTCACTTGACCCCCACTTGTGAGAACCCTACTGGAGGAGAGCCAGTAACCATGCACTAACACCGACCGTGTGAATCAACCCATGGAGGCGAGTGTAATGGTTTGATCTCTTAGAAGAAGTGTCGAGGCCTTACGACGTCATTCAAGACATGAATTGTACCATTCTTGTTAGTATTGATTGTATTAGGAAAAGAACATGGTTCATATAGGGGATGAGACCATATTTCACTTTTCAGCAGAGGCTAAATCTCAACTGCTATTTGTTAGAACGTAGATGACGAAGGGTGGAGATGAGTTCTTACAATTGGCTAGTCTCACCCATTGTTTGTTGAGTGAACTGTTTATGGTTCAGGCAAAGACAGACAAGGTGAAGGTCATCCATGGGGGGGGGGGGTTGAATACTCACAGAATGGATAGAAGTCCTATGTTAATAAGAGACGGAGACCACTAGATTTGAGGATAGTGACCATGTCTTCTTAGGGGTCTCACCTCGATGAGGTCTACAAAGATTTTACCAATGCGACAAGTTATCTCTACTATTCATTGGACCTTTTTAGGTCTTCATCAGAGTAGGCGAGGTGGATTACCACCTGGTCCTTCCACCTCAATTGCACTAGGTGCATGATGTCTTCCACGTATCTCAGCTAAGGAGATGCGTGCACGATCTGTCCCACATCATCGATCATGGAGAGCTGGACATCGATGATGGGGCTACATTCACGGTGGTCCTGGTGGAGAATGTGGAATCGACAGGAGAAGGTACTACGTGGATGTTCGATTCCTATGGTACGCATTCGTTGGCAACACGGGAACCTCCAGGAGGGAAATTTGGAGCGGGAGTCTCAGATGCGTGCTCAATACCCTCTTTAGTTTCCCTAGGGTTTGATGAAGATGTACGGGGATGTAAATCCCTGAAGTGGGAGTCATGTAAAGACCAGGAAATTTGTAGGAAGTTTTTTTATTAATTTCTTTAGAATTTTAGGGGTCTGTGGCTTCTGACAGTGCCTGATTTCGAGGCCCGAGGTTTCAAGAATCAATTTGCGACGTTTAACTTGGGTACATTTTGTGAACGAATGAGCGGGTTTTTATATCTTTTGAACCAGTGCTCGGAATTGAAATCCGAGGGAACCGATGAACTCGAAGCGCCGGTAATTTCTTAAGGGGACCTTTACCGTAGTTTTGTTTTAAGCGGGATGAGTATTAATTTTTGGGGAGTTAGTTTAAAATAAATAAACTTTTTAGAACAATTTTATTTTATAACATTGGAAGTTAATCCCTCCCATGGGAAGTTGATGGTGGGGCCCAAAACCATCCAACTTCTCATGTGGGTATATTTGAAAAGTGGGGCCCAAACGAGCCCCAACCATTCACCTTCCCATAAACTCCTTAAACCCCCTTCTTTATGATTGTTAACTCCTCCTCATAAATTGTGTAAACTCATTCACCTCTTCTCCACCTCTTTAATTAATTGCCAATAGATTTATTTAAATAATTTAACCTTTCAATTAATGAATGATGTGGTTCGAATGTTTGAATTTTAAATGTCATGTGTTAAATAAAATAATAGAAGTAGATTATTTTTTTATTTTGGGGAGGCTTTCATGGTGTGAAGAAGAGTTGTGAGAGATCTTCAGTTTTTTGGAAGAACACCGACCCTCTGACGAAGAACGACATCTTCTTCGACAAAGAATGCCGGTTCCATGAAGTACAGCGATGCAGCTTTCTTTCCCTTCACCACAACAAGTTAGGATACGCCGCTTCCTCCTCAGGCGCACTATGACACTGTCTATGAATGTTCTCCCTACGACACCGTATTCCACAATTTCCAACGTGTGACGTAATTTTTCAAGGTAGGGGGAATTTGTATATTTACATTTACTAGATTTATACCCCCGTTCACGGAAGAGTATTTTGTTGGTTGATTATTCAAACTACTAACGCGTGGGTACGGAGTAACGAACACATCTGGATCCACCTCCAACTTGTTCATGATGCACGGATTGGGTGGCAATGGGTGAATGGAAGGGAAACGGAAATTTGAAGATATTTCTGTGTAGAGCACAACATGAAAAGGCCATAGGCGTAGACGAGAGCTAAAACGGTCAACTGGAGTGACTCCAGTGGCTCGCCGGCGCCGGCGACCGGAGGCAGCGGCCAGCGCCGACCGACTGCCTAGAGGTGGTGGCGCCCCAGCGTTCCACTGAAGGAAAATCACCATGGTAATATCTGCAGTGGTGGTGTGGAGGACCATGCAGCCACGTAGGATCCCAGATCGTTGGGGGCGGTGCTAGTTGGTGCTGCCGGTTCCAATTAACAGGGGGCCACGCCCCCCGCTCTACGCAACGGTCTCAGCCACTAGGCGAGCCAACAACTTCCCACCAGGCAGGCTGGGGCAGGCCATGTGGGCCGGGTCGTGCCATCCAGGCTAGACCCGGACATGGGTCGGGTCGCTCGGTTCAGGCCGACCAAGGGGGTGTTGGGCTGGGTCTGTCCGGGCCATACCCCTTATTTTCGGACCTTCATTTGTTAAATGCTAATAACATGAGCTACGGACCTATGATAGATGCACCATCAGTTTCATAGGATTCTTTGGATAGAGACGGTCGATTCAGTATATTTCACTCAAGATTTTGACGAAGTTTGGGTATGTCCATGTTGGTTCGAACACAAAAACAACCGGGCCCTCAGAGCAGAAACACTTATAACTTGAGGTCTAGATGTCCGATTGACGTTCCGCTGACTATGATGGATTCCTCTTGATGAGATGGTTCTTTTGGAATACTCCCAATGAGGTTTGGGCATAGTTGGAGTATGTCTGGGTTGCTTTTAGCTTAAAAACCAACCGGGCCCCTTGAACTGAAAAGCCAATAACTCTCAGACCGGATGTCTGTTTGATGAACCGTCTATGGTATTAGTAAACTAATTGAGAAACGGTTCATTTGAGTATACCCCATGGTATTTTGGGATATATTTGAGTTACGTTCAGGTTGGTTCATTCCCGAAACCAGACGGGCCCCTGGGATAGAAATGCTAATAACTTACAGACCGGGCGTCCGATTGACGTGTCGTCTGTTGCGTTGTGATCCCTATGACTTGACAGATCATTGAGATACTTCTTCGTGGGACTTCATGAAACATGGAGTGTCGAATAGTAGATCATGGAGTGGATCCTCTTGGAGATGAGCATACAGAGAACGGTGACCTTGTATCTAGATGAGACCTCATGACTACTTGACCGATTCGATTTGGAGTGACATGACTAGCCTAGTGGGGAGTGCTACTGTGTAGGGGAGGCGGACCCATGGAGGGGAGAGATACTGTGTTGTTGCGGTAGACCCATGGTACTCAATAGGAGGAGTACCTCTGTAGTCTAATAGGGGGAGCGCTACTGTGTTGGGGAGGCAGACCCATGGCGGGGTGCGCTACTCTGTTGGGGCGGTTGGCCCATGGTACTCGACAAGAGGAGTATCTCAGTAGTCTATGATTAGTGAGTGGCACCTCAATGTCGTGACAGGACTACTGTGCTCGACCGAGGAGGAGCTCTCCAGCAGACATGTTTTCATCATCGTGAATATAAATCCTTGTTTGAGATGAGTCAATGACCCTTGTGTTTACCTCATGATTGAGATGGGTTACATGATAACATAGGTATATGTTTGACCATATATCTATGTAATGGTTATCTATTGAGATCATTCATTGTGGTTTATCTTTGTGGAATTTTGTGAGACCTTGAGGGTCTCGGGGTCCTAACTGAGTATCGTTAAACTCACTCCTAAATGTGCTATGCCCACACCATGTTGTGTTGGATGAAGATGACAGACAACGCTAACCTAGGCAAAGTGTATGAGAAATGGACGGTACCCGGAGGTGGATACTTGACGTAATGACACACAGAGTGTACCAATGGATGCAGAGTGCTAAGGAGGACAACTGTACTTACCCTTCAGGTAGGAACCCGAAGGATGATCGAGGAGTTGCTTCCATATTCCAGCTGTTTTTCATTCAGTTGTACATTCTTTTAGTTTTAGTTGTACCTTTCTATTGAGCTTGTATTTCCTGCCCCTTTGTACTTTCAGCATACTTTTTATTATTCCTTACTTAGTGTTTTATTTCTCTTGTACTCTGGTTGTGTGTGTTTACGTTTCCTAAAGGCAATGACTTCCATTTTTATCGGGTTTTATGCCTTTGGTGCTAGTCGCCAGCCCCTGGCCTATTGAAGAAGGGCTTGGGGTAGTCACAACATGGTCCCTGAGGCTGGGTCACATGGTCGGAGGAATCCCGCTGTGGCAATATCCACGGCGGTGGTACGACAGACCCCACAGCCTTGCAGGATTCCTGAACAGTGGGGTGGCCCTAGCCAGTGCCACAGGTTCCAATTAACGGGGGACCACGCCCCTGCTCCGCAAAATGCTCCCGACCGCTGGTTGAGCCAGCGCATTCCCCCCGGCTAGGCCGGGGTGGACCACAGGGGCCGGGCCGCGCTGGCCAGCCAGGCCACGCCAGCTAGCCAGGCTGCACCCTATTGGGCCAGACCCAGACATGGGAGGTTTGAGATGGTTCGGGCCGACCCAGGGGGTGTTGGGCAGGGTCGGACTGGGCCCAGACCCCCTATTTTCGTACAATCTTCATTTAAATGATTATAACATGAGCTACCTACCTCTAATCGATGCAAGGTCAGTTTTTTAGGATTACTTGGATCAATATGGTCGTTTTGGAATACTACACTCAATAGTTCGGTGAGGTTTGGGTACAACTAGGTTGGTTTGAACCCAAAACCAACCGAGCCCTCATAGCGAAAACGCTTATAACATAAGGACCGGACATCTGATTGACGTTCCATCGACTATTTTGGATTAATCTTGATGAGACATTTCTTTTGTCATACTCCAATTGAGATTTGGATGTAGTTGGAGTACAACCGGGTTGGTTTTAGCTTAAAAACCAACCCAGCCACTGGAATGGAAAAGCCAATAACTCTTAGACTGTGCGTCTGTTTGACAGAATGTCAGTGGAATTGGTAAAATAATTGAGAAATGGTTCCTTTGAGTATACCCCATGGGATTTTGGGGTACTGTTGAGTTACGGTCGGCTTGGTTCTTCCACGAAACCAACCGTACCCCCCGGATAGAATGGCTAATAACACACAGATTGGGAATTCGATTGACATGCCATCTGTTGCATTGAGATCCCTATGACGTGATAGATCATTGAGATACTTCTTCATGGGAAATCATGATACTTTGAGTTTTGACCAGTATTTCATGGAGCGGATCCTCTCGGAGATGAGCATACGGAGTACGGTGACCTTGTAGCTGGCTAAAACTTGATGACTTCTTTTCTGATTCGATTCGGAGTGACATGACTAGCCCAGTGGGGAACGATACTATATAGGGGCGGTAGACCCATAGTGGGGAGCGCTACTGTGTTGGGGTGGCAGACCATTGGTACTCTATAGGAGGAGTACCTCTGTAGGCTATTAGGGGGAGCGCTACTGTGTTGAGGCGGCATACCCATGGCAGGGAGTGCTACTCTATTGGGGAAGCAGACCCACGGTACTCAAAAAGAGGAGTATCTCAGTAGTCTAATATTGGTGAGTGGCACCTCGGAGTTATGATAGGACTACTGTTCTTGACAGAGTAGGATTTCTCCAGTAGACGTGTTTTCGTCATCGGGAATAAAAATCCTGGTTTGAGCTGAGTCAAGGACCTTTGTGTTTACCTCATGATTGAGATGGGTTATTTGATAACTTTCGTATATTTATGGGCATATAACTAAGTAAATTTTATCTATTGAGATCTTTCTTTGTGGTTTATCCTTTTTGACTTAGTGTGAATTTTAGGGTCTCGGGGTCCCTACTGAGTATCGTTATACTCACTCCTTCATGGCATATGCCCGTACCTCATTGTGTTGGATACAGACGACATACAGCACTGACCGAGGCAGAGTGTACTATGACTGGACAGTACCCGGAGGTGGATACTCAGCGTGATGACACACGGAGAAGACCAATTAATGTGGAGTGCTGAGGAGGGAATATGTACCTACCCTTCAGGTAGGAACCCGAAGGATGATCGAGGATCTTCTTCCATCTTAGAGCTATTTTTTATTCAGTTGTACTTCCTTTTTGTTATAGTTGTACCTTTCTGTTGAGCTTTTATTTCCATCCCCTTAGTACATTCAGCACAATTGTTATTATTCATTACATAGTGTTTTCTTTCGCTTGTACTCTGGTTGTGTGTGTTTACATTTATTAAAGGCAATGCCTCCCCTTTTTATCAGGATTTATGCATTTGGTGCTAGTTGCCTGCCCCTGGCCAATGGAAGGCGGGCATGGGGTAGACAGGACACGTGCCCTGAGGTCGGGTTGCGCCGCTGAAGGAATCCTGCCGTGGAAACAGCCGCAGCAATAGTTCGATCGACACTACAGCCATGCGGGATCCCTGAACGGCAGGGCGACACCAGCTGGTGCCACCAGTTCCAAATAACGGGGGGCCACACCCCCCGCTCCGCGCAACACGCCTGACAACTGGCCAAGCCAGTGCCTTCCCCCCAGCCGGGCCGAGGTGGGCCACGTGGTCCCGGCCGTGCCAACCGATCTGGCCCACGACCTATCAGGCCGGACCCAGACCAGGGTCGGGTCCACCCGGTTTGAGCCGAACCAGGGGGTGTTGGGCCGAGTCGGACATGGCCCAGACCCCCTATTTTCGGAACTTGTTCGGTTAAATTCTCATAACATGAGATATTTACATCCGATCAACGCACATTCAGTTGCGTAGGATTCCTTTAATCAAGTCGATCATTTCGGTATATTACACTCATGATTTCGGCAATGTTTGTATTCGACCAGGTTTCTAGTGCTTAGGGTTCCCATTTATGTCTCTATACTCAACAAGTGGATTTATATGGATAAACAATATATAGATATTATGATAATCATTCAATCATATAAAAATTTGGAATACCTTCCAAAATACCAATACTTTTGAATCATCATTTCATTATTTAATAATTATGAGGTGATATAGAGGAGTAATATATTTTTTTACTGAATAAGTATAAGATTTAGAGATATAAAGAATTTTAATTTCAAGGAATTAAATAGTTATCAAAATGATAATTTGACTTTGGTACATCAAAAACAATTTATGATTACATTGTGATAGGATATTTTTTACATGTCATAAAATATAATGATTATATTACATTAGAATCTAATAATAGGAGTATATCATGAATAAGTATAAAAATAAATTTTAATTGATTGTCTCTAAAGAAACATTTCATGATTAAAAATGGTTGAAAAATTAAGAGGTAAAAAGGAGTTACTCTAATGAAAATACCCAAATGGAAAAAATCCAATTTTGAATATGATTAATAGAAAATGAAATTTACAATGATATTAACATATAATTTGTGTCATGAATAATTTAATAATAGAGGGTATAATTAGAAAAATCTGACAGAATAATATTTACAAATAATATATGGGGAAACTCATATATATAATGAATATTACATTGAGTAATTTTTTTATTTCATAGATTTACCAGACATTTTTTTGGGTAATATATGACATATTTTCAATATAATATTCTTAAATGGCCTACGATTCGAGATCAGGTTGCCCATTATAATATTTTTGAATATATTTAATATATAAAATATCTAGTGTGAACATTTTTCCATAAAAATAAGATTAACTCCCAGTAGGGGATTGAGATTATAAATCAAAGGGCATCATTGAATGTATAATGTGATTTATATAGTAGGCATGATATAGTCTCTATAATGGTTGGTTGTTTTAAATAATAATGTTATAAGAGGAAAATTAATAAAATAAATTAACTTAATATTCATCTCATCAAAAGGAGTTGACTCCAACATAAATATATGGATATAGAAAATTTCTCAGGGATGGTTACTAATTCATGGAGATCTAGGATCCATTAGAGGAGTGGTGTGTTCAAAATTGATGACAGATCATGATCCGATCGTAGATCATTGTACCATCATAGTTGGTGGATCTCACCTATAATGCAATGAAACTGTTCTTCATCAATAATCAATCCAGACTCTAGGTAGGGTGGGAATTGAATTGATGCAATTACCTATTCATAATTCCTATGATGAACATGGATTAATAGATCTGTATATTGATCATTGGATAGTGCATATTTCTTAGATGTGTTTATTTTGAATATTTTTTTGGAGAATCAATTGGCATTCATGATTACTTTTTAGTTATTTTCATTTAAATGAATTGATACCGATATAAACATCTATAGGAGTATGTATGCCACGTTTTTTCTTCTAATATACTCCCCCAGTTCATCATTCATTGTTGGAATTCATCGTTTGGCCATGGGTTCAATATATAATAATAAATAATTCATTATGGACCCATTTATTGGTGAAACGATACGTTATCGTAGATCTGGGATCAACAAAACATGATGGTTGTGAGAAATTGGTAGTGGAGGAGAATAAGATGGTTTTGGAAACACAATTTTTTTCATCAAGATTCTTCAATACAAAACAATTATTGACATGTAAATCCATTTTTGTGAGAATATTCATGCTGAGTTTTCAATAGATCGATGTTTTCATGGACTAGATGAACCCTGATGTCCAGGTTCAATCTTCAGTGGAGGTTATGGGGAGGCACAAGATGACGTAGAGGAAATCTATAAAATTGTGAGAAATATAGTGTGTAATCTAGTATTACACCTTATGTGGGAACCCTATATGTGGAACTTCATTTCAACTAGATTTAGGGATCACAAAGTGTGTGACACCTATCACACATTGTGTGACCCCTTATGTGTGACTAACTATGTGCTTCCAAGAGTAAACAGTCAATGGGTAAAATTATATGACCCGATGGAATAATGTGTACTTATACGTGGAAATGGATTGGTATACATGGGAAGGTACAAAAACACAACTTTAGTACACCGAAAAGACCAGGTGATTCATGAAGGATACAATTTTTCATTACATGATGTGTATTCATTCTACACACCTTGTATATGGAGTGTACATTCTATATGAGGCTCCTCCACAAGAATATGAAATGGGATAGCGGGACATGCTATTTACCCGTTGGTACACACCATGTTCCTTATTCTAACATGATTTTTCCAATTTAATAGTGATTAGGATTTCATTTTTCTTTGATTTGGCTAGTATAGGTTGAGTATGATCCCTTCGTACTTTCCCTTATGTGTATAGTAAAAAATTACATCAATATTTGACATGGTTTGATCCCCTCTATAGGTTAGGTATCAGATATTGTTCTGGTGTCCTACAATGAGTTTGGAGTGTGCTTATCTATCATCCTTTTTTTATATTTGGAGTTTTTGAATTAATATTTCCTCTCTATTCAGGATGTTGATCCTACAACTAGTAGGCTATATCGATACGGTTTGTGGTATCAATAGAATATAATCCCCTACGTAGTGGGTTGATCTAGATTGGATTTATAGTATCCCACAGTGGTTATAAGGGGGACCCCATATCTATGAATCATAGTATTTTTAGAAAATTGTAAATTTATTGGTGGGACATAATTATCTAGACCACTTTTTTATGTGTATCTGTTGATAGTTTATTAGTGGAGTAGATTCTCTAGTAACGAGCATTACTACAAGAAGAAAAATATGGCTTATAGTTAGTTATGACCTCCTGGTGGTTTAGTGTCTATACTGAGTATATCTGGGATTTTCTATTATACATTTATATTAAAATATTGTATAAATTTTAATGCACATGGTGATCCATATTTATTATTTCCACGCCATCCTATATTTTATTTTTAAACTAACCCCATAATTGTTTTTTTTTTATCGAATCATGTCTTATTCAGACGACATCACTTTTGGTGGTGTCTTGGGAGGATAGGGAGTGGGTGGAGTGTAGCTAAATCATGATAGACCATGGTGTTTTTAGTAGGATATTTCTATGTACTTAGTCCAATCCATTGTATTTGGATGTATAATTACAGTTATTGTATGGACTTGTATTTTTTCATTTTTTCCACTTTCAATAATTTTACATTCGTACTCAATCAGGGGATCTTAGATGTACTCATGAAATGTTTATGTTGTATTACATTTCAACATTCTGTGAGATTGGATTTGTGTGTCTGTGTACATTTAAATTTGGATAAACCCTCCCATTTATTGGATATTCCTACTCCACAGTGGTCACAAACCCCTATCCAAATAGATGCGAGCTTGGGGTATTCATAGATCAAACCATGGGAGATCTGGTCATCATAGAGTGGAATCCAATGGGAGGTTCAACCATAGAACTAGAGTTAGTTATTTTGGTGTTGGAAAATAGTGTTTATTGTTTAGAGTTCTCATTTTAGGCCCGAGACACCAGTGATGGTGCGACAACTGACATACCCATACACAAGGATAAGGATCACTATTCTTCAAACACAATACATTTTAACATTGGTTTCATAGATACAAGCATCATATATCAATGGTTATGTTATTCATTTCCTTATTGAGTTAGATCCCCCAATATTTTATTACTATAGCACATCTTGTTTTAATTTTAGGATGCCTCTATATAGACATGTAGTTAGCTTTCAAAAACATGATCATGGGGAATATCTTCTTATGATGAGGTATTATTAGTAGGTAATGTACCATACATAGTAACATAGGGTGGTCTTCTATTAATAATGTCTCCCATTGAGTAGCATTAATAACAAGCAGAACCGACAAATGATTAACATAATATAGGTGTCTTTCAAATGTTCCAGAGGTAATAACATCCAATGCATTGTGGAGAGCCAGTCCCCAATTTGGATAAGGACTATCTAGAGGAATTCAGAGCCATTTTTCAACATTTAAGGACTCTGGTAGATCATGTGGAATTCCTCACAATGATTCTTCATCAGGTCCCTACTAGGAAATTGAGGGGCCCACTGACTTAGTCAAAAGATGATATAACTCTCATTAAGTCATACATCGAGTGTCTCTTCAAAGAATTGATCAATCCTGTCGTGTTGCGAGAGGTATTAATAAAAGATATTTTTCATCTCTATTATGGAATTATTTTCATGGATGAATACATAAGGAGGTTAATAAATATCAATCATTAATCCATTGACATGGCATGAGACCAGTTCTTTAGAGATAAAACCATGCACTGGGACATCTAGTGATTAGTTTTATATCTTTTCATTTCCCACATATGATAGATTTTTTGAGAGATCCTTGTTGTTGGATGTCTTTTTGGTCGTGAAGGAACTAGTAGTTAGAGTCATCATTGGGTACCTAGTATTTGATACCTCAATAAAAGGTATCCAACAATAGTTACATGGATCCAATTGTGTAAAATGCTTCAGGAGGTGCTCCATGGACTCAAGGATAGTGGTGATGGGATCTCATGTGGATCGAATGAACTAAGGATAGGTGGTATTTATCTTATGATGGTCAAGGATATTTGGATCCATATTATTTCATCTATCATACTACTATTCTTGATACGATCAAGGGACTACCGAGGTAAAGACATAGGCAAGAGAAAGGTGGTCTGTAGGGTGGACTATGTGGCAGAGGAATAGTAGGGGTATCATGAAGTGGTCAATGGTTTGACCTATTACCACCCCCATGTAGTCCACACTTGGCCCAGGGAGTATGTGGGATTGGAAGATACCATTTACAGACGATGGAGGCCTAAAAACCCGAGTCACCCATGATGATACGAGGTATGATATGTTGGTTTTCTATTTTAGCTTCTATATTGATATCCATAGGTTCTATAAATTCATCCCCATACACTTATATATTTAGAGAAATATATATTTCTATTGATCTATTAGCTTGACACATGTAGGTGGAGACTGTTAGAGGTGGTGACTGAGTGAGTACACACTTATGACGTTAGTACGATCTGAAACATAGAGGAAAGATTTTTTATGGGATGTATTTGTTATAAAAATGAGGCCTTATGAAATCATATTAGTTATAAATATTTAATCCAAAGTTCAGGACAATATTGACTTTTTTTGGTGTAGGATGTAGTGTTTCCACAATAAAGGAATTTGGTTTTCCATTGATGGAGAAAAGGAGACCTTGGTTTAGTAGGATGGGTTCAGGTATATGAGAGTGAAACCTCTTACTCATAAATTGGATGGCATAAATCTTGTAATTGTTTATTATTTTGGCTACCATTTCAATATAGTGGTGGAATATTATAATGAATTATTTCATGAGGTCATACCAGGTTTTCCTCTTTGCTGAAAGATTGAGTTCATCATCAAAACTCATATTGGGGCATCATTGATATCTATGCTAGCATATCAGATTCCTCATGTATCAACTCCAAATATGAGGATTCATTTTGAGGAATTAAGGAAAAAATATTTGTGTGAACTAGTGTTTCCCCCTAAAAAGCACAAATGTTATTTTCCATAAAGGAAGACGGGTGACTAATGTTATGTTTACATTACCGACACTTGTTTAAGTTGTCCATGGGGAATACGTATCCACTATAAAGGATAAAAAACGACTTTCATCAGTTGATAGGGGTGATCTGGTTCTCATGGATATACCATTGGTCAGGTAATCACTAGCTTAGAGTATGGTATGATGATATATAGAGCAAAACATTCAGATGTCAGTATAGTAACTTTGAGCACTTGGTGAGTCTGTTTCGCCTAACGAACGCCCCTGTTGTTTCAATGTGACTCATGAAATAAATCATCAATCCCATAATTTTTAGGTTTTTTGTATTCTTCATTGATGATATCCAAGTGTATTTGAGGTCCAATGAGGGTTATGTGAGACACTTGATGATGGTCCTACACAAACTATGATATCAACATATTTATGAAAAACCCTCATTGTGTATGTTTTGGATTTGAGAGGTATACATTATAGGAAACATCATTTCAGTTTCTAAAGTAGTAGTGGGACAAAAAATGATTAGGTTGTTCTTAATTAGGAGCTACACAAGGGTATTAAGGGGTTGAGTAGTTTATTTGGGTTGGTAGGGTATTATTATATGGTTTTACTAAACCTGTCAAGAGTTGTAGAATATTTCACATCTTTTACATGGACAGGGATGCCATTAATGTGGTCAAAAAGGTTCCAGTAGTTCTTTTAGAAGATAATACAGATGTTGGGATTGGCTCCCATATTGCGATTTCCAGATGAGTTGGTTGAGTATGTAGTTTTATGTGCTGTATCAGGTACTTGATTGGTTGTGTAATGATGTAGAGGCAAGAAATTTTTGCAAATGGTTCATGCCATTTGAGACCACTTGAGCAGAACTACGCAACATATATTCTTGAATTATCACTTCTAGTATTCACTCTGAATATGTGGAAACCCTACTAGATGTTAAAGTGGTTTATCGTTTACTCATACAAATTTGTATCATATATATCTTATAAAAAATTGATATTATCTTGAGACAAATGATATGACTTGATATCATCCAAGAATATGACATGGATATTGTCTATACTCTTGGGAAGGGTAGCTTGGTCTTTGATTATCCTAGTAGGAGATATTTTTCTTTGTTATTGGACAAAGCATCACTATAGTTAGCCTTATTATAGTTGTCATTAATGGAAAAGTATAGTGCTTCATATATTTAGTTAATATTTATTACCCTACATCTTTTACATCACATCATGTATTATCAGTGTAGATATGCCGAATGTGAGACCTTGTGTAATCATATTTCTCTTAGAAGTTCTCCTAATGTATATTCTTATGGTGGAGAGCATGTTATTGTTTTTAGGGTAAAGTAAATGGTACCTTTTTCATTTTGATAGGAGATGGTCAGTGGTTTAATATATCCCATTTTAGGTATATCCATCCATGGATTTGATATACCCGAACCTCATGCATCAGTTTAGGTGGCCATGTATTAATAAGGGAGTTGTAGAGTTTTCGTCATGATGCTTTAGTTTTCATTAAATGGAGGCTGAGAACTATGTCCGAGTGAGTATAGATGAAACCCTCAAGGATCCAGTATATTCGTTGGATTTTATATCCGTGTACACAATTATAGGTTTTCCATGTACATCTAGTGGAATATATTCTAATTGGTTTATCATAAAATGAGTGACTATATAAGATAATATCAAAAAAAATATAACAGTAGGGTTAAACACAGTGTTTGGGGCATGTATATATTCAATAGATCATCTGAATCCATGAAATTCTATCAGCAATCATCTATGACTATGATTATCACTTAAAATCATGGTTACATAGACGGTTACTAGAGGCTTTTGGGATGAATTTATGCTTGAGGAAAATGTTTCATCCAGTAACTGATGGCCATAGTCACTCGACCATATAGTTGACATATGAAATGGCATAGGCTTTCATGATGGAAATTGGTAATAGTTTGTAGTATCACCTACTTAAGGTAGAGTTTGTGTACAAAAAAACTATCATCACACAATATAATGACACCATTCGAGATGATTTACCTTACATGTCAACAATGTTTTTCACTTATCTTGGATTTTCATCCATCATGGGCCCAGAGTTGGTGAAACCTACTATATAGTGGGTGAACCTCATATAGGAGTAGATTAGGACACCATAGAGCTGTTAGATGTCTTTGGCAGATCGATGAAGAAGTCATCTGGAGTTTTAGAAGTCTGGCTTGTGTTTATGGGGGTGTTAACTTGAAATTGATTGTGTAAATATGGCCATAATGGAATGTTATCATGGAAATTCATATGTCCCCTCTAAAAACTATGTAGTGTTGGTGAGGTGGAGTACCTCATAGATCTTCTGATGTAGGTGGATAGGTTACATGATGTCTCCCACATGTCGTAGGTGAGGAGGTACATGTACGACCCATCACACATTGAAGAATGGGGTAGTATGGGAATCATGAGAGGATATAGAAATGCATAATATCTTATGGAGATCATGGATTATTATGATAGGATCCTTCATGGGAACTAAATCCCTCTTATGTGTGTCTGGTTCCAACCCATGAATCTTCAAGAGAGCACATTGGAGCAGGAGGCTCAGGTTCATCCAAGGTACCCCTATCCCATTGTGCTTCCATTTTTTGGGTTATCATACCATAAATTCCTAAATTGGGGAGAATGTAATGCCTCTAATTTTCCATCTATTATTTTTTGATATTGTATGGATTATTTTCAATAATAGGAACCAATATGGAATGTTGTTCTAAGGCTTAGTGTTCTCAAGAATAAATCTCTAAAATATATTAAATATATTAACAAGCATGTGTATTTAGTTTTCATAAAAATATGGAATGTAAACAAAATATAGACTTGTGTATAAATTTCAATGGATCAAAGAAATATAGAATTCAAGTTTTAACCTAAGAAAAACATAATCTTTGTCGATGTGGTCCCTTTGTGATAAAGTTGAATTTGGTGGTAAATTAAAAAAATAATTATTACTTATGAATTTAGTTTAGTTGTTCACCATAATGAATTTAATCCTCCCTAAATATACTACTATTGAAATTGTCTTAGGGTTGGCCACTAATCCTTGGAGACCGTGGAGAAATTATAGGTGATACTTATTTATTAATGATAATATCTTGAGAATAGATCACAGATTGTTGCACCAACATTATTGGAGGATGTCATCAGTAATGATAATACAGTTGTTCTTCATTATGAATTGATCCAAATGCTATGTAAGGTGGTTTATCAATTATTTCCTTTCCCTATTCATTATTTCTACACTGAACAATGATCAATCAATCAAGGGATTAATCCATAGATCATGCATATTTATGTGTCGAATTTATTGATGGGTGATGTCTGGGAAAATTACATTAGATGTTTTAATTATATATATTTATTCATATGGAAATGAATCTATATTGACCAAAAAATTGACTGTGTATTGTTCATCTATTTTGTTCATGTTTTCCTATCCCCTGGTTCATTGTTCCCCATGAGCATTCATTGTTTGTCCTTGTGTTCAACATGTCCCAAAATAAATTCATTACAAACAAGTTTAATGGTGAAACAATCAAACATCATAAATCTATTATAGTAATGACATGATAGTGGTGTGCTGATAGAAGATACATTTAATCAAAAAAAATTTGGATACTTGATTTTCGTGTTCTTTTAGGTTCTTTATCATCCAATGAAGAACAACATGAAGATTATTTCTTGATTAGATTCAAGACTAGTGTTTAGTAGATCAATGTCAGTATGTTCCGAATGAACACCAATCCACAGGTTACAGCAATTGCGGAGGATCAACTGAGGCATTTGATGATACGGAGATAATCTAGGAAATCACAATAAACACAGCATGGAATCCAATGTTACGCCCCGTTTGGTACCCCTAGATGGGGTACCATGGTATCAAATAGATTTAAGGAATACACAACCTGTGACCCCTAATACATTAAATGTGACCCATTATGTTTGACTCGACATGTAATTCAAGGAATACATGAAAATCAGGTAAAAGTTCATATCTAGATGAAACGTTGTGTACTTATACATGGACACAAAATTGCATACATGAGATAGTACATGGACATAGAAGTAGTACACAAACATAACCAAATGACATGGAAATGATATAATGTTCTTTAATACACCATGTACTCATTCTAAAAACCCTATAAATAGAGAATGCATTCCAAGAGAGGCTCTTCCACATGAGTAGAAAATGGGCTTGCTAGGAACACCATATACTCCCATGTACACATCGTGTAACCTTGGTATACGCCATGTACACCCTGGATGATGTCGTGAACCGCCAAGTACATGATGTCCACCCACTTGAATTGTTCTTATGAATATTTGTTTTCATAGTTAATATAACTATAGATTTATTATGTTTCATTGTTTCTTTCCCTTGATGGTAAAATGAAAAAATACATCCATATTCCCTAGGTTGTGATCCTCTCTAGTGTTCATGTATATAAAATAGTTATATTTTCCCTCAGTGAGACTATAGTATGATCCTATATAATTATTTGCTACCTAGTTGAAGTTTGTGGAATCAATGTGACAACCAATAGGATGATGTCGATCATCCATATATATGTCTGTACCAGCATGGTTTGTGGAATCGTTTGAATAATATCCTCTACATAGCATGTTATCGAGATTAGGTTTGTGGTGTCCCACAATTATTCTCGGCATGAACCATATCTATGTATTTTTGTATTTTCATACAAATTATCTTTCTTATATGGGGACCCATTCGCTAGATCACATTAAGAATTGTCTCTAATGATAAATTTCCTAATGGATTTGTTTATCTTAGATATGACTTTTCTTCGAGAAGAACTCTATGTCTGGAAGTTGATTCTGAAAAACACATGGTGTGTATTTTTTCTTGAGTATAACTTAGTGTTTGTGTAACAAATTTATTTTATGTTCTTATATTCAGTGGAATTTCTCATAGTTCTTATTATTTAGTATTTTTATGGTGTAGTACTAAGTGTTTTTATACTCACAATTGAATGATATTTACCCACATTAGACATGTATTATGAAAATGAATTCCCTTTTGACGGTGCCCTTGGAGGATACGGATTGGGTGGGGAAAAGCATGTGTTGTAAATATCGAGGTACTGTTCATAGATCATCTTATTGACTTAGTTCTCACCGGTGGAGATGGTCAAACTGTTATTTTATTGATGTTCTTGTATTTGTTCCCTTTTCTGCTTTCAATAGTTATACAATCATATTATGTTGTGGGATAATATAAGTATACATGAATTTTTAGGTTGTTTTATCTTTCCGAATTGTGTGATCTTGGATATGTGTGCATGTAAACAATTACTTTTGGATAATTCCTCTCAATTGTGGGATATGCCTACTCGGTGTTAGTCACGACCCCTTAGACTATTAAAGGTGTGCTTCGGGTAGTCAAGGGTCAAACCAATGTGGGTCGGGGCATGAAAAAATTATTATAGAAAGCATAAATTATAGTTATTAAGAATCAATGAAATTTGATGAAGCACTTGAAATATGATAGGAAATTATGTTCATTAGATAATTCAATGTTAATTTTTTTAAATGATTTAAATAATATTTTTTTAAAAAAATAATATTCTATATTAAATTCCATTATTAAAAGTGATGAAGAAGAATAATGTGATGTTTTCCAAGGGGATTTAGAGATTTCCTTACAATCATTAATCACTCAAGAAGACTTATGGATAGAAAAAATAACATGGATAAAAAATAATGAATTTTCCCATATGGATATTGAATAAAATCATGTTAAATTATAATTGAAATTTTTATAAGTAAAATATTAAAAAATAATTTAATGATTTTTTTATGGAAGATGAAGTAGGTCACATAAAACACATGAAATATCACATTGGGAATAATAAACAATTACTATGTATATTCTTTGAAAATATTTTATTTAAATTTGTGTTAATAATACTCTAATATAAAAACATTGATACTAATTTAATGTGGACACCTTTCCTAATGATCCAAATGGTGTGATTATCCAACATCATACATGGTCAATAAATTGAGAACCTATTTTCATTAGAAATGAATGATTATTATAAAGGATTTTGATTTAATAATCCTACATGTATAACAATATTTCATTGAAGTATGAATAAAATAAAAGAAGTATTTTACTATAAATGATGAAAAAATTATTGAGAAGGCATTGTGGTATATTTTTTCTATATTATTATCATAGTTTATTATAAATAATGATACAAACTACATTAGAAAAAGAGATATAATATGATAAACCATATTCTTCATTTTAATCATGAATAACTTCCTGATATTATTGAATTAAATGGGATTTGTATATTCATATATAATAGGGTATTTTAAATTGAAATTTATACCGGATGATTGAAGTTGGATGAAATAATTATTTTGATGAATTTTTTGAACTTAATAAATGGAGATAAGACTTATAATAATAAAATTACTGATTGATAAATTTATTCTCCTGTATTCAATCCGTATGATTATGAAATATATTAGTAAGTACATTAAAATGGAGAATTGATTAAGGATTTTTGTGATTTGTATTTACCCAAATTATAAAAAATATATATCTCTCATTAATTTATTTCTATATTAAATATATCCATGGGTATGAAAAGTGTAGAAATGTTTTGTGGATTTCATTTAATAAAGCTGTAAATCGGTTTGGGGGGGGGCACCATAGATCCTTATAATGTTGATAAAGGTACCCTCATTCAAAAGGGGATAATATTAAAACCGAACAAGCTAGATTTTTTATTGAATAATACCATTAAATTTATATATAATTTTCACATTCGATTTTGTTATGAAATGAATAGAAGAAATTAATAGATAGAAGAATTTTTTTTGAAATTGTAATGAATATTTTTATTATAATATTTGGTTTGATTTAATTATCTTCGTAGGATTAGTTAATTTGATTTCAGGATATTTTATATTGGCATGTTGGTATTCGTATTGAGGATTTTGGATGCCCATATAACATGAAAATATAAAGGGATTATGATTTATGTATCTATATATTCGATGAAGCTAACTTTCCTGAATGAATTATTTTGTCATGATTGAATTGTTTTCAATCATTATTAATATAATATAAAAATATTGATTCATTTAAGAATTATAATATTAATGGTTTCTCCATATGTAAATTTCATGGAAATAAACAATCATCATATGATGATGTAATAAAAAAATAAGTGAAAATATCCCAATGTGATTACAATTATGTTTTCAATATCATTTCTTAATAACATATTTGATGATGAATAAAAGAATAAGGTTGATTCTCAATGATGAGGAAGAATAATTAGATGAATCATTTTAATTTTTATATATGTTTAAATAAAATTTAATTGGTGGGAATATAAAAAGAATGATTGAGGAAAAACATGGGTGTATATCTTTTAATTTAAATATACAACATTATCGTTTCATGTAACATAACTAAAAATGCAATATTATAGTAAAAATTAGGAAACAAATTAGCACATAGTATTTGTATATAACACTAAATAATTTTACACATAAAAATTCCTATAAGAAAATATGATTAAAATCATTTATGATTCATAGGAATGGATAGTATAGTTTGAGGAGACGTATCCAATAAAACTATTTTCAAGGTCACTTCTTCAATGAAGTCAATGGATAACAACATATAATTTGTATCATTTAGGATCTAAATCAAATAATAGAATATGTGGTCAGAATACGTAATCATGGATATGAAATGAGTGTTTTTGATGTAGAAATCATGAGAGAAAGCCCATGTGTTACACACATTGATGCAAATAAACTATAGAGGTTGGTTATTTTGCAAGAATATAATTTTTTGAAAAATGTATAATAATTGAACATATGAAGTTGGGATTCTGAGGAGAGATTTTTTAGATACATTATATGATTATAAGCTTGGAACACAAATTTTAGATCATTTTATTATGTGACAATTCATTGACCACCATGTTCAATAGGAAATCCTCATATACATTTTCCATATCATATGAGATTCAATGAGGGTATATCAAATTTCTTCTAAGAACATGAATTATAATGTAAGGATTAAAGAGGAATTACTTAGATTGACCATTTTGAGATCATGTGTGG
Source organism: Viscum album (assembly GCA_963277665.1). Taxonomy (NCBI): domain Eukaryota; kingdom Viridiplantae; phylum Streptophyta; class Magnoliopsida; order Santalales; family Viscaceae; genus Viscum; species Viscum album. Next base: position 890,401,098 of record OY728135.1, read on the forward strand.
TTTTGTGAAAATATTCATTTAATGAAATAATTCATTATTAATTCCATTAAATATAATTTTTTCTATGTATATTCGATATGATATTGATTTAAAAAAACACAGATATATATATCTATGATAGTTATTACTGTTCATGAAATGAATATAACATCTTGTTTAACAATATCTCACCTTAGTGTGGTTATATATGACAAATTTTAATTATTAGTGGATGCTATAATATTCAAATCAATTATACGTTTTTTAATATTGAGAAAAAAAACATTATTCATGACACGTCTATCATCAATAATATGAATTTGACACATAATTTTATTTGGATAAAAAATTGAAATATGAGAATATCTAGTACTAATGGGTCACTTGAGATTGGTAATTGTAACACCCCAAGGTTCCACGGTACGCTTCTCTTTAAATTATATTATAGCGTGTGTTGTACACAACTACGAGTTCTAACACAACACAACAAATTAAACTAACTATTATGAATAGTAATAACCACTTTTTTAAATTTTATAAATTTTATCTTCCAAAATGGACATCATTTTTGGATTTGGAATATCAAAAATAGCTTGGGGTGAATTTTTGGTATTTTTCTAAAAACATTCAATTTTTGATGAATAGTGAAAACACTAAGTTATAGTTCAAAACTGAATTTTTATTTACATAATTATTTATCTTATTTAAATTTATTTTATGTCAAAATAGATACATGATCCCTATATATGTTCAATGTAATTTCTTGGAGTCAGTTTATAATAATTTTAGATATATAAAAATTTTATTAAACTTTTGACTGTATTTTACCCACCTCCTAGGACCATTTTCAAATTTACATAAAACATAATTTTACATCCTCTGTGAGTTGAATTTTAAATATCCGAGAGACGAGGTTTATATCAGTAAATAAAATCTGGTTCAATAAGATGAATTTTTTTTGGTAAATAGTAACTTTTCACTTTTATTTACCACGGCTAAAAGTAAATAGGATAATTAAGGGTAAAATTGATATTATTAATACCTAACAGATGACCTAATTCTCTTGGATAAGAAATATTTTTCCAAAAAAACCTTATGAATAATATATGATCCTTTTTGGTCCACATGGATTAGATTATGACATTTATTATTATTTTATTTAAAGGAGAGTTAAAAGAGTTAAATTTAATTTTAATAACTAAACCATTTTTAATGTAGGTTTTCACACAATACAAAATCGACATTAAATATTAAATATAAAGATAAAAATATTTCATTCATAATGGTATTCTGTTTATACATTTTATACATTATATAATTTTGTTTATTTTTGACACAATAATGGTGCAGTAATTACCGTATTAATGAAAGATTAAAATAATATATATTATAAATATCCAAATAAATATAATTTGAGACTTTTAATGAATTTCACTTATATTATAGGTTAATATGAAATTTTATTGTTTATTAAATTTATTTATTTCGAATTAATAATTTTTTAATGAATTTTACAAAAATAAATTAGTAAATAATGTTCAAATTGACATAAATGTGTTTTTAAAACAAATACAATATTATTGGTTAATATAATAATCCTAAAAATCTATGTTTCAGGGAAAAAACTTATATAATGATAATTATATCATTAATTAACCACTAGGGGTTCTCTCGAATGTTTATAGTAGGTTTATTAGCAATATAATATGAAAATATAAAGAGACATAGTAAATGTCAAACAATTTAATAGAGAGTTAAATCTAATAGATAAGGTAATCATAGTGACCCAAACATGTATAAAACATATTAGTTGAGAGTTTTTAGTTCCATAACCACCTTATTATTTGAATAATTTATTTTTAATACATTAAAAAAATGATTTTATTATAAAATAATATTTCTAGCTTTTCTTAAGGTGCCCTCCCCCCTCTTATAAAAGGGTAGTTCCCCTTCTCATTAATTTAATTATTTAGAGCCATTTTTCTTTGCCAAACCCCACCAAAATACCATCTCAACTATCTTCACTTCGTCTTAGAGGCCTTCCATTAGTATGAAATCCAACCAAAGGAGCCGTTTAGATCATATCAAAAGGAAGAACCCAAAGAAGAGGTAAATATCTCACCACCTCTTTCATGTTTTTTCTTGTTCCACTTATTCTTTCCTTATTATATCCATTCTAAAATAATAACTCATTTATCTTCTATATACATTGATGTTATTAGAAATATGGTACAACCATATTCACTATTATATCAATCCTTTGAATGAAATGTCACCATATGTGCGTACGTACAACTTATCATCTCCACGTTGTGGTGTAGTTGTTACTCAATACATTATTATTCAGATGGGTATAATAATGTTGTATTAATGATATAAATAATAAATATAACATGATAATTGTTCTTTATACATGATTTAAGATCCAATTTTATATGATTTTATTATAAAAAATGATATTTTCGCTCGTGCATACGTACAGATTACCATCTCCATGAACAAAATGAGATTCATTCCCCGTCGTATCCATTCAATAAAAATTTTCATTAGATGATTAAAAATTATTTTTAATGTCATAATATCATTTTAATATGAATAAGATACATCCTATCTATAACAAACATTACTTATGTAACAAAGCATATAAATGAATATGAATCATTTAACACTCGAAATGACTATAATAATAAAATATTATTAACAAAGCAATATTAATAGTTCATATATGATATAATATTATTGTATATGATTCTTGAATAATTTAATAACAATTATTTCACCATTATACAGGAGGTCAAACTACCCTCGACCAAATAAAAATTCAAGGTAAGGGATAATTTCACAATCTCTTTATTATCTGAGATTGTTTTTATGTATGTTTCTACGGGGACCGCATTATAATCCACATCCATGATTCTTAAAAATGTATTTCAAAACATTTTTATTATTTACTAGACAATGGGTTAAATTCATTTATACCTTTATTTGAACTTATATGTTTTGAAGGAAATATTTCTGTCATTTTCCAAACAAGGTACCTTATGACCTTTTAGACAAAATTAAGGTAAGAATGATTCTTTAATTTATACGGTGGGTGCGGCTATTTTCGACTGTTATAACATCATCAAATCTTCCCTTACAAGATTATAAGAATATTTTAAAAATAATTGTTTTCTTTATAATTATGTGACATTGGAATTATTTCAAAATAGAAAGAGATATTTCTCTAAAAAATGTTTTTATTTTTTCTGTATCAACATCCTTTGATGGATTTTAATCTTATTTGAAGTTGATTAATTATGATACAAAACATCCATATTGGGGATGAGGTTTCCTTTGAATGTTTTAAATTGTAAACTATTCTTTTATAATTAATTATTCACGAATACTAGATTGAGAAATAGTTATATAGAATTATAGAATCTCTCAATAGTGGGGAGAATGTTCATAATTTTTATTTATCCATAGAGGGAATCTTATGAATTTGGAATCATTTTATTGTATCATCATTATAGGGAATGCTATTGTTGGGTATTTCTATAGTTCATCATGGGAATTTCACCCAAGATCCCCAATGATGTTTTATGACTTGTCTTGGTAGTTATTGTGGTCATATAAAAGATAGTGAATTGATGAATTTTTCTCTCATTGTTATATATGTGAATAGCTCAAGGATGATCACTAGAAACCTCATGTTTTATTCTTCTAATTAAAATTTTAGCATTGGATTTGTACGCGATCTCTATAGAAATTGGAGTTGCGTTTCCAAATACAAAAAGAAATAAAAACATTATATTGGTATTCATCGATCTTTTGACAAATATTCCTACACATTTTACCCATTTTTTGATACAACCAATGTTGATGAGTTTGGAAATCATTATATCAAAGTTACAATTCATCTGAAAAAATATCCCTAGGCTATAGTTCATGAAATAGATCCATATCCCACTTCTCATTTTTTGAATTATCGTAAGGAGGTACTATGATCTTAGGATTTTTGAGAATGTGATACCATCTACAGTTGGATGTTCATATAGGATGAGCAATACATATACATGGGGATATGTGGAGCTCTTGTTTTCTCAACACAGGTGGATCATGGGATGACATTTTTTGGATGGATGAGTTTTCATACAATAATTGTTACCAGTCTGCAATCATTATTTCTCCCTTTGATGCCTTGTATGGTAAAACTGGTAAATCTTTATTGTGTTTGTCAGAGATTGGTGAATGTTCCTTGGTTTGTATGAGCATGTTCCAAGAGACGTTAGGAAATATTTAGTTGATTCTTAAAATAATGGTTGTGAAAAAATTTTAATATATGTTGTTTTTAATTAACCTCTATAGTCCTTTTTAAATCGTAATTGGTGACAAGATATTATTGAATATGTCACCCCAGTTCAATCATAAACGACATGGGAGGAAAGGGAAACTTGATCGTCATTTATTGGGACCATTTTAGGTTATTGAATAGTTAGAAAATGATTCATACCACATATAACATCCATTGATGCTGAAGTAGATACACAATGTGTTCTATGTATCTTAGTTGAGTAAGTATTTATTTTAATCTTCTCATGTTTTGAGATGGATTCATCTTAAGGATGATATATATTAATCCGCGACTAAACATTCAATTAAGAAATTTGATTAAGAAACCAAGGTGGCTCTTGGGAGGGAAATTTATTTCAATTATGTTATATGGAATCATGTTTCTTATTCTCATGATACCTAGGAGCATGTGAAACTAATGAGAGGGTAGTGGCCTCACCATTATGAAATAAAATATTCTTCGTAGGAATTTTGGTGACAATATGTTTTAATGATAAACATTATGTAAATTCCCTCTCACTCTGGTGATTTACATGAAATATAATATGGTTATGTGTGTTGTTAATTCTAATGAATATAAATTCAATATGTATGAATGGGATATGAGTTTTTAGAAAATTTGGGATTTTTATTTACATGTCATGTATTTGGGTTACATGGTGTGTAATGTTTTGATTGTGTTTTTTAACTAAAATCAATGATTATTTCTCCATTTTCCATTTTATATTTATCATTTCTATCCACCCAAGGGTCATTCCCAAGTTATTTTGGGTCCCTAAAACACTTCTGAGTCATCTTTATTAGTTAATCGTCATTATTGTTCCTACAATGCAACATCATGTGTAAGCAGTATACCTTATCTCTTCAACTCTTTCTATTATTATCATTAGAGTTTGATACATCATTTTTTGGATTGATCGATCTATACAAATTTTTTTGTAATCTTATTTCTAGGTTTAGTTCCTAGATCTTGTGTTCCTTCTTTCCATTTTGCTATTTACAATGATGGAGTTATGATTCAGTGAAAGGTAGGTGGTTCCGTTGTAATGGGAAAATTTAATTTTACATGGATTTATTGATTTAATTTAAATTGAATTTTTTAAATTTAATTTCATGAAACTAATTTTAGTTTCCTTATAAAAAATCCTATTTCATTGAATGCGGAATTTGTTTATTGCACAAAATTGGTTCAAACCACATATTTCAATGAATTGGATTATGTTTGAGAAATTGACTGAAATTGGTGTAAATTAAATTATAAAATTAATATTATAAAAATATATTAATGATAAATTATTAATATTAATTATATGATTTAAAAAAATTGAAAAAAATGGATTTTAATGTTTTAGTTAGGGACCATAGGGTTCTATCTTGGAAGAAGTATCTCTTTTTTAAAACCCCATGTTATGGTTTTTGAATGGAGATTAGAATATTTGAAATAGGAATCAAGATGAATTGTATTTTAATGACTCTTAATATAATTTTACAATCATTTGTTCTACTAGATATATGTAATCCTTAGGTAGTTATCCAGGTATTTGGGCAGGACATTATGATTTACAATATTCCAAATCATAATTTATGAACTCTATATCCCTTTTTCAATGGAGATGTGTAATTTTTTTCAAGATTTCAAAAGAGAGTATGGACATTTTATAATGTCACCATGAGTCTGGGGTCCCTATAGCCTTGAAAAATCTTACTTTTAAGTTGTATAAAAATGTATCACACTTTTATGTATTTTCAAAGAAAATATGTGATTGTTGTGATCTTCTTTACATGAATTCATATATATATATATATATATATGAAATGTGATAATTAAATCCATTTGATTTATTTGTTTCCATTATTTGAAATGTATTCATAATTTTTTAATTGTAAATCTAGATTTTCATAAATATTATTTTGAAATGAAAAACTAGATTATTTCAAAATTGAACCTAGTTATTTTTAAAATTAAATGTTGGAATATATTATTGAATTAATGGAGGCATCCTAAATGTATTTTATCTCAAACCTGGTCTAATACTTCATGTGTTTTTATATTATCTCTATATTGGTTTGGGAAAGGATAAATAACGACTTTGAGGTGGTTATATCTATTATTTTGTGGATTGGATAGTTGCCTCTATTGAGATTGGGGGCATTGTTCATTCATCTTTTCTGGTAATTTTCCATATTAAATGTGATTTATTTATAAATTTTGGACTTTGGGTACATGACTCATAGAAGAGTTTCATTTGTATAAATACTATCTTGTTTTAGTAAGTTCCACAATGTTTATCCAAAAATTGTTCCCACTCACATTTTTAATGACGATAGATGCTAGTCGCTGAATAATGGGGATCTATAATTCCCTTTAGGATACACATGAAGTAATCGGTAGTCAGGTTAAGAGGGTACCCAAGATGGTTCATAAAGATATACCCAACATAAAAGTGAATATGTTTATATTAATAATTACTTCTCAATGAAATCGATGTTGATAAAAAACCTTTTATAATAACCATAATCATTATGTGGAAATGAATCAATGAAACAATTATATGTATAAAATTTATATCCACATTGATTTTTTTTTATAAAAATTAAAATAATTTAAATTCATTATTCAAATAGTCTTATAATATCAATGTAAAATTAATGAGCAATATAACCCAATGAAAATAAATCTAGTTATGAAATTCAATACCATATGGTAACATTCTTGAAAAATAACCTTTCATAGAATAATTATAATTGAATCATAAAATATCATAATGTCTAAAGTATTCATGATATTACATAAACAAGGAGAGTTCTATACACTATATAAAAAATATAGTTCTATAACATTAAAATATTCCTCGATGAAGGCAATTGAGATGAAGACATTTACCTAATGATTTATTTATATTTAATGTTGTTTATCCTAATATCTAATGGTTATAATTATTTTATGAATTTATTAATGAAATATTTTCATATTTATAATAACAAATATGATCATATTATTAAATTTGACAACAATTTTGTTCATAAAATTGCATTACTAAAACTTTTTGTGATTTTAATTCCACTACTTCCTAATGTTGGTATTTTGTGAATGTTATATTTCATGATATAGGATATATATTAATCATATATATAATGATAATAATGTTATAAATATCATATTTTCTAAATATATATATTTCTATAACCATTTATTAATTTTTGACTTATAAAATGAATATCATCACTTCGTGGAGATGATAGGTCGTACGTAAACAAATGTTATGATATAATTCCATTTTTGAGTGAAAAATAAAATTAATTTGATGAAATATTAAAATTAATGTTCTAAATCATGTCATATTGACAAATTTAATCCATTATATACATCATTATGGATATACATGTGATTTTTTACAGAAAATATATAACATTGGTTCATGATGCGGTATCTCACCATCCAGACGGGCAGTGGGTTTGATTTACATTTGATGGAGTAGAAGATGGTTAAATTTTTTGTTATCAAAATAATTAAATCTCAATACACGGGAGATATTGGATTTATTGTATTTTATTTTTTATTAATTAATTTAATTTGTTAATAGAGAAATGGAAAACAAAGATTACAATTAAGTCAATTATATTTTCCTAGAGAATCATACCTCAAATATATTCTTGGGGACTCTGGTGTTGTGTTTTTGGTTGAATAGATGACATATAATGTTTATAAATATTGGGGAGGGGATTTTTATAGTTTTATTAACTAATTAATTTCATTACAGGTGTAACAATGTTATGTGTATGGGTTTCCTTTTATAAGTGGGGTAAGGAACCCTCTTGAATATTATATGTAAATTTTTAAAAAGAATAAAAAACCATAAATTAACTCCAACTAATATTTCTTATAAATAAACTGTTATTATATGATGGTATTAATCATATAAATATATTAAAAAATATATTAATTTTATGAGTTTATAGGTCATTTTAAACAAGTTTCTTCTTAGTTTATCCCAAAGTCATCTGATTTTTACCATTACTATGATATTTAATTTTTATCTCAATAATTATTCATAAAGAAAAAATAATTTTTCACTTTTTGACAATTTAAATTATTATTTTTAAAAAAACTAATCAATTTTTATAAAATCAAATCACAGAAGTTCTAGAATCTAATTTAAAATCATACACATTGATGCGATGAAAAAGTGTGTTTTATAAGAGAAGATTCTCATGTCTATAGGATGTTTTTATATTGAAATTTAACATAAAATTTATCATAATGAACAAAATTAGTAGTATATAATAAATATATATCAATTTTTAATTTAAATAAAATTTCTTATATAATATAATTTTTTGAATAAATTATCTAAAAATTTAGTTTTTAATAAAAATTATTATTTATATCTATTCATTAAAACACTAATATATTATGAAAAATAAAAAATAATAACAATAATTGAATTTTCATTTTATAATTTCAAAAATTAAGAACATTTATGAAAATATATTATTAATAAATTTTGAAAATTTCTTTTGACTTCTGATGGTGAAGTACAACTAACCCAGTATTAGAAAAAATTATAGGTTTGGAAGAAAAAATTTATTTATCTTCAAAATTAGTTTTTTTAATAACTATATTTCAATTGAATATATTTATAATTTAATAAAATATATAATTTATAGTAATTATATTACTATTAATAATATCAAATTTAACTTATAGATTATCCATTTCATGTAACATAATTATAGTTCAATATTTTATTTTAATTTAATCTTGGTGTTTCATGCACCACATTATATCTAAGTGATTACATTTAAAAAAAATGAAATGAAAAATATCTTAGTATGTTACATACTTTTTAGATAAATTTGATATATACTAATCATCTATAAATTCGTTCTTCAATTATTGTTTATATAGAGAACACAACTTCTTCCAACACTTCTTCCTTTCATCTATATAAATAAATTCCTTAAACAACACAAATTTTATTTCATTAATATTACATTAATTTTTATTCATCATGTAATAAATTCCCTATTTGTGGGACTTATTTTAAATTTCATGAAAATTTAAATTTGGACCCCCTTTCCCAAAAAACACAAAGTCAATCATTACAATATTTATATATACCTTATCATTGAAAAACCTATCCATAGTAATAACTCCATACTCCCACCTAATAAATTCCTTACCCCAATTGTTTTCCATTAAAATGTGTTAGTGAATCATCCATCCATATTCCTTTAGTATTTCCAATAATCTTCCTTTCCTCGTGTTGAGAACCTTCTATGTTAATACGTACAAATAAATATTGGGATCATTATATATATATATATATATATATATATAGTTTTCACCAAATTGGTTGTATCTATTTATTTTCAATATAATGAAAATGCATTCTAGTTCAAGTTAAGGAGATTGATAGTTATGTTCATGTATTTTCAGTGGTCTTTATTCCTATGAAAACTCCATTTATTTTTCATAATGACCAAAGTAAATCACATATTCAATTCATCACAATCAATTATGATTCCTTTATTATGATATATCAGAGTTAATGCTTTTTAATTATTCAATATCCTATTAATATATTCCAAACATTCCTTGCATTCCCTTTACAATATTAATTTATCTTGTCCACAATTTATTTATTTTTATGTGGTTTACAGTAAGAAAAAATAATTAACAAACTAATGATAACAACCTATTATGGATATAAGTCATCAAATACCCAATATGTTTCTCAGAGAGTGAAGTACATCATATAAATTAGTCTCTTAGGTGTACATATATTTTCTATCCATGGATATAATATGTCCATAGAGAAAAAAATCATTGATCCCAAAAGTCACATATTGAATATTTATTATAATAGTTATTTTTATTAGGGCCTCCAAAATAATTTATCAATGAATGTAACACCCTGATATTTTATGCGAAGTAATATTTTTAATTTACTTGATGTCTAGTGTTGTATGACACACCAAAATTATCTTTATCTATATGCAACACCATATTAGATTGCAGTACACACAACACTATTCTTGGATCGTGTTACACACAATTTCAAGTCCATTGTATTGAATTCATTCTACACAACATTGAGTGTATATATATATAAATTAAATCTATAAATGAAATATGGTTGGATTATATTGTACCCAACACCAAAGTAATCTTTCACTACATGCAACCCTGACTTGGCTTGCATTACAGGCAATCGTGACCTTCCACGACAGCGTGTGTTGCTCGCAATACTGAGTTTCAATAAAAAAATATATATTATTAAAATATTATATAAACAAGCCATTGTGAATAGTAATACCCACATTTTGAAATTTTGTAAATTTTATCTTTCGAAATTCACTTCATTTTTTGATTTGGAATATCAAAATTATCCTAGGGTTAATTTTTTGTATTTTTCTAAAAACATTCAATTTTTGATGAATAGTGAAAACACTGATTTATTGGTTAAAACATAATTTTTTGAAATAATAATATAATTTATTTATATTTATTTTAGGTCAAAATTGATGCATAATACCTATATATATTCAATGTAATTCTTTATAGTCACTTTATAATAATATATATTTACAAAAATTTTGTTGAACTATTTACCATCTTTTTCCCACCACCTAGGAGCATTATCAATTGTACATAAAACATAATTTTACCACATATGTGAGTTTATTTTTGAAAATCCTAGAGAGACAGTTAATATCAAAGAGTAAAATGTGTTTCAATAAGATAAAAATAATTTTTGGTGAATAGTATCTTTTTACTTTTATTTACCACGGTTAAAAGTAAATAGTGTAATTAAGTGTAAAAATGATATTATTATTACCCTAACACATTTCATAATTCTATTGGATAAGTTTTATTCGAAAAAAAAACTTATGAAGAAATTAGTACACTTTAGGTCCACTTGTATTAGATTAGGACACTTATTAATATTTTATTTAAAGAAGAGTTTAAAGTGTTAAAATAAAAGTTTAATAACTAATTTTGTTTAATATTGGGTGATAAATAAGATAAATTCAACTATAAATATTAAATATAAAGATAAAATGATTTCCAACGCAATGGTATTTTATTTAATTTTTTTATACATTAAATAATTTAATTTATTTATGACACAATGATGATGTGGTAATTACCTTATTAATAAAATATTCACATAATTTATATTATAAATTCCTAAATAATAGTAATCTGAGACTTTTTATGAATTTTAATAATTTTATAGGTTAATATAAGAAATTAGGTCTGGATAGATGAATTTTTTCGATGTGATAATGCTGTAATGAATTTAACGAAAACCAAATACAAAATAGTTTCAAAATTGACATAGAAGATTTTTTAAAACAAATAATATATTATTAATTGATATATTTGTCCTAAAAATATATAGTTCAGCCAAAAGATTTATATTATAATATATATGACATTAATGAACCAATTTAGGTTCGATTGGCAGTTTATAGAATTTTTATTAACCATACAGTGTAATAATACAAGAAGACACGGTAAAAGTTAAATTAGTTAACATAGAGTTAAATATAAATGATAAGGTTAAAATGTATAGCTAAACATGTCTAAAACCTATTGGTTGAAAGGATTTTGACATATCCCCATTATAGCCTCTAAATATTTCACTTTGATTCCATTATAAACCAAATATGAATTTATTATAAAATAATATTTTAAGATTTTCCTATGGTGCCCGTCAACCCTCTTATAAAAGGGCACATCCTCCCTCTCATTGTTACACAATTTTGAGCCTTAAATCTTGGAAAACCCCTGAAAATTTCACTTCTTAACCTCTCTAAATATATAATAGAGGTTATGGTATTCTCAAATTACCAACTCTAGTTCCCTAATCAGAATTTTAAAAGTGGCACATCAAAGAAGTGGTAATCTTTTCTTCAGATTCTTTCAAGTTTATTACTACTTATACTCCCTCTTATTTAATTTTTTCATTATAAATTAATAACATAAGTATTAAATATATAATGATATGTTATTATAAATACAAAACAACCCTATTTAACCTTCTATCTATCCTATGAAAAAAAATCACAGTGCATGTGTACGTTAAGAATACCCTATCCACGCTGTGGTGTAATATGTTTTTCTACCACCACCTTACTTGGATGGGTATAAGGGTGTAAATAATAACTATATATGATTATTAAAAAATGATATATGTTCTAATATATTATATCACCCACTCCAATTCCATTCAATAATTATGGGAATGATATCATCGCTCGTGCGTACACACGGATTACTATCTCCACGACGCGATTAGATTCATTCTCCATGTTAACCATCCAAGAATGATTATAAAGTTTGTATATTGAATAATAATGAAATATATGACATAATAATGATACTGGATTTATTTATATATATGTCATCTAATTACTTCCACTCAATTTAAAATGGAATGGAAAACAATGTTCATGTGTACAAACAACCTACCGCCTCAATGAAAGGTGTATTTAATTTCATTTATCTATCTATTATATATATATATATATAATATGATATATAAATAATTATTTACATTCTTGAAGTAAGTAAATAATGATATAATTAATAATTATATCAAGAAGAACATGTCCAAACACATACGATAAATGATATGATTTTACCCAAAACACTACTTTAACATGGAATTTACAAATAAATGGTTAATATAATGTCATATGTGAATCATATATGATATAATAAATATATTTATGATTCTGTTACAAGATAATAATCTGTTTAAACCCAATATACAAGAGTCTCTGACACATACAAAACAAATTCAATATAAGTTATGGGATAACTATTCCAATCTCATTCTTATTTGAGATTGTTATTCATAAGTATTTAATGGGGTTATTGTTATCTTCAATGTCCCTGTTTTATAAAAATTGTTTTCATGTATGTTTAATGTTCTTCTTACCCATTTTTTACTTTTACAACATGTTATAGAAAGAATTTTTCTTTTGTTTACCATATGAAAAACTTTGTTTACATTCCCTCAAAAGTAAGAAGAGACTATTTTTTAACTTATATGACATGAATGTATTTTTACGGTTTTATAACGCCTTATTTTCAGGAAGCTACTCTACAAGATTTTATGACTGTTTTCCACAAAATCGTATTATTTTAAAATTGTATGGTATTTTGTGAAATGAAATTGATTTTGAAGAAGAAATGATATTTTCCTAAAGAATTCATTTTAAGAGTTTTATCAAAACCATTTTCCATCTAAGATGACATTATGTCATATGTGTATGTTTCAAGTATTATGTATCTATGATTTACATGGTTTCAGTTTTCATATGATGAATTAATAATCATTTTTTTATATGGATTATGTTATGATGGGATATTGTTTATGGAACCCATTTTATTCTTTGGATTATGATGAATGATTTATATTTATGTTGTGGCCCATGTAATAATGATTTCATTATGAGATGGGTGGGACCTATATCTATCTCTAATCCATTGGTTAAATATTTATATCTCATGAGATAGACATGGTTGGAATGACAGGTTAATCTGGTTAAGTGATACCGGACTGGAATGAGGAGTGAACTTGATTCAGTAAGGGACTTTGTCCACAATGATGGTCTTGGCAGCAATGCCTTGGCATCTATGGAAATCATATCATGTGATTAATGGTTTTCAACAATTCCTTGTATTTTAACCATGCTATTTTTCATGATTAATATTCCTTTATGATATATGCCTTATTCATTATTATGATTTATGTTATTACTCTGGATTTTTATGTTTTATGTTTTTGTTCTTACGTTCAAATGTTTAGGAATTTTTTATTTTTCCATGTTTACCCTTAATGAGCATGTGAGATCACACTTTATATGTTTTATTTTCCCCCAGGATATAAAGGAAGGTGTTAGGTAGGAAAAAAATATGATCATTATGGGAGATGTTGAAGAATTTTTCATTATGATTAGAAGATTATGTTCAGAGTTTCCAAAGACACTAAATAAATACCGCCATTGGGTGTTTATTTTATGATTTATTACATATTCTGAAAAGGTAATTCAATATCCATGTATATCAAACTTTGGGTCTCTATAGTTGGTATTCGATAAAAGGAGGTAGGAATAAATCTAAATCTTGGGAACTCTCACATGTGACCATTGGACGAAGCATGGCTCTCCTCCCAAGGGCTTCATGAGGAAATGGATGCCACTAGGTATTGTGGTGTGTCCCACCTAGGGGGTGTATCCACCCTTGGAGTGCTCTAATAGGTATCAATTCTAGTCCACTAGAAATAATTCCAGACCCGTATAGTTGGTATCAGAGCGAAGGTTTAGTTAAACATTCGAAACTAGGATCTGAAAAATTTAGTGAGATTCATAGAGATAATTTCAAAGGTTTGTCTATGGATGTTGATAAGGTTAAGTTTAACTATAGTTTAAAGTCCTAGAATTATGATAATGATCATGAATAACCTAGTATTAAACCTATGATGTTAGAGATTTAATGTACTCCTCTTGATTATGTTGTTTTCCTAGCATGATTTTTGCCTCTCACACTATTCTTTTTGGGTTTTAGAAAATGGATGGAAACTGGAAGATTCATGTTAATAAAAAATATGATGGACAATGGAATGATATTCTTCATGATTAAGAAAATGAAATGGGATTTTTAAGGCGAAACATCATTATTATGCCTAATCAGCAATCTCATAATATGATCAATAATCAAAACATAGGTAAGATTTAGGACTCGACTAATAAGATCAAGATGGAGTGTCCTGATGATCATAGAGGAATGAAAGGTCAATTTCCCTCATGTAAATCATGTGGGAAGAGAAATCAAGGATAATATTTCAAAGGAACTGTAAGATGCTTTGGGTGTTGAAAAAAAAGACACAAAGCTAGTAATTTCAAAAGAAATGGACTAGTTAACACAATAGAAAAGGATAAGGGTATTTCTAAGACATCAACCATGGTTAAATGATTTAAATGGAGAATATATGGGCATTATGAAAATAAATTTCATTAAGGAAAATCTCATTAAGACAATCATCATGGTCATATGGGTAGTATTAATGTTGATGATGATTAAGAGACTACAAATGATATATGAGATGAAAGTACTGTTGAGGAATAAAATGAAGAAGCTCGGTTAATGGTTTAAGAATACAGTGGAATGATTGCATGTTTATCAAGGATAATTTATTGTAATATGGAATAAAGAAACATCTAAGGACTGTTTCAATAATGTTTTTCCTAAAGTATTTGAAATTATTTGTTGAATGGTAATGGTAACCATGAAGAGTGATTTTGGAAAGCAGATGATATACACATAACGAAGGGATAAGATGAAAATGAAATATTTAATAGTATTCATAAGCTCATGACTAATATAAGGACAAAGTGATGTCATGGTTTGAGTATATTGAATTTTTCGGATTTTTGTATGTGGATAGAGTTAACTTTTGACAGCATTCATGTTTTCACTAAAGTTCTATGGTAATTATTGTTTCAAAAGAATTCCTGATTAATATATTCACATGTTTACAATGTGACCAAAAAGATATATCTTATGATATATGGGGGATAAATGATGTTATTGACATGCTTGTTATGAGACCTTTCAAGTAATCATTTTCCTTATACAATGATGTAGGACATTTGTATCTTGGATAAGCCAAATGATTGAAATGGATTATGTTGGACATCAAATAGTGTTGTTTAAGGATATAATTTTTTTGATATTATTTCTAGAATGTTATAATATTGTATTTTTAGAAAAATGGACAACTTATAGCATGGGTGATAACTCATCACATCAAACAAGGTTGCGGGAATCGAACCCAAAACTGAAGTACGATAAGCCTTTATCGCCTACCTCTGGCCTACAAGAAGTCCCTGGTTAGTAGAAAATTGTTTTATTTTATTAAGCGGTATGATAGATGAAGTATAATTCTATTTTTAGAATCATATATGATTAACCTATGCATATATGGACTTATGTATATTTGATAACTTTTGATGACCTTCTATTTGAGACAGATGAAATGACCCATCATTCTATCACATGATCTACTAACACTTCACGAATGACAAATTCAATTTCATTTTTTTAAGATATGAAGTGTAAATTGTTCATGGAACGACCAACGACGAGATTGTACCAAAATCCAGTAAGTATTTCTTCTATTTCAAAATTTTGAACTTTAGGTAAGTGATATTGAAAACCAATAATGTTTTCCTAGTACCCTCATATCCGATGAATCAGATGGTACCATTGATAATCACAAATTTACGGCTTTTTCATTGTTGTCTTTTTCATAGCTGTGTTCTCAACCACCCTCTATCATAACTTTATTGTTAGATTTCTCTTCCATATCCATATTTTCACCTATATTTTCATATAAGGAAACCCGGTGATGCGTTACATTGGGTATTTGGTATGTTTCTAACATTCCTTTTAAAAATTATGATTTAGTATTCCTATTTACGATGTGGGTTTCTATGAAAGAAACTTTCAAGTAGTAAATGATTTATAACCCAGACGAATTTCGAGAGAGAAATTAATTATAAGTGGGGTAGAATGTAACACCCCATGATTTTATGAGAAGTATTATATTTAATTTATTTGATGTTTTGTGTTTTATGCTACACCATGATTATATTTTGTTATACACAACACCGTATTAGCTTGTAGTATATGCAACACTATTCTTGGATAATGTTACACAAAATTTTAATTTCACTTGATAGAAGTTATTCTACGCAACACTGAGTGTATATATATATATTCAATGTATAAATGAAATACGGTTGGATTCTATTATATGTAACAACAAAGGAATATTTCCCTATACGCAACCCAGAGTTGCCTTGAATTACATTCAATCGCGACCTTCCACGATAAAGTGTGTTGTACACAATACTGAGGTTCACTAAACATTGATATGTTATTAAAATATTATATAAACTAGCCCTTATGAATATTAATTTCCACTATTCGAAATTTTATAAATTTTATCTTTCAAAATGATCTTTATTTTTGGATTCGGAATATCGAAATTATCCTAGGGTGAATTTTTGGTATTTTTCTGAAAACATTCAATTTTTGATGAATAGTGAAAACACGAAGTAATTGGTTAAAACTGTATTTTTATTTAAATAATGATTTATTTTATTTCAATTTATTTTAGTTCATAAAAGATTCATAATTTCTATATATGTTCAATGTAATTCATTGTAGTAATTTTATAATTATATAGACATATAAAAATTTTATTGAAAATTTTATCATCTTTTACCCACCTCCTAGGAGCATTTGTAATTGTACATAAAACATAATTTTACTGCTTCTGTGAGTTGAATTTCAAAAATCCGAGAGACACTGTTGATATTAAAGAGTAAAATGTGGTTCAATAAGATAATTTTTTTTGAATAGTAACTTTTTACTTTTATTTACCACAGTTAAAAGTAAATAGGTTAATTAAGAGTAAAAATGATATTATTATTAAATTAACAGATGTCATAATCTATTGGATAAGTGTAATTAGAACAAAAAAACTTAGGAATAAAATATTATCCTTTAGTTCCACTTGGATTATATTTGGGCTCTTATTATTATTTTGTTGAAAAAAGAGTTAAAAGAGTTAAAATCAATGTTTAATAACTAAAACATTTTTAATATAGTGTTATACATAAGATAAATTCGACTATAAATATTATTTAGAAAGCTAAATAGACTTTCTACAGAATGGTATTGCATATATATATTTTTAGACATTATTTAATTTAATTTTTTTATGACACAATGATGATGTAGTAATTACCTTATTAATGAAATAATAACATAATTGATATTATAAATACATATATAAATGTAATTTGAGACTTTTTATGAATTAAAATAATTTTTTAGGTTAATATATAATATTAGGTTTGGTTAGATTAATTTAATTTGAAGTAATATCGCTGTTATGAGTTTAGAGAAAAAAATACCAAATAGTGTCAAAATAGACATAAAAGTGTTTTTAAAACAAATATTATATTATTAATTGATATAATGGTCCTAAAAATCAATTGTTCAACCAAAAGACTTATATAATAATATATATGACAGTAATGAACAAATTGGGGTTCAATTGGTAGTTTAGAGTATGTTAATTAACCATATAGTGTAATAATACAAGAAGACATGGTAAAAGTTAGATTATTTAACTAAGTGTTAAATCTACATGATAAGGTTAAAATGGTATCCTAAACTAGTTTAAAACCTATTTTATGAGAGGATTTATAACCATCCCCATTCTAGACTCAACATAAGTCACTTTGGAGCCATTATATATCATATATAAATTTATTATAAAATAATATTTTATGTTTTTCCTAAGGTGCCCCTCACCCCTCTTATAAAAAGGCACCTCCTCCCTCTTCACTTTACAAAATTCTGAGACATCAAGTGCAGACAACCCATGCCAATTTCACTTCTCAATCTCTCTAGTAATATCATAGAGGTTCTGGAACTCTCAAATGACCAAAACTAGTTCGTAAAGAGGAAGTTTAATAGAGCCACGTCAAAGAAGAGGTAATCTCTTCTACCGATTCTTTCAAGTTTCTTTCTTCTTCTACTACTTCTTATTTAGTTGTTTCATTATAAAGAAATAAAATCATTATTACTTATATACTGATATGTTATTATAAATATGAAAAAACCCTATTTCACCTTCTAGCCATTCTATGAAAAACAAAATCACCACGCGTGCGTACGTACGGAATACCGTCTCCACGCTGTGGTGTAATATGTTTTTCCAACACCACGTCACGTTGATGGGTATAATGGTGTAAAGAATAACTATATTTGAATATTATAAAATGATACAAATTCTGAGATATTATATCATCCAGTCTAATTCCACTAGATAATTATGGGAATGATATCATCGCTCGTGCGTACGCATGGATTACCGTCTCCACGAAGCGATGATATTCATTCTCCAAGTTAACCGACCAAGAATGATTAAAAAGAATATATAATGAATAATAATGAAATCTATGACACAAAAAATATACTGGATTAATGTATATATATATTTCATCTAATTACTTCCATTCATGTCAATATGGAATGGAAAACAACGTTCATGCATACGTACGTCCTACCATCTCAATGAACGGTGTATTTAATTTCATTTATCAATCTATTATATATATAATAAATATATATATGATATATAAATCATGATTTATATTTTTAAAATATGTAATTCATGATTTATGTAATAATCATATCAAGAACAACAATTCCAAACACATATGATAAATGAATTGATTTTATCCAAAAAACTACTTTAACATGGAATTGACAATTGAATGGTTAATATAAATCCATAAGTGAATTATATATGATATAATAAATATTATTATGAATCTTTTATAAGATAATAATATTTTCAAACCCACTATATATTTTTCTCATACACACATGGAAGTAATTGGATATAAGGCAAGGGATAACTATTCCAATCTCGTTCTTATCAGAGATTGTTATTCGTAAGTATTTACTGGGGTTATTATTATCATCTATGTCCATGATTTATAAAAATGTTTTCTCGTATGTTTAATGTCCTTTTTACACATTTTTTACTTTTACCACATGTTATGGATAGAATCAATCTATTGTTTACCATACGATGACCTTTTTTGACTTTTCTGACAAAAGTATGAGGAGAATGTTTTTTTAACTTATACAACATGAATGGATTTTTAAGGTTTTATAACGCCCTATTTTCATGAAGATTACTCTTCAAGATTTAATTACTATTTTCAATAAAAAACATTTCTTTTAAAATTTCATGGTATTTTGTCAAAAGAAAATGATTTTGAAGAAGAAAATTTATTTTTATCAACAATTCATTTCAATTGTTTTATAAAAAACTTTTTTCATCTAACATGACATTATTTCATATTTGTTTGTTTAAAGCATAGTTTCTCTATGATCTAAATGGTTTCACTTTTCTTATGATTAAATAATATCCATTTGTTTCATTTGGATTATGTTATGATGGGATGATGTTTATGAAACCCATTTTATTCTTTGGGTTATGATAAATGATTTATCATTATGTTGTGGAACACATAATAATGATTTCATTATGAGATGGGTGGGCCCTATATATACCTTAAATTAATTGGGTAAATATTTATATCTCGTGAGATAGACTTGGCTGGAATGACAGGTTAATCCAGTTCAGTGATACCGAACTTGAAAGAGGAGTGAACTCGATTATGTAAGTGACTTTGTCAACTCTGATGGTCTTGGCAGCAATGCCTTGGCTACTATGGAAATCATATCATGTTCTTAATGGTTTTCCAAAATTCCATGTTTTTTTCCTATGTTATTTATCATTATTAATGTCTATTTATGATCTATGCCATATGCATTGTCAAGATTTATGTTATTACACGTGATTTTTATGTTTTATGTTCATTTTCATATGTTAAAATGTTTAGGGATTGTTTTATATTTCCATGTTTACCCTTACTGAGCTTTTTAGATCACCCTTTTTATGTTTTCATTTCTTCCATGATATAATGGAAGCTTTTAGATAGCAGAAAGAAGATATTTATGGGAAATGATGTAGAATCTTTCACCATTATTGGAAGATTATGTTCTATGATTCTGAAGACACTAAACTAATACGGTCATTGTGTGTTTGTTTAATGATGTATTAAGTATTCTTCAAAAGCAATGTAATTTTCATGTATGTTTATCATTGGGTCTCTTCAATGACACTCTTGTACTTCCGTGAAAATAAAGTGTATTAAGATGTATCCGTTTAATATAACGTAAATTTTATCATTATAATAATTTAATACATTAATCATCTGGTTTATAAATAATTAAGGTTCATTTTTTATTTCCAAAATGAATTACGATAAAAAAAATCATGTCCTTAATTTATTAAAAATACAATTTCGAGGTATATCAACTTAATTCACAAATAACAAAAGATATGGAGTTGAATTGCTGATATTTGAAAAGTATTTTTAGAATTTATCTTAATAAAATTATTCATTAATTCATGGTAAAGGATTGATATTCATTATAGTAATAGATTTTCTCTCCAAATAGTTGATATATAATCTCATGGAACTACCATTCATTTTAAAGAATAAAATAAGGACATTCCATGGTGAATAAGAAGGGGATATACATCCCACATCACTAATTTTTTTAAATTCATAAACTCGATATAACACATTGGATCCATTATATAGGGATTTATATATATTGGTCTTTCATCAAAAATGTTTTCAATGGATAAATCACCATCTTTACTCAGTCCTTGTCAAGGTATTTCTTATAGAAAAACATAAAAAACTATTTTATCCATAGATACATCCTCTTTAATTGGGATATCTAAATTATCCACATATTCTAGTTCATATTCCAGTCATCCATGAATTTCCAAAAACATGAAAACTAGAAGAGGAACCATACTTGATTTGTAAAATGATATTTCACCATTAATGATAAGAGATTATAGATCACATTTTTTAACCATAATATCCTTCTCTTACTATTTAATTTATGTATAATACAATGGAATATAGTGCATAAATTGTATTATTTATAATTATAACATATGTATGATTATAATGTTTTTAAATTGATTATACCAATATATGATAACTAAAACATCTTGATAGATATTTATTGAAATATAAATTCAAATAAATGGCTTAACTGATAAATAACAGTCTATGGAGAAGGAAAATTTTTACTATTTCAATAAAAATTGAATATATAAAATATTCCAAGGATCTATAATAAAAAACCATTAGTAAATTAAGAGAATAAAATTAGTGTACTTTTTACCATTTCATATGAAACATCAACATTCTCTATGATAATCTCAAAAACATGTCCATTATATATTAAATTTTTGTTCTAAATTCATTTGATGATAAGGGAATTGGGTCACTTAATTTCCCTTGCTAATAAAATTAAATAATTGAGTATCAATTTATTCTATAATACCTATCAATGGGGAAAATTATAGAATGTTTCTCTCCACTTGAAACATAATTTGTTTCCATTCCTATAGTAAATTTTTTATTTACTACCACAATTATCAATTCATTAAATCCAAATCAACAAATTTTATTTCCATTATTCCACTACTCTTAAAATGATGCACTTCTATTTTTTTTCCTGATTACCCTCAAATTCACATTTACTAGACAATAAAGTTTCTATCAAAATATATCTAGATAATATATACTCACACAATGAAAATTATTTAGGGGGAATAACCATTTAATGGATGCATTTATACCAAAAAACAATGAATCAATATTTTATTCTAGCCAATGAAAATTGTTTTCATCATTTATACATTACTATGTAATGTTATATACACACCCATTATGGTTTTATATCCCTTTTTTCTAATATTTTTAATAATCCTTTAATGTAATGTGGGTTTCTCATGGGGAAATTATTTTTCATATGATTAATATTGTTCTGTTTCCTAGTATAAAACTACGCCATATCATCCTCTATAATATCTATAATTAGTGATAACTAATTTATTGTATCTCCCATCAGTAAAAAATTCTCTATGATGACATTCAAATTTTAAATACTTCAAAAAGAAGTAATATCTTATATATAGACTCAATACATTATTTTATTACAACATGATTAGTAGTTCAAATGTATTGATAGTTTTTTTATTGAATGAAATGATATGAAATAATTACACGTTGTTGTTTTCCATTAGGGGGATATATTTGATAGGGTGATTTTTATTAATTGGTGTAAACTATCTTAATATTTTTATGAACTAATTATCTTAAAGTTCATCATCGTTAACTTTTTTAAAGGGAATATCCAAGATATGAATATGGGGGAGATACAGTTTCTATTCCCCCAATTAATCACTATCTATAAACAATGGAATATAGACAATTAACCAGTCACATTGAATTGTAAAATATAATCCATATTATTATATATATAGTTTTCAATAGAAATTTTTAGGCTTTTAATAGTACTTTTCATGTCTCTATTGTTTTCATTTAAATTTCATTCTGAAGGTTCCCACTAAAACCCCACTAACACTAGCTATAACATCCTGACCTCATAAAACCTATGTCCCTTTGTTAAATTACATGATTGGTAAAGGAATATATGTATTCCCAAATGATATAACTATTTAGTAATAATAGAATACAAGACACATGGATACATTACCTTTCACAACATAATATAAATCATGAAATTATTTAGAAAATATTGATATTTGTTTGGTAATAACTTTCATTTTTATACATATTACACAACATGGAATCCTTGGTAAAGGAAAAAAATAATAATGAGATAATATTCTTAGTAAAGAGTAGCATACAAAAAAAATATTTCATAACATAATCCTAGTATAATTAATATGGATAGACTAAATTAATATCATGAATACAAAATAAACTAAAACATAGAACAATCAATATCCATGAAGTTTAATGAAGACAACGATAAAATATAATTTATCTTGTAGTTAAATAATAAAGGAAGTATGATAATGGACTTTTATTTAAAAGAATATTTTTTGGGAACCTATCAAGATATTAGATGTTCTATACATAAAAATAGAAACTATTTTATCATTTGAGACCATTACATTCATCTTGGGGCTGTATAATTCCATGACCCACACATTTCATGATTATATCCAATTGATTCCCATAATATTAAATGATACCCTTTGTATAATTCTAAAATGAACATTTAATATAATAAGACAATAACATACATATAATTTAAAAAATGGAAATAAAATACATCCAATGGAATTATATAATGTTGATGTATTGGATAAAATTGATTAGAAACCATAAACGATATACGGTTCCATCAATGAAATATTTAATACACATATAAATGAATCATTAGAGTGAGGGTTCCTTTAATGTGTTTGATTGTATATAGAAGAATGTATTTTGGTTCAATTGTTTTCCTTGTTATGAGACCATGGTAATGGGTTGAAAAAATACAACATATTGTTTCAATAAGATATTTTTAAAATTCAAAATCATATCCTTCATGCTTGTCTCACTAGGTGTGAAGCCTGAAGCTAATTCTTCATATATTAGAGTGAAGAATGTTTCATTGATCATACAAAAATGTTCATAGTGAATGCACATTGATTTATATATTTTATATCTAAAAAACAAATTTTACTTATTGAAAAAGATTTAATTTTACAATGGGTTTTGTAATATTTGAATAAAATTAATATGATATGATTATAGAAATATAGAGCGAATAATCAAATAAATTGAATTGTTAAAATGAAAATTTTCATCCTTCGAAATGTATTCAAAACAGGAAGCTATGTTGGTGGGGAATATAGAATTTGCTACAAAGAATGACTATTATGAACGGAAAACCCACATAAAATATTGGTAGATATTCAATTAAAACACAATGATTGTGTTGGAAGAAAAATGATATCTAATTTTGATGAATAATAGTGTTCAATTATGTATAATACGAATTTTTTTTATAAAGTACATAATAGAAATATGATATATAATACAAAAAATGTCTAAAATGGCAGAATTTGAGACAAAAACATGATACCTTTTATCCCAAATACAATGAATATACCATAAAATAATATATCATAAACATATATATATATATATATTAATAACATAATTAACAAAAATACTCATATCCATTTTCATTAATAGTAAATGTAAATCTCCATTACCTATATGAATTCTATCATATTTTCACTACGAGTGATTTTTATTTTGATTTGGTATAATAGTCTCATTAAATAAATGTCATTATTCATTAGCCATCTTATTTTCATTATTAGTAGTTAATAAAAAATATTAAATGGTTGATTTATAATTATTTATTATTTTTATAACTGTATTTATAATCATTGAATTTTTTTATTCATAAAGGTGATTTAAATAAAAAACTTGATTCTATGAATCCTTACATCAAAGGGATTATTTTATTAAATAAGGATTTAAATATGTATATAATGTCTCAAGAATTAAAAAATTCAATATATTCATATATTTTTTCCTCCATGACAATAATTATTTTCCCATATTAATTTAGGATATAAATTCATATTACTGATCATGTAGGAGGTTACACGAACCAAAAAATTACCAAAACTTTATTCACTGAATTATGATGAGGTAGATTTATTAAATTATATTTAAAAAAGAAGAAAAATACCATATTTAGATTTTATTAGTATGATATATAGTAATTTAACAGATGATGATAAATAAGTAATGTATTTGAAAATATTATAGAAATCGTGAACAATAGTTTTTTCCATATTGGATTCATTAGATAAAAAAGATAATACCCATAATATTATATTATTAAGGTATATATGTGATACAAATATAATTTTTCTAGTTTGTGTATAAATGTTCTTAATGATGATACTTTTGTGGAAATGCAATGTAGTGGATAATAATCTCATAAGTGATATGAATTTATAGTGGTTTCCTCTATAGAAATGATTTTTTATCAATGTTCATATATAATAAAATATTTTCAAAATGGGAGAGGCTTTAGGAGGGTAAATTGAATAGGATTATAATTAATCTAAAAGAAATGTTGATCCTTAAAGTGGTATGATTTTTACCATATCAAAAGGGAGTGGAAGAGTACATTTTATAGTGAACAATATATTTTCAATTATATAATGAAATTATTGATGGATTAATAGCATGTAAATGGAAATTTGACAGGGATACTGAGTGTTGGTGTAAAATAAACACAAAACATAGTTTTTTAGAATAATTGGGGGGTTTATGTTTTTCTAATTTATAATTTCAATTTTACTAAACTTTTATTTTTCCCTGATTTTTAATTTATAACTATAGTAATTGATGTTAATAAAAAAAAATTGTCAATGATTCATTAATTTAATTAGGTCACCATGATACAAAATTTGAAAATATTTTATGAACTGCATTTTACAATATTGTGAAATGTTAATTTAATATAATCACAATTAGTTAAATAAATATATATTTTAGAAATTTAATTTTTTATGATATAAATTTAGATATAAAATAAAAATTTCTTGAATTTTTTTTATTAAAATGGATTACTTTATAAAAAATTATTATATGATTTTTCAAGAAAATTCAGAACTGAAACTCCATTGAAAATACATGGTTCTTATAAATGAATGAACTTTGTTATTACATAAATAGAAGACTGTAATTCATTCTAAATATGTTAGGAAAATGATTCATGTATTTTAAGAATCTTTTAATGTGTTTATTATTATTCATCATATTAATATTTGACTATATAATTTTTTTTAAACATTGAGTTCATTCGTTTGTATCAATAATTTATTTATATTTAATTTTTTTTGAAAACATTAATTTCATTGAAATACACACCAATATAGAAAAATATTAAATTTAAATAAAAATATATTATTCATAAAGTGAATTAAAAAATTAATTTTTTATGGTCAATTTAACATTATTGTATTAATATAATAAATAATTCTCGGAAACATATTTATTTAAAGAGTTTATTTTCTGATAGATTATGATAAGGTGATTACCTATTACCAAAGGGTTTCATGTATTACATCTCTTACATATATTTTTTTACTATTATAGTTATTTCATTTTAACAAATAGACATGACATGAATTTGGTCATTTATCGTAGCATTACATTTTTATAATAACATTATATAAAACAATATTAAAAATTTATGAAACATAAATAATAATAGAAATAAATATGTAAAAATATAATAAAATTAAAAAAGTGAGAGTGGGGTTGAATCAATTGGATGAAACATTTTTATAGACTTGTAAAATATCTAATTAGGGAAAAACATTCTAGGAAAAAATTCAATGTTAATTTTTTTAATAACATTAATTGAGTTTGTGGTTGATAATTTATAATGTATTAGAGTTGATACATCTTGTTCAAACATTGATATTATAAAATTGACCCACCATCAAGAATAATATAAATGAACCTTGATAAAAATAAAAAATATTATTTTTAATTTCATACTCTTTTTGAGGAGAATCCATAATAATGTAATATTTATGATAATAAATAATAATAATTAAATAGATAAAAATGATAAATATCATTATCTCTTGAAATAATATACAAATATTTTCATTGGAATTTTGGTTAAAAAACATAATCAATGGATGAATGATGTTTATAAGAGTTTTGATAAGATAAAAATATCCACCAGGAATAGATTAATAAAATATTAAATATTACATAATGAATAAAAAGAAATTTTTGAATGGGTAATTAATATTTTCATTGATGTTGAAATTGATTTTGAAATATAATAATTCCATGTAGTATATAAGGGTAATAATAGGGGAATTGATGAGGTATAATTTTTGAGAATAATTTAATATGATGGAACTATATATTTTGTCCACATTAAACTAAATACTAATATATAAACAATAATAATAATTAGAACCAAAATTTGATAATGTTTTTAAAATTTATTTTTTATATTTTTATGTGAACTATAATATTTTTAATATGTAATTTTTATGTATTTTATTATTTTTATATTTAGTAAAATGGAATATTATTGATTTTTGTATTCCATTTAAAATTTTGATTGGGGAATTTTACTTTTTCAATGCAGTATTAATCAATATATATTGATATTTATTTTATAGAGTGATATTGGGAGACATTTATAGATGTTTATAATGAAAAGAAGCACAACACTAAAAATTGCGATGAAAATTGGAAATCCCCAACACCTAAATTATAAAAATATCTAAAATTTTCAACTCCAATTTCAATTAATCATTTCCATAACACTGAAATTAAATAGAGATCAATAAATCCCTCCAATTTATTGATATTTTTAAATAAATTATTAAAATCAATACAATAATGAGTATAAAGACTCTAAATATTTAATATTTTATTGATATGACAATAATTAACATTATTATAAAAAATTCATTCGTTGTATTTATAAATTTTATTACACATAAATGAATATAATACATTTTTTAAATTATGATACATAATTTTATATATAAAAATAAATTATAGTAATATGTCCATAAAAATTTATAAAAGATTCAAATATAATTTAAATTTTATTAGTATATTATTTAGAAGAAGGGGAAAATTAATTGATTTATATTTTTCATTATATTGTGTAATAAATGGTAAACCATTAATTGAATTTAAAATAAAAAATTAAGACATATAAAAACATGACCTATACTCAACAATAAATTATTGACTCATAATCCATTAATGAATACTTAATATGAGTTAACACAAACATAACATAATTAGATAATACATCATTTCGAATGGAGATTGAATACATGAAAAAATTAAAATATCGCTAAAAAATATATTATTAAATAAGATGTATAATATTTTTAAAATAATCTCATTTCATAATGTATCTTAAATATTGTTAATAATGTATTCATATTTTTACATATAAATACACATCATACTTAGAACCTTCCATTAAAACCTCTATAAGGAAAACTAAATTAAACATGTCCTCATATGTTCACTATGGTTAGACAAATGAGATACTTTTAAATGAAATTATGTGAGAACAAGGGTATGAGAACATAATGATAATATAAGGATGCCATATCCCATCAATTAGATATATTTAATAGGGATTTCCTTCACCATGATTTCCAAAAAAATGATAAAATTCATTGAAGTGTCAAATCATCAACAACAAATCATGTGGCATGAGAGAATATCATGAAAATTATAATAACAAAAATTATTATGATTATGTTATTTTTAACATGTATAAACATTTAAAGGTAGAAAAATTATGTTAATGACGTGAAATCAGCTCGATGTATAAACTTATCGACCTAAAAACAGGTCCATGTATAATATTATCGAGATGAAACTAGGCCCATGCATATTTTTTGGAAAATGAAATCAGGTTCATAAATAAAATGGTTATCTAATGAGTTATAAATATGTTCACAATTAAATGGGTTGATATAATCCACCCACATACCATATAATCAATTCATATCTATCTATAATGATCTTGAAATAAATTATCATGTCCTCATAACCTATCTTGTAGAAAATATAGTGGGTTTAATAAATATATCTCCACTATAATAACATAACCAATATTAAATGAATAAAAAATTTATAAATTTATCATTTCCCAAATAATAATATCAAACATCAATGGATGTTTTCTTATATATAAATACACTTAAATATCCCCAAAAAACATTTTTTGAGTAAAAAAACATTTTTATTATAAAATCTTATGTTTAAAATCTACAAATTTCTAAAGTATACAAAAAATTATATTTAATTAATAACATTAATATATTAACAATCATCAAGGTAATTAATATTCACGATGTTCGGAATACACATTGATGTCATATACATTAAAAGTGGTCAATTTTTACCATTTTCTACAAATTCCAAAAACTAGTTGTTCAGATAATGCTTAATTAAATAGATTTATTTTTAACTTTTAAAAAAAATGTAATATATAATTAATCTATCTATTTTATAAAATTTCAAGAATATTTTTATAATTCCATAAATCAAATTTTAGGAGAATATAAATTCAGTAAACATACATCGGTCAAGTAAGAAATATCATATAATTTTCATGGAAAACATTTTCATGACCATTTTGCAAATGAGTGAGAAACAAATGGTATTAATACGTGAAAAATTAATTAATAACTATAAGAGTGGAAACTATCTAGGCTTTAATGATTAAATTCCATATAAATTCCCTTAATATGAATTTAGCATAGTAAATCATAAAAATAATAGAGCACACATCATAATTCTCTTTCCTTAATAATTTTCTAAAATTATAAATTTTAAATCCTCAATAATATATTTATATATATTAGGAACAGACAATAGAGACATATTCATTGAAAATATTGCATATATAAGTTTCCTAAAATATATTATCACCCATTTATGGAAAAAGTATAATTAAAATAAATATTACGTGTGACAAAATTTTTATCCTTAATGCAGAGTTAATTTTGGTATATTTAGCCCCTATACATTGATCATGTTTCTTTAATTTAATTTTGTTTATCATTTATTAATTATTATATGTACTCATTATTTACTTGTTTATATATTTCATGTAATGAGTTTATTTAAAAGAAATTAAATCACTTCCTGAGGATTTTATTATATTTTTAAACACGTGTAATGCTAAGAATTGTTGATAGATGGAACATAATTATGTTAAATAATAAAACACATTTATGCAATCATTATTCTATCATAAATATCATTTATATTCATGGAGGTTGTAGTCCAGATGTACACATGCATGACATTATCAATTCAGAACTTATAGGAAGTTAAAAATGATGATATGATCTTATAAATTTTGAATAATACTAATTTCAAAACAATTGGTAAATAAAAAATAAATAATGAAAACAAAAAATTCATCATTGTGATGGAAAATAAATCATATACCTATATGGAGGTAGTAGTCCACACTTAATCATGAATAATGAATTCATTTCCCATTTGATAAAATGGAAGGGGGAAAAGGTTATTCTATCATCATACTACAAATTAAGTAATATTACGATAATAAATTACTTATAATGGAAACCATTGATTTTTTGGAGGTATAAGATGAAATAGAATTAAAAGTCTTTTTTTAAGAGTTATACCTATTTTTTATGAATAATCCTTTGGCATACTCCGAAAACCATAAAAGGATGATATTTTGATTAATCCAATAACACTAAGAAGCTGAGTACGATATTAAGAATGTATTTGTCTAATTCTTGGAATAGAAATGAGGATTTAGATGTGTGAGTAACAGGGGAGAGGTATTGTCCAATTATATTAGAGGGAGATGGAAGACATAAATATTTTCAAATGTAATATATATTTGATTCTTACTCGATAATACTATAAGATTTAGAAATGTTTTGAGGTCATTTTATGACTAATAAGTTTTCATTAACTTTTCATAATTCCTTTTACTATTTATTGTATGGATGGATTTTTATCACGAATACCCTTCACAATGGCCAAAATATAGTTGAACTTTTCATATAATTTAAAGAATATTTATTCCAAATGTGATGAATATTTTATAAAATGAAATCAATAAATATTTTACACAATCATTTCAAAAATAAATTATAAAAATGTTATAAAATTGTTTAATTTAAAATAATATTTTTAAGTGTAAATTTTTTTATAAAAAATATGAATGAAGTCATTCAGAATGAAATCAATTGTCCTATGTTTAATTGAAAATATTAATTAAATTTTAGAATCAATTAAAATGAAAATATGAGTTTCTAAATACTTGAATGGAAAAATATTATTATTAAATTAGAAAAATTTATTCTTTCATTGGAAACATTATATTTTTAAAAAAATATTTATATTTCACCTCAAATTTGTTTTTATTCGATGATTTCAAAAATTAAATTCCTTCTAAAATTTTAAAATTATATATGTGGATGTTATTATTTAAGATATTTTCTAGAAAACAATAACAATGAATATTTTTTACGAAGATTTATTTTTGAATAATATTGAGACTTCATAGATATTTTAGTGCTATATTATATAGATTTAGTCAATACATAAAATGTGAGTAACAATAACATAAACTAATTTGACATCATGTGTTATCCAATTAAATCATTAAAAATGACTATGTTTTAATGGTTTATTATATCATGTTCTTTATGTATTAGTGTTTACTATAGATAATGAAATAAAATATTTCATGAATTTCTGAATAGAAAATACATTTTCAGTCATTGGGTGTCACAATTTACACTCAATTAAAATTAACTCTTAACACAAAATTCCATCATTCTGATTTGAAAAACTTTTCATATATTTAATTCCTCAAATCGATGATGTCTCAAATATGTTCCATTTTATATTTATTCCCCATGTTAAATTTTATGCGGTTTGTAGTCTTATTTAGTATAAATTAATATATAAAATCCATTAATTTTTACTATTTTTAGGCCATCGGAAAAATTATTATTCTTTGTTAAATCCTTCTAAATCCTAAGATGTGATTAATAAAGTATGTACATGATTTGTAGAGAAATAAGGAACCCAATATGAATCAGAGACATTATTGGTGGAAGCAACAATCCAACAGAAACAATCATGACCTGATCAATAATCATAAAATTGTGTTCATATACAAGGTTCATCATTCCCTTCTTTTTAATTCTCATTACATTATTTCTTCAATAAATTCATAGGAAAACCCTATCATAGACATTGAATTATATATCTCACCAAAAATTATCATCATAACAATTATTTTGACTCTAATATACCTTAATGATATGAATAATGGACCTAAACATCTCTTTAATTTTCAAATAAATAATATCTTATAAGAGATTTAATTATTTGAATTCATCATATCATGTTTGAGTTCATAAATTTTTTCAATATAGTGATGCATAAACATATATGTGTATTCCTGGGTGATAGAAATGTTTTTTAGAAATATCCACCATTGGAATTTGTTGATCCCAAACACATTTCAATTTCATAGAGTACATTCCACCCATATATTCTAGTTTTTTATTGGTCCTCTCAAGATTACCATATGTATTATGATGATATATAATACCCAAAATCAAGATTATATCTAGAGCCTACTGAATAATTCTATATTAGATTAATGTAAAGAACACATCCCAATAAAATATAATTGATTTTGTTACTCCATTACATCTAAAAAATTATTTAATATATATACGTTTATGTTGAAGATGTGGAAGCTATTACCTAATATAAAAATATATTAAATCAATCATATGGAGATCTAAAATCACCCAAAATGTATTTTACGACTTATATATCATTATGATTCATTAAACATATCATTGGGGATGATTTCCAATTTACAATCAGGTTTATTAAATTATTCAAACATCACCTCATGTTTTCCCCTTATCTGCAACATTTTAAGATACCCAACATCAATATATATACAGTGCAACATCTCTTTTCATTTTAACCCATTAAAAATACCCATTTATATCTGTATAAATATTCATTAATTTTTATTGAATAAATAATGATGAACTATGGGCCTTATAAAATGTATTAGTAGTAATATCCGGTATCAATTCAAAAAATAAAATTTTCATTAACATTTTCATTCTACCATAACCATGGTTGAACAAATAAATTTTATCACATTTCTATATAGATCTACCTCACCATTTTTCACAATATTAATCATACAATCAATTTATTGTTGAGTATTCATCTAATAAAGATATGATCTGTCTCCTATCTAAATTATTTTTAGAACCAGCATCTATAAGTCCTTAAATATTTCACCTCTTTGATTCCACCTCATGGAAAAACTCTCATGGTTTTCCTCCATCAATGAATAGGTCAACTTATAGTCCCTAAAAGTGTGGTAATGTATTGAATAATCATAATATTCATTTTACTATAACCACCATCCCCAGTTCATATTCAACCATTTATAAGTGAATATATACTTCATGGTATTATAAACTATATATATATATATAACACCATCATCCATATACATAATTCCATGATATTTTAAATGAAAATATTTCTACTCGGAACTCAAAATTGAGAGTTGGTAATTTTGATAATGGGTTTTCAATGTTTGAAAGGGATGGGCTATAAATATATCATTCTACATCATCATGTATCCTAGTCACCTCATTGATGAAGAAAATTATAATAAATTACTATATCCACTATCTGGTAATGTATGTATTATAGAATTTACCATATTTATTTTTATATCCTTGATATTTACATCACACTAATTTTCCAAATGCACATGGATCCCTTCCACAACATCATAAATAATATATTTACTAGCTACGATAAATTTATCACAATGTGTTTGTAGTATCCTTCTATCCCAAAATATTTGTATATATCAATCACCCTGTTTGGGATATAAAATTGATTAATATCATCATTATTTGAAGTATCCACTAATATATACTCATGCAAAGTGATATGAACTATGATTGAGACTTTATTTTCCTAAAACGTAAAATTTATTTTATTTGTAATATGGATTATACTTCTATAGGTAATTCTACACAACCCTAATTTTTTCATTATGCTCTTTATTTTTCACGAATATATATTAGTATCATTTTTAAGGACTACCACTATAACATCAAATTAATCTATGGTGAATCTATTTACTAAATCCATGGTGATTGAAAGAGTAAAGGTATGTCTACTTAGAAGTAGTATAAATTCATAATAATGATAAATCAAATGGAAGTCATTCATGGAAAATTTATCCTTTTTCACCCCAATTGATGATATCAAGAATATATCCAAATAAGGAAAAAATATTGAGCTCTGTACATTTATTCAAACAAAATGTAAATAAATGGGAAAGGATAAATATTATTGATTGTTAACTCAAAGTGTTCAGTATAATCTATACAAAATATTCTTTAGAAAATTTTTATTCATTACAAAATTGAATAATAGCACCACATAGTGACACACTATGTTATATATATCAATTTTATTATTCTACATGATTATTTACTTCAATGTATGTTTTTAAACTAGAGAAATTTTATATGGATTAATTACAATTGGAGTAACACTATGTATGAGTTCAAATGATAACCAAAAAACATGATTTTGGGGAGGACTAGAAATTTCATTAACAAATACATCAACATAATCTAAAACAATGGGTATACCATCCATGATGATTTTATCTCTAACATTTTTATATAAATATACCTAATGGTTAGTTAGTATGGCCCATATAACAGAAGTAACATTCATTTAACATTAATATTCATCATACCACTAGAAGATAATAATTGATTGATCTTTAACAACAATACATATTTACCTTCCTTATTTAGTATTTAAAAATATATATATTATTAGTGAGAATACATGCCCAAAATAACATCACATTCAAACAATATGAGCTTGAAAGGGTTTTTAGGAGGTAAAACCCCAATATTATTATTATAGATGAGGTATATACATAAAATATGATTATCACAAAATTAAGAGATTTTATAACTAAATGAACATATAAACTTTGAGGTGAGAAATTGATACCCATAGGTAATTCCCTATATTTAATATAGTGGTTAGAGTAATAATTATTAATGAAATTATTTGATCTATAGTAAACGATCAATGTAAAAATCACCTTATCCGTCTCATAACCTACTATGAAAGTCATGACTAGTAGATATATTCATTTCTCCATTACATTTAGTCATTTGGGGGGGGGGTTATTTTCCTTACTAGACCTAGTATTAGGCTATTAAGATAAAAAATTCACAAACATCATACATCTAAAGAAAAATAGTGTTATTGGGGTATTTTGTTTAGATTTATCTCTATTCATTTCATGGAATGACTTTTTCATATCAATGGAAAAAACATCTTCATTGATATGTATCCTAGAAATGAATAATATTCTTTTTCTTTTTAGGATATTAATAAAGTTCACATTCCCACATTTTATTCTTTATATTGTTTGGAACATAATATCCCCCCATATGGCATGCCACTATGGAATCCATGAAACACTATATTCTTATTCTTTTAATCAATAACAATATTAGTTTTATTTTCCATTTTGACTATGAGTACACACCAAATGATTTATTTATAGATCTTGTAGTACCTTATGGAATATAATACTCCTATACATGGTTTAAAATGACTTATGAATCAATATATCATTCTTTCTGGTCCCAAGATTAAACTATATGTAGTCCATGAAATATTTTTAATGTTTTCAACATATCTAAATAATGATTCATAATCCTTCAAATTAAAAATTAGAAATTATCAATCTATTTTATTATGAAGTTTTCATTGAAACTATGTATTGTGGAATACCCCATTAAACTATTCTATTTCCATATATATGATTTCATTAACATTATTTCATTTTATTTTATGATTCCATCATTAAATTATATCTTACCTCAAGTGATAGACTTATCTAAAATAAATCATAGTGTTTGATTACTATAGAATATATATTATCATTTCTATAGTATGGATTTATTTTTTTTTCAATTTTTGGATCTTGATACAAAAATTAACATATTTTATAGTTTTAAATAATTAAATAAAATTAATTTTACTCCATACATGGTGAATTAAAAAGTTATATATGTTAGACAATACCTCCCATAACTAGAGAAATTTTAGTGAAAAAGGTTGAATGATATTCTATTCCACTACTAAGACAATTTTTTTATCATGAGTATAGTCTTTCCATTGGTTATAATCATTTTTGTTCACGGGAATGCATCATGTGCATTACCTTGAATAAACCCAAAATAAATTGTTTAAATATATTTCAATTATAATCATATTTAATAAGCATATATTTTTTGAAATTATTCCTGCGATGACCAAATTTATGAGAGATTCCTATCAACCAATAAAACATAATGACTAATGTAGTCCATCAAGGGTATTAATCTATTCAACGACTTCTTAATTTTAGAAAATATTATTAAAATTAAACAAATCACATCCATCAACAGTTCCAATTTATCTGTATATCATTTGGGCAACTCAACATAAACTAGTGATGGTTAGGTTAATATAAATCCACCCCTATTTTTCTTTTTTAACCATAAATTCATTTCAACCAAAACTATAACAACTTTTACTTACCATAACATGAATATTTATTTTTGGAAAAAATAGAATCTTTACGTTGCCCAGTGATTAGTATGTTTTTTCTAAACATTAAAAAAACCAAGGTTATTTAAGGATATTTAAAAATCACTCTCTCCAATAATCACTAAACACTTATCTGATGGAAAATAATGATACCCATGAATAACATACATACATTAGACAATTTTATTAATATACTAATTTTGTAAGATGACATTAACATCCCAAGAACAATAATTTTTCATTCAATTTATAGACAAGAATTTTTTTTAAATGATCATAAAATCTATGTCATTTCACATCATTGTATTACACCTTAAAAAATATATAATATAGAACCACAATCAATAATTGGGGAAGGGGATCATAAGAAACTGTGACTGTAGATTATCAAAAAATATAAACATTCAATATTTAATCAAATTTAAAAAGTGGGTAAAATGGTACTCAAACATAATCATTACATATGTAATTTCTATATAATCAATTAAATAACACTAATCCTAGGTTACAATATATAGAACTGTTATACCAATAGAAAAAAAATTATTTAATGGAATAATTAATAATTAATAATGTTTCCTGAGAACATATCATAAACATTGGATGTATTCATAAGAATAAATTTATAATTTGTCGATATTTAATTAATATTATCATATTCAATCATTATGGCAAGGGTGTGACATCAATTCCTTGTATAATTTAACTGGAACTCAAAATTAAGTACACATAAAATCATATCAACATAAAACAGGTCTTCACATACTCTTGTTAAACTGAAATATGATAAATAATATAATTGATATTTTATATGTAATCCTTAATCACCCAATTAATTATAAGTTAATAAATGAATTACACATTGCAGAATATATTTATATGTATTCTACAGTATCCTGAAAACAAAAACACTTTTTTCATCGCATTACATATTGAAATAAATAATGGATTAATTAATATAGTGTGATCATAATAATAAGAACTATAGAGAATGAATAAGCATGTTACTATTGGATAATATGCCAAGTGATGATTTTTAAAAAACAATTGATGATGTCTTGGATATAATTATATATAAAATATCAATGAATCATTTAAGGGGAAAATACGATTTTTATTTAAAAATGACTTTCTTAAAATGAAAAAATTCCATATATGATATATAAAATAATTTATATGAAAATAAATAAGGAAAATTTAAATGATTCAACACTAAAATGAATAATTATATTGATTGGAATATATTTTCATTTTGAATCACTTAAACATGTACATTTTTTCATCATTTATTTAAAAAACTAAAATATAATTATTCAGAAAAGGATTCATCAAAAAAGATCCTTTTAAAAATATAATAATTAATTATATGTTAATGAAGATGCAAAATATAAAAAAATTCATGAAAATTTTAGATATTAAATAAAAAAAATTCAATTGTATATAAATGTAAAAATCATTATTGGATGATGTAGAGAGAATATTAACTTATCGTTTTAAAAAATTGATTAGGTTAAGAACCAAAAAGAGGAAAATAATATCATTACATGAAAATTTCAAGAATATTTAGAGTATGAGAAAATATATTTGCTTTAAATAATCATACTAATAAAATTTCCCTCAATTGAAATTTAACATAAAAAATATTAAATATAATTGTAACTGCATCATATTTCTCTTACTTTAAGGGTTTTCTAACATTTTTTGTTTAATCCTCCTATATAATAAATATAGATTCATTTTAAATATATTCCAGAACCATATTAATAAAAAACATACTTAATATTATTACTTATAAAAACATATCAAATATTTAATAATAACTCATTATTAAATTCGTTAATCCATATGTTTTATGTTATGTTTGTCATGCCAATTTTTATCTGGTTGTTTTGAGGATTAATCCTTGATCATGTTACCATAATGTCTATAATTTAAATAATTT
Organism: Viscum album; assembly: GCA_963277665.1. Lineage (NCBI taxonomy): Eukaryota > Viridiplantae > Streptophyta > Magnoliopsida > Santalales > Viscaceae > Viscum > Viscum album. Next base: position 890,440,144 of record OY728135.1, read on the forward strand.
AATTCATATAATATTCAACAAATTTATTCACTATCATAACTATTCATATTATGTGGTGATAATAAAAAATTACATCACTTAATTGAGATGATAATCAATATATACACACATGTGATGATTACTTTTTCCAATAGTTGAAAAAAATAGAGCTAAAAATTAATTCGACTAAATAGAATTATTATTATATCATAATTATAATTTATATTCATAAGATATTTCCATATTAAAATCCATTTAATTGGGGAAAAATTAATCACATCACCATGTGGGGTGATAGTTTAAACATATTCACAAGTGAAATTTTTGTTTCAAGATAGATGAGAATGTAAGAATTATGACAAGATAATACAATTAATGAGTAATATTTTTTTTTAAAATTCATATAATGAATTTAAATATATCATTATAATTAACCAATAATTATACTTTTCAAAATGAATCTATTCTTTATGTGGTGGAGGTACCCACACTTACAAATGAGTGATACATTCATTTCTTTTTAAATAAAATGGAGGTGTAAAATTGTTTCTCTATTATCATACAAATAGATCAGTATATTTTTTATTCTTAATTTATTATTTTATAATGGATACCATTATATTCCATGTTTTTGAAATGGAAATAATATTGAATGTACACGATTATGGGTAATACAACTTTATTAAGAAACCACCTTTTTTATAGCTTCAGCATTGAAGGTTGTTTTTATTATTAAAAAAAGGTAAAATATGTTGTAGGAATGAATTCCATGTACCTATTTTGGAAGTTATATTCTAATATAATATTTTTTTATGTTTTATTATGAGAGGATATGTGATGTTGTTTTATATTTTAGGGAGGCCACACAATTTTGAATTTTAAAATCATTAAAATATATTAAAGTATTAATCAATCCATGATGATCCAAATTGGATCAATTTATAATATTGGATGATAAAAACCTGTATAATATTCCTCCCATAGTATGTTGACAAGATTTATTTTCATTATAACACTCTATCTCTTCAGTTTGACCCCTCATTATAATATTTTAATCTTTACCGTAATAATAAAAAGTTTCTTATATTACTATACATATTGAAAAAAAAATAAAGTAAAAATTATTATATAATATTAATTATTTTTAATTAAATTATATATTCAATTTTTAGTTATTATTTATTTATATGTGGTTGGAATTCATTAATAGAAAATATAGAAAATATGATGAAAATTATCCTTCGAGAGAAATGTGTTTTATGTATAAAAATATTCTTGTCAAAATATTCAGATTAATGATGAATCAAATGATGTATGTTTTTTAGAAAAATAATAAACTATTTAAAACAAAAAATAAATTAAAAATACAATTGGATTATATATAATTGTGAATTTGAAAAAACATTTTTCCATAAAATAAATATTTTTTAGTATTGAATTAATAATTGATTATTTCATAAAATTTAAAAAATATAATCATGATATAATTTTGATATTATGACTCATAAAATTAAACAATATTATATAATATATTTTTTATATGTTTTTGAATTTTTTTTAAAAAAATACCACATAAATCAAATAAATTCATTTTTTGAGGAAAACGTATATTTGAAGAATAAAATGAATTCACTAACAATGAAATGCAAAATTATTATAAATTTATATATTAAATTGTTTTTCCATGAACCGTTATATATTTGTCATAAATTTTTATTACTTTTAATACCCTCTAATTAAAATAATACTTCATAATTGTAATCTATATCATTGAAGATTTGGACTTAGGTTTTTGAGTATTTATACCAATCAAATTCATCAAATATTTGTTTATGTAATATATATTTAAATATTTTAAATGATTCATGAAATTTATATAAAAAATAATAATAATTAGATTTAATAAAACTAAATTTCATATTGTAATGATATTATAGAATTTATTTTATAGTAGGAAATTTATTTCATTTTTCATCCTTTGTATCATTTGATTCGACTTATATTCTTTATAATTCAAAAATTATTTTTTATATTATTTATTCATTATAAAAAATATTATTATGTTCATTAATTATTTATATAATTATATTTATAACCAATATAATCATATATTATATGAAATTATATTTTAATATCATTAATAAATAATTAAATTTTAAGTGCACACATGATTAATTTCAATTATTCTTGTGTATGTATGTAATTTTTATGTAACTATCCATTCCCCATTCCATTTTTATTCTTGGATTCCTCATTACAATCATATCTATAGAATTTATTATCCATTAGTATGGATTGGAACATATCTATTGTTGTTATTTTATGAAAAGGAATATTGATTGATTGTGAAAATGCACAATTCATTATTATCAATATGATGTTGTTTTTTACATTAAATATGGGATGTGGTATTGCAATATTTTATGGATTAATTGGTTTAATGGATAATTTTAATGCATGGAACATAATGGTCAATATACATTAAACTATATATCAACTATATGTGTTCTATGTTGTAATATTTAGTTAATGCTATTATTATAGATAAAACATAATTTAAAATACAATACTATTAATATTATCCATCGTATATTAATTTCAATTGATTGTTTTATTTTGACGATGAAATTAATTTTTCAGCCAACTTAACATTAAACTAAAAAATCATTATGAATTGTTTAATTTATTTTAATATAATATTTCTTATTTACATTAGATTAATTCAAAGAACGAATTCCTATTGGAATGTCAACTGAAAGAAATTTTTTTACATCTATTTTACAAATCACCAAGATATTATCAAAATTTATGTTATACCCATTTTACAATTGAATTATTTATTTAACAATTATTATGTTAAGTTAATCTATGATTTATATATATTTTATTTTATTTTTTTATATTAAAATTGAATTACTAATATAAATAAAAGTATTTGATTTCAATCTAATATAAAAATAAATTTGATATATATTAGAGGATTTTAGAAACAATTTGAACATATAATATTTTTTGTGTATATTACACATATATGAGGTTACAAATAATTAAATTGAAATATAAATGGTTTATTGATTGAAGTTTTAATAAAGGATCAAAACATCAATAGTTCTTAAATTTATTAATATTTATTTATTTAATAGGATGCAATGCATCATATGATATTATCATTTAACACATCTTTTTGGGGATCCCAAAATTTTGGATTTATGGACCTAAACTCTTTTTTCAGAGTTCTCTATCACATCTCTCATGATGGATTCTGGGGTTTCACTTTTAAAAAATATGTTTTGGCTATATGGTATATATAATTGACATTATATAAATCTAGAATGATATTTATTTATTTTTTATCTTTTCATAGGTTTATATTTTGATTTAGTGGATCCCTTTTGTGTTTTATTTTATATTTTAAGTTTCAAAACACTATTTTTAGTTTTAATTGTCTTTTCTAGGAGGATGGTTATTATTCTCATAGTTTGGTTCTTATTTGGAGAGACCGTGTTTTTTGTCCCTTTTTTCATAACCCACCACATTTGAAACTAATATTTACCCATCATGGTTGTATGTAATATATTTTTTGATGTAAATGTGGATTCATTAGTTAAATTATTTCTTCCATGTTGATGTTATATCCAATTTCAGTGTTTTGTGTTCATGTGTTTAGGTTTATATCTTCTTATTACATCAATCACTCTACTTTTCGAGCTCATCAAATATGATTTCATCATGCCATGTGTGTTTGGGGTCAAAAAGGATTAGGAAATTATTGTTCATATTTTTTATTAATAGTATGGAAATAATGTGATTATTGATTAGGGTTCCAAAAGTAATGATTTTCACAAATAGTTTTTTAGTTTGACTATGAAATCATGTTTTGTACATACATTTTTTTTCATGATTGTACATTGTTAAAGAGAATCATCAGTTATATTATTAGTGCACTTCATGTGTTCTATTGTTGATAATTCAATTCATTGTTCATAATTTTCATTCAAAACTTATTAGATTATCTATTATTTTATATACATTTAGTAATATTATTATACAGAATATATTTAAGGGTTTTCATTTTTTATGATTCATTTAAAACATAGTGATATCTTATAATGAAGAAATTGTGCTCCCAGATGATTACGAGTTAGGATGTTTATTTGATGTTTGACAGCGTTGATGGTTTTTTATTTGTATTTATAGCTTGTTAATGTATTTTATAAACATATATTAAATGGATACTAGCTGATCATAACAACTTCACAATTTTTTCACTATTGTTTGAAAATTAATTGATTGGAAAACTAATATGGGGATGGAGTGAATTAATATTCCTCTTTTTTTTTACTTGTTTCATTCTTTTGAAATCAAACACTTCATTTCGTGACGGTTCTCAATCAACAATATGGATTTTATTAACAATTACATATTAATATAAATATTAAATAATATAATGAAACAAATATTAACTGGTATCCAAACACATTAATACTATATTCCATATTTTTTAGTTTCCCCCAAAATGGATTAGTCAAATACATTACAGACACATTTTCATCACTGAGTCTATATTAGTTATGCACAATTTCTAAAATCAAAATGATATCCAATTTCTTTAAAATTAATATGATCCATGAATTGTATAATTAATGTGGAGATCAATTCATAATTTAATGATATTCATCCCCCTTCAATAGAGGGATAATTTTTTTTATATATACACATTCTACAAAATCATGAACAATCGTTCAATGTGGATGTTGGAAAAAAAATATCCACCGATTTATCATTGGTTTGGGTCTTCTAATTTTTAATGATATAAAGGTTATCTTGTCATCTCTTCTACATGAATGACTCCAAGAATCACCTCGCCCATTTTATTTAATATATTCATAGAAACTTCCAATCTTTTTTCTATTCATTATTTCTCTCACTTCTCATGTTTTCTACCATCCTAGGAAAAGTTGGGAGCCCATCATCGAGTTAAAAGACATCCATCATAACCATGTTGAGATATAAAATCTAACAATAAAACATCTATAGGCCACATCATTATCTTTATAAATATCAAGACAATACTACTACAATGATACTTCTCCTGGGTCGTACCTCTCTTCATGCAGTGTAGATTTAATACCTGTGTAATCTACTAAAATAAATGGTATATAATCTAAATATTTAAACTAAAATCATATTATAAACCAAGGCTATTAGTTAAATAACTTTTCAATATACTTTTTGAGAATCACCATTATTTTTAATCTTGATATTGACACATCACAAATATTAGCAATCTTAACAAAAACATTATTCACAATTGATTGAATTTTTTTACATAAAAAATTTAAAAACCAACAAGTTTGATAATCAATTTATATAAGTACATCAGTAAGAACCTTATGTTGAACATGGAATCCATCGATCACTAACATAGGTGTTAGGTATTTTGTTTTTTTCATTCTAAATTGCATAACATGAAAATGATTTCATGTTATTCATATATTCCATCAGCACTGAACAACCATGTTAGGATTCTTAATTTATCATTGTCAGATATCACAACCACAATTTCATTCCCAAAAATAATGGAAAGGACCAATTTAACCTTCTAAAAGTGTAATTTATCCATTCATTGAATCATTGTGACCATGACCTCCATTGTTCCCTTTGTGGTCTTAATCATGTTGAATAGGTGAACCAAATGTTTTTCCCAGAGACTAAAAATAATAACCCTTATCAAAATACCCATTTTGGGAACATTAACAACCCTATTACCTCGTATGGGGCCATATTTCACATAATTATATTATATTAAGGAAACACCATGTTTTATTACGTATATCATAAACCACATAAATATTAAACTACAAACTAAATATTGTTAATAAGTTCACTATTCAAATTTTGAATATTATCACTTTAAAAAAACAATTTTCTAACCCAATCAATAGAATTAATTTTAAATTATTTGTACCCACATTTTTTTTAAATATGAAATCTTGAATCTCATATATGGAATTATAATTTTCAAATTTGGTAAATATTCACCTTTCATTTTTAGAAAATATAAATAGTGATCTTACTAAAATTAATACCAATGTTAAGGGTAAATTGTGTAAATAAGTTAAAAAATAATATAATAAATATTATAAAATGACAATAAAACCTGAAGAAATATTATTGGATGGGTATTTTTTATCCATAAGAGTTATTGGATAAATTTTGTGACAATTTATGTCTATTTCGTTGAAAGTGTTGTTGGGGATGGTTTCCTAGGAAAAACAATGTGTGCATTGATCACATGTATATTTGATGTGTCGAATATTAATAAATATTATTATTGCATAATTTTTTTGTTCTGTATGTCTCTAATGTAATGATTTCCATGATTATATATATCTTTGATAACGTCATAGAAGCTCCCCACTATAATGAGGACATTGATGTACTATCATGATTTTCTAAAATTATGTTCTGGGGATGGATGACATACTATGATTCAAAAAATATTACATATAATGACATGTGTTAACACTCAGAAGTATATGAGGCTTCTTCTTATAATGATCTCACATAGTAATCTAAAATATTAGAGATTATATGAACATACCTAATAGTAATAATTCCAAATGTTTTAGTGTCCTCGGATATTCCTATTTACGAGCATATGTGATGGTCCTTATCAATTATGATTATTTTGGTTTCATCTCACTTATAGAGTATAGAAATGTATTTCATAAACCATGAAAATAATTTTTTAGGGTTATTTTGAATATGATGGTTCCATCAAGAGTGAAAGACCATTAATTAATAAGTCGATGAAGGATTTTCCATTCCATCTTTATGGAAGCTGATATCTTAGACCTTTGATTTGAATAGAACTGTTGTATGAAATTTCAGGACCATGGTGTAATGACTTGTTTATTTATGATTCTAAATGAAATAAATATTGAGGATATAGGTTGGTGACACATATGTACAACATGATTGATGAGACATTGTGAAAAGGGGGTTATATTTCAAAATTATTGTTCAAATGTAGTTTTCGATGTTGCCACATTAATATGTTTCCCATGGTTCCCTTACTTGTTTCTTGAAATTATATTTTTATATTATACATTATCACCTATTTCCAATGAGAAAGCATCCTAGTGTGTAACACAATCTGTGTTTCCATTGATATCAATTGTATTTAAATTTTGTTTAATTAATTGAATAAATATTATTCCCTTGTAAATGGAATAATTTTTTTGATGATACATTTATCAAATAAAATAAAAAAATATATACTCATTAGATTTTGAATAAAATATTAATTTATATATTTAATATTTTTAAAAATATTTACTCAATAGATTTTGAATAAAATATGTATCAGCAAATGAAATATTTTTTTTTTGAATAAATGATAGAAGAGTTCGAGTGGACCAATATTTAGACCGGTGGAAAATATTATTGAAAAAGAAAGTTATATAATATTTTTTATTTAGAAAGATGGCATACACCAAAAAATAATAAATATATAAATATTATAAAACATCCTAAAATTTATTAAATTCATTAAATGTTATTTAGTTCTTGGTATGAAATGAAATAATATTTTAAATAAAATCTCACCTCATTAAATAGGTAGCTTTGTCTATTGTTTTGAACATCCAGGTTTAGAATATAATATTTTTTTACTCATTGGAATATCCCAAAACAACTCTTTTGTCCCTCTCAAGAATGATATGTACATGATATATTTCGTCTTGACCAATGAATTTGTGGTCGACAATGACAAATGCAAGGGAATTGACTCTCATTCTAGCACGAGGAGATTGTGTGGTGTCTCTTGGAGATAATATGAGAACATGTGGTTCACCGCTAAAGGGATTCAATCAATAGATAATCATAGGGAAATTAAGATAATCTAGAAAGTTATTTAGAGATGATCAATATTCACCAACAAATAAATTTCCTATGCCCGTGATTTTATTTTTTCAAATAATAATTAAATTAAATATATATTTCACATTGAAGATCTTCACATGTGGATTTATGAAATGATTTCTAAAAGCAATTTTAATGCATCACCCACAACTGAACGCTTCCACTGTTCCCAGAACAATAATGTTGTATAAGAGCGGTCATGTTTAAATTTATAATTGTGTTTTTTTATCTCTGTAAAATTTTGGTTATATTTTTATTTCACATTATTTATTTATTTATTTATTTATTTATTATTATCATGTTATTAAGAATATTAATCATGTTCTTATAATATTCTATATTTTTAGTAGTTTAAGAAAAGATGATGAATGTTTTTAGATTTTATGTGGAAGTACCAAATCATTGGACAATAAATTGGGGCACCTGGTGTGCAACTTGAGGACATGTCTTATACCCATGAGCATTGTATCTAGATGCATCGAGAAATTAATTACTTGTAGATATTTTATTGGACATAGTTTGGTAACAGGGAAATCTTTTCCCCTGGTAATAGATTTAAGGTGTGTAGCTAGCATATACAGAACAGGTAGTCCGACCAAGTTAACATGATGAATCCCAAAGCATATAGCTTATATATAATGAAAATGAGATACATGGAGTGTTGTTGCATATACACAATGTGTGGTCACACATCAATAGAAAAATTAAAATTACATTAAACTTGAATATTATATCAATAAAACCTTATATTATTATTTTGAACATTGTTTTTTATTTGAGACATCATTAATGGTTTGATAGAATTTTAAATTCTCAGTTAAATTATTGAAATTAATATGTCATTGTTGGTTCTACCATTTATTTCTCATGATTGTCATTAATGATGAGTATCTACAAATAAGATCTTATATTCATTAAAAATTAATGGAAGTTAATTAATTAATTATTATAATCACTTTTATCTTAAATAACAAAACAATGAATAATAAAATGAATGAAAGACATTTACTTTTGCATATTTGTTGCACGTTTGACCATTCATAACCTAGACCAGCTATTGTGCATGTGTTTTCTAATTTTATTTTATTTATTTTTTAATCTTCTAATTATTTAATATTAAATTAAATTATGTATTATGGTTCATCCCTCCATCCATTATTATATTATACCTACATGTCTTCGGGTATTTTTGTAATATATTCTGACCAATCCATTACTTCTGAACACATCAATGTGAGTAATAAATATTTCTATTTAATGGAAAATTATAAGGTGTTTGGTGGAAGTATAGGACATGAATGTAATGATTCCATCCTAGGTGATACATAGGTGGACAACTAGAATGTTTCATACCATCCTACGGTTGAAAATAAGAGTTATTTCCACTATGTAAAAGATTGAATTTATATCATATGATTAAATCAACTAGTTGATAATGCTCATGAGTCTATCATTTAATTATGTATTTATTTATGCATATACAATTATTTATCTAAATGATGCAAGTCCACAGTCACATAAATAAATTAATTAATGTGAAATGATAGAAATTAAATAAACTAATTATGAATAAATATTATCAAACATGGTTAATTAATTAATTTACATTCACATAATATTAACAAAATTTTTGAAGGATAAGACAAGATAAAATTTATATGCAATAAATTGAAATATAGGAATTGAATATTATATAAGACTATTCATCCCATTACATGATTGGAAATGAATATATATAATCAGTTGTAATACGTGGATAATGTATAGAATCCTAATTTTATCGGGCAGTTACAAAGATAGTTTTAGGTTTAAATAACTAAAATTTAAGTTATCTAATCGTCCAAATTATTTTCAGATCAAATTTAGAGGAAGCTATAGATGATGTCCATGTCAGGATTTCATTGTAGGGGAATCCACTCAACAGATCATGTACCTGAAAATACATAGTTTTCAAGGCCACCTACCTAATTAAATTATTATGGTTTTCATGAAAGCATAGTGAATAATTAGAAAATGTAATGGGGTTCATTTCCATAAAAATGATAAAGAAACAATAAATATTGAGATTAATGGAGAAAGAAATTTGGACATTGTAAACTAGTGTGATATTTAATAAATAAATAAATAAACATATAATTTATTTATTTCACTTATTTTGTAATAATTAAATGTACTAATTTTCTACTATTTTTAATTATAGAATAAAATTAAAATTTTATCATCCACACTTTCTCTATGATGTATATTGGAGAATGAAAAACATAAAACATGGATTAACTTCCACGAGTGGCTTAGATTCCTTCGAGTTGTGCTACACTATCAATGAAAATCTTATTTGATAGATTCTACAATATCTGATCCACATACTAAATAGGCATGTTATACATACATCCATGTCTATGATCAAATCATTGTAACATTGTTGACATTTACTTTTTTCTTAATTTATAATTTTCTAGTGAACTAATTACATCTCACAAAAACATGGATGTGCATATCATGCTTGATAACCTTCGTTGTATTTAAAAGGATATATATATATACAGGAACAGTTTTCGACATCCAAGGTTTTATTATAGAGATTGAATGGATAGGTTACCATAGTTTGGCCTAAAATAATCAAGATATATAGCTACATTCAATACATAGAGGTCCCAGAGTTTAACAACCCCAAATAACTAGGAACCGAACACATTCTAGAATCACTATCTCATAACATATACAACTTTTTTGTGAATGTTAATATGAAAAACATTGTGAACCATCTTCCAGAAATCCTTGATCTTCTTCACCAAGTGGATAAGGATATATAAAGTATAGATCATACCACCTTATGAGGACCTAATGTAGTGGGAATGATAATATATTTAATCTCAAATATTCTTCACACCCCTATATGAAGTGGAGGATAAAGGATAATATAAGGGAACGTAATATTTTCAGTTTCACATATGGAATGAAGGGCCACTAGATGAACAACTGTAACTATAAAAAACAAGTGGGGATCTTATTTTTCATTTGATATCAAGTAAAATTTAACAATTTCATAAAATGTTTTGTTATATAATGGTTTTAGTTCTCACATAAGTATTCAAATACAGAAACCTATTAGATTCATAATGATTGACAAATGAGAGGTAGATATTCTGGCATCCAATAAAGCTAAACTTGATGTTATAGCTATCCAAGACTACATCCTCACATTAGGGACTAGAATGATCTTTGTGTTATATGGTTTTTGTAATGTTTCATCTGTTACTATGAAAATTATTTTCATATCTATACATGACATTGATGGATTTATTTTCAAATTTGGGAATACATTATTCTTCTTTTATAAATATAGAAGACTTTATGGTATGAATAACATAAATAATGGTCATTATGTTTTGGATTAATTGAAACAAATAGTGGAAATAAATTACTGAGTTACATCACATAACCCATACCACACCCAACATTTGAATCATCGACTATGTCATAAAAATGAAATTTGATTTACTAAATTACATCAAGAAGGATATTTAGATTCATTTGAATAAAACCCACTTGTTCTATACCATGAATGTTTATATGGAATAATGACGTAATCCCCATTTGTTATAAAGGTTAAAGGGTTAAAGATAATCTTGATGTAGTTCATACTGATGTGTGTGGATCATTTATTATTTAAGCAAGGGGTGGGTACTAATACATCAAAACTTTTAATGATGATTTTGGTATATATGGATATGTTTATTTAATGAGGTATATAAGTAAGAATTTGTTGATAAATTCAAGGAATACATAAGTGAAGTTGAGTAACAGCCTGGTATAAATATTAAGATACTTCACTCCGATCATGGTGGGGAATATCATAATCAAGGCGTCTTTGATTATTTAAGAGATATTGGGATTTTATCACTACCCATTGGTCTTTATAAGCTACAATGAAATGTTGTAAGAGAATTAAGGAACCACTGCTTCTTGGACATGGTGAGATATGTGATTAGTCATGTTAGTTTTTGATTATATTTTAGGGATACACATAAAAACAAAAACATACATACTAAATCGAATGACAAATAATGCAATAGAAGGATACCATACTTAATATGGAATGAAAAAAACCAAGTTTTTTTTATATACATGTGTGGGGTTTTTAATAATTTTTAATGCCTCTTCAAGTAGAAAACAATCACCTAGAGGTACAAGGTCTATATTTATTATATATATGAATGGAAAAATGGTATACTACCGATATAATCCTAATGAGAAAAAACTATTTTGGTTGATAGGTGTGGCACATTTATGTAGGATGATCATATAATTAAAAAAGATAGTGGGAGAGAGATAAAATTTGATGATTTCATGCCTCATGATAAACAATGGTTTGTAAATTAACAAATTACACACATCCACATGGAATAAGAATTTATTCTAGATACATAATTAACACTTAGGGGAACTATAGATGTTAGAGAACTAGAACATTATGGTTTCTGGTCACTGAGGATAGTGACTCTTTATTAGTTGATAATAATGATCATATAACCTACATAGAATAATTAAGTGGAACGTATGTTTCTAAGTTGAAATAAAACATGGATTATAAAATTTATTCAATGTAACTAGACCATTTTTATATTTTGGTATACTAATCACGTTATTGAGCACCAAATTTTTTTTGTTTAGCTGTTACTTGAATTTTAGCAGTATAGCGGGAACCCTAGGTTGTCTATCATTGGTAACATGAATAATTAATTTTAGAAGAAATATTTTATTAATAAAAAGGGAATGTGGATTTTGAAAACATTGTGTTTGACTATTTAATAAGTCAAAATAAAATGTAAGGTGATAAAACAAATGATAAATTAACATTACTAATTAAGCATGATCAACCAAGGGAAATCTCAGGATGCTCATCCTTCATCCCTTCTAATAAATGTTATAGATATCTTTATCCATGGTTTTTAACACCTAGAATCAGAATACTACTTAACTTATAATATGATAATTGTATGGTTTTAGTTGGAAATACACTATGATTCACCGAACACCACCCATGATTTAGTGATTTGTGTTCAACTCCATAACTGAAACCCAAAAAGAAACACAAATAACACTCGATTAACATTCAAGGATTGTATTTTACTTTTTTGTTATGCAAGGAAATAAATATTCATGGCCTTGACAGTATTTTTAATAGTTCAATTGACCAATATGAACATAAAAAACACCACAATTGAAAGTGGGAAGAAGAAGAAGTGTATGGTGTGTAAAAAATAACATGAAGGGGTGCCACCAATCATGATCATATGAGTTCTGCATAACATACCAGTATATAAATAAATTAAATAATAACATAGTACAGTGGGAAAATACATAAAAAGGTGGAATTAATAACTTAATTCAAATATTACAATAAAAATCATGGGATTTACAACACTTCCGCTGGGTGATCACTAGGAGTATAGAACACCATTAAAATGGATTATGTTATAGAAAATGATTTAGTACTTACCATAGCCCCAAAACTGATATTAATGACTAGATAAATCCTTTGGGTCTCCAAAATTGAAGCACCATGAATCCTGGTCAAACATCTAAATGAGTTTCCTAAGGTTTCAATTTATAGGAAAAGTGGGAGATGGTTTTTGGTACACTTATGTAACGTCCCGGTTCCAGGTTCCACTCAACGGGTTCCCCAAAACCGGTTCACCACATGACCTCAAGTTCATTTCCCCAAATTCCAGAGGCTGTCAACTAGCAATGAGGGCCCAAGTCTGATAGTGGGGAAACTATGCCCTCATTTTTCCAAGTGTAGTGCAGTGGAATATAATATAAACATACAACAACAGTGGAAGAAATAAACCATACACATTTAATATAATAACTTCAAAAATAGATAACCAACCAGTTATATAAATATGATGCGACATGTCTCATGTTCTAAGAAAATTTCTAGAACTTATCACATAGCAATACAATACTATACATGGTACAAAAAAGAAAAAATGATACAACCAGTAGCATCGTGAGACTATGCCATGTCCCATGCTCCCCTACTCCTCAGTAGCACTCTAGTACCTATATAAGGAATCATTCCCTTATCTATAACTGCATAAACATAATATTTTTGGGTTGAAAAACATTACCCAAATAGGGAGTGAGAAATATATCTCAGTAGGAACCCACCAAAGGCTCGTGCCCAACTGGGTGTAAACATGCAACAATAGTGTGCAAAAGTAAAATGCAATAAACTAAGCAGTAATAAAAAGTAACTAACTTACCTGTTATATTTCCATTTAATTAATCATTTAATCCATTTAATAATATGAAATAAACATAGTGAATTCCTAATAAAGTAGTCACCGTCCTTAGACAAGAAAAACATCACCCTCATGTAATCAAAATCTCACCCTCAAGCATTGGCCTTAGGCGTAACAGAAATTTCCCCCAGGCGTAGGAAGTGTCTCCTTCAGGCACAGAAGTCAATACATCAAAAACAAAAGGTTTCCATCAGGAAAAATAGTATGTTTCCCTTAGGATAATACAGTCATGCCCTCAGGCTATAGTAAAACACCACCCTCAGTCATAAGTTATCGGGTCATGCTAAACATATAAACATGCAATTTTCATACAATTCCCCTCAAGAAAAAAAGTAATGCACAATTTAAACATGGCATACCCTCGGGTATCCTGGCCAAATGGATAAACAGAGGAACGCACTGGTGGGGTGGTCCTGGATCCAGGAACTGATCCCAAACAACACTTTTACCACTTTATTTAATCACTTATACACTTATAGGTAATAAAAAATATCCATAGCCTCAGCCACACAACACCCCAAATATGGTTTTGTAGCTCAAAAACACACAAAACACACGACACAACAAATTTGGGTTTGTAGCTAAAAAACACACAAAAAACACGACAGTTGGAAAACAAACACCAAGCCACCTACCATAAACACCCGCGTATGATATACATCAACGAAACCTTCTGAAACGTCCATGAATTCCATAGATCTAAGGTAAAATAATTCTCTCTTAAATGCAATTAACTATTATTAGGGGAAGAATTGGTAAGAACGATTAAAGAAGAGTGGAGCGCTTACCTGTGCGGTTCCAAAGAGATTTTCTGAGGTGGAAACAGATTCTAGATGTGTGCTCGGCGGATCTCCAAACTCGGGCCTTCCTCTCTCGGGCTCTCTTCCTATTTTAAGACTTCCCTGTGAATAGGGGAGGCTACTGCCCATTTTATGTAGAGAAAAAAAATTACACGGCATGTATTTCCAAGTACACGGCCAGTACTTCCCATTTTAAACTGTTCCTGTAATGGCTTCCAGCCAGCGTGTCACTATTCACCTACCGACATGACTACATGACTTGTCTTCAAGAGTACATGATGTGTGCTACCCCACAGCTGGCCACCGCCATACTATTCTCTTGATGACTGACTACACGGCACGTAAGGGACCACTACATGAAGTGTATTTAGTTCCTACACCCTTTATCACCGACATGGGAACATGCCCTATGTACTCATCCCACACGGCTAAAAGTACCCAGCATGTGGAAAAGTACACAACGTGTAATTTCCAAAATTAGGATTTTCTCAATTTTCCATATTTTCTTAAAAACTCTTAAGGAATTGTGAAAAAAAGAAACCCATACCTCAAAGATAAGAACCGGGTTATTACAAACTTCCCCCTTAAAGCAATACATCCTCGAATTTCCCTTCCAAGGGTGGAGAAGATAAAGTCGTGTACTACTCTATCCACTGAGCACGTGCATTGGTCTCCTGCTTCTAGGTTTCATCTTGCACTCAGCCATGCTGCCATAGCATCTGTATGAGAGGAACAGACTGGCCTCAGAGAACCTTTGTGCTCCTGTCAATGATACAAATCAGATGCTCCTCAATGGAATAATCTACCAGAAACTCAAACTCCTCGGGCTGAAGGATGTGAGATGGGTCTGAATGATTGTGGTGCAACTAAGATACATGGAAGACGTCGTGCATGGACTGATACCATTGAGGCAACAACAACCAATAGGAAATTGGCCCGACTCTCTATAGAATCTGAAATGGCCCCACATACCTTTGTGAAAGTTTACCCTGTATCCTGATCCACTTGTGTCACAGCCTCAGCGAAACATGTAAGAAAACCTCATCCCCGACCATGAACTCAAAAGGTTATCTCTAGCGATCAACATAAGATTTCTTACGAGACTGTGCGGTAGCCAACCACTTATGAATAAACTGGACCTGCTCAGAAGTCTCCTCCATGAGACGTGGTCACTATAAAGCTGCTTCACCTGCCTGTAACCAGCACAAGGGTGATCAGCATGTCCTACCATATAAAGCCTTGTATGATGCCATCTCAATAGTTTCTTGAAAACTATTGTTATAGGAAAAATCCTCTAGGGTTATATACTTCTCCCAAGAGCCCCCAAATCTAGGATGCATGCACACAACATGTCCTCAAGAACCTGTATCGTACACTATGATTGGCCATCTGTCCGAGGGTGGTATGTTGTGCTCAGATGCACCTGTGTACCTAGTGTCCTCTGAAAACTCTTCCAGAAACATGACGTAAAATGGGCATCCCTATCTGAACGATAGAACGAGGAACCCCAGGAAGACATAAGATCTCTTGGATATACAACATCCCCAGCTCGTCAACACCGAAGGTCTCCTTGATCAGAAAAAAGTGAGCTACCTTCGTGAGTCTGTCCAAAACAACCCACATGACATCATTGCCTCAAGGTGACCTTGGAAAAACAGTCACGAAGTCCATTGAGACATCATCCCATTTCATCTCCCAAATGGGTATCTTTTATAACATACTGGCTGGCCTCTGATGTTCTGCCTTCACCTGCTGAAAAGTGGAACACCTCTTAACAAAACCAGCTACCTCTCTCTTAATACTCAGCCACCATTACTGACCTCTCAACTCTCGGTACATCTTGGTAACCCCAGGATGAACTGCCCAATCTGAAGCATGAAACTCCCACATTAGATCCTCATATATATCCCCTAGAACCCATACTCGTCCATGGGAATGAAAAACCACCTCATTGCCTATTGTCCAAACAGGAGGAGGGTCCTCACATGCCACCGACTCCCATAGAACTAGGCCTTCGGAATTAGATAGTTGTTTCATCGTCACTCTATCTTGGAGGGTAGAAGTCGAAGCTTAAGAGGAATGATAAGACTGCCCCTGACTATACTGCACCTCTATATGTATCTCAGAGAACAAAGCCATATCTGTCCACTCACCACTGGCCTTCTGTACAGCTTATATCTGAGTCTTCCTGCTCAGTGCATTATCTATAGCATTACCTTTACCTGGTGTATAGGCTAGCTAAAAATTGAAGGACTGAAGGTATTCGACCCACCTTCGCTACCTCAGATTCAAGTCACTCTGAGTAAAAATATACTTCAGACATTTGTGGTTAGTGAAAACGACAAAATTTTCTCCCAATAGATAATTTCCCCAATAGCATAACGCATGTACAACTACAGCCAACTCGAGATCATGGATTGGGTAATTCCTCTCATTTTTCCTCAACTGCCGAGACATGTATGTAACAACTCGATTGCCCTACATCAACACTACTCCCATACCAATTCCAGATGCATCACAGTAAACGGTATAGATCTTCCCCTACTATGGGAGTGTCCGGAATGGTGCTGATGTTAACCTTCCCTTTCGGTCTTGAAAGGCCATCTCACAAGCTTCTGACCAAAAGAACTTCACATCCTTCTCAGTAAAACCCGTCAATGGTGCTGCTAAGCGAGAGAAGTCCTGTATGATGCATCTGTAGTAACCAGCCAGTCCCATGAAACTCTGTATCTCAAACACATTCATAGGATGCTCCCAGGAATCTACTACTCTCACCTTATCTGGGCCTACTGTAGCTCCTATCTCTGAGAAGATATGACTCAGGAAGTGAATCTGATACATCCAAAAATGGAACTTTGAGATCATAGCATATATGTGATTCCCTATTTGTTTACTAAATACGATCTCAAGATGGTTGGCATGTTCAGGTCGAGTGTGAGAGTACACCAATATATCATCCACAAATACTACCACAAAAGAATCCAGATAAGGATGGAACACATTATTCATCAGAGCCATGAAAACTGCTAGCGCGTTCGTCAGTCCAAACGACATAACTGTATAATCATATAGATCATACCTACTCCTAAATGCTATGATAGGAATATCTAATGGTCTCACATGTAGCTTATGATATACTGACCACAAGACAATTTTCGATAACACTCATGCTCCATGAAGTTGATCAAAAATATCTTCAATCCTCAGTAAAGGATATCGGTTCATGACCGTAAACTGGTTCAGCTTCCGATAATCCACACAGTGTCTGAGGGTACCATCCTCCATCTTTTCAAAAATGACCAGCAAACCCCAAGGAGATGTACTGGGTCGGATAAAACCTATTTCCTGTAACTCCTCGAAATTCTTCTTGAGCTCCTGCAACTCATGTGTGGAAATACTATAAGGAGGAATTGATACCGGTGCTGCTCCTGGCACAAGCTCGATAGAGAAATCCACCTCTCACTCTGGAGGTAGACATGAAAAGTCATCAAGGAAGACACCCCTGAAACGATCAACAACTGGAGGGAAATTCGTCTGAAAAGTCCCTTGATCATCCAAATATAAACTCACAATCTGGACCATGACTCCACCTCACCCACGATGCTCTGGTCCAGATCGACTTGCAAGAACATCCCACTCACCCTTGTATTGAAACATTCCACCCTCTGATGACGTGAAACTCACCATCCGACGATAGCAATCTTTAGAAGCTCGAAAGGGAACCAACCATTCCATCTCAAGAATGACGTCATAAGCTGTCATCTCTATGATATAGAGGTCCCAAAGAATGTGGCACCCACCAAACTCAATGGGGCACTACTTGCACTACCGCACACCAACCGTCCTAGTCCCCAATGAAGTGTCTAGCTTCATGATATCAGAATAAGTAGAAACACCAAGCCAAGGATCTCCACAATGAGTACAGATATGAAACTATGTGTAGCACCCATATCAAAAAGTACTAAAGATAAGACAAATTGTACTAGAATAGTACCTCCGACAGTAGAAGGTTAGGGATCCTGCTCTTGCGGGGTCTATTGCACTGCATATGCCTGCCCAGTGCTGTGGCCCTGCGACACAGCCCGGCTACCCTGAGCTGTCCTGCCCTACTGTCTCTGAGATCCTGGTGTCTGGCTACCATGGCCACGACCACCATCTCTACCTGCATGCCCTGACATATTCCAATTCCCTGACTGGTAAGAATCCACTGGTCTTGATCCCACATGTAGAGACTGTATAGAACCCCTCTCACTATCCACTAGTAGAAATGTCCTGCAAAAGCACTGTAGATGACCCATCTTACGGCAATCTCAACACTCAACTGGGTTATGTGTACAATGTGGTCTTATTTTCCCCTCTCTACCACACTAGTAGTACCTGATAAAGACACTTGAAGAAACATCATGGCTGGTACTATCATCCTGAGATAAATCCATCTATCTCTTCCACTTTCCAATAGAAATAGTACCATAACTGGTGTTAAACTGCCCTTTCCCACAACACCAGCTTCCCGCAGGTTCCTCCCTATAATAAGCTCCTGGTTCACAATTGCATTTACTAAAAGAAACCTAAAATCATTCACCAGTGCTCGGATGTCATAACGAAGACCATCCTCAAAACTTCTGGCTCTCAATGTCTCATCACCCACCAGTACGTGTGCAAAATGGTGAAACACTATGGAATGAGCAGAATAGTCCATCACCGACCTAGCGCCCGGCTCCAAAGTCATGAACTCTCAAGCTCTATCTTCCCACAGCGTCTCTGGAAGGAAGAAATCATTGAAGACTTCCTGAAAATATTCCCACGCAATGTCCCTGTGATGCTCTGACTGGGTGGTATCATCCCAACACCTCCTGGTGGAATCACGCAGCATATAAGTCAAGAGGATGACCCTCTGTAGTGGAGGCATCTCAACATGCTCGAAAATAATCTGCGTCGATCCTAGCCATGACTCCACAGCCTGCGGTCCACCATACCTAAAAAACTTTGGCAGATGCTACTGCTCGAAGATACGTGTCTACTCAGCCAATGATGTGGAAGCCGATGGTGCTCCGTAAAAGGTCTGCATGAACCGCATAAAGCCTTCACAGAATTGTGACTACACGCCTATGTCCGGTATAACGGCTAGTGTCCCATCTAGCTCTGTTGGGGGATCTACTGGTATCCCATGGCCCACTATCTCTAGTGTATACTCGTTGCCGCTCTCCTAGAAAACAACACATGGTCGTCTTGGCAGCATGACTGTACAATGTCAAAAACACTCCTAATATTCAAGATTATCAATGACTGAAAAGAAAGAAACCAAAACGGGAACCATAGGTAGAAGGCATTCAAAATTTGAAAAACAAGACTACACGACATGTAAAATGACTACACGGCGTGTACTTGACTTCCCTTCCCCTACCTGGGTCCTTCTGCATGGCTATGCCACACGACTCCTATTGGAACAAAACTACATGGCATGTATGTCATCTACACGGCGTGTATGGTGCTTTTTCCAACTGACCGTGTCTCTTGGGCAATAGCTGACTACTCGTATTGACACTACTCAGCGTGTTACACCTGCACACGGCATGTCAACAACCCTGTTTTCCCTAGCACACGGCAATGTCCACATGGTCTGTCCTCGGACAAGACTACACGGTGTGTCCCAAAGGTAAATGACGTGTACACGATGAGCTCCACCGACCCGTGTTGTTAGTTACACAGACGGACACACTGATCACCCTACATGGCTTGTTCGATATACACACGATGTGTGCTCGAAGAGATGTCACTGACCTGTGTTGTTAGTTACACGACTGGGTCGCTAATTCAAACTAAACATATTGTTCTATAATGGACACGATGTGTATGTCTTAAGGTTTCCTTTGCCCATGTTATTAGTTACACAGAGGACACCGTGTCAACACTACACAGCATGTTCGCCCCATGATCTTCCCTTCCCCGTGTCACCACCCACACGGTTTGTGACACAGGAAGAGACTACACGGTGTGTACTCTGGGTACACGGCGTGTACTCAAAAAGATTATTTTTCTTCCCAAATAGAAGAATGTAAACAGCATGTCTAATGTAATACACGACGTGTATACTGGGTTTCCAGATTGTATGCCTCAGAAACTTTTCTGGGACCTAGAAAACACTGAAAAAACAACACCTATGTGCCAAATTCTGATCTGTTAGTGTAGAGACCGGAAGCAGGACGTACATTGAAATTGCATTACTTTTGCTGAATACTTAGTACATAACAAAAACACACACAAGGACTATAATAGTTTAGTCTCTTTGGAAACTCAGAATATAAACTTCTAATCATGTTGAAAGAACTTTAACATCTCCCATAATGATTCTCCCCTTTGTGTTTCCTTACCTAAAACAATTCTTTTAATACTGGGGGAAAAGAAAACATAAAAAGGTTGAGCTCAAATTCTCAGTAAGGGTAAGCATAGATAAAATAAAACAAAAAAGTTACATTTGAATTTAAAAACATGAACATAATATTTAAACATCAAAATCTTGAGCAACGTCATAAAACATTGCAGTACGTAACGCATAGATCATAATTGATCATAAATCATGATGAAATAGAATATGAATAAAGAATGTAATTGTGGCATCCATTAAGCACATGTAATGATTTTTATAGTATACAAGACATTACTTCCATGACCATCTTAGTGGACAAAGTCCCTTTCTGAATCGAGTTCACTCCTCGTTTCAGTCCTCTAACACTGAACCAGATTAACTTACCGTTCCAGCCATGTTTATCTCATGAGATATAAATCTTTATCCAATGCATTTGAGGGAGATATAGGTCCCACCCATCTCATAATGAAATCATTCTTTCATGTTCCATAAAATCATAAATCATACATCATAGAATAACCCATGTAATAAAATGGGATTCTTAAACATCATGCCATCATAACATAATCCATAATCAGTTGATATCATTTCATCCTAAGAAAATTGAAACCATTTAAATCATAGATAAATTTTACTTGAAACATACACATATGAAATAATGTCATCTTAGATGGAAAATAGTTTTGACAAAACACTTGAAATGAATTCTTGAGGAAAATATCCATTCTTCTTTAAAGTAATTTTCCTTTCACAAAATTCCATGAAATTTTAAAAGATAAGGGTTTTGTAGAAAATAATCAAGCAATATTGTAGAGGAATATTCTTGAAAATGAGGCGTTATGAAATGGTAAAAATCTGTTCGTGCCGTATAAGTTAAAAATAACATTATCCTCATACTTTTGTCGAAAAAGTCAAAAAGTACCTTATATGGTAACCAAAGGAACGATTCCATTTGTACAATGTGGTATAAAGTCAATAAAGGGTAAAAATGACTTTAAACATTCATGGAAGAATAGTAAATATTTTATGAAATCATTTTTAGAAAACATGGTCATGGATGATAAACGTAACCCCAGTAAATACTTACGTATACGCAATCTCAGATAAAAATGAGATTGAAAATGTATCCCTTACCTTACGTCTGATATGCTTCGTATATATCCGAAACTCCTGTATAATGATTTAAATAATGTCATTGACTTATTACAAAATCTTATTCATTGTTATGATATCATATATGGTTCACTTATGATTTTATATTACCCATTCTTTTCTAAATTAATGTAAAATTAACGTTTTGGGTAAAATCGTTTCATTTGTCGTTCGTTTTTAACTTGTAATTAATCATATGATTACTTAGATCATGGTTACATAAATCCAAAATGTAAAACATGATTTATATATAATATATATTCAGAATATACATATATATAATAGATCGATAAATGGAAATAAATACACTGTTCATGGAGATGGTAGACCGTACGTACGCATGAACGTTATTTTCGTTTCCTTATTGAATTGAATGAATTAAGTAGATGAAATACATGTATATATACATAAATCCATTATAATTATTATGTCATATATTTCATGATTACTTATTATATATACTTTATAATCATTCAGGAATGGTTAATCATTGAGAATAAATCTCATCGAGTCGTGGAGACGGTTGTCCGTACGAACGCATGAGCGATGAAATCATTAACATGATCATGGAATTGTATTGAAGTATATGTATAATATTTCAGAATCAATATCAATTTTCAATAATCATATATAGTCATTATTTACACCATTATACCCATCCAAGTAAGGTAGTGGTGGAAAATATACTATACCATGGCGTGGAGACGGTATTCCGTACGTACACGCGCGCGGTGATTTCATTTTCCTTAGTGTGGATAGATGGTGAAATATGGTTGTTTAATACTTATAATAACATATCAGTATATGAGTGATACATATGTTATTACTTCATAATGAAACAACTAAAGAAGAAGAAGTGGAAGAAGAAATAAAGTTGAAAGAATTGGTAACGAACATTACCTCTTCTTTGAAGCGCCGCTTTGGGACCTCCTCTTAGGGCACTAAAATTGTTCTTCGAAGAAGACCAGGACCTCTATGATGTCTCTAGAGAAGTGGAGAGGATATATTGGCAGTGTTTGGCCAAGATTGAAGGCTCAAAGTGGTGTGATGAAGAGAGGGTGTAGGTGCCCTTTTATAAGGGAGGAGAGGGGCACCTTTGGAAAAACTAAAAATATTATTTTTTTATAAAGTCATATTCGGTTTTAGATAGCTCCAAATTGATTTATTTAGAAGCTAATGTGGAGATGGGTCGAAATACTCTCATCCAATAGAATTTATACAAGTTTAGGTTTCTATTTTAACCTTATCATTTAGATTTAACTTTAAGTTAAATAATTTTACTCTTACCTTGTCTTCTTGTTTTCTTACACTATAAGGTTAATAAAATTACTATAACAAGACAAACAAACCCCCAAGTTGTTTATTATTAATATAATAACCTTATCGAAGTAATTTGGCCAAACCTTAGATTTTTAGGAATAAAATATCAATTAATAATATAATATTTGTTTTAAAAACTATTTTATGTCAATTTTGACACTATTTAGTAATTGATCATAAAATAATGACTAGTTCGACCAATGTTAATTAAATCAATACTAACATGTCATTTTGACCTAGAAATTTAGTGGAATTCATAAAAAGTCTCAAATTACATTTATTTGTGTATTTATAACATCAATTATGTCAATATTTCAATAATAAGATAATTACTGCATCATCCTTGTGTCATAAATAACATAAATTATTGAATGTCTAAAAATTACAAATAAAATACCATTATGTAGGAAATCATTTTATCTATTTAATTAATATTTATAGTCGAATTTATCTTATTTATAACCCAATATTAAAAATGATTTACTTATTAAACTTTGATTTTAACTATTTTAACCCTTCTTTAAATAAATTAATATTAAATGTCCTAATCTAATCCAAGTGGGCCTAAATGACCATATTTTATTCCTAAGGTTGTTTATGGTCAAATGAAACTTATCCAATAGAATTAGTACATTTGTTAGGGTAATAATAATATCATTTTTACCCTTAATTACCATATTTACTTTTAACCGTGGTAAAAAAAGGTAAAAACTTACTATTCACCAAAAAATATTTTCATCTCATTGAACCAAATTATACTTACTAACACCAACCGTGTCTCTCAGATTTTTGAAATTCCACTCACAGAAGCGGTAAAAATAATTTTTATGAAAAAATCATTTTTTTAACTACCACTTAGTGGTTTCACTATTCATCAAAAAATGAAAGTATCCAGAAAAATACCAAAAATTAGGCCTAATCTATATTTGATATTATGAACTCAAAAATAATGTCTATTTTACCAAATTCAAAACATATCAGTTGCATTCATTAATTTAAAAATTAATTCCTGTCGTCAAAACAAATAGTGTGTTCTTAAGAGATAATAACTATCAAAAGATTGACACTTGTTTATGTCTGCTTTAAATTTGAATTCACATCCAATGACAAAAATTGTATTAAATAATAACAATATATTCTAAATATACTTTAAAACCACTCAAATAAATAATTTATCACTATTAATTATTCCTATTAAAAAGGTTGTTTTTAATTAAAATTTAGTAATTTTCACTATTCATAAGAAAATGAAAGTTATCCGAAAAGTACCAAAATTTCACCCGAAGCTAATTTCGATATTCTGAATCCAAAAATGAAGTCCATTTTGAAAAATAAAATTTTAAAAATTTCAAAAAGTGGTTATTACTATTCATAACGGCTAGTTTTAATAATATTTTAACAGCATATTGTTGTTTAGTGAAACTCGGTATTGTGTGCTACACATGCTATCGAAGAAGGTTGCGATTGCGTGTAATGCAAGGCAAGTCAAGGATGCGTGTTGTGCAAGCTCTTTTTGGTGTAGCATATAAAAAAAGACATTAATGAAATTAAAAATAATATTTTTCATAAAATCTCGAGGTGTTACATTCTACCCCAATTAAAATGAATTTCGCCCTCGAAATTCGGCAGGGTTATAAATGGTTTACTACTTGAAAGTTTATTTAATAGAAAACCACATCGTAAAAAAGAATACCAAAACCAATCTTTAAAAACAAAAGTATGAAACTTAACAGTTACCCAAATAAACTAATCACTAGGTTTCCACATAGGTGAAAATATGGATATAGAAGAGAAATATAACCATCATGTTCTGATGGAGAGTGGTAGAGAACATGGCTATGGAAAAGCTATCAATCACAAAGCCATAAATTTGTGATGATCTAAGGTACCATTTGATTCATCAGATATAAGAGCACTAGGACAACATTTTTCGTTTTCAAGATCATTTCCCTATAGTTGATTAAATTGGAATTAGAAGAAATACATTCGTGATTTTGGTATAGTCTCACAGTTGGTCATTATTTGGACAATTTCCACTTCATCTCGTAAAGAAATGAAGTTGAATTTGTCATTCATGATGTGTTAGTAGATCATGTGATAGAATTATGGGTCATTTCATCTGTCTCAAACAAAAGGTTGGAAAAGTTATCAATAAATAGATAAGTCCATCTATATTGAGGTTAATCGTATACGATTCCAAAAATGAACTTATACTTCATATATCATGCTTCTTAATAAAATAAAACTAGTTTCTACTAACCAGGGACTTCCTTTAGGCCAGTGGTATGCGATATAGGCCAGTTGCATTTCAATTGTGGGTTCGATTCCCACAGCTTTGTCTGACGCGATGGGCTGTCGTCCGTCCTGTAGGTTGTCCTTTTTCTAAAACTATCTTACTATAACTTCCCATCAATAATATCGAAACAATACTAACTTATGTCCAACATAATCCATTCCAATCATTAGGGTTATCAAAAATACTTTGTTCCAAGCTCATAGTATAAAGAAAATGATTACTTGAAATGTCACATAACAATCACGTGAATGCCATCATTTATCCCCAATATATCATAAGATATATCTTGTTGGTCAAATTACAAACATGTGAATACCTTAATCATGTATTCTCTTGAAGAATGAATACCCATTGAACCTTAGTGAAAACATTAATGGAGTTAAAAGATAACACTTTACACATACGAAAATCCTCAAAATTATTTATACTCAAACCATGATATCACTTAGTCCTTATATCAATCATGAGCTCATGAATACAATCAAAAATATCGTTATCTTCTTATCCCTTCATTATGTGCATATAATCTACTATCCAAAAATATCTCAATCACTTTACATGGTTACCAGTACCATAAAATTATTGAAAACCACAATAGACCAATACATAAATATTCCAATATTCCACGATACTATATACAACATTATTTTGGAATCCCATTACATAAAAACTTAATCCTTTTACCACATCGTTGTCATGTTCAACATCTCCAATAGTGATTGCATGTGACTTCCATTTGTCCTTTACCGTAAGTGGTTGCTCATGTCGATCATCATTAACCCTTGGATTAGGGCATTGATTAGCATAATGCCACATTTCATTGCACATGAAGCATTGTAGTGTTGATGGTGCGTTCTTTGCAGTCTTTTCTTTATTCACACCATTAGCAACCCTTTTTCCATTACTTCGACACTCAGCTGCTCGATGACCTTCTTTTCCACACATAAAACATTTTCTAGTACCTTTAATACAATCTCTGCCATGCTTCTTTCCACACTTTGAGCATAAGGAAACATTCATCTTCTTTTCACCATTATTTTTAGATTTCTACTTGAACTCCATCTTTCGATTCTTATCAAAACCATGAGACAGATATGTTACACAAAATTCCAGATCTACCTTGATATCACAACGCACAATTTCTTCATAGCTACTGAAGTCTTTTATAGCTAATTCCCTTCGAAGACTTGGTTTTATGCCACTGAAAAATCGATCAATCTTACTTTTAGGTTGGATGATAAAGCCATATGCTTACCTTGCAAGCCTTGTAAAATTTGCTTCGTATATACCAACAGATTCATCATCCTTCTGCTTAAGCTCAAAAAACTCCTTCTCCATCATTGTTCTAAGAATATGAGGGAAGTACTTATTGGAAAATAAGTTCATAAACTCATCACATTCCATGGACTCAATTTCATCTCTTGGCCTCATATTCTTGTTAAGATTCCACCATTGATCAGCTTCACCTTCAGACGATATACTGCTAAGATGACTTTATCATGATCAGAACATTGATGAACTGAAAATATCTTTTCAGTGGTACTGATCCATTGTTTAGCAACAAGTGGATCAAAAGACCCACTGAAAGAAGGTGGACGTTGCCTCATGAAGGACTCAATTTAATATTGTTCCCTTCTATGCTCATTTGGAAGTCCAGAAAGATTCGTAGCTTGTGTAAGTATTGCAAAAAGATTTTGCACTCCATCTCCCAAAACATTTGTTTGTTCAGTAGGACAATCATTGCATCGTCCATTACATTGATCAACACGGTTCCTTCGGGTTCCAACCATCACCTAAAACCCAAAAAGAATAGTGTGAGAGGCAATATTCATGCTAGGAAAACAATATAATAAAGGGGGAGTACCTTCAATATCTAACATCTTGGGTTACCGTAATTCTAGTACTATAACCTATTCGTATACTTAACCTTAGGGATATCCCTAGATGTTCCATAGAAATATCTCTAGGGACCTCACTAAAGCCCTCGCATCCTAGTTTCCAAAGGTTGACTAAACCTTTCCTCTGATACCAACTGTAGAGACCAATCTTGATGTACATGGACATTACATTACTTTTGTTGAATACTTATTACATAACAAAAAAACACACAAGGACCGTAACAGTTTAGTCTCTTTGGAATCTCGGAATATAATCTTCTAATCATGTTGAAAGAACTTCAACATCTCCAATAACGATTCTCCCCGTTTTGTTTCCTTACCTAAAACCTTTCATTTAATCCTCGTGGAAAAGAAAACATAAAAAGGGTGAGCTCAAATGCTCAGTAAGGGTAAGCATAGATAAAATAAAACAAACCAGATACATTTGAACTTAAAAACACGAACATAATATTTAATCATCAAAATCATGATCAATGGCATAAAACATGGCAGTACGTGAGGCATATATCATAATGGATCATCAATCATGATGAAATAGCATATGAATAAAGATTGTAATTGTGGCATCCATTAAGCACATGTAATGATTTTTAGAGTATCCTATGCATTACTTCCATGACCATCTTAGTGGACAAAGTCCCTTTCTGAATCGAGTTCACTCCTCGTTTCAGTCCTGTAACACTGAACCAGATTAACATACCATTCCATCCATGTCTATCTCATGTGATATAAATCTTTACCCAATGCATTGGAGGGAGATATAGGTCCCACCCATCTCATAATGAAATCATTCTTTCGTGTGCCACAGAATCATAAATCATACATTATAGCATAACCCATGTAATAAAATGGGATTCTAAAACATCATGCCATCATAACAGAATCCATAAACAATTGATATCATTTCAACGAAAGAAAATTAAAACCATTTAAATCATAGAGTCATTTTACTTGAAACATACACATATGAAATAATTTCATCTTAGATGGAAAATAGTTTTGACAAAACACTTGAAATGAATTCTTGAGGAAAATATCCTTTCTTCTTTAAAATAATTTTCTTTTCACAAAATTTCATGCAATTTAAAAAGATAAGGGTTTTTTTGAAAATAATCATGCAATATTGTAGAGGATGCTTATTGAAAAAGAGGTGTTATCAAACTGTAAAAATCCGTTCGCGCCGTATAAGTTAAAAATAACATTCTCCTCGTACTTTTTTCGGAAAAGTCAAAAAGTAGCTTATATGGTAACCAAAGGAATGATTCCATTCATACAATGTGGTAAAAAGTCAATAAAGGGTAAAAATGACTTTAGAAACTCATGGAATAATGGTAAATATTTTATGAAAACATTTTTAGAAAACATGGTCATGGATGATAAACGTAGCCCCAGTAAATACTTACGTATAAGCAATCTCAGATAAAAATGAGATTGAAAATGTATCCCTTACCTTACGTCCGATATGCTTCATATATATCTAAACCTCATGTATAATTATTTAAATAATGTCATTGACTTATTACAGAATCATATTCATTGTTATGATATCATATATGGTTCACTTATGATTTTATATTACCCATTCTTTTTTAAATTAATGTAAAAGTAACGTTTTGGGTAAAATCGTTTCACTTGTCATTCGTCTTTTAACGTGTAATTAATCATATGATTACTTATATCATGGTTACTTAAATCTAGAATGTATTACATGATTTATATATAATATATATTCAGAATATACTTATATATAATAGATCGATAAATGGAAGGAAATACACCGTTCATGGAGACGGTAGGCCGTACGTACGCATGAACGCTATTTTTATTTCCTTATTGAATTGAATGAATTAAGTAGATGAAATACATATATATATACATAAATACAGTATCATTATTATGTCATATAATTCATGATTACTTATTATATATACTTTATAATCATTCATGAATGGTTAATCATTGAGAATGAATCTAATCGAGTCGTGGAGACGGTAGTCCGTACGTACACATGGGCGATGATATCATAAACACGATCGTGGAATTGTATTGAAGTGTATGTATAATATTTTAGAATAAATATAACTTTTCAATAATCATATATAGTCATTATTTACACCATTATAACCATCAATGTAATGTGGTGGTGGAAAATAGACTACACCACGGTGTGGAGACGGTATTCCGTACGTACGCACGCGTGGTGATTTCATTTTCCGTAGGGTGGATAGATGGTGAAATAGGGTTGTTTGATACATATAATAACATATCAGTATATTAGTGATACTGATTTTATTACTTCATAATTAAACAACTAAAGAAGAAGAAGTGGAAGAAGAAATAAAGTTGAAAGAATTGGTAATAGACATTACCTCTTCTTTGAAGAGCCTCTTTGAGACCTTCTCTTAGGGCACTAAAATCGGTCTTTGAAGAAGACCAGGACCTCTAGGATGTCTCTAGGGAAGTGGAGAGGATAAATTGGCAGGGTTTGTCCGATTTTGAGGGCTCAATGTGGTGTGAGGAAGAGAGGGAGGAGGTGCCCTTTTATAAGGGAGGAGAGGGGCACCATTGGAAAAACGAAAAATATTATTTTATTATAAAGTCATATTCAGTTATAAAAAGCTCCAAATTGATTAATTTCGAAGCTAATGTGGGGATGGGTTGAAATCCTCTCATCCAATAGAATTTAGAAAAGTTTAGGTTTCTATTTTAACCTTATCATTTAGATTTATCTTTAAGTTAAATAATTTTACTCTTACCTTGTCTTCTTATTTTCTTAGACTATAAGGATAATAAACATACTATAACAAGGAAAAAGAACCCCAAGTTGTTTATTATAAATATATATAACCTTATCTAAGTCATTTGGCCGAACCTTATATTTTTAGGAATAACATATCAATTAATAATATAATATTTGTTTTAAAAAGTATTTTATGTCAATTTTGACACTATTTAGTAATTGATCATAACAGAATGATTAGTTCGACCAAAGTTAATTAAATAAATACTAACATATCATATTAACCTATAAAATTAGTGTAATTCATAAAAAGTCTCAAATTACATTTATTTGGGTATTTATAACATCAATTATGTCAATATTTCAATAATATGATAATTACGGCATCATCGTTGTGTCATAAATAACTTAAATTATTTAATGTATAAAAATTAAAAATAAAATACCATTATGTAGGAAATATTTTTAGATTTCTAATGAATATTTATAGTCTAATTTATCTTCTTTATAACCCTATATTAAAAATTATTTACTTATTAATCTTTGATTTTAACTATTTTAACCCTTCTTTAAATAAATTAATATTAAATGTCCTAATCTAATCCATGTGGGCCTAAATTGTCATATTTTATTCCTAATGTTGTTTTTGGTCAAATTACACTTATCCAATAGAATTGGGAAATGTGTTAGGGTAATAATAATATCATTTTTATCCTTAATTACCCAATTTACTTTTAACCGTGGTAAAAAAAGGTAAAAAGTTACTATTCACCAAAAATTATTTTCATCTCATTGAACCACATTTTACTTACTGACATCAACCATGTCTCTCGATTTTTTGAAATTCCACTCACAGAAGCGGTAAAATTATGTTTTATGAAAAATTCATTTTTTTTAACTACCACTTAGTGGTTTCACTATTCATCAAAAAATGAATGTTTCCAGAATAATACAAAAAATTAGGCCTAAGCTATATTTGATATTACGAACTCAAAAATGATGTCTATTTTACCAAATTCAAAACATATCAGTTTCATTAATTAATTTAAAAATTAATTCCTGTCGTCAAAACAAATAGTGTGTTCTTAAGAGATAATAACTATCAAAACATTGACACTTTTTTTTGTCTGGATTAAATGTGAAATTACATCCAATGACCAACATTGTATTAAATTGTAAAAATATATTCTGAATATACTTTAAAACCACTCAAATTAATAATTTATCACTATTAATTATTTCGAATAAAAAAGTTATTTTTAATTAAAATTTAGTAATTTTCACTATTCATAAGAAAATGAAAGTTATCTGAAAAGTACCAAAATTTCACCCTATGATAATTTTGACATTCCGAATCCTAAAATGAAGTCCATTTTTTAAGAATAAAATTTACAAAATTCCAAGAATTGGTTTTTACTATTCATAACGGCTAGTTCTAATTATATTTTAATAGCATATTGTTGTTTAGTGAAACTCAATATTGCGTACTACACACGCTATCAAGGAAGGTCGTGATTGCGTGTATTGTAAGAAAAGTCAAGGATGCATGTTGTTAAAGCTCATTTTGGTGTAGCATACAACACAAGACATTAATGAAATTAAAAAGAATATTTTTCATAAAATCTCGGGGTGTTACAGTGAGGGCCCATATTCCCCATGAATCAAATTGTGACATATTATCTTTGTTATAAAATATTGTAATCAACCATTGTTCCACCAAATTCTGGTTAGTGAGGGCCCATAATCCACAAAAACCATTGTTTGGAATCCATTCAATAAAAAGTATCATTCAAAATACCCTATCACATAGCAGGTATTTATCAAGAAGCTATCACAACGACATGATTTACTAGCACAATTACTATCACAAAAACAGGAAATTTCTAATTCACCTACATGGCATGGGACTATGCATGACATGTGATTTCTAGCATGTTCCTAAATGATGCATGAGATGAAATACCCTCATCCCATTAGGTTTCAACAAAATATAACCAATAGATAAAATATAAACATCACAATCACATGTGCGTCATCTTTCTATGAAAATCAATTCAACTATAAAATTACAAAATCAGTAAAATTGAAACACATGGTAAATTGGATTTTCCCTGTACACAGGTTAGCTACACCCAAGGAAAAATTGTTACCAACTTCCATTCTCGTCCTATATCTGACTAAGGCTCCACATTGTATGTCAAGGAAATGAACTCCCTTTGATACCACTTTGTAACGTCCTGGTTCCGGGTGCCACTCAATGGGTGCCCTGGACCCGGTTCAGCACATGACCTCAAGTGTATATCCCCAAATGCCAAAGGCGGCTGACTAGTAGTGAGGGCCCATGTTCTATAGTGGGGAAACTCTGCCCTAATTTGTCAAAGTGTAGTGTAGCAGAATATAATATAAACATACAACAACAGCGGAAGAAATAAACCATACACATATAATATAACAACTTCAGTAAAAGATAACCAACCAGTTATATAAATATGATGAAACATGTCTCAAGTTATAAGAAAATAGCCAGAGCATTTCACATAGAAGTACAATACAATATAGAGTACAACAAAGTAGAAACGAAACAGTCGGTAGCATCGTGAGCCTAAGCTCGGTCCCATTCTCCCATATTCCTCAACAGTACTCAAGTACCTGTATAAGGACTCCTTCCCTTATCTATACATTCAGAAACATAATATGTTTTGGCCAAAAAGCAAGACCCATACAGGGTGTGAGAAATATATCTCAATAGGCACCCAATAAAGGCTCATGCCCAACTAGGCATAAACGTGCAACAACAGTGTGCAAAATTAAAATGTAATAAACTAAGCTGTAATAAAAAGTATCCAACTTATCAGTTATATTGCCATTTAATTATTCATTTAATCCATTTAATATTAAGAAATAACCACAGTGAATTCCTAAGTAATCAGTCAACATCCTTAGCAAGCAAAACATCACCCTCAGGTAATCAGAATCACAACCTTAGGCATTGCCCTCAGGTGTAACAGAAATTTCCCACAGGCATAGCAAGTGTCGCCCTTAGGCACAGAAGTCAAGCCCTCAGGCAAGAAAGGTTTCCCCCAGGCAAAATTGTACGTTGACCTCAGGCTAATACAGTCACACCCTCAGGATATAGTGAAACACCGCCCTCAGGCATAAGTAACCAGGCCATGCCAAACATATAGACATGCAATTTTTATACAATTTCTCTCAAGGAAAATTTAACGCATAATTTAAACGTGGCATACCCTCGGGGATCCTGGCCAAATGGTTAAACAGAGGAACTCACTGATGGGGTGGTCCTGGATCCAAGCACTGATCCCAAACAACTGTTTTACAACTTTATTTAATCACCTATACAATTCTAGATATTAAAAAAAATAGCCACGACTGCAGCCACATGACACCCCAAATTTGGTTTCGTTGCTCAAAAACACACAAAACACACAACAGTTGGAAAATAAACACCAATCCACCTACCTTAAACACCCACAAATGATATACGCAAATGACTACTTCTTAATCATACAAGAACACTATAGATATAATGTAAAATAATTCTTTCTTAAATGCAAATAACTCTCATTAGGGGAATAATTGGTAGGAACAATTAAAGAAGAGTGGAGGACTTACCCGTGTGGTTCGAAAGATATCGTCTGAGGTGGAAAGAGATTCTAGACCTGCACTCATCAGATCTCCAAATCTCTGACCTTACTCTCCTAATCTCTCTTCACTTTTTAAGCCTTCCCTATGAACAGGGGAGCCTACTGCCCAATTTAAGCGAAAAAAACAAAGTACATGCTGTGTATTTCCAAGTACACGATGTGTACTTCCCATTTTTAAACGTTTCCTCTAATAGCTTCCTGCCAGCACGACACCGTTCACCTGTTGACATTTCTACACGGCGTGTCTTCATGAGTACATGGTGTGTGCTACCCCACAGCTGGCCACCACCTTACTATTCGCCTGCCGACTGACTACACGGCGTTTAAGGGACCACTAAAAGGTGTGTTTTTGGTTCCTACACCCATCATCACTGACATGGCCACACTCCCTGTGTACTCATCCCACACGGCCAAAAGTACATGGTGTGTGGAAAAGTACACAACATGTACTTTCCAAAATTATGATTTTCCACATATTCTCTATTTTCTTAAAAACACTTATGTAAAGGAGAAAAGATGAAACCCGTACCATAAAGATGAGAACCTGGTTCTTACAACTTATTTATTGAAACCACTTATCCAAGTATTTGGGAAACATACACTACCAAATAAGAAAAATAACATTTTCAAAAGAAAAAAGTTGATTTCCCATTCATTAACTATCTTTACCTATAGTGTGACATAATTTGGTGGCCTACATCTTGATATCTGGATGAAACACCACAAAGCACTTATGAATTCATGAAGATTCAGTCCCTTAAAAAAATCAGCTTTGATGGTCTACATAATGGAGGAAGTGGGCTTCTGTGTCTTCATAACAGTTGTATAGGATTAGATTTTGGACCATCATGGAAAATATCAGCAAATTCAAAAGCACATAATTTTCAAAACATGAATAAATGTGGATATGTGTTAATGGGATCCCATGGAATTCAGCCCATTTTTCTTTCACTTCATTAATGATCCTCCAAATAACCTCCACCGACCATGAAATTATAGAAAAATTCAAATTAACCTTTTCAACAGTGAAAAACACAAAATAATTTAATCATTCATGAATTTTAGTTTTTTTATTAAATTCGGAATTTATGATACAAAATTATTTTAGTAATCTTGTATAAGGTTCATAATGAATAGTGAATTGCGGTGCAATCACAACCCCACACCTAAACATTATCACTCATAATATAAGTTATATATCAAAATTAATTTCCATTCCTAAATAAAATGTTATAAAACATCCATGATTCTTCTAAATGAAATTAATCATGTCTCATTTATGAAATCAATTAACTTATAATTTTCTTTCTCTCACATTCAAATTTTTCACCCTTATTTTTTAACACATGAAACATGTTACAAACTAATTCACATAAAAAAATTACTTTATTTACTCATGAAACATATGAAACTGTATTTATACTATTTTCCATGAGTTTATATGATCTTAATGTATTAATTCAATGATTCGATGTTCTCTACTGTTACAAACTATTATACTATTCAATAGGACT
Source organism: Viscum album (assembly GCA_963277665.1). NCBI lineage: Eukaryota > Viridiplantae > Streptophyta > Magnoliopsida > Santalales > Viscaceae > Viscum > Viscum album. The sequence goes on from OY728135.1 coordinate 890,476,112, forward strand.
TCAAACATGATTTTTAAGAAAGTTGATCACAGAGGATTTAATATTATGCTGAATAATAGTGTTCAGTATCTTATGTAAAAATGATGTCAAAATTATGAAATATTTAACAATTAATGTACACAATAAATCCCTCACAATGTGTATCATCTCTAACTCACTATACCGATTCTCTATTTGTTTGGGTCACCACCATGGAGTGAGTAATAATGAGTAAACATCATCTTTTCTCAATTTTTCTACTTTTGTTATAGTTTATGATATAAAAAACAATTTTTTTAAATATACAGATGTTATGGATATATAAATTGAAACATGTGTAAAAAATGATGCAATCAGTCTTGTGAAACCACTGCCAAAAGAAAATCAATATACCCTTTATATCAACCCCTAATAATGATTGTCTTCCAAGAATTATCTTGGAAACATCATCTACACCACTATTTATGAAAATAATACTACATTGTAAATAAGATATGTGCAGGTATGGTTAAATTGGAATTCAATGGGATACCTCTTAGAAATTTTCTAGTCTCTATGTCTAAAGAAAGATAAAATGTCAAGGTGGCCAAAAATTGTGGATAATTTTAAAAATGGATTTTCAATAAACGATTCCCTCTATCATGAATTTAGCATACTCAAATCTTATGGCTTCAATCAAATTCAAGGAATGTTCTAGTTCCACTACATGACTCACGACTCTAGAGAAAGAGATTAAATATAATAATATGAAACAAAGGAATTAAAATTTCTCTTGGATAATGGATTAAAATATTGTTCAGTGCTAATGAGGCATGGGTTTCAAGAAGACATTAAACACCTAAGAATTATTTGAAAATATATATATATATATAAAGATTCCATATAATCATTCATTTGAAAAACAGCTTTCATATAATAAATTGAATATTTCACACAGTCAACTAAGGCATGAAAAATGATTTTGGATATTTTTGAGATAAATGTTTATTTAAAAACTCAAAATAATGAAAACAAAATAAAAAAATAAAACACATATTTTGGAGGTTTTTTAGTTTGTTTTGTTCCTAACTATGACATGTCACCCTCCTACACTCTTAAATATTATATTTTATCAAAATAAAGTACCCTATATAATGATACAAGTAAAAAAATGGCAAGGAGAAGGAAAAACATGCTATGTTGTGTCATGTGTGGCAACCCTCAGTTGGATTTCCTCCATGAATTGCTTTAAAAATCATTGTATGTGTGTTTGAGCCTTTTCATATTGAAAGTAAACCTATGTTCCCTCATCTCATGAAAATAATCTATAGCATGAAGTGAGTAAATATCAGTAATAGTGCAAGGATTGAGAAACCGTGAATGAAGCATACATGGGTGAACTTCAGCTTGGAATTGTACATAAGGAACCTCTCACCAATATAAAATATTATCTGATGAATCATAACAAGATGGATTGACTTTTTCTTATTTTTATAGATTAGGGAGCTCTCATTTTCATCATGATGAATTTTTTCCGACTTCTATATTTGTAACATCCTATTCTCACCCATATCTGTGAGATTCATATAAAATTGATTTATAGCCCAATATGCATAGTGTTGTAACTACACCAGTATCTGACAATCGTTTCCATAGAAAATCATATATGGTGATATTCTGATAGGGGTATTAAATGTTGTATAGTAAACCTAATGTGTATCATCCAAAAACAAAATCTGATCGTTCCTTTTAGGTTGTACCTTTTTACCAATATTATATTAACATACTGATTTCAAATTTTTGATTGTACACTAGATTTGGTGTGATATGAATGGGATAATTTATGATCAAACCCATACTTATGAAGAATTTTTTTCATGGGGCTATTGAATTTTTTCACCACTAAACAGTAATGATGACTCATATGAAACAAACCATGTTGATAATTTGAGACATCAAAAAATACACAACCACTCAAAAGTAACCGTCATGCTGGAATTTTATTCCACCAATTTAGAGACATTTTAAATATCCAATAAGATTTACACAAATCCAATTAAATTTGGAAAGGGCCCAATGCTTCAAAGATCTCATAAAAAACAAGGGTTTTTAGGGAATTTCATTACTCTTGGAGATATTCCATGTGAATTAACATCACAAACAAGACTTTTAAAATTGATGGGCATATATACAAAATGTTTACCAAGAAAAGTCCTGAGTCATAGACCATTTGAGCTATACAATGATATCCAATGTTACCCCCACAAGCCAATGTGTGGCAGAATTTCAAAACAATGGTGAACTCATGGTCAGTGACACACCAAATATCAAATTAGTCACTAAAAATATCTACAAACACGAGTCATACAAAATGTACCATCTTTAATCATGCTTATTTATCTAGGATTATGAAGTGTTGAAATTAGTGGGGACCCTTCATATTTTTAGAAGATTCACAATGTTTTCATACGAGGGTGTATGTTCCACAACATCACAATGGTTTTCATGTGGAATGAATTCTCTAATGCGGAGGGGTGAGTAAACATGATGGTCCAGTGGTTGGGAAATTCTGTTAATGTGGTCAACTACCAATGTTTTCACTCATCCATTTCCTCTAATCTCAATTTAAATATCATGGAAGAGGAACATCCACTAAATGAGTCAGGTATTAGATTTTATATTCCTTATGAGAAAACAAAGGAAATGGTTATCAAAAAAGACAATGATTTTTTACCAAATAATATATGACCTGAATTTTTACATGGGAACACAATAGAAATATGTTATTTTATAATGGATGTATATTTTTATCGAGAATAGTCATGGTTTTTTGGAGAATATGAAATAACATGTGGAGCATTCTCAACCATTTTGGATAAAACTGACCAACCATAATGTTAGATTCATCACATATAAGTTTGAATGGGAGATACATCCTTAGTGGTTGGATGATGGGAGGTGGTATGAGAAAAATATTTAAGGAATTGAAATCATCCTCACATTAATATCAAAATAGAATTATGAATCCTTTTAGAATAATTGAGACAAGGGAATTATTATCTAACTAATGTCTTTAATGAATTGGTTATAAATAACCACGTGGAACAAGGGATATTGAACCTCATAGAAATATTTTTGATATGGAAGTGTTAATATTAATTCAATTTTTCAGTTATCCACACAAAAAACCTCTTTTAAATGAACCTACCCAATAACTATCCCATACTAAACAAGGAAATGAAATTTCTCATTATTTAATATGGGATATTTTTAAAAGCATCCATGGAGGAAAAAACCTAGGTCTTCCAAATAGTCATTAAAGAAAATTAAATAAACCATGAAATCATCTAAAAAACAAAATCAATAAATTTTCAATGTACTCACCAACAAATGCTCAACATAAATTTCAGAAAGGTACAAGGAGCATTACATAGACCAAAGTGTATCCTTCTCTATGAAGATATTCCAAATAGACATGTAAATTTTGTCCTTTCGTAATCTTTAAGGGCTATATAAATTTGAGAATAACATAAATATCAATAAAGCAACAAGTAATGGTACATACCTACCAGTCATTCTATCAGTTGATTAATGAAAGATAGAGTAAAGTGGTCCATATTCATTGAATGATTCAGTTGATGATATTTAATATAACATAACTATATTTTTTTCACATGTGTTTTAACCATTTCATTTATTTCATTAGACAATAATATTCTTTCATTTTTTAGAACAATTTTGCACTAGTTTAACACATTTACTATCCGATACATGATAAATGATTTCATCTTTGTTTCTCTAACTAACTTTCAATTTTACCACTTTATGTAGTGTGGATTCAAGAGACATTAATCATTCATTATGATCTTATCCTAATCATTAAAAAATATATGTTACATACAAATAGATGCACTAATATTGATAATTTCATCATATATCCAACCAATTTACTTTTTTACAATCTCTCAAAAGGATGAACAATCTTTATTCCTGATGTGGAGAGAGGTTATTTGAAATCATGATTAGGAATTGGTCAATTCCCCAGAGCTATTAAAATTTAAAATTAGATAGTGTGGTTATATTTCAAATAATTGTTGTTATTGGATTGAGTGAGGGGATTTAAGGGGAGTTAAGTCTGTGATATTGTCTATCTCCATAGATTTATTCTCAAGAAAAAGAGAATATATAAAAATGAGATATTTAGAATCAGCGAAGGCCATGGGTACATCAAAATGAACACACTCATCAATTAAAGAAAAAAATTAACATCTTTCATAACCCACACAACATTCAAAACATTAGTCAAACCACAAATCATCCATGGGTGAAGAAAGGTAAAATGAACCGAAGTATGGGTCTATGTGAGAATTTTTTATGTGAGTTAATAGATTGAACCTCCATAGAATAGACAGGAATAGTACAGTGATCTTCACTAGGTTGTTTCATAACCTAAAGTATATTACAACATACATTTTCTCCACTAATCCCCTTCTATGTCATACAATTATGAACATTAATGATAGTCTTTGCTATTGTTAAGAACGTATATCCATCTGTGAGAGTGTAATTTCCTTATGTTAATGTATCCCCCATCTCATGAACATAGAAATAAGTGGGGAATATGAGATTATTCCCATTTATTAGGATATCCATGATCACTACTAATGGGTGTTTTGTGCTTAAGTTGTGTTTATTCTCTATGATGAATGTTGGTAGAAGATCATTAACCTATTGAGAAAAGTACATAGAGTAAGGAATTTAATTAATTTAAGCACCTAAATATAGTATATCATCTAAAAAGAATATCTCCCCTATAGTGGAAGGTATTGTGAATTTTCCTAGATCTATGAATTTGGTTTCCATTACTGGTGGAATCAAGGCTGAGGAATTCCTTCATATGTTGACTCTCTCATTCCCCTTTATCCTTCGTCAATGGGTGAACAATTTTTTAGAAAATTTGTTACATTGTGGAATTTTATTAAATACATAAATAAAAGAATTTTAACATGAAATTTTCAATTGTATCCATTATTTCATTATCATTATCACTATCAGAATGTATCATAGGTTTACAAGGTCTTTGGGTAAAAAGAACATGATTAGATAGACTACTGAAATTCTCAATGCCAAGTTTTTAGCATTTTTTGTGTTTTTCATCATTATAATTTTTTGAGGGTAGGTAATAAGATTATCCAAGAGAGGGATATACAATATTTTTTGAATCATTTGAGTATGAAACCTATTTATCACTATGAAGTGTGATTGTACATATATTTCCTTTGTGTTTTTGTATAATAACTTGTTGGGATGGAAGTTGTCTAGAACTATGAATAATTATCTCTCCGATGGTTGTTCTTAATTTTCACACTTCTGTTTGTAGGTTATGAAAATATAATTGCATGATCTGTTGGAACTTGAGGATATATGATTCCATTAGGTTCACTATTTCCTTAAGGATTGGTTATTATTTATATGGATGAAGAGGATTGTTCTGAGATGTTAAGGGATACAATGTCTCCATATATTAGATTTGTTGATACCAATTATTCTTAGGGTTGATTTAGTTTCCAACTTATTGATAATTTAGTTGTTCTTTACACTAATGACTTAGATATGGACAAAAATTGTTCTTAATTTAAGGTAGGTTCATTTTGGAATTGATGGCTAGGGAATACTATTGCATGAGACTTAGATAAACCATGAAGTTATGGGCAGTGGTCAGAAAAAAGAGCACTATCAAAACAAATACCTTAATTTAATGTAATAGAAGAGGAGTGGGTGTAATTTCTTGAGTACCAAATTCTTATTCGTTTTGATCCTCTTTGGATATAATGACACAATAAGCGGAAGGAGTTTTGGCAACAAGGGCACCACCATATATTGTCTGAAGCATTCCATGATCCATTGGGACATGTCCCTCACATATGTATTGAATTATAAATTTTTCCCTAATTTGGATGTGGGGAAAACCTGAACAAAGACCTTTAAATATCTCACAATATTCATGAAGGGTTTATCCTTGTAATTTCATAATTACAAAAATTCATTTTATTATTCGTGTAATTTGGGGTAGGGAAAAGATTCTCTAGAAAAGGTAGTTTAAGGTCACTCTATCCCAAATTATGGTAGGAAAATTTTATACCTAATCATTGGATACAATATAAAGGGAGAAATAGAAGGCATCATATGTAATGAGGTCCTTAGACAAATTTTTGGGTTTCATGGTGGAGAATACAATGTCAAACTCTTTGATATGCTTCTGAGGGTGCTCACAAGAAGGAACATTGTATTTATGAATTTGGTGGATGATACTCATTCTCAGTTCAATGTTCAATGCTTTCCCATGGTATTGGATATACACTGGTAGGTTCTTCGCATCTGGGGTTGTCATTCCTTTTAATTATTGATTTTTGGTTACTCAAATTTATGGTGTTTTAGTTCATTCAATTTTTTACTTGTTTGGAACCATTTATGGTTCCGCAGGGGTTTCCACAATGTTAGTTTATTATCATAATCTAGTTAACCTATTTTTCTTGTGACTTGTCTTTTCAAATTTTAGATTAAATTCATTTTGTTTTGCTTTTTTTTTTCTAGTCATTCCATGAATATATGTTGTGATGTTTGTTAATTAAATTATTTATGATGGATAATGAATAAAATGAAATTTCATAAGAATAATTAAAGGTGAAAAGAATATAGAATGTGATACTATAGAATTTTAGAGAGATAGAGAGAGGAATATAGAGAAAAAAAGATATAAAAAAACAAAAAAAAACACAAAAAGCAAAAAAAATCAAAAGGGATTATGGGATATTGAAATGAGTACTGATCAAGATGTAATATTAAGAAATAAAATAAAAAATGTGAAAATTTATCTTCACTCTCCATCAATGGTTCCAAAACTTAATCGTGTTGTCGAGTGTCTCCAATTTGTTATTTCAAATTTTAAATTGAATTTCTACAGTATTGATGGAACCCAAGGACATCTTTCAACCAAGACATAAATCAATAATTAAAAAATTATTTTTTTATTAATCAAAATTTGAATGTATAATTTTAAAACAATAGTTTATGTGATTCAAGAAGTCACACGAAAATGGAATGTGATAAAAGAAAGATGAAATTAATGGAATTAAGTAATCATGATCAACCAGAGGAATTCTCATGATGTTGATCATTCCTCGGAACATGAGACTGGTTATAGATATTTTAATCCATGTTTTTTTTCCCCTATTACTCTAATGTTATTGATTTTATTCAAGGATAACTCCAAGGGTTTATTCGGAACAACACAACGATTCACCAAATACCACTGATGATTGGGTGATTTGTGTTCGACTTCTTAATTGAAACTCATCATAGTAGGACAAAAAATACCTTGTGTGCTATCAATGATTGTATAATATTTATTTTTGATAACATGATAAAAATATACATAGATTTTGTTTTGATTATGAGAGTTCAATTGACCTATATGAACCAAAAAAACACTCTATTTGAATGTGGGAAGAAGAAGTAATGAATGGTGTGTGAAACATAACATGAATTGGTAACCCAAAACTTGGTCATATAAGTTCACCCCACTATAATAGTACATAACTAAATTAAATAATAACGTTGGATGTCAAAAATCAACAAAAATACATGTAATCAAAAATATTATCCAAATAAATAAAACATGATGCTTGGGATTTACATCGCATCCCCTGGGTAATCATAATGAGTTTAGAAATCCATCTAAAGGGGGGAATCAATAAATGGTTACGAATAACTTAACATATTATCAAGAGATAATATTAACAATTATAAAACACATTTTGGTATTCAAATTGTTACACCATGAATTTGGCTGAAAAACCAAATAAGGTGCCCAATGTTCCAATTTATAGGTGAAGTTGGAAATGTTTTTGGGAACTATTATTTTGAGAAACCAATTAAACCATGGTTTTGGGGTAACATTCTATCATAAATAACTTATTAAAAAAACTATAAAGTCATTTTCCTATTTCTTGAATATCTCCATATAATTTTTGGAATCATTTAGAGGCCTACGGAACAAGATTAGGACAAAACGCAGCACACCAGTTTTGAATGGATGTGATGTGATCTAGAATAGCACAATTTAGGATAAGATTGTAGATTCTACAATAGATATTGAGTATATTGGTTATTATTTAGTGGATAAAGAAGATGAATTGATGAGAAAATTCATCAAATAATATGATGTGGTATCTAGCTGTAAAGATCTTATCACACACTTCTTTGATAATACTACATCGATGGATCTTGGAAAAGCGACATGGTCTCATCCAAGGATAAAGAACATACTTATGAAGTATCTTCTATTGAGGGATTGTTCACAGAGGGGGAAGTTCAAGTGAGATTTATTTCTGTAGAGGACAACATGGTGGACCCCTAGAATATTCCATAACGGATCAGAAACATGACTATCATGTGAGGTCTAGTAATCAAAAGGTCATAATTAGTATTCTATTGTCCAAGAATAAGTTTTTGAGGAGTTGGTGTCCATGGACCATCAAAATTTTACATGGATTAGATGTATATTTGATTTATTGAATATTAAAAAAACTTCATAGGATATAACTTTTGTTGTTTTACATGAATGTATTATTATAATGTCCTAGTGTATATGTATACTCTATAAGTTCAAAAATTTTCTTTTTTGTGATTAAAACATTAATGTGCTATAATGATATTCTAAAATAATATTCTTTAGTTGAATAACACACTTCTATGGGACAAATTTTATAAAGTCTATCTAGCGAGAGTAGACATAAGGAGAAGAGGCTTCTTCTCATGAAGTTCGCACATGGTAATATCCAAGATGAGAGATTATTAGAAAATACAGGCAATTAGAAATTATACATATTTTGGAGTTATCATATTTTTAAATCTAAGATTATATGTGAGGGTACTTACTGGATTATTATTTTAATTAATTCATGTTAAATCCCAAGTACATTGATGTATTTCGTAAACAATCATGATAGTAGTTCATGGGGAAATTAGATAAGTTTGGTGTGTCAAAAGTGACAAGAAATTAATGAATTAGTTGGGGAAGGATTTTTCCGATCATTCCGTATGAAAGCTCATATATTGATACTTTTTTTGAATATGAAAATGACATTAAATTCCATATCCATGGCGTAATGACATGTTTATTTAAGATAGTCAAAGATTGCAATTTCCACCATATTGGTTTGTGACCTTGATGTGTGACCTTCATGATGAGCTATTTGGACAAAGAGATAATATTTGATAGTGGGTGTTCTTATGTGGTTGTAAATGTTGAAGCATTAAGTTATTTATCTATGGTTACATGACCCATTTATTGATAGTAATATTATAAATTAGAAAATAATTATTAATATTAATGAGAAATAATCCTATAGAGTCAATAATAAGTGTTTCTGCTGATAGCAATTAAATTCTATTTTATTTTAGTTAATGATATAAATATTTATCTAATGTTCTAGAATGAATTTAATTCTTGTTATATTGATCATATAAATTAAAAATTTATTTATTTTCATGCTTGTGATAAAATATTTATTTTATTTATTGAATACTTAAATAAATAATAATTCTCTTCATTATGAATGGAATCCTTCTTCAAAAATAAAATAATAATTATATTGTTCAATAAATTCTAGATTATTTATAGAAAACCAATACCATTTACGGAGAAAAATATTAATTAAAAAATGTTATATAATACTTTTTATTTCATCAGTGGGAACACCCCACAATATTATAATTATATAATTTATATTATGTGATATGAGATTCTTTAAATGTAATAAATGTTATTTAATGGATGATATGAAATTAATACTATTTTAGCATAAATATGAACTATATAAGTAGGTGAATATGTAAATTGTGTATAACATCCAATATTTGTAATAGAAAAATGATTCACAAAATGTATTCCCTCCTAGATACTCATTATCTCTAAATCTAAAGAACAATAAGTGCAATAGAAATTCCATCAAGACCGAAGAATGAGTGGTCAAGATTGAAAATGAAATACATTAGACGATCCATACATGTAATAAGAGATTTCATGGTTTTCTTGGTGATTATAAGAGTATTTTTGGATCACCACTAGAGGTATTCTATCCTGGGTTACTCAAAGAACATCTATGATAATCTGAAAGGGTCGTTTTGGATGATCAACATTCTCCAATGAAGAAACCTCATAATCCCAAGTATTCATTTCATAAAATATTAAATAAGGTAATTATAAATTATATATCAAAGATCATAAATCATATTTTCAGGAAACAATTATTAAAAAAATTAATTTGTCAACCACCTCCAAACACATTCACTTCTTCTAGATGCATCAAATATTACATCTATAATATTTTGTTCAAATAAAATTATTAATTAAAAAAATTTGTTTTTTATAAGTTAAATATTATCTATATATCATAATTTATAAGATATAGTCCAATATAAATATTCTTTAGAAATATAAAATGGTTATATTAATCATCAATATTTTTTTAATTTTTAATGAAGGAATTCTAATATAAAATTATTACACAATAATGTTTTAGTAATTTTTTAATTTAATGAAATATCAAATAAATTTTATTATAAATATTTTATTTGTGTTATCCATGAATCTTATAGATTCCCTTGGCATATTGGGGATGTGTTTAAAACAGTTTCTTGGACTATATCATATTTTTCTGATTTTATAAAATGGCATGTAATGAACAGTATTAATATCGACAACAATGATATTTTTAAATAAAAAATATATTACTTAATAATATAAAATTTATAATAATTGAAAATTAATAAACAATATATTGATTATGTTTATAATTTCATCACATATTCATTTATGGTAATTTTTTTTATTTTATATTAACTGTATTAGCCTATGATGTTTAAAATCAAATTTTATCCTAGTAAGAATTAAAGATGTAATAGAAGGAAAAAAATAGATATATACATATTAATAACTAGTAAAACTATTATAATATTCATTTTATGAATATATTTGGATTTAAAACCAGAAAATAATGAAATTAAACAAGTTTTTAGATATTTTTAATATAAAAGTATTTATTATTAATTTAATATATGGAATAATTTGAAGACTGTTGCTCCACACTTTTATAAAAGGGAATATATTCTCATCTTCAATTCACAGATCAAAACATGTTTTGTTTGGCTATGTCCTATTCAAATCAATTTATATAACCCTTAAAAAATTATATACCTATAATTTTTGAATAACAACGTACTTAGTGGACATAATGACGTAAGAAAAAAAGATTGCCTTAAGAAAATATGTCTTTTTTAATCTAGTGTTTCTATTTTATTTCAGCTTTTACATCATTAAAATATTATTCAATAATTAATGAATATTAAATTTTGTGTCCTCAAAATAAATATCTTTTATCATTTCAATATAATCACCTAAATTCATCTCAACATCAATCAAATTTGAAAATAATTAATATTTTTGGGTAGTGCAGTCTACCACCTCAAAAACCAATATATTTTTTTCCATAACCCTCTCTCAATATTTGATAAAATAATGGAAATAATGGATCAATTTGATATTAATTATAGTTTTATCTTTATTAAAAAAATAATATATCATTTAATTTCTTACCTTTCCTTGCATAGAAAAATCATAATATTGTCTGTGCACAAGCGAGAACTATCATCTCTAGGAAGTGATGTGATTATTTTTTCATCACCATATCCCATGGAATATATATAAAATGGATTAATATGATATTAAATATATTAGGATAATAATGTAAATATATAATGATTCTATACATATTTCTTTAAATATTCGTGTAAAATGAAAATGTTACTTATGAATTCGGATGACCTACCATCTTAATGATTATAACTAAGATCATTTTTAATAAACATAAAAATTAGTTTTTCTAAACTAAAATTGATGCCTAAATATGATTATTATTTCATGTAAATTATTTTGGATATGATTTATTAATGATCACTAAGAAAATTGATATCATTTAAATGTCATTGTTTACTCATGTACTGAATAACATCAAAATTCACAAGATGAACATAAATAATTAAGTAGTTTTTATGACTTGATAATAAGTGACATAAAAATAATAATTAAATATAAAATGATTACAATTAATGTAATTAGTAAAACTATGTTTAATATTCTAGATGATAAATATTTTACCTAACTAATAAGACCAAAGGTAATAACTTTTCTATCAATTTCATTTCTTTAAAGAAATTCATGACATTATTCATAATTATGCTTTTATAAGGTTTGTACATGGACCAATTTACATTCTATATATTTAATTTAAAATTTATGATGATATTTAATATACTTATCAATGTAATTATTTAATTTGGATTACAAGTTAAGTGTTTCTCAAGTAACAAGGGGATATTCTTTAAAAATAATCTATTTGAAAAAATATTAGGAATTTTTTATTCATGTTGTGTTAGCTAGAAATTATAATTGATTGTTTTATACAAATAACACTCATTGAGAGCATTATAGATTAAATTATGGGTGTTTCTATATAAGGCTCAAATGTTTTCTGTAATACTTATATTCTCTAGAGATTTATATTGGATATTGTATCTATAGTTATTTAAATATATAACTGTTCTATAAGTGTACTATGTGATGATTTCAAAAGGTATCTACAAGAATTTTATATGATTTTTACTAATTTTGTATGATAATTTTTTTAAAAAAAATGAAAATAAATTATATTTTAAAAAATGTCATTTACCATTATGTGAAAAATGTTATGTTCTCATGAATCTTTCCATTGTTTTTAGGGAACTAATCGTTTTCATTATTATATGTCCATTAAAATTTATTTGTTATCATCAAATGATTTAAAAAGACTCTCATATAATTTATAGAATATTAGGGACATGGATTAAATCAGGGAGAAATAGTGATGATTCATCATCATAAGAAATAATGTTTTATTTTATGGATTTTTATGAAAAAATAGATAATATATAGATGTGTACACTTATAATGAATGGGATTAATAGTAAATATTTATTTATAATTAAATTTAAAAATAAAATGAAGTAATCCAAAATTTCTAATTCTAGTTCGAAAACCCAAAAATATTTATTACTTAAGGTCGAGTCCATACATTTAGTATCAAATAATGGTATATACAACATTATAGATTAGGTTATATTCATAAGAGTTTGGTATATCATCATTGTTTTATAATTTTAAGGTTGAACAAAAGGTTATTGTCTAATAAAACCATTTTTGGACTCATGTTAGGTAATGTTGATGTTATTAATGGTAATTTTAAAGATATTATTAGGAAATTAAGCTATATTACCTTTTGTGATAAAAAATGAATGGTATTTGAAAACCATTATGGTTAAAAAAAATTATGCTTATTTTTAAGTATGTATCTTACTTTTAAGGAATTATATAATGCTTCTATTAATATATATTTAGAAAAATTAAAATACATTAATAGTGTGACCACCCATCACACTCAGTATGGTTATGGAAATGAACCCCCATCCAAAGGGTGGCAAGATAGAATAATCTACCGCTAACCTTTGTAAATTCATAGTTAGTATGATTTCTATGACAAACATTTTTTTGATGAAGAATTAGTTGATTTTGGAAACATATTTCTTATTGATAATATGTCCATGGGATTGGAAAATCATTTAGGGATCAGGAAATTAATTTTTTATGGCATAAAATTATTCATTTTATCAATCCTATAACATTAAGATAATGGTATAATATGGGATTTGTCTAAGAAATTATGACTGAACTATATTTTTTAGGTAAATATGATTTGATTATTTATTTATGACAATATATTGAAATAATTGTCTTATCATGGAGATTACATTATTTGTGAAATTATATGTTGGTATATTACATGTACAGTGATTGATGTTATTTGGAGATAAATTTTATAATTTATAAAGACTATTTTTTAAATTCCATTTGATTTTATGGTTTGGATTTTCATTAGAATATTATTGAGTAATTTTATGGATATTTTTTTGCAGAATGAAAAATTTATAAATTTGGATATTACTATTTATCAATGGTTATTAATGTACTTTTCCATAATACAATGGTTTACTCATTTTTGGGAATAATATTATTTAATCCAAACCATTTTCACTTTTGTTAATATTTCAAGACAGAAAAAATTTACTAATAATAGTTTTTATATAATTTGACTCTTTAGAGTTCAATTATAATTCATCATGTATGATAAATTCAAATTATCTAATGAAAATTTTTGGAAAAAATGTGTTTTTGGATGGGATGTACCCTCTTTAGAGTTAATTTGAAATTTCTAATTAATTTGAACTTTTGCGACTAATAGAGGGGTAATTTTTAATACTAATATTGGGAATGTAATTTCTAGAGTTATAAAACACAAATGAGTTGTTTTTTGGATTTGGTAATGGGATGAGTGGTTTTTTGGGTGTCTTATCACGTTTTGGGAGAGCTGGGACTGAAAATCAATGCTTTGGGTGCCATAAACATGTTTCACGGTTTTTATGAAACCATACGGCCCTCAACAACCAACTGTGTGACCATCTACATGTGGGGTAGTTTGAAATGGTGGGGTTTCTCATAGATTAACCAATCTGTCCACCTATCTAGCATGGATAACAGCTTTTTGGGAAGTACCTATGCATTATTCATCTCATTGTTGGTGCACAATTTCGGTAACCGTGGGACATAAACTATGAAATTTGTTTCCTAATTAATGGGTGTGACACGGATGTTGTATGATTTAGACAATCCATGCAGCCAAACCGTGTGACTTAATTTTTTGTGTGAAATTAGGAAAATACCATTAATGTGTTTATTTTTCATTTTTTCCATTATCCTTTCTGGATCCTCCTATATGAGCCCCCTCCTTCTAACGCCTTTGAGCTCTCCTCGAAGCTAACATTGACATGGTGATTACTCCACTACAAGTAGTTCGATTCAAGAAATATCAGTCTCTATATATCCAAATTATGATCTTTGATCTTCTATAATATATTTTATGATATTTTTTCATCATCTATGTTATTTTAATGTTAGTTCATTCCCCTATTTTTAGGGTGAATTTATGTTTCTCAGATATCTTCCTAACCGAGTTGAATTAGTGTCGATATTGGTTGAGTAGGCCATCCTATGTGAAAGTTATGCGGTCTTGGATATTTTCCCAACATTTTGGATGAATTTTAAATATTTATTTTGAGCTACACATCGTCATTTACCACATGGTGCCTTATATTTGCATCTTTCTCATTAAATTGATCCTTATTCATTCTATTACACCTTTTGAGTTTTTTTCTATAAATAGAGGTTTTAAACCTCAACCACAAACACCTTGTGGGTTTTTTGGCATTATTTTTCCTTATGTATTAATTGATTAAAACACCATATTATCATTTATTCATGCATCATAAGGCTATAAGATGAGTTCACCATTAATGTTACTATATAAATTATAATAGAACCTTCTGAATTCAATTTAATTCATTATTAATAAATATTAATATTTGTCGGTTTTATTAAAATGTTTCAATAAAACTAATGTAATTATGAATAATTATATTGATGTTTATAATTTTGGTAAATTTATTATTTGTGATCAATGTAATCATTTCATAAAAAAACTACTTAACAGTGGTGAACAATCATTTAAAAAAATTATATTGATCATCATTAAAAAAATTCTTGGATGGTTTGTTTGGTCTATCCTATTTTCATTGATGATGTTGTTAGTTAAAAATTATTTTTGGTATATGGACTTTATTCATGATTATATATAGTTTCATTCCTTAATATAAATGATTAAAGAATCTTTAAACTATCTATGTGAATACCCCATCATATTAATTTAGTGTCTTGTATTGCCATTATATATTTGGCCATGACACCCTCTAAGGACCTTAACAAGAAGTAGCAATAATTATCTTGTGTTGGATAATGAATGGTCTTTAAAAGAAAAGTTTAAAATAGTATTTACAAGATTTTATGTATTATGTATGATGGATGGCTTCTATTTAAATATGTTTTAATGAATTCAGTGAAAAGGGTTCATGAATGGTTATAAGGTCATGAATTGAATATACTTTTTAAATAGTCATTTTTATTTATTCATCACTAGTTGTTTATATTTTATTTATAACTACACAATGCTTGAGTATGTATATCATGGAGTGTATTCAGTCATAGAAAAACTACTTTGGAACCTACTAGTATTATTATCTAACTCCCTTCTTCGAATTCCATTATACTGTGTCATATGAGTTGAATATATAGTCATAGTACCTTGAACCATTTCTTGTGATTTTTATCTATTACATGGGTGTTAGGAGCACATGACTGATCTCGATCTCAAGACACTCATATAAATTTCCCTTGGTATTTTATTATATTTTATTTTGAATTATTTCTAATCATGTACAATATCATTTATAATGCTATATTTTCTCTATTATATTTAAGTTTCATCATCAAGAAATGCTGTCATCGGATGTAAATTTTCATTTTCCACCATATTTATTATGTTCATTATTATTCTTCCACTACTTAGTCTTTCATTTAAATACTTCTTTTGATATTTTCTGTCATTTCATATTTTTCATACCATTGTGAAACTCTGACCCTGAGGGTATAGAATATCTAATATCCTCTTCTTACACACTCACATTTTTGGTATCCTCGGGTGTATGGGGAGGCATGCTTGATTCCAGGTGACCGACCAGTTCGACTACCATATTTTTTGTTAGTCAGGCCAGGATGTTACAACGAGGTATCAGAATATTTCTTTTCCATTTTGTTAATATTTTATGTTGGTGTAAATGAGACTAGGAATGTGTCAAATATTGGAAAATATCTATGTGTGGGGTTGATCACTTCACCATCGAGGGAAAATCCAAGAAGCTGAGTCTAAGAAAGCTGTATATGATTTTTTTCTAGAAGAGTTGATATGATTTCACCATTATTGAATGGTATAATTTCCATTTCATATTAAATATTTTTATTTTTTTGAATATTAACCTTAGTATGGTATGGGAAAAGAATATCGATTCTTGAATCAAATATAGGTACATATAAATTCTCATCTAAAGTATATTCCATATTACATAGTTATATTGGTAGATCTTCTAATAGAGTTTATCATGATCATTGAGTGCGTGACTTGATTTTGTTTATTAGTATTCCATTTTTAGTAATATTATTATAAAGGTACATGTTTTGTTAAATCATAATCATTCCTCTTATAGGATATTCCATGATCATGTTGTAATTAGCATGCAACATTGTATATACCTTATTGCCTTCCAATTTAGAATGATTTATTTATATTGTTATTTTTTAATATTATAATTCTTCTATATTTTTATTACATTATGACATGATTGTTCTTTATAAAATAATTTTTTTCATCAGATGGACATAATGGTTGAGACTAAATGATAACCACTATTCAATTGTTTTTTTGGAACTATATAATTGTGAAAAGGTAACCTGTATAATCAAAAAAATTGTTATCATTATAATTTTTTAAATACTTTTGTAAAAATGAAATATCTAATAGTGTTTAGATAGTAAGGTTAATTTATTCCAATTAATGGGATCTTAATTCCAAAATCTAATGATTATGGGAGATTTATGGTTCTATAGGTGGTCACATATGAGGTTGAGGTATTAGACATGATCATATTACATTCTTAAATGGGTGAAATATAGAGCTATTCTTTTTAATAAAAATATAATTTGGTTATCTTATTAAAAATGTAATTATGACCAAGTAGGTCAGTTGGGGAATGTTTTCATGATATGATTCATTTATGTGTTTTCATACATCCATTATTACGATACATTTGTTGGGATTAATTCTAATGAACCCAGGATGGTTGAACAGGACACTAAAAGGTCACATTCACTATTGAAAATTAATTTATATGAAAAGTTTCCTTATTATAATGGGATATCAGAAAAATGTTTAATGTATACCAAGGATTTCGTAAAATATGTGACTATTATTCTTTCATGTATTGTTTTAAATCATTCAAAAGTATAAATGTCAAATGTGTGAAAACCCAATTACTTTAGACCATATCCTAGAGTTGAGTCCATTGTTTAAACCATCATGTATGGGTATTCATTATTTTCATTTTTATTGCCTTGGAACAAGAGAGTGAGTATTTTCTAAATGAATTTTCTTCTTCAACAAATGGATTAAATTGATAGGATCTTTATCCTATTACTTCTATTTGGTGTGAACTTGTGATGGGATTGGAACATATTCCTTCTTATAGGGATACCCCTATGTAGGTGTCTCCATTAGAGTTTAAATATATTTCTAATGCTGTGAGTTTATTTGATTTTTCATTGTGGTTTGATTATCATTGTCCTTTATTTGACTCATATCCTATGAATAGAACCTTTTTGGTTGCATGGTCATGGTATCTTTGACCATTTTTTGTGCATGGTAATTGAGAAATGATCAGTTTTATAAGGTTAGACATGCCATCGGAATGGTTGGTCACTTAGTAAGTTACATGACATTGTTTCTATTTCGTGTGTTGATTTAAATGGGAGTCATTCTGTTTTACAGTCATATGAGACAATATACCCTTGAAACTATCATTTGTCTGGACCATATAATACTTTAATTCATAGGGATTATATTATTATGGATAGTATTCAGGATGTGTCTTGTTTCTTTTCAAACATATGGGGTAGTATGTGTTAACGTATGTGGATCTTTTCATATTCTATGTGTTGTATTGAACTGGTTGAGTTTGGTGAAATAATTGATCATTGTGTTATTGATTTGGATCTTAGGTCATATCCATATTAGTGTGACCATGGGTGGTCAAAAAACAAACTTCATCCAAATATTTAAGATGACGTTCATGAAACTTGGGTGATTTGACATTCTGGCCAATTTTGTTTCTTTTTTTTCAAATGTTCATTCTTAGTGATGTGGTGATAATGAATTGGAGGAGTAACACATGTATATTTAATGTGAATCTTGATCTATAAAAACTATAAGAGGATACTCAAAAACTATTATTTTTAAGGATAATACACTCCAAATGTGCGTAGAGTCTTTTTGATTATGTTAAAATATTCCTTCCATATTGAAGGAATAGAACTATGGAAGATCATTGAGAAATGGTTGGGATTTCTCAAATGAATTTAAGGATTTCAAATTCAAATCATGTTAGTGATTTCATGGTAGCATGATGTTTTCATAGTTGGTAGCATGTGTAACCATTAAGAAACATAGTTTTTCTTTGTTAGACATTAGCGGTTAATATTGAACAACAACATTATTTCTCATAGGGTGAAGGCTTGTGATCATTTTGTGGTGGAGTTTTGGTATTTGAATCCAATATTTGTTTGAGTTATCGACCAACATTCTTTTTAATGTTCGTTGTTTGGTTTTCATGTTATCCTCTTAGTTTTGTTTGAGATGCATTTCCCTCTATATTTATATTTTTTTGATACACTTAAAGATAATTGGTCTTACTCGATGCTAATGATTTAAAGCTGTTGGGATTGAGATGTGATATCAATATAGTTTTACATGGGATACCGGGTTTTCATCAAGGGTTTCTATTTCTTGAGTTAAACTAGGATTACCATGTTGGCATTCCTCATATGGTCTCATAGAAACTTTCCATTTACATTATCCTCACCTATATGTAGATTCCACTCTATACTCAATAAATTATCTGATTTGGAAATCTTGGATTTATAATAACATCTCACTTATAATCATGGAGTTTGGAATACTTAGTTAATATCAATAGTGTTCATGGACACCGAATTTATCCTATAATTGTGGTCAAGGTTCAAGGAGTTGTTTAAAAGTGTGATGATTCTAGCAGGATAGATCTATATTACAACGTTCTGTGCAGTTTGGCATGAAATTATAAATGATGAAGTATTGGTTTGATCCAAAAACATCACCATATGTTCTCTAGAGGTGGAATTATATATTTTCAATTTTGTTGATTTATTTTTATTGGTGAATAATGTCTTTAATACTACTATCGAGTAAAGGTGGTTTTGGTTAAATGATTAGCTATGTATTTTGTGGAAACAACATGAGGCTAAAGTCAGTTTGGATGATAATAAATCAAATGTTTCTTTTGAGAGGTCTCTATTATAAACTCAGATATAATTTTTTTTGGCATGTTATATAAATCATGTAGGGAACTTCATTATACCGCTCTTCATATGTATTCTAGACATTGATATACCCTCATTCATATTTGGACCCTACTGCTGTTAAAAACTAATGTGGAAAAAACCATTGGACTAATTGTAAAAATATGATGACTTGATCCTTTCAATGGTTATGTGGTCTTGTAAATGTGAAATCTTAGGCTAAAGATTTCCAAAATAGTGTAGGAAGACGTTTTGATGAATTAAGTACTTTGTGATTAAATGATTTCTCGAATGTACATTGGGTGTTTGGAAGCTCAACATGGCCTTTTAAACAATACTTTATGGCTATTGTAGGTTTTTATTAGTTTTGGTTATTCAAAATGTTTTCTCAATGATAAGATGTCCTATAGTGGTGACGTTTTAGCATCCTATTTATTTGACTGAATGATAAAATCCCAATTAATTAAACACTTTTGTTTACTGAATATGAAATATTTAAAACAATGAATTTGGATTTATTTATGATAGATATAGTAGATAAATGTGTATTTTGTACATTGGTGAAGGATTGAGAGTATTCTCGGTGACTCGTCGAGTGTTGTATGTGTCATTGTTGGATATCCAAGGTTGAGGTGCTTTGAACATTGCCCATAATTTGTATGAAACCGTGCGACCCTCAGTAGAAAACCATTTGGCCAAGAACATGTTGGAAAATGATAGCCTCATGGGTTGTTTAATATTTCCACAAATCATGTTCTTATCCCATATGGATAGTTACTTTTTGGAAAGTACCTAAGAAAAATTCATCAAATGGTTGGAAGAGAGTTTTTGGTAAATATGATACACAAAACCTAGGATCTGGTTTCTTAAACAAGCAATGACGCACATTTGGGGTATTATTTGGTCAATCCATACCTCAAAACCCCATGACTTAATTTATTAGATGAATTTACCAAAATAACCATAACATGGTTTCCCTCCTTTTTTCCTTGTTTCTCATACATGAGCCACCTCCTCCATACATATTTTATATCTCCACCAATTCAACCTAGTCATGATGATTGATCCTCAACTGATTTAATGATTCCATAAACTTCATTTTCTATGGATTTCTATTAGTGAGGTCTTAGATCCTCTCTAGTCTATTTCGAGTTATTTATTCCATAAACAGTGGTATTTTGGTGCGGGTTCATTTTCACTATTTTGAAGGGTAATTTCTTTTTCCCAAATCTATTCTATAAAAAATCAAGTAAGATATTGACATTGGATGAGTCAGTGTTCATATGTAAGAGTTTGGTGGTCTAATACTTGATCCCAAATTTGTTATAAATTTATAAATATTATTTTTGTCGACACACCGACGATTTCCGCGAGTTACCTTATATTTGGTTACTTCATATTAAATAGATCATTGGTACTTTTATTACACATATAATGTATTTTTGGGTAAATAGAGGCTAGTAACTTTTATGGTGAACATGCCATGGGTGTTCTAGAGTTATTTTTATGTTTTACTGAACTTGTTAAAATCTTGGAATAGCTTCTAAGCATTATTATTAGGCTGTAAAATGAATTTTTCATGAATGTGAATTTCTAGATGACAATGCACCCTATGAATTCCATTTTAAACATTATTAATCTGATTTACCTATTTGGAAATTTTCCTACATTATTTAATTTAATTTAATTCAATTTTAAATCATTGGATGGATGTTTATTTTTGTGATAAATTAATTGATAATGAAAAATTTCCATATTTGAAAATGAAATCCCTCGATGAATGTGAAATATATACTAAAAACGTTATTTATTAGTTTTATAATTCATGATTTCCTTATTTATTTGGTTTTCATTTATTCATATATTTTCTTGTAGGTTAAAATATATGTTTGGGTTCATGGTCTTCAATCATTCATAAATAGATTTTCCATCATTTCTTTAAATGTTTTAAGAGCCTAGGAACCTTATAAGTACTTGGTCGATCATACTAATTGAGATGATTGGACTTATATTAACTATTTGAATATGATAACCTCTAAGGTACATTGTAAGATGTAATTGAATTACCTTCGTTTAGTAAATGAAATGAAATTTAAATTCATTTTTTAATTAATTTTTTATATATGTTATAAATTATTCGTGTTTTTTTAAATTATCATTAAATTAAATATAATGAATTAAATTAAATTGATACTTATGATTTGTATGCCCACTCCTTGAAAATTATTTGCAAAAATGTTATGATTAATTTATTTTCATTGAATGGATTGGAAATTTATTAATGAGATGCATGAGTGGAATTATGTCATGTGTTTTGTTGTAAATGTCAATGATAATTTTCTGTATAAAATGTCTTGAACAATCTAAGTCATGAGAGGTATTTCATCAAAAAATTTAATTATAAAAATGATTTTTCCTTTATATAGGCTATGTATTATTGTATGGTGTGTTGATCTAAGGGGGAAATCACACTAGAATGCATCAAGTGTTGAGAATGATGACTCACAACTGTTATATGACATGGGGATTGGTGTGATGGAAAATGTAAAATTATTAGAGTGTTTTTATTGTAGCTCAATCCCCATCCTGAGTGTTTCTAGTTGATGTCTAATATATTATAGGGATATAGGAAATGTACCATATTTATTGAGGTTTTATGATCATTGAGATTTGTTATGGAAGTCTAATTTTCTCCATGGTCCATCTAAGAACTAGTATTCTTGGTATATTTCCATTGGGAAAACACACTCTCTTTATTCATATACATTGATGTAATATTGAACTAAATAAAATACATATATATCATTATTATATATATATCGATACAAGTCAGACACTTTTTTGGATATTAGTTGTTGAAGGTATATCCACCAGGTGTCCCTTAGGAACATTGGATTGTCATCGTATATTTATTTAGCATTACTTGTTTATCATTTTTTTATACGTACAAACTATTATATTTTTTATTTTATGGACTGCATTCCATAATTAACACTATTGGTGGGACCCTAATGATATTATTATACCACACCATATTCGGGATTCCATTACACTGGGGTCCTAATTATCCATTTGGGTGCTAGGACATATGACTATTTATTGTTCTATTTATCTAGTACTTATGAGTTAAGGGTATAGGACAAATCTAAAGCTCGAGATGCTCATAGAAATCATCCATGAGGATTTTCTTAATTTTTATCCTATTTTCATTCAGGTATAATTTGGTATTGTGTACCATGATATGTGTTTTATATTGTCGTTAGGTATCTTCAGCATGGAATACATGAATACGTTGTATATTATAATTGACCAACCTTATTATATAGTTCATTAATTTTCATCCACATCATTGTATATCACTTATTTATATATTCTTCTATTTCTTGTTGTCTATTATATGTTATATTATTGATCTACTCTGAGCATGAGGTTATAGAATCCCCACAATCACATCCCTACACCATCTCTACTTATTGAAATCCATTTACATTTAGGAGGTGTGATTGAGGCAATGACACCCACCAGTCTAGATACTATATTAGTGGTAATTCAGACTAGGATGTTACAGTAATAGAAAATTATTATTCATGAAATTCTGGTTTTCAGGTATGTACATTTAATTATTTTCTTAGTATTTTAATAACATTAATTTCATAACATATGTATAATGATTATGAAAAAAATCATATTCATTTAACTTTTCCAATTTCAATTATCTCATCACATATATATGGATATTTTTTGGATAACATTCTAATGATATTGTTCTCTATCATTTTCTCTTTGTCCTTGAGTGTTATTTTTCAATACTATATCAAAGTAATTAAACATGGAAACATAGTATATGGATTCACAAATGACCTCAATACATACCATTATTTATTTTACAGTGGATCTTCCACTAATCATTTATTAGGATGTAGGATTTCACCAAAAGTATTTTGAAAATTAAGACCCGTTAATTTTTATCTAATGCTGAAATATTGTGGGAATAATTTATTGATGTGGGGAAAAAGTAACATTCTGAGTTTTTATGAAAGATGAACTATGTTTAAAAGAAATCATGATACACCACATCAAGATTAGATGAACAATTAAATAAAAATAAAAAAATGATTTCATTATAATCTAACCATTTGAATTACTAGTATTAACTTAATTAACATAATAATGAAAATATATTTTTTACATGTATATATAATGAATTTTTTGGTGACAACTTAATAAGAAATGTGTACTAAATAGGACTAAATATTAAGATGTGTTTTTATTCCAACAAAATAATGTTATAATTTAAATTATGTAATTTTATTGAGAGATCATAATAAAATTTATATATTATATATTTAATCAAATTCCTGGACATTAATCAAGTAATATTGATTTGCTTCAAATAAGAATAAATCAAATTGTACACATAATAGGTTTTACTTTTATAAAATCTATTTTACCACCTATTAATGGAATATATGTGTAAATTTTTATATAGTTTTATAAAATTTATTTAAAAAAATATAATTCTTTGAAATTGAAATATCAAAATTTTCTTTGGATAATCATTTTGAATTTCTATGATAATATTCATTTCATGATGAATTGTAAACAATATTGTATTTTAATTGAAAAATGTATTTCCTTCAAAAAAATTAAAAGTTTTAAATTGCATTTTTAATTGGTTTTAATGTATAATTTTATCAATGATATATCATTTAATCTGATTTAGATAATTTTAATAATTTTTATATTGATATTGGATTTAAATTCCTTGCGAACATTTGAACATTGTCACATTAAAAAACTTTTTTCTCATCCCTTGATGAAATTACATTTAAATTTACTTTTCCACAAATATGTTTTGTATTAAGAAAAATTCATTCCATATTTAGAATCATATTCTCCAAATTTAGTATATAGGTTCCTTTTATTTATTTAAAACATAAATAATAAGCATATTAATATTATTATCATGGATAAAGGTAAAGAAGTCAATTAAAAGTAAAAATAATACTCTTAATATTAGAAAATGAGCCTAACACTTATTTCGATATTTTTTGATGTGGATATTTCCTCCACAAAAATTATAGGATTAATTTTGTGACTATTTATTTCTATTTTGATTAGAATATAACCTTTATAATATTTCATTCAACGGTAAATCAAATATGTCATAATTTGTTTTATAAGAAAAATACACCTAATATGTTTCTATTTAGATGATATATTTGACTATAAATATAATTTTCAATGATATATATATATATGTCATGGATATTTAGTTTTTAAATTATAGTTTAAAAATAATTGCATTAATAAATTACTCAATGATGATGGAACACCTATCTAATTAATAGAAATATCATATAATTTATATGACAAATATTAAAATAAATTGGATGTGAAATAAATTGTGTCATACATTAATTTTTTAGATGACCTTGATTGATTTGAGATGTCCTAAAATAGTTTCTTAAAATATATCAGATTGTTAGGATATTTTTAGAAATTTAATTATTCAATAATGCCAATACTAAAAAAATGATATTTTAAAATAAAAAATATTTTATTAAATTATTTAAAAATTAAAAAATTAAAAAAATAAATATGATTAGGATATAGTCAAAATGTTCAAAAATTATTAGTTTATTGTTCTTTTGTAGTTTTATAGTATATATATTAAATGGTATAGAGTGAAAACACATGTTTTCATGGCAAGAATAAAAGTGGAAAAATATGGTTGAGAACAAAACTACAAGGATTAATAATTGAATATTTTTTATTTTATGACATTATTTTGAACAAATATTTTCTTTTAATCTAAGTAAATTGGTTTGAATTTATTTTAAAAGAAAAATTATTTTATGTTATTTAATATTTTTAAAAATTCAAAGAGTTCCCCTGTTATCTCTTATAAAAGGACATCTAATATCCTCCTATATTCACACTTTAATAACTATGTGGATACAATAATATCATTTATAATACCATACTTTAATTGATCCCAAACATCAAGGGCTATATTTTTAAAATGTCATCTATTCGTAGTGGTAAGAAAGTGTTATGGAAAAGAGATTGTCTCAGAAAGATGTAAAGTTTTAAATTAAGTAATTATTTTTTATTTATTTTTCAACATACTTTAAATATTGTCCAACTATTATAAAATAATAAATCCAATTACAAAAATATAAATAGATGTTATTATTTAAATATAATTACCTAAATCCATGCACACTTCCATGAAATTTGGAAATGAGTAATCATTAGTTTGTATAGAGAACTAGCACCTAGGGAACGAATATAATTCATTTTCTATCACCATATCTCAATAATAGTTATAATGGTGGAATTATGTTTAATATGTGATATTAATGAAATATTTAGTAATATTAATTAATAATATATCATTTATGTTCTTATATAACAAATTTGTTGAAAAATGATAATGTTGTTCATATGTAGGTGTGAACTATCACCACCAAGAAGAGATGAGAGTATTATTGAATCACCAAATCGCATGGATGGTATATATAATTTATTAATTTTATATTTATTACATTATGATAATTTTTTATGAAATAATTATACTTTCCCTATTTCCATAACGATCATTGAAAAATGAAAATGTTACTCATTTATACGTACGAACTACCATCTCCCAGATTATAATATAGCTCTTATTTAATGACCATACATAATTGTTTTTTAAGTATAATTTATGTATAAGTGTTTTTATTATATCATGAATATTATTTTCAAGATGATGGACTAATTCCTACTTTGACTATTGACATCGTACCAAAATTGATTTGGACTCCATTACTGAATTCTGTCAAAAAATATAACATGATCATAAACAATATAGTAATTGTAATAATATGATAATAAGAAATATAAGAGTAATAATAAACTTTAAAGTGTTTTTTAACCTGTTATATTGTTGGCATATGTTTTACAGTTAGGAAGATAAATATTGTATGTGACGAATCAGACTCATGGTAATTGATTTCTTCTGAATTCCATTTTATTCTTGAAATTATTGATGTGATGAACCATTATTCATTATAATTTATAAATAAAACCTATTTAAAATTATATATCAATAATAATCATATTATTTTGATATTTATTATATTTTCTAATGTTATTATTTAATAGGGTCGGTGATTCATGTATTTTCAAGTGATACGTGGATTTTTTCAAATAATTTGATTTGTAAAATGATATTTGAAATGTTTTGATAATGATGTGGTTCATGGAAATTATAATTGATGGGTGAAACCATATTAAATAGGTGAGAACATTATATATTATGCTATGGGTTTACTCATATAGCACTCCAATACATTGGGTAGTGATTATATTCACCTTGAAATTTTTTGGATGATGGTTATATGGTTATTCTAATATTTAAGGGTTCTATAAGTGTTCTATAAGGGTTATATATATTATTATGTAAAAATTTAAATAAATGAATTATATATTCTTTATAAAGATTTTATATAGGAATCCTTTTTTTTCAAAAGTTAAAATTATTAATATTATTTATGAAATTTTATTTACATTTGTGGTTAAAATTATATGCTTTTAATAGAAGTGTTTTCCAAGGGATTTAATGTTTTTAAATACCTAATGGTTTATTTTATTTTATATCCCTTACATTGATGTTTTTATCATCCAATGTATTAATTTTTTTAACAATTTTAAAGTAGAGTAAGTATTATTATGAAATCATGGGGAAAATTTTGATGATTTATCATATAAAGAAATCATTTTTATTTTCAAGAATTTTTTACAAAAAATATAGATACTTTATAAAAGTTTCTACATGTAACGTATGGGTTTCTAATGATTTTTTTATTAAATATATAAATCTATAAATATAATTATTATAAAATTTTATTTATAGATAAAAAACACTAGAATATGTTATGTTAATGGCCACTTCATTACATTATGGATAGCTTATATATTTATATCCTTCATTGTTAAAATCATATTGATGGCGTGAGATTCCAATGTTGGGAAATCATCTACACATAATTCCATATAATATATTAAGATAAGCATAGTATTTTTTTAAATATAAAATCACACCCCATTCCCAATAATCAAATACATGAAAGACTATCTAATCATAAACACAACATTATACACCATTTTTATTTATTGAAAATACACATCATAATATTTTTTATCCTTATAAATTCTTGATCCCTCTAATTAGAAATGAAATTATGTTTTAAAATAATAGGGTTATTTTCTTTTAAAAAACACATTCTCATCCATATTGTTAGTTCAAATAGTTTTAGAATATCACAGATTTCCTTATTAATTTTACTTATTTCAAACCAATATTTGTCTAAATGGGTAAAATTAATGCATAAATAATGTTAGATGTAATAAATGTTCTCTAACAGAACAATAAATCAAACATATCAACAATCCATCAAAATTTTTATAGTTAATTAAATATATCCCCCCTTTTATCCACTAATTATCACCCAACACACCCTCATGATAAAAATGTTGATCATATTTATAATAAGGGGATAAAAGTGTAATTTTAAAACAAACATTATGTATTTATCCATGTTTTATTTAAATTATATACATGAAAATATTATCCATAGTTGACCTCCCCTATAAGGGAAAATTTCATTTTATCTTTAAAATAATGAATGTAATCCATGAACATCATAACATCGTTTCTATATAAAAATGATAAAATTGTTGAAATAATCCAATTAGCTATAGGTAATCATATTAGACATGAAGTATTATTGGAATATGGATGCAACTATTTTTTCCTCATTTTGATAAAACAATAAGAGATATTTTTCTCAAACAAAACCATTCCTTCATCAGAATCCATAAAATATTATAATAAGAAAAAAATTTATTAACAATAGTAATTAAAATATCATAAAATCCTAGTGGTTGAGTTTCAATTATAAATACTTATATTTCTCGAATATATCACATTTTTTTAACTCATAGCTTTTGGATTTATTCCAAAATACCATTTTTAAATAATTCAACACGACTATATTTCATTGATTATTTTCCTCATATTATCACTAAACTCCCCAATTGATTTTTCTAATTCCATTTTAAGTAGTTTTTAAATAATAATGAGAATGTTTCATTTATTTTCCTTCATAAAAAACAATATCCCTCAATTTTTGATTCTTGAGAATAAGTCCATAACATCCTATAATGTAGTTTATTTTATCCTCTTTTAGAGCTTGTATATTATTGGGGCTATGATCTACAGGAAAATTCTATTAGATCTTGTATGTGGGTATTCCCCCTCATTATTCATAAATTAAAATTGAAAATGCACACTGTTATAATTAAATGTTCAAATGTTATGCTGAATCAATGATGGATTACTTTGTTCCCATGACCCTCTCATTTCACCATTATGATATGGTTATCACCTGATCTTGATATCTTTGTTAAAGGAATAAATATAATTGTTTATATTATATTGATATAAAAATAGTAATATTTTTTATCATATTCTTTTCATATCTATTAGTCAATTTCTATTTATAATTACATATTATCGTTTCTTTTGGATCCATTATATGGCATCCTTCCACAGGTGTCACATAAATATGTGTCGAGACAGATGGAAACATTACCTGAAGTACATATTCCAGAATTCTAGAGGATTCCAACTATAAGTGAGAGACTTGGTGCGTATTTGGTGAAAATAATACCTCAAATATCAGATTATTCATAGTGGTAAAAAGAAATAATAAATAGTGGAATCATAAGAAAGTTCATAAAACAGAGAATGTCATGAAATAAACCATGCAAAAGAACAAAATAACTGCACAAATCTTGATAAAAAAATATATGTATATATTATAAAATAATCAAGATGTATTGTTTCTATTTGAAAAAATAATTTTAGGAGAACATGGGATATATAGTATATTCCTCAAGCTATAAAAATTGTAAAACTGATAAAAACTATTACACCTCATCTCAAGTGTAGGCTCAATCATTTTCCCCCAAAATATAACCTATAATGCATGTACATAAATAATTTAGAGAATAATTGTTTCCTTTATCCATACATGTGATAATTACGTCTAATCATGTACCAATTGGAACATGAGAATTGTGTGAGATCATATCTCAGTAGGTCGGCACACAGGGTGTCTTGGCAATTCAATTTTGTGTAATAAATTAAATATAACTTTCCAAATGTAATAGAATATGGAAAAACACAAAAATAAATAATGAAACATTGTTCCACGTTCCTAAATGGTCACCCATCCCATTCCATATACTTTTGTATAAGATGAAAGTCTAAACAAGGTACATGTGAAACTCATAATAAGCATACAAGTGCCATTATAATTTAACCAATTATTGTAAAAGAAGTGATCCCAAATCATGTGACAGAACATGAAGGCCAAATTTCATAGTAATTATATAATCATTATATCAATATAAATAAGGAACAATTTAAATGAATCAAGGATGCATTCCATCAATTAATATAATCCATCGGTAGAGCCATGATCCCATTCAATGAGATCTAAATAGAAACCCCTGTTTCACTATGGGTGTATCTTAATAACATAATACCTCATGTGTATATGAGGAAACCGATACACCATTGGTTGTATCATTTAAGGTATGATGAATCTAATTCCATATAATGTATCTCACATAGGTGTCCTTTTATCACCTAAGGCACAGAATAGTCATCTTACCTACGGGTTCATCCTTGGTTTCTTTGCTAGAGAATAAGACTCACTCATAAGAATAAGTAAACCAACCAGATATCACAAACAAGGTGGTCCACTGTATCACTCCTAGAGTGTCATGTAGATCCAATTGGATATGTCTATTCCACCACTAAAATCCATTATTTAGGACACATGTTCTCTCAAGGTAAATAGAAAGTGATCCATAGTAATAAAGTAACATTACAGGTCATCAAATTTATATGTAATCATAGGAAAACATAAAACATTCAATACCATGTTATTACCATGATATACTAGCTACAAAATTAGTTCCATGGACCATGTCACATTTATATTTCAACGGAATGAGGTACTAAACATGATCATGTTATGAGAATAAGGAATAAGACACAAGGAATAACACATAACAAAATTATATTTCATCATTTTCACATCAATATCTAATTATAACAACATTAATAAAGCATAAAATTCAATATAATATAATAAATTTTGGAATTAATCAATTAGAATAAAAAGAGGCATAAAACACATTAAACTCGAAATAGCATAAATGTATTGATTCTGAAATTCAATGTAAATCTCTAAAAATTAGTATTTAAATATATGGTTCAGGGTATGAAGCTCTAGGTATAACACATGAATCACCGTTCATATTAATTTAATTTATTAATGAAGGAATATAATTAACCTGGAACCCACACACATAGATTAGTTCAAAAAATAGTGGGACTAGAAAAGGGGGAATTCAAGAGGGAACACCCATGGAGTGATCAAAGATAAGGATAAAATATTGTGGATGGGTTTTTATATAATTAAAGGACGTATATGAAACAACATACTATTTCAATTAATTTTATAAGAATGAACAATGCTTTTCTAGAATGGTTCGACGAGCATCACAATGAAGTGTTAATTATAATGCGACAGAATGAGAGAGAAAGATCTAAACCACCAACCATGATGTATCATTTTTCCACTCATCAATTATTTTCCATTGAATCATACTAAAATTTTTGCAATTAATTAATTTGAATAAAACTCACTAAAAATATACAAAAATATATTTCCCAAAAAATGAAAAATATATAAATGAGGAACCTAGATATAGAATATTATAGCAGTATGAGATTAATGAGAAGGCTCTATAGCTTCTGATAGTGAGAAAATTTAGTGTTAGATGAAAGGAATACATGAAAACCCCATTGAGATAGTGTAAGGGATCCACCCATGAAGTGATGAGGAGAATTGTAAATGTAGAAGATAGAAAAATAATAGCGGGGTGACATAATTCATTAAAAAGGGGAAATCATGTAATTTCAAAATTATTTACACTTCATTCAATTACACCACAACGTTCTGCCACACAATGTTCCAACCATGTTCTATTCAATACTATAAAGGGGTATATCACAAGTTTAGGTGTGATATTTGACTAATCATGAAAATAGTGCTAAAAATCTCTATCAAAAAACCAATGGAGGTCAAATGGTGAGTCCCATTAGGTCACCTGGTTACGGGCTCACCACGCATCCAATAGGTTCCCGCTACCATCTCCCATATGGTTTAGGGAAACCATGCTTCTTGGGATGTAATTTTTTTTCTAATATCACATCACAGTCTAACTCATAACATTTAATAGTTCTAGATTTTGATCAATCCCCTGATGTACTCAAGAATTCCTTTAGCCACCCATGTACCATTACACGGGTAATTTTATGCAATTTACTAAAATAAATAGTTATTGAAATAGTATAATAATGTTGTGTTATAATTTACCCACCATAACTAAACTCATCCCCATGTTTTCTTTCCGACGGTGCCACAACGTCATCTGAAAAGAGTTCCTAGCACTATACACATACAACACCCTCTTATTTCTTGGTTTTATCATAATAATGTTTGTGTTACCATAATAACCTAACTAGACGAAAAGAAATAACTCATAGATAATTAGTTCTATGATCCATGATATGTATTGGATTCTCCTAGAAGGATGTATCTACCTATAGCCCTATATCCTCAATATAAAATGAATTGGAAGGATTTGGATGATACTGCCAAAGATGTGATACATAGAAGAAGTCTTCATGGAATGATACCAATAAGGTAATCTCAACTATTGGCTATCAAAAAATATGTTTCCACTATATATGTAGGCCTAAAGTTATGTGGTTATAACATTCATTATCATTTAATTCGATTATGACCCAATCTAGGTGATACACAAAAGTGGTAACAGTGTCCCACCTCAAGCATTAGAGGTCTGAAGTGATGATCAACATAGGAATTATTATTGAATAGAGTTGTAGAAATATGAATCAGAATAATATATACATTGTCTGATGTATTCTAAACAATATGAGGTCCCAATAAGGATACCTCATCTCTCACTGACTAGGAAAGATGCGAATAAAACAATCCACCATAAAGCTCATCATATAGATCCAACTTAATTTTTTCCAGAATTTTTGTTGATGTAAGGAATCATTACCCTTAGAATATTTCATTCCCAAGAACCTCCAAAATCAAATATACAGAATCACATCATATCCTATAACACTGAAATAGCCTACTTGTATAACCCATCTATTTGAGTGTGATATGTAGTACTAATGATAACCTATGAACATAAATCTTTTAGCAACCCTAGTCATAACCATGATTTGAAATGGGTGTCATAGTTTGAAATGATATATAGGGGTACCCAATGTAGTCTCAATATCTCTCGAATTCAAATCCTTCCTAGATCATAAATAAATAAGATTTCTCAAGGCAGTAGGATATGTGTGATCTTGGATATCCTCTCCAATATCACACATACTACACTGCTACCTTAAGGGGATCAAAAAAAATCCTTTCTCGAAATCTGTTGTTAGTTTATTCCATCTCCAGAGAATAATGGATAATGGATGTAGAATCCTAGTAGTTCATTGATTCACTTACTTCACTTAGTGACCGTTGGAGTACTGAGTGACAAAACATGAAATCTTACTCTTCATACATAGTGACCAATACTGAAAACATTTTTCTCTATACATATTGGTTATTGCAGGATGAACATCCCAAAAAGAGGCATGTGATTCCCTATGTATCTCTTCCTATATATCATGAGGATCTGATACACTTCTATAAAATAGGTGGGTTTCATTGCCATCATGATCCCAACCTGGAGGTGTATTCTCTCCATTGATGATATCCCATAGAATGAGGCACTAAAAATATGATAACTGACACATCCAAAACCATTACTGAAGATAGGATTTCTTTTTAATGGTTACAATGACTGGTTTCACATGCTCTTTTTGAACCAATATATGTATCTTGTAAAACATTTATATCATTTTCTAGTCACTCCCCTCTACCATGAAAGCTGTAATTTTTTCTTTCTGGCTCAATGCTTCATCCTTGGAATTACCATTTCCATGTGTGTAAAAAATATAAAATTCAATCAATGGAAGGTTTTACACGCACCTAAAATACCTCATATTAAACTCCCACTAAGTGAATACATATTTGAAACTATATTGATCTGTGTAAATAGATAATAAATCAACTAATAAGTAGTGCCTCCATAATGATAGATCATGAACCCCAACTACTAGCTCTAGGTCATGTGTAGGATAGTTCATATCACAAGGCCTCATTTGGAAAGATTATTACCCCATGACTCGATCATCATGCATTAGAATGGATCCTTGTATAATTCTTCAATAATCACAATAAACAATATAACATCTACAACGATCTTCAAAAATATGAATCAGAGAAGAAATGAGTCATCATTTTTACTCCAGAAAAGCATTATCATAAGGTTCAGATTATAAGAACTGCACACCTTTCTTCTCCAGGGCCCCAAGAGGCATTCTTAAGTGGATGATGTTTGGATTAAATATCTTTTATTAGCCGACTAGACACACAAAACATTGTATGTCAGTCATTTTCATGGGATGTTCCTTGGAAACATTGGGCTTGCCTTTTATTGGGCAACTGATATGCATAAATAGAATATGATATGACCCAAAAAGTAAAGCTAAATAATAAAAACGTGTCATTTGATGATCTTTACATATAACTGGTCGACTCTTAGTGTATATATCATGATCTCAGGATTATTTCAATGATCTTGTTTAGTGCACAAGTTCTCTAAGATGTCATAAAATAAGACTAACACAAATGAATCATGATATGAGTGGAAAACCCAAATCGTTAGATCCATAAAGCATGCTGGAACATTTATTATAAATAATGAAATTAACAAGTACTTTTTCTAATATATACCTACTCTAGAACATTGTATGTAGTATATATGATTTTCTCACCCAAAACTGGTAACATCTTGACCTTAGTTCAATCATGGATAAAAAGATTCTCCTCATAGTTGGTCGAAGAGGTCGTCTATACGAGGTAGTAGGTAACTCTTATTCATTTTGAGATTGTTACCCCATATATAATCCACACAAAATCACTGAGTATCATAGCCACTCTTAGTTAAAAGGATAGGTTAACCCCATGGTGATGTGATGTTTCTAAAAAAAATCCTTAGCCTCCCGATCATCACTTGGTTTTTTGAGTTCCTAGATCATTAAAGTGTCAACCTATATAAAGGAATAGAAATTGGTGCTACACCCTATTTATTATAAATGGTGAACTCAAAATATCTATAATGATGTGTGGTGGATAAATCATCATGTATGATTTCACTAAATCGATTCACAACTAGATGGAACTCAATAAACTGCATCCATTGGTCAATCATAAAGAGACACACCAACTAAGCAGACACTCTACCAATTACCATTCACTTTGACCCATACTGGACTTCCATGATATCCCACTCACCATTTTGAACATACATATTTTCTATGGGTGATATTACATACACCCATCAAGGATAAAAATCATAATGGAAATTATAGGGAATATGCCGATCCATATTGAGAATGACATTGAAGCCAGTCATCATGAGGATAAAAAAAGATCTGAAGAAATGAAACCGATATATATCAAGGGTTAACACCACATAGTTATATATTATATCTCTTCTGAACCCCAATGACCTATTTAGGGACACATCCCCACATACAATATTTATCACAAGACTAAGTATTTTCACAACATCAATATATATGAAAGAGTGTGATTCAATCTTATTTAAACGGGAAGGAACCAATGTAGAGGCCTCCATAATAGTACTCTAACCATATATAGCCCTAGAATATATTCTTCTGAAGCTGGCTATAATTCATACATATGGTTTGAACCTCAACCCTATGCTATTTTCTGACAATCCTAAGAAGATCATATCTACTGACGTTAAATCATAGGAAACTGTCTACCTCGGCCATGACATTACCTCCTCACCCTGATCGAATGTTAGAAGGAAAACTTCCAACCCGACATGGATACATAGATTATATACTAGATAATGATTCTGGTATGGATCCCCTTCTACTGGATGTTGGATGGAAATAACAGTAGTATCACTGAATATTACCCATCCTATCACAAAATCGATAGTCAATCGTGTTCCTTGTGCAGTGTGGTTTCAAATTACCTATCCTTACACATTAGTGAAACATTTTGGAGATTTAATTGTGT
Organism: Viscum album; assembly: GCA_963277665.1. NCBI lineage: Eukaryota > Viridiplantae > Streptophyta > Magnoliopsida > Santalales > Viscaceae > Viscum > Viscum album. Next base: position 890,512,607 of record OY728135.1, read on the forward strand.
GTCACCTTTTTGGAACCACCCCCACTTTCTCCCACAAAAGGAACTTTTGACTACCATAAATACCGTCACCCTGTATCGAATCAGATCTTCCCTCGCATAAAATTTCGTCTTCTATAAGGTTATGTCCTATAATCTATGGTTGGATTACTATCTTTTTGTCGTTATCGAAAATAATGACATTCAATTTAGAGTAGACAGCCTTCCCAAAAATGTCATCATATTTCCTCACGGTCATAAAATAATCACAAGTCATAGAATAAGAAATACTTTGGAGCTCAGATAAATGAGGGGAATACTCTAGCACGATCATGAATTGCTGCTGAGGATTCGTGAACTCCCTACCATGTTCCTCTCTTAGACTATGCCTATGGAATATTTCCTAGAATTATGTCTGGAAATATAACCATATCATACCATGGTAACAATCAGAATAAGATACGATGTCCCACAAGAACATGGTAGAGTAATATATAATATTGGTAGTGAGCTTCACCCTCCTCTATGGAGGCATCATAAGATGGATGAAGATGGATATTGTGGAATCCAACAATATCTCAGTATCCTTAGGTCTACCATCACTAGATTGGATTGGATGTTGATTCTAATAGAATTACTAAGTCATCTATTCCATAGATGGGGAAGTGAAGATGACACCCTAAATAAACTAAAAAAACCAAATGAAGGACTCATAAAACCGAAATTCCGTTCCTATAGGATGATCACCAAGAGGTGCCTTAGGTTTCACTATTTTAGGAATGATTTTTAGAAGGGGCCCCACCATCTCGGTAGTATGATCATCACAACTCTATTATCCAACAATATGATGATTTTATGGTGAAATATCTCTGAAATTTCCAAACACATGCCTCAGATAGTACTCAAAATGATAAGGAATGTCTATAAATAAAATGATAGTAAGTAGAGGTAAAATTAATGCCTTTGAGAATAACATAACTGATATCACATACACCATTTCTGATGTAAGGACAATGTCAAAGTATCATAGTATCATATATAGTAACCATTTTATTTTAATTTTAGATGAGGTTTTAACCCATTTATATGTATAATCATCTTTTAAAAATATTGAGTTAGGTTGATCACTATCCTAATTTATAAGGTCATGTTGAAAAAGTAAATTAAATTTTAGAATCTATATAACCCCATTATACAACATTCTCTATCTAGATAAATTATAAATTTTTTTTATTTTGAAGAATGATTAATAGAAAGAGACAACAAATAGGAACAACAATGATCACATGCATGAAGTAAAATGCACACTGAAAACCAGATATACCATGAAAATAAGCATGACATTTCATGTCCTGTTATTACTAGTTTGATGCATGATTCACAATTCCATCATTTCATTGGGATATAATAGGATAAATCATAAATTCCTATCGTATCAATATTAATAATACCATAAAACAAGTGTGTAAACTATTGATGATGTAGTATCAAACATAAATTTCATAACCATTAAATGCAATATCCCAACACATAAATTTTTTTTCCCATAAGCATCGGTTACTATAATCCAAGAACAATGTCATTTTAAAATTCCAATATCCATGTCTTCTATCTAAAAACCAATTGTATTCAAAAAATTAAAACATCTCTCTATGACCACAACATTGCATCCTTTCACGAGTTCTACTGAATTGTGCAACTAAAATGTGTGCCAAAAGAATTCAAGATCATCTCCCTGAATGTTATAGGTTTCTTACTAGTTCATGGTCCTTGTTTTTTTTCATTGGGAAACTATAACATCATATATTAGATTATTCATAGTAGTAAATTATAAATAGTTAATAGAAGAATCAAAATAATATGCAGATAGTAACAAATGTAATGAAATAACCAAAGAATGAGAAATAAATAACTAAAGGAAATTAATAACAAAGAAAGTTAAAAAAAGATGATCTTGATGTCTTGTTTCTATTAGAAAATGTGATCTCATGGGAATTTGGGATATAAAGAAAATACTCCATACAATTCAAAAATAACAAAAGACCAATAAAATTATATAAAAAATCCCAAACATATGATCAGTCCAATGAACACAAACAGTATCTTACGAGACATGTAAATGAACAATCAAAACTAACGTGCTTCCCTCAATCCAAATATATGGTATTTAAGTCTACATGGGTTCAAAACAGTACCTGATCAGGGTGTGAGATATAATATGTGTAGGCCAACACCCTTTTTGTCTTTGATTATCCATTTGAGGCAAAAATAAAATACAATGTGCTAAATATATATGAATGGAAAAAATGGACCAACACAAACACCATGGTCTAGGCACCTACATGGGAACTCTTCCCATACAACCTACATTGACCAAATATGGATTTCTAGACAAGGTAAGTGCATAATTCATGATTATCAATCAGGGGGAAATATCATTTAACTAAGCATGGTAATATGAGAAAGAACCAAGCTTATTCTTCTACATATAGGTCACATTTGAAAGTCGTTATATATGTAACCTTATAATAATTAAAGGAACATTTTAAAAGAAGTAGGATTTCATTTCATCAATCCATAAGATAAATTGGTGGAGTTATAAAATCATGAAAATGAGTAATAAACTGAATCTAAAGGGTCGATACAAGTTTGCATGAATAATGCAATACATCGTGGTCATCCCTGAAAACCCATAAAATTTTAAATTTATCACACAAGGTATATTTACTATAATTTCATACCATATTTCTCACACAGTGGGTTAGGGATATCATGGGGCCTTGAATTTCCATCATTCCATCATGCCCAACCTTGGTTTCTTTCTTAGGGACCAACCTCAACCAAGAGTATATGTAAACTTCTCAGAGAGCCCATATACGGAAGGCCCATGTCTATATCACGTTGAATCTATTATTTTCAACATGACGTGGTGATTGAATCCATGAAATCCATTAATTTGACCCATGTTCCCTTATGATCCATAGCATGTGATCTGGAGTAACCAAGGCATGAGACATGGCATGGAATTTATTTCTAACGACAAGTCATAATATAACATTCATTGAAACATGTTTAATAAGCTATCACAACAACACAATTAAATCCAAGAACTATTGATTAAATATATGGAATGGGAATATGGTACTAATCATTAGAAAGTCATGATCATGAAGCATAATACACAACTCATAACATGTAAACAATTATATTTTATAATTATAATTTAAATATCACAAGATAATAATAACAATAAAGTACATAATTCAGTACCAGATAGTGAATTATGGAATAATGAAAAATGAATAATATTAGGCATAGAGAAAAATGAACATGAAATTGAATAAATGTTTTAAATGTATTATGAAATAATGAAATAAGCTCAAAAAATTTGAAATTATAAACTAAATATAATTAATGTATAATTAAAAGTGAATTTTGATGCATGATTATTTAAATATATGTTTTGAGGCTTGTACATAAAGATATAAACCATGGTTAACCACTCATATTAACATAACTTATCACTGGATACTTTTAGTTAAATAAAAATAACACACATAGGGTTGTTCAAAAATTATAGTAATTATAAAAGGGTAATTCCAGATGGAACACTGAAGGGGTGACCAAAGACATGGAAAAAATCCCATAGATGGGTTTCACCACAATGAAAGGTTATAAAATACATGAAAAATCTTTTCAACAAAATTAATATGAAGGAATGAAGCATCATCATAAGGGTCTGGAGAGTAGCACAATGGTGCATCAATTAAAATGAGATTATATGAGTAGGAAAGACCTAAACTACATACCTCGATATAGTAGTAATCCACTCTTGCATTATCAAAACATGATTTATCATAAAATGGAATAAATAAATTATTTTTAAAACATCCCAAAAAATGGGAAAAATCCATAGAACCTAAATAGAACAATAGATAAAGGACGAACCTAGAAATAGAAGAGTTTAAAAGGATGAGCTACTAGATATGATTTTGTAGCTTCTAATCGAATTTAATTTCAATTTTAAAATAATTAGATTACATCAAAAACCCAATATAGATGGAGTAAGGGATCCACACATAAAGGGAATAGATGAAAAATAGATAAATAAGAAATTTGAAAATAATGGTGGTGTTGAAATAAATCATCTAAGACTGGAAAACATTAAATTTCACCGTTATTTACACTTCTCATGGCTTGGATGAATTTTGTACAGTAACTATATGGAAACCATTATTTACTCCCTTCTTTATGGTACACAACAGATGGTTAGGAACATAGTCTTAGTAACCATGTTCAAACCTTGAAAATACCTTTTTTCCATAAATTTCATGACGTTTCATGGTCAGGGGCCCTAGGTATCATAATTGTAGACTAAACATGTGGAAAACATGTACCCATAACCAGCTACCACATGGTTTTGGGAATCTATGTTAACTGTGTGGCACAAAATTCTCTAACCATACCTTATTCCTTTTTATCAAATCACACATTTGAAAATGTAGTTCATACATCTTATTCCCCAATAATATCATTTATTTCTTTATTTTTACATCATTTTCATCATAATATTCAAATATTAAAGAATGTTACAATATGTTGTACATTTATTATTCTCAAAAATATTACATAAATGTATAGTGTGAGACATTATCCACAAGACAAGTAAGGGTTACTTTATTATAAAATTTCTAGATCAGACTTCAAAATTTCTTAAGAAGAGTCTTTTTTAATTGGTAATGTTTCATTCAATAATTATCTATTTTCTACTATCGATGGAATTCTTATTCCATTTCTAAATCAAATTTCTCATTATAAGTAATTGTAAAAAGAATTTCAATATGAATTTTTATATTAATATTAAAACATCTATGAAATATTTACCATTCAATTCTATTTTCACTTTGAGATTATTTTTGAAAAAAGAGTTGTTATTCGATTGAGATATTTATAATCTTCTGAATCATTGATGTCTTAAAAATGTTTACTACTAAGTATCTTTATTTAAAAATTACTATATACAACATCATTATTTTCGAATGATATGTCCCTAACCATTTCATAAAGAATAAAATACATTCTTTCTAATCTTAGGGAATATATTTTCTTGCTTGTATTTAAAATAAAGATAGATAAAAATAATCCAGAAATATCATCATAATATTATTTAAAATAATGTTGACTTCTTGTTTACTAGAAAATCCATATTTATTTGTAACTATTTCAGTTAACTTATTGAAATAATTTTCAATATTTTTATCTTTATCGATCTAAATATCATTTAATATTTGTTTAATTTTTTTACTCGCTTCTTTTTCACTTTGAGTTTCTTTCATTTATCCTCATTTTAACCCATATCTCACATGTCGTCACAATACCAATATACTTAGTGTAAAAGATCTCAAACATTGAAAAAATACTTTTATTTTAATCCATCAATAATTTACTTATTTTATTTGAAATTGTTATATAATAATTATCAAAAATTTATTGAAATATAATTAAAGTTACATCACACACGTCATGGATGAGATAAAGGGAACAATAAAGAAATTTATTCCACCAAATGATTTATCTTGTTCAATAAAATACATCAGCACCTTTAATTTTCGTATAATTGTCAATATTTATTCCCCTTTAAATGTTGTAATTATTCTATGCACTGATACAACAAATTATGATTCAACATGATAGGATCTCTAATATGGGTAGGGTGTTAATCAGTGATCATATTCTATGACATAGATTTCTTTCCATTAAAACTACATCTATTTCTATAGTGATGAATCTGAATCATCTCAATTGAGTCAATAAACAATTCATGATATTCATGAATATAATATAAAGTAAAAAAACTAATATATACAACTTCCAACACTATGTCATATTCCTTTTCATATTTGATAGTCCCCCAAAATTTTCATTATCCCCAATATCAAAAACATATTTACAACACTAATTTAAAAATTATCATAATTAAATTCTAAAACCCAATGGATTATAAAATTTACCAAAAAAATATTATCTTACTCGGAAATAAATTACATGTTTATCACTTTATCTATCAATGGTGGTCCTCTAACATGATTGAATGAATCAAATTATCCTTATGATAAATAATATTCCATGTTATTAAAAATCCATTGAGTGTGTCTACTAGTCTAAAAATATAAAAAATATTCTAAACGATCTGTATCTATTATTTATCATATATACATAGAGAATCAATATCTCCCATACAACTAAAATATTTATAAAATAAACTTATTTTTTGAGTTCTACTATTAATAGTATATTCATCATGTTTTACCTCTCTTAATATTCCTTTATGTTCTCAAGGTTTCAATACAACTACCTAAAATATAGTGTCTATTCCCAAAACCAATGGAATCATGTAAAAAATATATTGTTATATAATAACCACCAAGATAATATCCCCAATATTCAAATATTTCTTTATAGTTTCTAATCAATTACTACTATAATATAATTTCTTGTGATCATTCACTCTCTTCATGCTCCAGCGATTATAGGTTTTCAAAATTAACCAAAATATCTTCTTTGTAGCCTGTTTATTTTATAATTTATCATTTCCCTAAATTAATTATAATGATTATGGAAGCCATAATTTTTTTATGTATATAAATATACTATTCTATTGATTTGGACTAATCACAACCATAAATTCCCTTCACCATAGTGTCTTGAATAATTCTTTGATATTTTTGCATAAAAAAGAATATACATTGACTATTAATTCTTGGTAATATTTATATATTCATGAATAATAAATTATAAAATATAATATCCATCAAACACCCACATGGGTCTAGGGATAACTATTTTGGCCATCATGAACTGATGTTTATCTGACAATCTCTTGTAATCCATGGAATCTACCAACATTAAACTCCCACATTTGGAATCCATATATATGATGGTGAGACATTACATGAACCATGTATTTCACTATTAGTGTACTAATTCTCCATTTTACCTTCTCCAAATATAGGTCATCTATACAGTGTAACACTCTAACAAAGATATTCATTATGTGAATTTTTGGATCAACCATGATTCATAGATTAACCAAATGTCCACATTGGGGTCCAGTATAAAATTTTATCAATCAGGATATAATTTATTTTAATCATCACATCATCATTCCCACTTCCATGGGTGCGGAATTCATTGTCCCTCTTTTAAATCTTCACTACATCGACCTCTATTAAATCACCCAACCTGTGTTGGACAATTTAAAACACAAAACTTCATATGCTAAGGAATGATCAATATATCCCTTTTCATATTGGGCATCAATTAATATTTTTAGGAAATAAATCACATTTAACAACATTATTAAAGAATAAAAAATACTCTTGAAGGTTATATCAAAAATAGTTTTCCATGTATGATGGGTTTTTGTGTTTGTTAAAAATAGATATGAAGAAAATATATGAATTATGAATAATAAAAATATAAACAATGATGGTAACCTCAAGGTATGGTCACATCACAGATGGTACTCAATTAATTGAATCTTATAAACAAATGAATGTGGGTCTAGATATATTTATTAAAGGTTTGTAATATCTATTTTTATCTTATATAATTTTTTGTGTTTTTCTTAATGGTTAACTAGTGGGATATAGAAACATCCATTTAGAATATTAATCATACTTGTAGTATTATTATTTGTTTCCAACATAAACCTAATACTAGTCATTATGAAATAAAAAATAATGAAAAAAGAGGGTATATAAAAAAATTGATGGAAAATGATGATGGTAAATGTGTAGTATTTACAAAAGTTTAAAATATTATTTTATAATCCAATAAGATTATTCAAATGATTTTATGTTATAAGAATGTTTGTATATGTATTGTATGAAAATCATTTAGTTGATCACACCCAATATTTATCTAGAGTTGCAAATCTTACAATAAAATTATATACTTGGAATCATTAATTACAACAAGAATATCCTATTACAAAAAATCACAAATCCATATTTTGTAACAAATTTAACATCAAATTATTGATAGAAATTGACTGAAAATAGATAATGATGATTTTATGAAAATGGTATTTGGATAAATGAAAAATGAAAAAACTTATTATTTTTTGGGACACTAAAAAAATATTAATTGAAAAAATTGGGTGCATTGATATAATTTTAACAAAAGAATTGGAATGAATAGAAAAAATTGGGTTTGTTGGGAAATATATTTAATTTTATATCCAGATTTATTTTTATGGATCCATGTTTCAATAATTTTAAGTATACAAACTATATAATATATTTTTTTCTATATCAACAAAATTGATGTATAAAATATTCTAAATGATTTAAATTAAATATTCTAAATTAATTATATTGAATATAATGTTCTTATATGCTACCTAATGTATTATTAAATGAGTAAAATTGTAACTTTTTAACGATGAGTATTTCTTTAATAGTAAAAATGACACCCCATGTAATTTTTATAGAAATCATGAATAATTCTTGAGGAATTTTTATATCTTAATCAAATTATTGGGTATAAAATTATAATAACTAAAGAATAAAAAAATATATAAATTTTTTATTTATTTTTATATTATACAATTATATAAGAAAAAAATTAATTAAAAAAATAATTTATTCCAAAAGGATGAGTAATAAAATTATCAATGAAAAAATATCAAATGTGATTTTTGAGTAATCAAATTATACATGGATGGAATTATATTTCATTATCACAAGTGAATTTTAACTTCTTGATGTCTGTGATGTTTAGAATTATTGTTATGGTGAATGTTTTATGACAACTATTATTATAAAACATGAATTGTAAATATGATAGATGGATGAATGAGAACTATATATATATATATATATTATGAGGTATAATAATCTTGTTAGATTTAAGATCATACAATGGATAAACTGTAACATTGTATGGTTTCATGAAAATTGATTAAGTGGAATATCATTTTTTTGTATAATGCAATAAAAGGATTTTTAATGGTATTATATTTATTAATTTATATATAATATAAAATTTGATGAAATGTTTTTTAATTATGTTCAATTTTATTTCTAAATATATATCAATTATTTGATGTTTATATAATTGGTTTCTGTTTTGAGAAAGGTGTATCGAATAACCATAAAATAAATTAATTTAATTACCATTTGGAAATAGTAATACTAAATATATTACAATAACTATATAAATAATTATAGTGATGGCTATGAAATCAAATAATGATGATCTTATGTCAGAGGTTAAAGCACCATTGATATTGTAGAACGATAAATAAAGTGTTAGAAATATGTTATAGAGTTAATTATAACATTATTGATAGCAGATCATAAATAGAAAGTGGCATTTATAAATTGAGAAGGATGAGAATGAATTATTTAAATTATTATTTCATATAAAAGGGATCAAGTAGTTGATATTATCAAAAAACAATAATGGAGTATATTTTTTATATTTTGAGGCTAATGATATGTATTCAACATTTTAAAACTCAAAGATGCATTAAATAACACAATATTCTTTTATTTAATAATTTAATTAATTTTTTTATTCGATGATACATTGATAAATAAGAAATTAATTTATATGTTTTTAAAAGGAGAAAAAAACATATGTTCCAAAAAATAATTAAATGGGAAATATTCAATTTAATATTTTTTTGGATAATGTTTTTATGTATTTTTTAAACTTTATGAGAAATAAATCATTTGTATATATGTATAGAATTGTATCTAACCTAATAAAAAATAATCACTAAGGGAACAAAATAAAATTATATATTTTTATTATTTAAAACATTCTAATATTTACTAATGAGGCATGTTTTTCATTATTATTTATATCATAGTGTCCTAAATTTCATTTTATTATATTACATTGCTATAAAACAAAAAAATCAACCTTTTAAAGAGTTAATAGATTCTATGTTGTTCACTATTGATACAAAATAACTCAATCTCATTTTTTAAAAACTATATAATCAAGGAATTTGGAGGTCCAAGAGTAAAACAATATTTGATATTTGTTAAAAAAGTAATGGTGAATAAAATATTTCACATATATGGTTGATAAAGTAATTTTAGTTTTTTATATATTTTGATCATTATCATGATGTTTGATACATTTTTATCAATAAGATGCAAATTGAATGAGTATATTTTATAGGATTATCTCAATGTAATTGAAGAATTCATCAAGTTATATTGTGTTTCTTTATATATTTGAGGACATTAAGAAAAATAGTATACATATAAGTGTCTAGATACATTTTTGACTAAACAAGATGTGTATAAAATATCATTTTTTTGACTTGGTAGAACAAAATAATATATAATGCAAAAATATTTTATAGAGATAAACAATTATATCTTCAAAATGGATTGGATGGGGTTCCTATGTAGTTATACTTCAAATATAATATATGAAGTAAAATATAAATGACATATAGAACTATAGAGAACATGTTTTTGAAATTAATATATTAATGAAATATTTATAACAATTTTAAAGGGAAATAAACAAAATATATTCTTGATTTGTGAGGTGTAAAAAATGGATTACATAGTTAGTAATTACTTGTAATTTGATAATTTTAGAGGGATTAACTTTTAAATGATCTATTTGGAATATATTTAATGGAGGGGAAGATTAAATTTAATTTCATTTCTCATTGATACGACAAATGGATATTATAGAAACAGATTATATAAATAGGGAAACACCATGATTAATATGGTTATTCTCATGTTGTTTTATATAAAACCCACATAATGAAGTAAATAAGATTATTTAAAATAAAATAAAGAACACAATTTATAGGATAAATTTTGTTTCATATAATTTTATTAAAACATAACATTAAATGTTTTAGTACGCATTATACAACATAAGTAATATAAATAAATATTTATATAATTTAGATTATACAATTAATATGGTGAGTGAGTTAGTGAAGAATAAAATTAATCTAAGAAGGTGAAAAGTGTATTTTTATATTAGAGTGTTCTATAATGATAATACCTTATTCAAATATTTAATTAATTTATTTATTTTCTTTCTATTTAAATAGATTTTTATAGATAATTAGTTTTATGAATTTAATTTATAAAATTTCATTGAAATGTATTACTATAATTAAGATTTATTTGAAGATAAAAATGTGTGGGAATATAGTATTTCACATATTTTGTTATGATGGAAATTGATTAATATTGGATGTACATTTTTTCATTGGGTCATGATTTTTAAAATATTGATATATTAAAGGATGGATTTATATAAGATACACTTTGTGGTATTTGGTATTGGATTTAGAAAATCATAAATTATTTTTGCATTATATTAATATAGGATATGTGTCAATTAGGTACTTATAAAATAAATTTTCTTGAATCTAGAATGAAATATTTAGATTCATTATAAATATACAATAAAATCTGTTATATTGATAGAAAATACGGAATTTATTCTATTATAATATTATACACATATTTAAAATTATAAATAATATTTATAAATTTGAAATGTGAAAATATGATATATTTATATATGGGAATAATTATTTCATTTTATTGAAAATGATGAATTTTGGGATAATATTTTTTTTGAAATATAAATGATTATTTACAAATTTTATAAATAATATAATGTTTTCTGAGGAAAATTATCTAGCTAAATTTGATTCATAAATTATTTTTTTATTGTAATTGTAAGAAAAGTTTATGAGACATTAATTAAATTTTCAATGTGTTGTAAAAATGGAATTTTTTTAAGAATAAATATAAAATTAAATTAAATATTAAATATCTATTATTTAGAAAATAAATTACAAAAAATGGATTCCACTTTTTAATTTCACGCATAAAAAATGTTTATCATGTGTTTTAGGGATTTTCCTAAAATAGTTTCTTTTTAGTGAATAATGAAATATGTTAATACAGATTATTTTGAAAATAAAAGAAGTATTGATTCATAGATGATGTATGTGTGCCATAAGAACCATAATATATAAATATCATTCTATCATTATTTTATTTATTCATGTAAAAAAATTGGTCATAGTCTTGAACCAAAAATATAAAATAATAAATAAATTAATAAAAAAACCTCCGATCTCTTCCTTTATATTTACCAACCCTCACAACCACTTATCCTAACACCTACATAGCCTTGTATATTTAATTAATTTTGCAACATTACCATCCAAATCCTCTTCCCCACATCAAATATATCTTTTTATAACCAAATTTACAATAATAGGGGCATGATGAACATTTTCAAGGATAATAATTCAAGAGGTAAAGTTATATTTCATTGTATTTTATTTTCTTTTTAATTTCATTTATTTAGTTATTATATTCTAAAATCCATTTATCAATGTGTCATGAAATCCCATGCATTTTACGTATACCATAATTTTATTGTGTTAATGTAATATCCACCATGAAACCTCTCCTCTTATCCTCTTTTCTCTAAAAAAGTTAATCATCATCTATGATGTGTCGAATCACCACCTTCATGGATGAAGACTTTTCATTTTACGATATCACCTTAATTAATGCTCATAAATAAATTATTATGGTAAAATAATATTTATTTATAAATATTATATTTTATATATTATAATGGAACAAGTATATAAACATGGTATTAAATAAAATGATATAAGATCTTACTATTCATAAAAAACCGCCAAAATAAATAAAATAATTTTCATTAATATTTTATCTACAAAAATAAACTCATTATGGAAAAAAATTTATATATAATTATCAAAACATATTAATAACATTAATTTCAGCTTCTAATGTTTTCCTTCGATTCGACAAGAACTTATACAATGAACCAACCACAGAATTGATGACATAAATGATCCTGAAACAATTAAAATAACATAATATTATTAATAGATAGGTAGAAGTATGCTATTAATAATTTATTAAGTTATTGAAAATATGTATATAGTTCATTAAAAAATTAATATCACTATTTAAAACATTTTACGGTTGGTCTGAACACTATTAATGTAAGTCAACCATGAGTTAAAAGAAATTTATTTAAAAACACCCTTTTAAAATTGTATTTTAAAAAATCAAAAGGAATGTTATTATGATGTATGTACTCCTATTTTATGACTATTATTTGGTTATGGGGAATTTTTTTTTAAAGATGGGTGGGTCAGTGATAGTCCTCCAATGCATTGGATATGTTTATGCTGGTTGTTTATGTTAATGGTTATTCCATGTGAAACTGTGATGGTTATAACATAAGGTAGAAAAGAGGGACACATGTAAGGTATATGTAAAGGTTACAAATAATATGGTATACCTGAAGGTTACAATAATAAGTATTTATATTAATAAAAAAATTTCCCTATTTATGTTAATGGTTTCATTATATTTTATTGGTCTAAAGGAAATATTATGTTCTCCAATAGTTAGAATATGATTCATTAATGGTGAGAGGTATATCATTGTCAAAAATTGTCTATATGTTTATATTTATACATGTACCAACAATATAATTCCAAATTTCCTATCCCTTACATATTTTTTTCTGGTCATTCCAATTTTTAAAATTTATTTTAAATGTTCTAATGATGGGTAATATAAATGAATAAAGAATGTATAATGTTGTGTATATATTTCATGAATAGAAGTCATGTTTCTGAAAAATCATGTGTATTTCTTAAGATATGGATATTGTGTCATGTAGTATCCTCTTTTTATTCTTGTGGGATATCATGTATGAATCATAACAAAATCCTATACAAATCTTCATTGATAATATATATGGTAATGAAAGAAAATAAATTCTAGTTAAATTAATTAGAATATATTATGTTCAAGTTATGGTTGTTGTCATTGGATTCAGATAAAGGGTTAGATAATAGTAGAAGTTATGATAGTAATAATAGAATACCATAAATTAATTTCACCATATTTTTATGTTTAATTGATATAACATTTTAATATGGCCATGTTTCTTCATCTTTGATATGCCTATTCGCAATTATATTTCACTGGAGATACATGGAAGATGATGTAAGAAGGTATCGAGAGTATGATATCTCTGCAAGTACATATACTATAATGGAGGTAATTGGAACCTAATAGTTTGTGATAGTAATGAATTTGTCGAATTAGGACACAAATTATTATAACAACTGTGGAATATAATTACTAGATTTAACACAATTAACATGATGATAGTGGAGATTTTTATAATGAAACAGACTCCTACATTTAGTGTATCTTTTATCCTCATTGAATATAAAGGGTTTATTAATTCTTTAAAATAGATATGTTATGCCATAGTTTTTTCAAACAACAAAATTCTTATGTCTTTTTACTTACCATTTTGAAGTAGATGTCGACCACTGGTAGAAAATAGTAAAGAATACCAATGATATAGAGGAGACTGATTCCTTTGAATATGATGAAATTATAAATAGTTTCATTAAAAAATATTTGTTATGGTCATTTGATATAGAATAAAAAAACATTATTTGAGTTCAAAACAGAAGGAAAAAGATTTAGTGTCTATGCATGAATAAAACATTACATTATTGGAATAATATACTTCAATACTTATTTGATATCACAATAGTAAATTCAATCATATTTACTTCGTATTGGATATAATATATAGAATATAATTTTCTTCCAGTGAATTCATTCATTTTGAGAAAATTTTACATCATGATTAGAGGGTACAAGATGAGTTTGCGGATGATCATGTGTACATTGAAAATATGCAGATGAAATTGTCTAAATGGAATGGAATGCACAAGAATCAATCATAAAAATCATATGGTATAAAAAAGATTTCTATTTTTATGAATGTGTTGGAAACAAATATCCATAGGAACGACATAAAATAACTGAGAACTGTTTTAGATGTTGTAATCTTGGAAATGTCACCAAAAATGTTATTAACAATATTTTGGTGATGGTATTGTTACTTTTTTAAAGAAAAATGTAATGTTCTTTAAATGTGTTGAGATTGGAACTTATGATTATACCTTCACAATGAAGTATATGAATGATTGGAAGCCATTATATATATAGGAAGAAAGTTGTAGCGAAATCCATTGTGACTATATCTACAGATGTTAAGCCCTCAAATGATGTGGTATTAAGTTCCTTATTTGTTTCCTCAAAATTTAATAATGCCTTTTTTGATATATACCTTACACATTCCATTATTTCTGAGAAATTTGGGAATTTCGGAAATTTATTCTCAATAAATGAATTTAAATCTTATAGTTAAAACACATGGGGGAAATATGAAATGAGAAAATCCAGTATTTGTATCTTCTGTTATTTTTCTTTTTGAAAGAATTTAATGGATGACGTTTTTTTACCATAGTAGTGTTTGATATTATTTTGGGTATGGATCAGTTTATTTTTACAATTCTATGATTGATTATAGAGATACAAATGTTTTTCATCAGAAAGGGATTTAGTTTCTATAAAAAAACAAACTCATAGAATCCATAACATATCAATATGCTGAGAAAATATTAAAAGATAATAATAAAATTTTCATTATACATATTAATCAATGTTTTCAGATTAATGATGTGCCAGTGCTAAATAAATATTTGTATGTTATTATTAAAGAGTGAACTATGTTATAATTGATCAAGAAGTTGAGGTTACATGTTACATTGTTTATAGTTCTATGAAAATTTCAAAATTTCATTTGTAATGTGACAATTGGAACTTCTAGATTTGAAAAAGTAATTACATGAGTTTCTTGATAAATATTTCCTTAATCCCAAAACATATTCATGATGATAACATTTTTATTTTGTGAAAAATAAAAATTCTTCCCTGAGGATTTTCATTGATTATATAAATTGGAATAAAATTAATTTTAAAAAATCAGTATTCATTTATGCAAATTGATGAATTCATTGATCAGATTCAAGGTCAACATTATTTTCCAAATAATAACATTAGATATTTTTACACTTAGTTGAGGGTGAAGGGGGGTGTCATTATGAATATAGTGTTCTGATTATGAAATAAGAATTATGAGTTTTCTATTATGTCCTCTAGGGTGAAAAACTCCACTAATATATTTATGGATCATATGAATTGAATATTCTATGATTATTTGGATTAATCAGTAGTTCCTTATTGATGATATTTATGTTTTTTAAAAATATTTTGAGGATCATGATAAAACATTATCCATTATTCTACAAACCCTTATAGAAAAAGGGTATACAAGGTATTTATAAAATGTGTTTTTTAATGTAACAAATTTCATTTCTCAATAAAAATGTAAATAAGGATTGAATTTTTTTATCCATCTATAAAAATGGGATTTATGAATGGAAAATACATACAAATGTCACTATGAATTTTAGTTTTCTTGGATTAGAAGGACAATAATGCATGTTTCTTGAAAAATCAAGATTATCTAGTCTTCTAACTAACTTAACAAGGAAAGGTGATAAATTTAATTGGACATAATAATTTTACATTAAATATCATGAACTGATAATAGGATTGATGAATGCTTATATTATAGACATTCCTTCTATAATTTTTTTTCATTATTTATAATTATTCTTCATTAAAGGGACTTGGTAGACTTCTAAATTTGAATGATCAGAGAATTGATTATGATTTAAAAAACAAATACCTCATTAGATAAATTATACCATGCATGATTTGAAATTATTGGATATGGTTTTCACTTTAAATATTTTGAGACACCATTTATAAGGATTCAAAGGTGATATATACCATGTCTATAAATGATTGAAGTATATATTCAACCAAAAAAATTGAATATGAGTCATAGAATATAGATAGAACTGATCAGTGGTTATGATTTCATGATCAACTACCAAACTTTATAATAATGCAATTTTAAAGACTCCACGATTGAGAAACATGATGAAACATTACTGTGGTATGTTTGGATCATGAAATCCTTGTTGGTAATTTGATGAAATTTTTTTAGAAGTTGTAAGTGAATGAAATTATTCTATTTTATTTTTGGTGTAAGTGGAATTTGCTCTGTCAAAAATAATAATGAAATCATTGAAGGAATAACATCAATTCCAATTTTTTTTTTATTTTTTGGAAGAGGTTATGTTTCAATAAATTCACATTAATTAGTTTTGTATTTTGATACTTGGAAAGAGAATAATTTTTCTTTTAGATTCAAACTTGAAGAAAGAGTTATTAATTGAATCTCACAATACTCCACATTAAGTTTATCCTAAGAGTTGTTGGATCTATTGGAACATAATGTATTATTAATGGTGGGATGTAATTACAAGAGATATTTCTGATGCGACAATTAAATGTTTGTCATCATAACATGCTAATGTAGAGAGAAAACTAATAAATGGGATGCATCATTATTTTCATGCAATGGAGTGTAAATGGGAAAAATATATCCATAGAATTCATGGTGGGACTACCAATGAATTCTTCATGAAATAATGTAATCTGTGTAATTATTGATCTACTAACTAATTCTACACATTTCATTTCTATTTGAGATTATATTTCGTTAGATCAATATTCTCAGATATATCTCCAAGTGTTTTTTAGGTTATATAGTGTTCCTCTGTCCATTGAATCTGATCATGATCTGAAGATCACTTATATGTGATGGAAAATCCCCTAGAAGTCATATGGATCAAAAATAAATTTCAAAACTACATTCCATACTCAATCTAATTGAAATTATTGGTGAAAAATTCATAAATTACATCACATGCATCATGCTTTCTTAATGAACTACTGGGGATTTTTTAACTATAGCTTTCTTTATATGATTTTTATTTAATATTTATAGTTTTCATTCAGGTATAAAAAATTTTTCTTTTGAAGAATTATGGAGAATGTGGTGTCTTTCTCCATCAGTTTGGGATGAAGTTAGGGAACGAAAGATAATGGGATCAGATTTATTATAGGTAGTGGATATGAAAGTAAATATGATCCAGTAAAATATAAGGATATCTAGTAGTTTGTAGAAAATTTATACGAATAACAAGAGGGTGGATCTTTATTTAGAGGAAGGCGATTAGGTCTTTCTTAAAGTTTCTCCATGGAAAAGTGTGCATTTTTTTGGGTTGAAAGAAAAAATGAGTCCACTGTTCATTGGATTATTTGAAATCTTTGATATAGATGGATCAGTAACCTATTGAGTGGATTTTCCTTTGAATTCATCCAAGGTATATAATATTTTTCATGGTTTGATGTTAAAAATAAATTTTAAAAATTAATATATTTTTTTATCCATGACATAATTTATCTAGAAGAGAACAATTATTATGAAGAGAATCATGTTCAGATTATTGTCCATAGAGGGATAATATTATCAAATAATGTAATTCACAAAGTAAAGGGTTTTTGGAGAAACCACACGGTTGATGAGGAGACATATGAATCTAAAAATTCTATGACATAATGTTATTCTCAGTTTAATAATATGTTAACAAAAATTATGAGGATGAAATTTCCATAAGGTGGGAGAATGTAACAACTACGTAACTACAAAAAATTTATTTCAACATGGAATTAAATATTTAATTAACTATAAACATATACTGAAAATATGATGTATTTATTAAAATTAATGAATCTATTATAATTTAAAATTGACCCATATATGGATGTATAAATAAAGTTTAGGTATCTTATATGTTAAAATATGAAATATTAATAATAAGGAATACGTAAATATAATTTTTAAATAGAACAAATATGTCTTCATATTTTTGTCAAACAAAAATTTTTATATAAAATTTTATAATTAATATAATGATTAAAATAAATATATCATCATAAAATAAATTCATAAATTAATATTTTATTTTATTTTAATTTTATAATAATATAATGAAACATTATATAAAATTAATTTGTGTCATTAAATTAGTTATATTATTAAAATCAGTATTTTTTAATATATGAATAATATAATGATAATTTTAATTTCGTAAATGTAAAAAAGTATTATCGCCCAATGGAGTTTTCTGTTGAAATATATATATCTATAAATGGTCTGGGTTAATGTTTTTGATTTTTCTAAAATAAATAAGTTTTACTAGAATTGTTAAATAGATTAATTTGTTATAGTTAGAAAATACATAAATTTTTCAGTAATAAATTATATATGGATTATTTTGGCACCATAATCACGAACATTTATCCTATATTATTGGTATTTATTCATATAATATAATTTATTCATTGTCCTTAATGAAAATAATAAACAAAGGACTAAATTAATCAAACAATACCTCTCTCATCCACTATAAATACAAACCCACACCACATACTCTCCTCACAACACAAAAGGCTTGAATATTTTATAATTTTGAACAAATTAAAATTCTAATACTCTTCCCCACATAAATTATCTTTTTTCTCACCAAAATTCCAGAACCAAGGAGTTAAAGGAGGTCCTCAGGGAGAATAATTCAATATGTAGAATCCTGTATTAATTTCTTTTATTTTTGTTTCTATTTAGTTTAATTTCTTATTATTTCCCCACCTCCCCTCATTGAAGTTTCATGATGAGTCCATTATCATATATATAATAGAATTAATTTTTTTTGGTATATCTAATATGAGACCTTTTGTCTTCTACTCTTATTATATAAAAATAAATCGTCACCTACGACTTGTCAATTCTCCACCTTCATTGAAGAAGATTTTTTATTTTTCTTTTACATCCTTAAATCATAGACATAAAGCATAATTACGGTTAAATCCATTTTTATTAAAGATATTATAATCAAAATAATGCAATTGAATGAATATATGAACGTGATACTAAATGAAATAATATAATTTAGTAATGGTTATAAATAAATACCATAATAAATTAATTGATTTTGATTAATGTTTTATATAGTGAATCGTCCACATATAAAAACATTACATATTGAATTATGTGAAATAAATAATACCTTTTATTTCAAATAATGTATTGTTTCATCCATTCGTCTAGAAATTCAATAATAAACCAACCAAGAATAACATGAATTAAATTCACCAAAAACATTTCATATAACATAATATTATTAATAAATGATTAGAAAGATTTAATAAATGACTGTATAATGTATTATAAACATATAACTAGTTTTCTAATAAATTTATAAATCAGTTTTAAAAAATATACATTAATTTTGAAAATAGTTAAAGGAATTCAATCCTGATGTATGAGATTTTTTTAAAACACTCTTTAAAATTATTTTAAATGCAAAAAAGTCTATTTATATGATGAAATGAATAATTTTTTATAATTATCTATTGGATCATGTCAATTATTCATGTTGAACGTTGGTTCCTTGATTGGTCTCCAATGCACTGGGGATTTTTATGCTGGAGATTGGCCATAATGGTTATTCCGAGAGTAATTGTAACAATTACAATATATGGTAATTGCATGGGTTACAATGCAATATATGTGTGAGGGTTACAAATAATATAGAAGCCAGGACAGTTACTATCATAATTAATTTTTACTATATCATGATGGTCTAAGTTACCTAAATGGTCATTTATATTATATATTTTTAAAAGAATTCATATGTTCTCAAAAATTAAGTATTTAATTCCTTACAGGTGAGATGTATATCTTTGTGAAAATGATGTCATATGTTTATAAGTATTCACAAGCTAATGGGTTCTTTTATTATTTTTATGTCCCTTAATGAGATTTCTATACTCATTCTATGCTTTAAAAATAATCTCATTGGTTTTTATGATGGTTAAGAGAGAAGAAGAACCCATAATTAATTTACTAAAATTATTTCATTAAATGAATTCACATTTCATAGAAAAATAATATCTTGGATGAAATTGATATAGTATTAAGTATTATTATATTTGTATGGTTTTGTGTTGAATTTGAATTATTACATAATTCTCTTCCACATTAAACTAATACTATCTCTAGGAATGATTGAAAATAAATTCTCGTTGAATTCAATATAATGACTAATATTTAATGATAGTTCCTTATACATTAAGACGATATTAATGAATAAAGTTAAATTTTACATGATTATATAAATCTAAAACAATATATAATTATTAAAACATTTCATGGATTTTTTTTGTGAAGACATTGTTTTATTTTAGAAGAAAAAATTATAAATCAAATAGGATATATTGGAAAGAAATAGTTGAAAATGAGTATATTTTCTAAATGAATTGATCCACTCCATAGACTAAGGTATGAAACATTGATCATAGTTTAATTATATTGAATTAATAGAATATAATTTATATCAAAAAAAATTATTTTGTCTAAAACATTAAAAAAAGTAATATTGATTTTATTTTAATTTATATTCAGGCTGTATTAATCCATGATTTGTTAAAATCGAGAAAAAATTTATAAATATAACAAAATATTACCCTAAAATAATATAATAATTTTTTGTTTTTGTTTTCAAACATTATATTATTATTTTCATTTATGGTAACCCCATTTTGATTTTAAAATTTTGGTCTGTAAAATAGATTGAACAAGAAGAAATTATATATGAAAGAGAGATATGATATTCGATGGTGTACGATGAAAATTTATCAATGAGTGATTCCATGCATGGTTTCATCCGAACATCAAAAAGTAATCTTAAACATAAATTCGAATTTAAAAATGAATATTTGATAACAATACATAGAAAATAGTTGCATATAATATATTTTAAGGGGTTTGGGAATTTCAATATATATAAGAACCAACAATATAGTCAAAAAAATGAGAGAGTATGGAGAAACTATTATTTAATCATTATATCACTAATAACTAGCCATTTAACTGAAGTTATATTATTGAAATTCATTAGGGGAAATCAATTAATTTGAAAAATATAGATATATTTTTAATAAATAATCTATTTCTGTAATTATTATTTTATAGATACACCATTATCAATTCATATTCATTCATCTCATAATAACACATTTCTTATAAATACCATTAAAAATGGATTAACTCCTCACAAACAATCAAAAATATTTAATTATTTCATTATAATTATGAACATAACAACTTTACTCATCTGTTAGTTCCTATAGGGTTTTATTATCATTTCTCAAAATATTATAAGGGTGACCCAATATTTTTAGAAAAATGTATTAGTCAACAAATGGTTTTCATAACCTCATAGTCTCCACAGAACACTATTTATGTTATTTAAAAAAACTACCTTAGAAGAAAAACTCATTTTCTATATTTTACTACATTAATGATTATTTATCACCATACAGTGATCAAAGTCCTCCTATATCGCTAAACATCCCAAGTCATTCCTGAAATGTGACATTTTTTATATATAGATGAGATTATCAATACAACTAAAATTTTATCTTCAAATTAAAATATGATTCATAAGTCTTATACAAAGTTGTATTTGTTTTTATGTTTTCATAAATTGAATCATATGGGTCCATTTTTATTACAAATTTTATCATATTCATTCTATTAATTTTACATAAAATTTTGTTTTATTAATTTTATTTTTCATTAAAATATTATTTAAGAATAACAAACTTTGGTGATATGACTACAAACCAAATAATCTTTGGTTCATTATGAAATATCCTATGATGTATAAAAAAATAAAATTTTAACCTTCTATATTTGTTATGAGCACAAAAAATTTGAGATTTTATACATGGGTGATTATTATTCAATATCAAATAAATATGGATCATGATTTTAATAAATAATTGATTAAATAGAGACAACATGATATATAGTGACATTTATTAACTTAAATAATATAACCTCATATAGGATCTTGAGTGTTTTTATTACATTTTCAATCATTATGCCTATATAGGTTATACATGTGACAAGAATACATTAAAATTTTAGAAGTATTATTTTCATTAATTTCCCTCCATGTCCATGGGATCAATGAGAATATAGAGATAAGAGTATGTTTGATTTGTAATGTTATTCATGGTGAATTTTATATATTTTGTTATTGATAAATGAGTTTTTCAATGTGGAGATCTGATATAGTGTTACAACTACCAACATCTAACATTGATTTCTATTATTTTAATATACATTCCAATTAGTTAAGTTGGTGCTATTAAAAGGTATTAGATCATATATTCCATGGTTGTATAGTTTAATCATCCATATTATTTATTTTAATAATGTAGGGTTTGAATTAATATAACTAGTATTTTCCATTATAATACCATTTATAGGAAAAATCATTTCTAAATCTATTAAATTTTTATAAATTAATTATAAATCATATTATAATTGGTTTAATTTTCTATGTACATTCAAAACATATGAATTTTTAATTCTGTATATGTTTTTCCATTGTTATTAATCTTATTAGATCTGAATTTATAATATCCACACTATAAAATATCATGAGTGGGATAATTGTCTCTTTTTAATAAACACCAATTCAATCTCCACTCTGGATATTCCAAATATAGAGCAACATTTGATGTTATAGAAATTATCTACACTTTATATCGTATCTCGTACATTATATATATTTTTTTGATACCTTATATATCATGTTGTCGTTAAAAAATTCATTTTTCTTAAAATAGTTGTTATTTATTACGTTAGAGATTTAGAATCTGAGTCCTATGAAAAAAGATTATGGTGATAATTGAGTGTATAATATTAATTAATTCGTTATTAATGTTTTTCAAGATAATTATCAAAGAATTATTAGAAATTCTATTATATTCAAGGAGAAAATTTTATACAATACATTCGAGGAGAAAATTAAATATGAATGAAAATTTAGATTATAAAAAAATATTCATCATTTTACGACGATGATTTCTTATGATAAAATAATTTCTTGTGAAATATAAAATGTAATTTATATAGTCTAGGAGGGAATTTTTTTAAATTTTTTTGATTTCATATAGAAAATATCGGTTATATTTCATTTATATTATCAAGAATTTTTATAAAAATATTCTATGGAACAATTAAATTAGAATTTTATGAATATTATGGATTGTTCACAATCCCACAGTGAGATTATAATTACTAATGAATTCATATTTAGTAATATTAATGTCATATATTCGAAGGAGGTTTAATATGAAACAAAAAATATTGGTGATATTAAAATAAATTACATTTTTGAGTCATGGTGACTTTTTCACAAGTATAATGAGTCATGGGATATATTTAATGTGAATTACTAATAATGAGAAACTAAGAAAAAAGTGTGTATATTTGTCTTTTATTAATTTAATATTTATTAATTCTAAAATTATAATTACATAATATATAATTTATTTGTTTATTTGGGATAATTATGTTACAGAAAAAATGCGAGGGAGATTTTTCTCAACATACAAGGCACTTGAAAAGGATAATATGAAATAATAATATATGTAATTATTATAAAAATTAAGTAATTGAAAGGAAAAAGGTCTATAAGAATAGGTATAAGAATATAAATTTTTATATGTAATATGTCCCGAGTTTATGAAAAAATACATATTAAGTTATGTTTTTCGATGTCAAAGAAGAAAGGTAGATAGTTCATATGGATGTCAAAACAAGAAGGAATTAATGATTCAATTTATATAGAATCCTATAGTTTATTTAGGGTTCCTATATTTGAATATTCATTATATTGAGATCATACATAAAAGATATAGTTTTTTTAATTATCATTGGAATTAATCATGTTTCATTTTAAGTTATATATTTTTAGATTAATAAAATGTCACCAGAGTCTAACTAAGAATTTTTTTAGATGATTCTGTCGATAATAAATAATTTATAATGGAATTTTAATGTTTTAATTTCTAGGGATATAGATTCTAAAAATCTTTTAAGTAATGTCATTCTTTTAAATAATTTATTGAAGGGGATGCTGATAATATTTCTACACATTAATCAACATTGGATGTTAAATAAATTTATGTTACATTTGTGTAAATCAATATGTTTTTTTAAAATAAAGTATGTAGATAGTATTATAGAGAAGCTCCATTTTAATTTTAGTTATAAAGGGTAAATTATTATAATATAATATTTTAACTTGAATCTTATGTAAAATAACCCAAAGGATATTTTACATCAATAATAACAAGTTTATATTTTAAATTGTTTCAACAAAATGTGATCATATGATTTATAAATTGTAATGAACTATTAATAGAAATAATCATATCTCTTTGAGTATGGTTCAATCATTCAGAACATGAAGATATTATATTTCAAATAACCTTTTAGTTATTTAAAATTAAAAGGTGACATTGATATGCAGTATAATGTCATTTATGTAGAAATACGAAAACAATCACGTCTGTGAATAAATAAATTAGATTAATTAAATATTTGTTAAAATATTGAGTACCTACAATAATAATACATTATACATTGATATAGTTTCATTATATATATTTAATGGAAAACTACAGTTGTTTTAGAAAAGTATAATATTTTATGGATGTATATATAAATATTAGAGAAAATGAACGAGGTTAAATTATAGAAATTCGTGTGGTCACTTTTCATAAAGAGAGTTTAATTTCAAAATATCATTATGTTATTGGATATAAGAATAACCTTATAATAATTTATAAATTATATTTTTAGGGTTTTTGGTTAATCTTTTATAATTAATGATGTACCAAATAATGATTGAAATAAATTACATGTTATAAAAAATATAGAATGATAAATTGTACACAAATAATATTCAATGAGTTAAATTTTTAATCTTATATTTTTTTAGTATGATTTGATATAAATCATAGATTTTGAATATAAATTTATATAATGACCCAAACATTTTGTTAATGAAAATTCATCTTGATCTATTTAAATGTTTTATTATGTGAAATGGTTATATAAAATTATCAATTCTTTAGTTTTATGGTTGTGGATTTCTAAATACAATTAAAAATTGTTACCATTACTAATGTTGTCATTGAAATGTGATCACATTAATATATTAAATTAGGTCTTTATCAAATACAATTTTGTCATAAAAAGGATGTGATGACCTCATCTAGTAGAATTGATCTAGAAAAGCCCATTTGTTAAATCTCTGAAAGGAGTTAGCGTCAATGGGGTTCACTCTTGACCAAGAACAAGATGAGCTTCAACAAGTTAATCTTGAATTAAACCAACCACGGTAGAAGTGGATGTCAATAGAGATTAACACCCAAGAAATTATATCTAATCCTCCCTAGGAGTATTTCACCATCGCACACCTTATCCTTAGGTCTTATTCAGTTATTATAAGGGATTATGTAACATGAAACATGAACTATTATTATTTGCATCATTTTTGTGTAAAATAATGAATATTCATTAATTTTATTATTATAATTTTGTAAATACTTTTCAAAAAAATACTAGTATTTTTTAGTTAATACACAATTACGATATCTATTTTGAAGAATTAATGGTTTTTTGAATTAAATAATATTTTAATAAAATATTATAATGAAATTACTTTTTACTATATATAGATGTTCGTATAATTTTTATGCATACAATTGTAATTTTTATTAAGGATTGAAAGATGTTTTTTTCAATAACCATGAATATTCGATAAATTTCGGTTTTAATTTTAAAAATAAAATACACATAAAAATTATATTGTTTATATTTAATAAATATTATTTTGGGATGTTAAAATTATCCAAATGTTAGTTTTTTTTAATTTTCTGACACATTTGATTTTTTGGGTAAAAATCATATACCCTTTAAATATATACTGTGTTGTATAACCTCATAATGACCAAATAGTGATGTTATAAAATATTATAAAAGTAATTTTAATCCAAAATATGGTTTACGTTTAAAATAATGTGATTCTAGATTTGTAGATTAATTTTATGGTGCCTTAGTTGTCCCCCAAGAAGTAAACAAATATTTTGACTTTTAAAATTATTTCCCTGAGAGTGTGACTCATATCGACATAAGCAAGCCTCATATTTTAAGAAATTAGGCCATTATAATTATAAAATAATTTTTTTCACTCCACTTTGGATGAAACCATGGGAAAAAACCAAGGTTTGGTATGTGGTTTTTATTAGTACAATGTGTTGTGTCCAAAATCTATATAATAAGGAATTCCAGCTCTTTTCCAATATAAACCCACCCAAACTCACACCTCTCTTCACTAAAAACCCTTGGATCACATCCATACCCTTTCCTATACTCTCTAAAATCCTCCCAAATCTCTTAAATCTCCCAATAAGCCTCTCACAAGCCCCTCGCAATCCGTTGGGACCACACTTCCATGTATGGGATTTCGTCCTCTCTCCTTTTTTGTCCAAGTTTATTTATGTTGATATAATCATTTATCATTTGAAAATGTTGGGTTATGATTTCAATCCTCCACTATTCTTACATACTTATTTTTGAATAATTATATACCTCTTTATCTCTCATTAATTCCACCCATATACATCAGTTACCTTGCTGAAATTCCATAAGTAATTTCTCTCTTTTCATTTTTATTCAAGCGATTCATTTATATTATGAATCGAATTCCATTACATATGTTGGGAAATGTAACTATATGACCCCTTACTGTCCATTTCATTTATCTATTATTATATACCCATTTCTCTCTCATCATCCATTTTTATGAATTATATTGTAACATCATTATGCTACTGAACATGCACCACGATTTTCCATGCCAAAGGCATTTTATTATGAATAGCATGCACATTCCTCTATCAACGGTATTAAACTTAACAATCTATTAAATATCTATTATATATTTTTAATTATGAATTCCACATTCCTTTATTATGTAATAAATGAGGATGTTGAATTATTTTGTGTTGTATGATCCCTCTTGTGCAATTATGCATGAAATGAATTGATTAAGAATGGATCACTATGATTTCACTCCAATGCATTGGGTAAAGACAAGTATCATGATAAGATAAGTTTAATAAGTTTTTAATCATTATAATTCAGGTCCAATTAGGTATTACTCCTACTCCATGTGTTTAGATCTTTGAAACGTGTGTTCTAGTTTTAAGAATCATTGCTTCCATGTGGTTTCCACTGTATTTATTCATGGAACTAGAATCACCCAATGGTAATTTATCCAAAAGGGACATACTTTACAAATGTAAGAGTTCATTAAGAATGAATGTTATGATAAATAGGAATATTCATTGGTCAAGTGGATGGGTGGTCAGACTCATCAAACCCTTTTTGGGAAAATATTGACTACTTTGTGACGCACTCCATATATTTAAGATATTTTCATGAATCCTTATTAATTTAGTATGTATGATGTATGTTTCCCTTGTAATTTTAAATCTATTTTTAACGTGAGTAAATTTTTTAATCATTATTATCTATTAAATTTTATTCATTAATGGAGATTTCTGAATATATTTGAGGTTATCCAACAATTGTATCTTCTAATATACTATTTAGATATTCTTTTAAACATTGTTTTGATGGTACTGGATTTTAATCCACTCAGTGTGGCACTCAGGAATTAATTTTCATCCAGGGATATGTAGGATTGTTTTCATGTTGGGATCATACCCATGAAATGGGAAACCCATGTATCCTTGTAAAAGGAATCATAACCCTTGTAGTTTGGTTCCTCTTAATGAGACACATCATACCTTTTATGGTCACGTTCTAAGGACCTAGGTGTATAGTTTAATGTCATGTGTAATGAAAATCTATGTGAAATGTTCTTAGTCAATGTTTGGTGTGGGAATTATGCCTATGTATTCCAAGAAACATGGAAAGGATAAGTGTTTCCACTTAAGATTAGTCCCTTTTGAGATTATGTCCCAAGGAGAATATGGATGATTTTATGTTTTAGGTTTAAACATCAAGGAGGCTTCCTACGTTTCCATTGTGGATTGGAATCAATGATCTAATAGTTCAAGAGTCTCATAGGACAGAATAGTCATTTGAGAGAAGTGAGTTTTGGATTACATTTGGAGAAGGACGCATTTATGATTTGGTGAATCAACATGGTGCTAATATCTAAGGAGGATGAACAGATGAATGAAATTAGTAATGGATTTCTGAAGAGGATATCTAATGAGATCATGCCTTGATGAAGGCTTTATACATATCTTGGTTGCGACATGAATAAGAGTTCTTGTATTTCAAGATTATTGGGAAATTGTTCCAACCATGAAAAGTATGTAATCCCACATGAGTCATGATCAGTGTGAGAAACAGGAGGATCTCAAAGATTTGATAAAGGCATCAATTATTTTCCTCCTCCATTGGTGGAAGAGGGCATGCCTATGGATGAGACAATAGATGAGGTTGTGATGACCCAATAAGAGGGTGATGAGATGACCACACCCTCTATTACCATTACATTAGACAAGGGTACAATGAAAGGAATAAGGGATGATGTTTAAGAGCATACCCCCTAATGGATACCCTAAATTTGATCATGGTAGGGGAGGGAGACTTTTGAATTTTTAGAATCGAAAATAAATTGTGAACCATACCTTTCCTACCAGAGACCTAAAGTTCTTGGTCTCTTTGAAAAGGGACAGTTCAGGACCCAAACCATCCTACAAACCGTGAACATCCCAACATTATTCATTTGAGTAAGATCTTGGTGGATGTGGATATACAAACCCATAGACACACCATGATACGGTAACCCATTTTGAAAAAATGTGGGAAACCTCTAAAAGCGAACATAGAATCCCTAATAGGAGGCATGCAGATGTTCCTTTCCAAATCGTTAAATAATTCAAGATGTTTT
The DNA here is from genome assembly GCA_963277665.1 of Viscum album. Taxonomy (NCBI): domain Eukaryota; kingdom Viridiplantae; phylum Streptophyta; class Magnoliopsida; order Santalales; family Viscaceae; genus Viscum; species Viscum album. Next base: position 890,542,356 of record OY728135.1, read on the forward strand.
GTTGGAGGTCACAATTAAATCCCTTTCAAACAAGGGATCCAATGTAGAATAATCCTTACCATGGATGGATTTGGATAGGGATTGATTACTTATTGATAGAATAGAGTAAGTGAATAAAAGTGTTGTGCCGAAGTAGATAAGGGTGCACAAGTATGGGTGGGTAAGTCAAATTTGAAGACCATATATTCACTTAAGCAATGAACAACTTGTACGAAAATACTTGTGTGATACTTGGCTCAAGCCTTAAAGAGTATTCACAGGTGATCCCAGAACTGGGGAGCTAACGTTCCTATGAAAGAAATAGGTGGTGCACAAGTGTTTCTGATTTTAGGGAGGTTTGTCTCTTCAAGCGTGCTAGTGTTATCTATTTAAAACACAAAAAGAACTTATGTCATATGATCCTCACCGAATTATTCCAATTTAGGTGTAAAATAACGGCCATGAATGTTTTGGAAGACTTGGGAGAAGTACTAGAGTAACACCCCATGAATTTTAGAATAGATTTATTATTGAACTCATGGATCTCTGAGTCTCTACAATCATCACTTTTTTATAACCTATCTATGTAAATATATGTTTGTCACTTCTGTGATCTGAATTTTTAAAAACAGACGTACAATTTTGCCATCAGTAATTTATTCATTGTCCGATAAAAAAACTAAATTTTTGGTGATTAATATTCTACCCATATGAATAGTAATATACCCTTATGAATAGTGATATAACCTAATGAATATTAATATTACGTGTGATAGTATATAAATAATATTCAAGTAGAAATATGATATACTTATGTTATGGAATAGGTAAACAAATGTTTTAAAACAATTTTTAAGTATAAATAGCAATTTTAATAAAATATAAAATTAATCATGTATATATAATTATTTTTCAGAAATGGCCATCATTTTTTGATTCTACATGTCGAAAAATGGTTAGGCCAGATTTTGTGTACTTTTCAGAAATACTAGAATTTTAGATGAATAGTGAAAAGATATTAAAAGACCTTATACAAATAATCAATTAAATATAGTATTTAAGACATCATAAGTGATTTAAGCCCACAAGTTTCAAACTCAAATGCATGTATTACTATTAATGGTCATGTAATCATCACTAATTCTAGTCTTGAAGAAAATTAATAAACTAATGAATAAAATATTTTGAAAACCCTCCTCTCCTCTAAAAACCCCACCCCTCACTCCTGTTTCTATTTACACCTATAAGCCTTTAAAATCCTCATGGTTCTACCCAAATACACATTCATGGTCTCTTCCCATTTCCATTAAGCTCTTTGTGTTTCCAAAAGACCAAAATCCCTTCCCTTAACGTGGTTCTCAATGTGGTTATTTAATTGGTAAAATATCTTTCCATTTCATTAAGTTTCATTTTAATTCATCTAATTTTGTTATAATCTCCTAACCTATTCTATAAAAATGACCATGATTTATTATTTATCATCTATATACTAGAATTATATCAGGTTAATAGAAGAACCATAATAAATATTCTTACTCACTCTCATACTTAATAAACAAAATCAACGTCCATGAGGTTCAAATTTATAACTTTTATAAATGATGATGTTTTGTTGTTCAATTTTTACTGAATTACTGGTCATGAAATCATTTTTATGGACTAAAAAGACTATAATATATGTATTACGACATAATTAATATTCAGGAACCTGTATACATACATTTTTTAGTTCATATGACTGAACTAGTTCCCAATAATCAAAATACGACTAAAATAATCTATGAAACTGTCACAAATATTACATCTAATGATTCATCCTCTTTTCAGGTAACAAATTTATAGTAATGATGATTAAAACTTATTTATGATCATAAATAACATTTAATCTTAATTTATGATATTTACTTCCATTCAACATGAACTACATTACATAAGAACAAGTGAACCGATTATGAAAATAAAGAAAACAAACACTCCGAAACAACGAAATTCAATTTAATTACTTATAAATAAGGAAATAAATGAGATAAAAATAATTATGATAAACTAAATATCTGTATAATAGGTTCTAAATTATGTTATTAATAAAACTAATTTCATATTCGATGACATTATGCTCATGAGAGGAACACATTCAGACTTAAAGTAAGGTTTTTTTCAACTCACTTCAATTTTTGTGAGATTTTCCGTATTCACTACCAATACTTGTGTATGGTATATGTATACTGACCATTGATGAAAGATATCATGAATATTTTTATTTTCATGTTATTCTCTTTATCATTTTAATTTTCTTACTTTTGGTGAATATGAATAGATTTATTACAAAGTGGTATGGGTTTCCCACTCGAACCTTCATTTTCAATCGGGGTACTTTCATTGTCTAATTACCTCAATGAAATTATTATGTATTATTATGAAGTCATAAAAAATTATTTGTGTGTTTTATATATATGTTAAAAAACCATAATTATTCCTTATGTTGTTTATAATTGCATCATTTAAAAGGAACTTTCCAAATTGTTTTCCAAATACAAACCCGATTCAAGGAAAATTTTCAAATTCTTACCTATTTTCAAGGGCACTCTATAATCTGTTTTTGGAAAAATTATCTTCATCTTATAAGTACTTTAATTATAAAATTAATATCTTACATCACTAATGGTTTAATACAAATAATTTTCCAAAATAACTATTCTTTTCAAAATAAAATAGTGTATATCTCATGAATTGCTTAATGATTTTATAAGATTATTTTGGTTTATTTCCACACTCATACTTATAATTATGTATTATTGGGATTAATCATTTATAATTTCATATAACATATATATTGGATGGTTTATGAATAGTTTTATTGTGGATGTTCCATATTAAAACCATTCACCAGTTTACTCTGAATGATTAGTGTTTAAGGTTAATATTCGGGGAAAGTTATTTACATTTCATATGTTAGATTCAATATGAATGTATATGTTTCTTATGTTTATACTCATTCATATGAAAAATTAATTGGTCTTATTATGTGATGTGTGGGGCACTCTATATCCCTACTATTATTCAGTACATATCACGAGAAAAATAGACGTGGAAATGGCCAAGACCTTTCCCAATTGGATATATGGTTTGGGACGAGGCCATTATTATTTTTAGTCGTCTTGGTCACGGCCTCGAAAAAATGTTTCAGAATGTCTAGAATATGTACTGTCATCATTATGTATCTAGTAATTGAATGTTTATGTGGTTATTCGACTAGTACAATACACATGAATATATTTTATTATTGGACTATTTTACTGAGTTTATATTCATTCCATCATGTGTTTATGTTTATTATTTGTAAAGACACGTGTTTTCATTTATTAACCATGCCTAATGTTTATGATTATGTTATCTTACACTATATTGAATACTCTTAATGTGCATTAGATCTCACACCTTTCATCTGTTTTATATTCCTATGATATGAAGAAGTAAATTATGAATTAATTATTAGAATTATCTAAAAGGCATGAAGTTTTCTAATAGAATAAATTAGTGTTGTTTTACATTAAAGATGTAATGTTGAACTTATTTATATATCTTGTTTCAAACTTATACTAAACTACTTGGTACATCAAGATTCATATTCCTTGTTCATATGCCAATGTATTAAAATAAGGCACCAACTCCAGTAATCTAGGTTGGGTCCATAATGTTGGTATCAAATGTTGTATAGTAGAAAACATGGGAACTATAATTAGAAATATTTGATTAGGGAAAAAATACCTAAGATTATATTTTAGGATAAGCATAAATAAAAATATTGTTAACTTTTTATGAAATAGATATTGTAAATCTCTCTTGCAAATACATCAATGTTCGAATACAAATAGTTAGAGGTGGGTCTCACCCAGATGTACCTAGGAGTGGAATCTATGACATGGAGTTTTAGGCTTGACCTATGGTATATTATTACATGAAAATGGGCCTTGACTCACACTTGGTATTGAAACTCCCAGGGGATATTATTAGGATAATTCCCATTTTCTTTACAAACTATTATTATGGATTGGTTCCCCTAGTAACCAAATTATATGGTTTTAGGATATATGATGCATAAATTTATGTTTTGTGTTATAACATGTTTATAGATATATATAATTCCTAAAATAATCTAATATATAATATGTATTAGATTAGAAATGGATCCTAATAGAAGTAATAAGAAATTATTCGATTAACATGATGAGAAGAGTAATAAGGATCATATATATACAGGTCTTAAGTAATCATTTTAAAGGAAAATTTTCTTCCATGTATCTTCATAATATGAGGAAGTAGTATAATATGTTGACAAGGTGTCAAAGAACATCTCTGAGTCATATGTCATTAAAGGGATTGAAAAGAATAAGAGGTTGGTAGGAAAAAACAATGGTAACAGAAAGAATGGAAAGATGTATTTTCCCAGATGTGATAATTTTGGAAGGAAATACCTTGGTATATGCTTGATGGTAAAATGATTTTTCTTCTAGAGTGATGAAAAAGGCCACCAAGATCCTAATTTCAAGACAAGGAGTGAAGTTTACTATATTCAATGCTTCAACTTTGAGAAGATGAGACACTATGAGAATCAATGCCCCAAGCATCAATAGAATATACCACAAATAATGATCTGGATAATGATCATGTAATGATGCTATAATAAATGTAGTAGAATGATTAATATTCAATGTCTAGAATCATGTCATTAGAAATGTTTTGAGTAATTTAATTGTTTTAAAAATAATGAGATATATAACTATTGTACAACAATTCTACTTTATTAAGGATTTCAGGTTTTATGATGAATTTGACAAATGAAATGTGATTTAGTAGAAAGATAAACTGTTTAGTAATAAACACTATTGTGGGAATGAAAAGACTTAATATATATCGGATCTGGAGATAATGATGAAGAAATAATTGATACAAATAAGTACTGACTACCATGGAACTGATTATTGTCATGTCAAAATGTGGTATATGCCATCATCATTGGAGTTTAAATTACATTTGTATTTATGTAATATACCCAATAACCTGTATCTTACTTAAATAATATATAATAATTTATGTTTCCAAAATGGTTTTTAAGGTAATTCAAGTTTTTACTGTTTTTCAAGAGGATACATGATGATGTTATTCACATGTTTGGAATGCGAAATTTCGAGCGTCTTTATGTTGATTAATGGTTAATGACATGTTAATCTTGAAAATTTAGAGGAATTCATTATAATTTTTTGTATTATTATATTTTAGAATTTTAAACCATTTATGAAATGGTTTAACTTGATTATTATATGAGCTTTTACAGGTTAATGTATTTCTTCTTTGAATGTTACAACCCATGTTAGGTGATGAGGTATAGATAGTTCATGTGCAATAAACAGATGCATTTGTAAAAGAAATATATACTTATACTCATATAGATTAGAATAATTCATCGACTCAAGGAGAATAGTCTTAAATAAAATGATTTCATATTATCATAATAATTGATCATATCAATGATTTTTTTAGTTTATAGTTGTATAGTAATAAGAACTCACCTGAACATGTCATCTACCATGTTTCGTCTAAACTTTATAGTCATATCTCACTTCTATGTCCATATTTTTACATCCAACTAATGTAACATAATTTAAAAGCATATATTTTTGGGTGAAGACCTAATATACCTTATCCCTTTTTAGATGGATATTTTATTAACCCTATTTTCAATGTGGGAATCCATAAGGGAATTTTCATTTATCAACCATTATCTTTGGACGTTCAATTTCAAATATAGAGGATGGAATTTTTTTATGGATGGGATAATGATTATCCACATGATTTACAAATCAATTTATTATATAATTCATGGATCACTAAGTCACTAAAAACACTACTTTGTTATAACCTAGCCATGTAAACATAAGTTTTTCACTTCTATGATGTGAATTTTGAAAATATGACATATATGGCTATGATTAGTAAGTTATTTAGAGTCTGATAAGAAAAACATAATTTTTTTTGAATTGTATAATACAACTATGAATACTAACATACCATTATGATTAGTTATATAACCTAATGAACAAAAACCTTACCTACGATAGAATATAAATAATATTACATTGTATGTATGATATACCTATGTTTCCGATTATGTAAATAAATGTTTTCAAACTATTTTTTAGAATACATTATGATTTTAATTAAATATTAAATTAATATTTTATTCAAAATTATTTTTTAGAAATGGTCTTCATTTTTTTATTATATGCATTGAAAATATGTTACGGTGAATGTTTTGTATTTTTCTAAAATACATGAATTTATAATGATCATTGAAATATGATAAAATACCGTATATACAAATAATCAAGTTAATACATTGTTTATGACATTAAAAGTGATGTAAGACCACATAATTTGAACTCACATGCATCTATTACTATTATTGTTCATTTAGTCTTCACTATTTCTGGTGTTGATGGAAGTCGATAAACTAATTATTAAAAAATTATGAAAACCCTCCTCTCATCCACTATAACCCCCCCCACTCCCTCTTCTATTTACACCATTAATCCTTTAAAGTCATAAATATTATATCAAAATACCCATCCTTATTCACTACCCAAGTCCAATAAGATCATGTTCTTTCCAAAATACCAAAATACCTTCCCTTAAGGAGGTTGTCAAAGAGGTTATTTCAATAGGTAAAACACCGTTATTTTTCATTTACTTTCATTTCAATTTATCTTATTATGTTATAATCTCATCACCTCCTCTGTAAAAATTACCATGATAGATCCAATATCATATATATACTAGAATTATATAATTTTAATGGACTAACCATAATAAATATCCTTAGTCTCAAATTTATTTTATAAATGAAATCAACGTCTATGAGGATCCAATTTATAACCTTCATAAATGATGAAGTTTAGTTCTTTAATTTTTCCTTCATTACTGGTCATGAAACCATTTTCATGGTAAAACCAGAATAAAATATATGTATTATACCCATTTTAATATCATGTAAGCATTATATGGACAAATTATAAAATCGTATGACCAAACAAGTTCTTAATAATAGAAATACCACTAAAATAATCTATGTGAATGTCATAAAACAGAATCTAATGATTAATCCCTTTTAAAAGTAACCAAATGATATAAATCGCCATTAACACTTCTTTATGTTAATAATAATATTTAATTTAAATTATATATATTTAAAATCAATTCCATATGAACTCCATTACTTATGAACACGTGAACCGAATATGAAAATAAAGAAAACGAACACTCTAGAACGACAGAATTCAATATAATAACTTATCAATAAAGACATAAATAAATGAAAATAATAATTAAAAATTATATACATGTCAAATTTCTTCTGAAATAAGTTATTAATAAATCTTATTTCATTTTTCAGGACCTTAATTTCACCAACGGAACACATTCGGGCCTACAGTAAGGGTTTCCTCATCTCACTACCATTTTTGTGAGATTTTCCGCATTCACTACTAATAATTGTGTACGGTATATGTATACATACCATTGATTTAAGATATCATGAATATATTTTTTCCATTTTATTCAATGTATAATTTTAATATTGTTAATTTGGGGGAATACAGATCTATTGATTAGAAAGTTGTAAGGGTTTTCCACGAGAACAATCATTTCCATTTGGGTTACCTTGATTGCCGAATTACCTCAATGAAATTATTATGTATTGTTATTTACTCCTATTAAATTCATTTTGTGTGGTACATATATGTTCACAAACCCTAATCATTATTTATTATATATATATTTACACATCTTGAAAATAACATTCAAAATTGTTTCCCAAATACCACCCGATTCCATGGAAGTTCTCAAATTTCATACCTATTTTTAATAGAACTCTATAATTTCTTTTTGGATACCATTTTTTTTATAAAATCACTCAATTTATTTTTAATAAACTATCTTACTTCACTTCTGGTTTTATACAATTATTTCTCCAAAATAATTCTTATTTTCAAAATAAACGAGTGTTTATCTTAAGAATTGCTTAGTGATTTTAAAAGAGTATTTTTGTCTATTTCAACACACTTATAGATTCTTATGTATTATCGGGTTTAATAATTTATGATGACATCTACCATATTTACATGTTGTTTTATTACTGGTTTTATTGTGGATGTTCTATCCTAAAACCATTTACCAATTTACACTTAATGGTTATTGTTAAAGCTTAATGTCTGAGGAATGTTTTCTACATTCCATATGTTAGTTTCAATATGAATTTATATGCTGTTACTTTTTATCACTACTTATATAAGGAATGCATTGGACTTCTTGTGTTATGTGTGGGGCCCTATATATCACCTTAATTCATCAGTACATATCATCAGACAAAAAGTCGTTGACATGGCCAAGTCTATTCCCAATTATATTTATGGTTTTAGACGAGGCCTTAATCATTTATAGATTTCTTGGCCAAGGCCTTATAAAAATGTTTCTAAATGTCCAAAATATTATCACCCTTTATTAAGAATCTAGTAATTTAAATTTCATGTGGTTATTGGACTAGTAGAATACACATGATTATGTTTTATTATGGAATAATTTTACTCAGCTCATATTCATTCCATAATTTGTTCAAGTATATTATTTTTAATGGCATGGGTATTAATTTATTCACCATGCCTAATGTTTATTTGTATTTTATATTCAGTTGTATTTAGTACCCTTATTGAGCATTCGATCTCTCCCCTTTCTTTTGTTTCATTTTCCCAGTATATGAAGAAGAAAATTTTGAATGACATTCAAGAATTATCTAGGTGGAATTAATATTCCTAATGGAATGATTTAGTGTTGTTTTCCATTCAAGATTTAATGTAGAAAATATTTATTTATCTTTTTTAAAAAATCTAAAAAACTACTTGGTCCATTGAGATTCATATTCCTTGTTTATATTCCAATGTTTTAAAATAAGGCACCAGCTCTGGGCTAATTAGGTTGGGTCCAAACAATTGGTATCAATCGAATTATAGTAGAAAACATATAAACTAGATTTACAAAACATAGAGTAGGAAAAAATACGTAATATTGTCTTTGAGGATAAGCATACAAGAAAAAAAGTTATTTTGGTAAGGAATAGATTACATGGATCTTCATTATAAATACATACATGTCTGTATACAAACAAATAGAGTTGGATCTACCACATAAGTACCTAGGAGAGAAAGCTCTGACATGGAGAATTGGTATTGACATACGGTATCTCTGTACATGAAAATTGTTTTGTTTCACTCTTGGTATTGACACTCCCGGAAGATATGCTTTGGATAATTTACATTTTCATTACGAATAATTAAAATGTATTAGTGTCCTAGGTAACCAAATTTATGGTTTTAGGGTTTCTGATGATAAATTTATGTTATGTGTTATACCATGTTTAGAGATATATAGAGTTCATAAAATGAGATAATATATAATATGTATTTGATTAGAAGCGGCGCATAGCAGAAGGGTTGAGAACTTCACCAATGCACATGATGAGAAGATTAAGAAGGATCATAGATCTGACGATCTAAATCCATCATTTTAAAGGAATATTGTCACCGATGTATCCCCATAGTATGAGGAAATAGTATCATGCATTGAAAAGGTATATAATGACTTCTCTGTGTCCTATGGATTTGAAGCAAAAAAAGAAGAAGAAGAGGATTATATGAAAAAACATGGATAAAGGAAAGAAAGGAAAAATATATTTGCCCACATGTAATAATTGTGGAATGAAACACCTTGGTATATTCTTGATGGGAAAAGGAGTTTGCTTCATGTGTGAATAAAAAGTCCCCCATGCCCATAATTGGAAGAAAGTGAAATAACTTTCCTATATTCAATTCTTAAAATCTAAGTTGATGGGACACTGTGAGAATCAATGTCTCAAGATTCAAAGGGAGATACCCCAAAAATTGATTTTGGATAAAGATCGAGTTATGATGCAACTACAGATGAAGTCTAATGATTAATATTCCTAGTAAAGAACCATGTCATTTGAATTTTTTTTAGTAATGTACTATTTGTATGAATTATGAGATTCATAAATATTATACTGCTGTATAATTTAATTAAGTATTTGTGTATTTTGACGAATTGTTCAAAGGAAAAGTGATTCAATAAAATGATTACTTTTTTATAAAAAACATAACTAAGGTTATGAAAATACTTATTATATATCTGATGTTTATATAATAATGAAGAAATTATTGATTCAGATAAGTACTGACTACCTTGGAACAGGTTATTGATGTGTTAAAATGTGTCATATGCTATCATTTATTGAGTTGAAAATACTTTTGAATTTAAGTACTATATCCAATAACATGTATCTTACTTAAATGATAATGACAAATTTATGATTCCAATATGGTTTTTATGGTAATACATGTTATTACAATATTTCAAGAAGGTACATAATGATGTTATTCAATTGTTTAGAATGAAAATTTTAGAGAGTCATCATATTGATCAGCAGTTAATGATATGTCAATCTTGGAAATTTAGAGGACTTAATTAAAATTTGTTGAATCATAATATTTAGGAATTTTTAACCATTTATAAAATTGTTTATGTTGATCCTTGTATGAGATTTTAGAGGATAATGTATTACTTCACCAAATGGAATAACCCATGCTAAGGGATGAGGTATATATAGATAATGTGCAATAAAATGATGTTTTTTTTAAGAAGAAATGTATATTTATACGTTTACAGAGTTGAGTTATTCCTCGAATCAAGTATAATTGTCTTTTATAAAACATTTCCTAGAATCATAATCATTAATAATTTCATTGAAATTTTTTAGTTTATATTTTTTTAGTAATCAACATTCTTCTGAACATGTCCTCTATCATGTTCTATCAGAACATCATAGATAGAATTTTCTTCAATGTCATGATGTTGACATCCAAATAATTTCACTTAATTCAAAATCCTGATTTTTGCAGTGACCACCTCATATCCCTTAACCCTTCCTAGGAGGATATTTTATTAACCCAATTTCTAATGTGGGTTTCCATAATGGTATTTTCATATATCAACCATTAAATTTGGATGTTCATTTTCAAATTTCGAGGAAAAATATTTGGTAAAAGGGGATAATATAACACCCCAAGAAATTATTAATAGTTTTATTATAGAATAAATATATCACTAAGCCTCTAAAAAACTACATAGCTATAACCTATCCATGTAAACATAATTTTTTTACTTATAAGATGTGATGTTCTAAAATATAACATACAAAGTTGTAATTAATAAGTTATTTGGAGGCTGATAAGAAAAAATTAATTACTTGTGAATAGTATCCCACCCTTATGAATAATAAAAAACACTTTTGAATATTGACATACCCTAATTAATAGTAACCTTACTATGACGTTATATCAATAATATTCATGTGTACGTATGATATAACTATTTTTATGAATAATTAAATAAATGATTTAAAACTGTTTTAAAATAAATTTTTATTTTTATTAAATTATTATAATTTTAAAAATATTTATTTATTTTAAAAAATGGACTTTATTTTTGGAATCTACATGTAGATACATGGTTAGGGTGATTATTTGGTATTATTCTGGGATAAATGAATTTTTATGAATAGTGAAATATGGTAAAATACCGTATATACAAACAATTAGTTAAATACACTATTTATGATAACCTAAGTTATCTAAGCCCACTTGGTTCGAAAAAAAATGCATTTATTAATATTTTTGGTCATAGAATTATAATTATTTCTGGTCATGAGGGTAATTAATAAACTAATGATTCAAAAATATGAAAACCATCCTATCATCCACTATAACCCCTCCTCATACCCTCTTCTATTCAATTCTCTAAGACATGAAACTCTGAACCTTTCTACCCAAATACCCTTAATTAGTCACTCCCCACATCCATCAAGCTCTTGGTATTTCTAAAAGTCCAAAATTCCAACCCATAATGAGGTTCTAAAAGAGGTTTTTTCAATAAGTAATGCATCTTTAGTTTTCATTTAGTTTCATTTCAAATTATCTTATTTTGTTATACTCGCCTCACTTACTCAGTAAAAAACACCATTATTGATCGAATATCATCTATAAAATAGAATTATATCTTGTTAATGGAAGAACCATCATCAATATTGTTACTGTCTCTCTCTCTCTTCTATTTTAAAAATTAAATCAACGGCTATGAGGTTCTAATTTATAAAATTCAAGGACGATGATGTTTCATTCATAAATTTATCCTACAATAGAAGTAATGATACCATTTTTACAGTTGAACCAAAATATAATATATCTATTATAACCAAATTAATATTCATGAACCAATATACGTATATATTATTAAATTGTATGATAGAACTAGTTCCCATTAATCAAAATCCTGCTAAAATAATCTAAGTGAATGTTGTAAATATTTAATCTAATGATTCATCCTCTTTACAAGTAACTAAATAATATAAATGAACATTAAAACTTTTTATTACTCATAAATAATTTTTAATTTCACTTTTGGAGACTTACATTCATTCCACAAGAACTCCATTACTCATGAACAAGTGAACCGATTATGAAAATAATGAAAACGAACACTCCAGAAAGAAAGAATTAAATTTAATAACATATCTTTGATGAAATAAATGATCAAAATAAATTATGATAAAATAAATACATGTATAATTGGTTCTTAATGAATTTATTAATAAGTATAATTTAATTTTTCTAGACTTTATGTTTAAGATAGAAACACTTTCAGACAAAAGGTAAGTGTTTCTTCATCTCACTTCCATTTTTGTGAGATTTTACATATTCACTATGAATACATGTGTATGGTGTATTTATACTTCCGATTGATGTAACAAAACATGAATATATTTAATTTTATTTTATTCATTATATCATTGGCATATTTTTATATTTTGGGATTACGAATCAATTGATTATAATGTGGTAAGGGTTTTCCACCTTAACATTCAGTTTCATTCAGGTTACATTAATTGTCAAATTAAATCAATTAAATTATTATGTATTATTATTTAATCATAATAAATTCTGTGTTTGTGTTCTATATATTTTCACCGACCCTAATCTGTCAACATTTTATTGACAGTTACACATTTTAAAAAGAACATACAAAATTGTTTCCAAAATACAATCCTATTTCAAAGGAATGTCTCAAATTCATTATTATTTTCAAGGGAACCATATAATCTGTTTTTGGAAATCATTATTTTATAAAATAACTCATTTTATTATGATTTTACTATCTTACGTCATTTCTGTATTTATAGAATGAATTTTCCAAAAGAATACTTATTTCCATAATAAGAGACAGTTTGTCTTTAGAATTGCATAAAGATTTAATAAGAGTATATTTGTCTATTTCAACACACTCTATATTTATTATTTATTATTCCGATTAATCATTTATGATATCATATATTATATTTATTTTATTTTTTATGACTAACTTTATTGTGGATATTCTATTCTAAAACCATTCACAAATTTACTCTAAATTTTTAGTGTTTTTGCATAATGTTCAAGGAATGTAATTTACATTTCATATGTTAGTTTCAATATGATTGAATATGTTTTTTATTTTTATCCTAGTTCAAATGAGGAATGTATTGAACTTATTATTTAATGAGTGTGGCCATCTATTTCCCCTTGATGAATTGGTACATCTCATGAGGCAAATATATGGGGTGATGGCTGAGGCCTTTCCCAATTGGATATATGGTTTTGGCCGAGACCTTAATGATTTTTAGACCTATTGGACAAGGCCTTGAAAGAAAGTTTTTTAATGTCCGTTATAAGAACTTACCTCATTGTGAAGCTAGTAATTGAACGATCATGTGGTTATCCAACTAATAGAATTCCCATGATTATGTTTTATTATGGAATTATTTTACTAAGCTCATATTAATTATAATATATGTTCAGGTTTATTATTTGTGAAGGTATGCGTTTTCATTTATTCACCATGCCTAATGTTTATGTAAATGTTATCTTCCTCATTATTTCTTACTCTTACTGGGTGTTTAAGCTCAACCATTTTTTATGTTTCATTTTCCAAGGAAATGAAGAATTAAATTATTAATGAATTGGAAGCATAATCTAAGAGGTATGGATGTTTCTAATAGAATAAATTAATGTTGTTTTCCTTTCATGATTTAATTTTGAAATTATTTATGTATCTTGTTTCCAAAATTTACTAACTAGTTGGTCCGTCTGGATGAATATTCATTGTTTATATTCCAATAAATTAAAACAATGCATTGTCTCTGGGTAACAGGTGTTGGGTACTTACAACTAGGGAGACTATAGTAGCATTTGGGATTCAGAGAATATTTTCCATACAAATGATGGCCCCTAGTGTATAATTATATAAAGAAATAGGACCCTGGGTGAATGTAGTTTGGTCGAGCAAGTGGGTTACGCACCAATATTGTGTTGTGTAAGTGGATGTGTGCCGAATGGGTGGCACCCATATATACTTTGGCACCACATATTATTTGGCCAATCCAGGGTGCTGCTCTGAGGACATAGAAAAAATAATTATTTCAATCAGCTCCAGTATGGGGGGGGGGAGGTGTTTGCGTGTATGTACTTTGGGCACCACTTTAGGGACATCACAAAATTTATTTTTCCATATAGTGGGTCCTACACCCCTTTACTCCTTCTTGGTATCACTACTAGGCTATAGAACCAACCCTATGGGATAGTACCTTTGTTATTTTCATTTTCACCTCATGAAAATTTAAGTGTCGCACCATGATTGTTTCATGCTTGGTTGAAGTCATTTAGATTTTCAGCACATGGAAATACATATTCATCTTGGGAGAAGTGCATGCAAACAATTCAAGGTGTCTACAAAATTTCCCCCCAGAATATGATACGTTTGAAATAAAAAAATCATGTTCTAAGGAAAAATTGGGGCACATTGACTCATTCCCATATCATTTGGATAAATTTGAAGTTACGTAATGTTTGGAAGGATGCTCCAATAGTTTCTTAATCCATTGGTCCTAGCAAGCATAGTATTATTATTACTAGGTTAGTATGGATAAACCAACAAACATTGTGTCTTTTCACTTTTTTTCATTGCTCAATATTACCTAAATAATACAAAATTTATGTTTAGTGAGTTGGGATTAAACTTTTGATTAAAGATCCATTTTCGGGATCTCAATCTGTTAAGTGCCACGTCTCTTATTGGTGGTAGTTCAAAGTCATGCATGTTGGACTATTAAGGTATAGTGATTAAGGTCGTACTGCTTTGAACAAAAAATTTTAAATTAGATCCAAATCAAGACACACTGACATAGAATTTCACTAATATTGTATAAGTATTTCTAAGGGTAATAATGATTAAAGTTTTTTATGGTGACAAAATACAACACTTGTATCAACAAAGGGTTGTCTCTTATAAGAACTAAGATAAAATTATCTAAAAAACATGTTACGGGAATTGTGTTATGTAGGAAAAACTAGGGAATATACTTCATATCTAAATAGTGCCATTTTTCTATTGAAATTCCAGTTATGTAAGAAAATTACAAGAAATACCACCTTAGGGAACGTACATCATTATCATGAAAATGAGCTCTCATGAATTTAGAATTTTACTATTGATAGAAAAGGGGTAATAAGATTTGGATGACACAAGACCACAGTGGGAGGTTTCTATAAGGAAAGGAATTTTAAGTATAAAAGGGATATTTTGCGCTGACTTATGTCATGAATAATAAAACCATTTCTATAAAAACACGGAGTATGGAGAATGGTTAAAATTTATCAGAATAAGGAATTAATGATATCATATTGTCCATTTTTAATTCAGGAAGTGAGGATATGTTACATTGATTTTTTAAGTCATGTTGTGAGGAAATTTTGTAGATTTAATTGAAGGCCGTAAGCATTGAACAAATTTATGAGATAATCATTATTACTTTATAATTTTTTTTAAAACACACTACCATATTCAGTTATGGAAGGGAATATTATAAACTATGATTCTAGAATTTCTAGATTTGAAGAATGATATGTGAAATGGGTTGAAGGCATTAGATGAAGTCTTTTCCAAGAATGAAGATACCATTATTTTGAAAACCCATTATGGAGGCTATATTCTACAGGTCCAACTGAGGAACGTGTTTTGTATCCAAATAGTGGAATCTATGACTGAATGTATTGTTTTTTAGGGAAATTTTATACAAGGACACATAGGAGCAGGTTATGCATATTTAGGAAAATGTGTTCTCAGATGTTTGACATTCTATTCCTAAAAGATGAAGAATGTTTACAGAAATTAATATTTTCAGAAACATAGAATTGGGATTATGAAGATAAGTACCTGAATATGGAGAGACTATTTCCAATCATGATTTTAGAAGAATCGGAGGAATAATTTTTTTATTATGGTATGGCCCAAATGCAAGGAGTATGGTGTCTGTAGTTTTAGGATATAGGACTTGAACCAGAAATAGAAACGATATATGAGATATGGTCATGCTATACAAGGTTATTTATAATTACTTAGAACACATGGATATAAATATGTGTAAACAATGGTCTTGACGAGTTTCATATCTAGATAATGATAATGGAAAAAATATAATAGAACGAATGTTTTAAAATATAGATTCTTTTATATTGAAATAAAAGTTTGAAGGGGAAAAAGACACTATAACCAATAAAGAAATTACCATCATTTGAAAACCTTGTTATGGGGGATATATTATGCAGGTCCAATTGGGGAATATTCTACATAGCCAAAAAGTATAATCTTTTTACAGACAAGCACATTATGTTGTCATGTTATGCAATGGAACCTAAGGACACATACAATATAGTCAGCCGAAATAGTTTTCAGATTTTAGAAACTCTGTCACCAGAAATCGTATGATTGATTATGATGATCTGGAAAAAATCAATATTATGAATGTGAAATATGGAAGGGGTATATGCTCAATAAACATGTGAAATATTTGGATCAATATTGGTGATGAGTTTGAAGTCCATTACATGAATCTGAACCATATGTAAAAACAAATACTTTTTTTGTTTCCATTGAATCAATAATATGCTAGGAAATTTAGATTCATTCATTGAAGACATTTTACTATGTAGTATGTCAAGATGTGAGTAAATTGAAAACCCAATACGAAATTGAGACACTTTATTTATTTAGAAAACGCTTTTACAAAATTCCTAGTACCGCATGAGCTATGTTCAGTATGAGAAACAAGGAGAAGTAAATTCTTTTTCTCTATCACAAAGGAGAAAAATGTAAAGAATATGGGTATTTGAGTTAAGTGATCAATAATCTAAGAAATAGGACTCAGTCTCACTATATATATCGTTAGAATAAGAATCAATCCAAATTTGGTTTTGGATTTCTGTGCAGTTTAACATCATGAAATAAAGACGAAGATGGACAGACAGGAAATGAAAGACATGTTGTAGTTGGACTAGGGAATAAAACCCAAGTGTCACTACGTGTCTTGTTGAGGGATAGAATGAAGCCATACATAGTTCATTAAACATTCCCTCTACAAGTTTTGTTTATTATATAAGCAATAATGTGGGGTAGGGTTATACCATGGTTCTGCACAATATTGGATATCGAGGCATCTCTATATGTCTCATATAAATGAGAATCAATTGGTACATAGTTCATGAAACATTCATTTCCCTCAGAAATCGACACTAGAATGGAATATGGGGGCCTTTACCACATTCTAGAAGAATGATTAAATTTAAGATACATGATTGTATAAAAATAAATCCATGTATCATAAAATAGCACTCTGTATAGATCGAGTTAATATACAACAGGAGAAAAGGGAAATAAATATTTGTTTTACATGCGACTAAGCCATATATTAGAGATATATGTGTCTCTATGTATCTCAAATGAATGACAATCAAACCACACAAACTTTTTGAAATGGGGTCTTTATGCAGATCTGATTCATACATTTTGATAAAAGGGACTCTTGTTCCACTAAGGATCAGAAATGATGTTAATGATGTTTTCATATAGAAGCTCTTATTTTCAAATATAGAAAAAGTTATCCATAAAGATAAATTTCATCTAACAAGGAAAAATGATTTCATTATGTTTAACATCGTGTGACAAGAACAAAGATACTATGTATTTTATTGTCAAGAAGCACAGAATTTTATGAATTTTATGATGTTTACTGTATTAAAACTAGTGTATTTTTGTGTGTAGATTAATGACATGCAGTAAGGGAAATGGTGTTTTCAGCATTCAATCTTGCAGGGAGGAAGGGGTGTGCAATAACAACCACTATTTCATCATGCATATTACATTGGTTGGATTTGTAAAAAGCTCTCTATCTATTGCGATAATGGTGTAATCTCTATTTTACTAAACCTTATTTATGGAATAAGGTCTTTCCTACTCTATCTCATGATTTGGAGGTTTCTTTCCATGTATAATTGAAGTCCTGAGGAACAATAATAATTATATTTGAAGGAATTAGAGGAAGAAAATAGTCTTGCTTAATCTGTCCACTATTCTGTTCTGATAGACTTCTAAAGGATGTGAATTTTTAAAAATTATTTTGTCTAATCATTATAGCTCATCGAAATGTTTTTGAGACCACTCGTCTGTATACATCTAATCACTGATTGTAATAATGAGTGAAGAAAATTTTTCATCATTTGGAAAAATTGATTCTGTTGTATATAGCAATGAATTAGGGGTTCCTTAGGTGGAAGTACAAGTACTAGTCCAATAATGCCATAAAGTAAAAAAAATATTTATCAGGCCAATATTCCATATCATTAACCATAATCATCTATAGAATATTTGATAAGGTCTTAATAAAAGTAGATATTTTTTCATTTCCCACCAAATGATATTGATACGATTGGTGGGATTTGTTATTGTGATCCTCATATACCTTTTTTACCTCAACATAATTGAAATCATTATCATTTTCTATCAATATAGTATGAGGGACAATAAATCAAGTGATGATGTTAGTTTGGACAAAACTATCAATGCTTTTGGAACTAAATTTTTTGAGAGGTATTGCATCAGCCCATTTAGAGTATAATTGAGTATCAGTATGAATATACTATAACTTCTTAGCCGTAGCTGGAGGATAAGGTCCTACTATATCCATTCCCCATTTAGAAATTGCCCAGGTTTATTTATCTATATATAAAAACTTTGGGGGTTGATGAATGAAGATGACATGAACATGGTAGGGATGGAATTTTTTAGTGTAATATGGGAAATCCTATGTCATCGAAGTCCAAAAGTATCCAAGCCATCATATTTGATCAGACAGCCTACACCCAAACTATTGACCCCAATAGTTTCCTAAATGTTTTTCTTTCAGGAAAGATACAGTTTCTTCTCCTTCAATACATGTGATGAGGATTTCATCAAAGTCCTATTTGTCTTGGATTTTCTCATAAAGAGTAAAATTGTCCACTCGTTATCGGATCTATTCTCTTTCATCACTATTTAGAGAAAGTACTCAATTTTGAAGATATTCCATAATGACTGTTCTCTATCTTGTGGTATGACCATATTGCTTAGAAATACGGCTTATTTAATTAATTTCTTCTATTCTGGTTTGAACAAATTGTTAGACCACATGGAAATATGCTATGATGATGATTGTCTCATCCCGTTTTGGATCCGCCAAAGCTATAACTACATAATCTAGTGTATCATTTTGGGCATAATTTGATGATGGGAAACAATAAAATGTTGGATATTAGGGAAATTCTACCATTATCCCTTTGATGTAATCACACAAAGGTATTAACGCTTCTTCACAAACAAAATTTTCCCCATTGATTTGTTTGATTACCAATTCGGAATCACCTTTCTATTTTAATTGATTCACTTGCACCTGGAGTGACAATTCCAAGCATGCGATGAGAGCTTCATATTCTACATCATGGTTTGTACTACCTTCTAAAAGTAGGAAGGGATAAATAAATGATGCCTTTATTAGGGAGGCAATTAAAATTCCAAACCCAACATTGTTGAGTATATGGTTTTGTATTATCTTCCCTGTTAGAGTTATGGATGCATCATCAATGTACATTTCCCATGTTTTGGAATTATCTTGAATAGAGAAGAACTCTTCAACAGGAAGATCAGTATTCAATGATATATCTTCCACATATGGGTGTTCACCAAGGAAGTCAGTAAGAGCATAGCCCTTTATTTCCTCTTGAGGTAAAAACTAGATATCATACTATTGGAAAATAACCACCCACCATGCCAGAGGTCTGTTAAGCATTGGATGTATATGGATAAATTTGAGAAGGTTATTTTGAGACACCAATTGGATCTCATGAAGTAGAAGGTAGTTCCTCAATTGATGATCTGTAACGATAAATGTCAGGAAGAATTTTTTAATACTTGAATATCCTGTTTTTGTATCAATCATAGTTCGAATCAGATAGTAAAGGCAATTTTATTTCCCAGCATCATTCATTTGGGCAAGGAATGAATCTAGTGATCACTCTAGATATCTCACATAGAGAATAAGTGGTCTTCCTTCAACATGTGGAATTTAAACAGGTAAAATAAAGAGATATTTCTTGAGGGTATCAATGGTCTCTTGGAAGTATTTAATCCTTTTATAGGTGATTTCCTTATTCATTAATCTGTTTAAAGGAAAACACATTCCTGCCAAGTTGGTGATAAAGCACTGAATATAGGACAAGTTTCTTTAGTTTCCTCCTAATTATTTTATATTTTAATGATGTGACATTCCAATGATTGATTTTTTTTTCTCAGGATGAACATTGATAACATGATGGCATACAACGAAGCCGATGAAAATTCATCTGGTGAACCCGAAAGAACATTTCTATGGGTTCATATTCAAATTGGTTTTACAAAGCTTATTGAATATGGTATTCAAATCAGCTGATTTATTAGAACATTTTTTTGGATTTGACCGCCAAATAATCCACATAACATTCAACAAAATTCCCTACGAAATGTTTGATGATATGGTTCATGGAACGTCGATACATTTCACCAACATTATTTAATCCAATGGGAAATAACTGATCGAGAAACAGACGTTTATGGGCATTAATTACTGTATATATTTAATCCTCTATATCCATAAGGATATTATTATACCTATAGTATCCATCTATGATGAAAATGGGTTCATAGATAAAAATTGTATCGATTAAAATCTATATGATCAAAACTAGAAATTAATTATAAGGAAAATGCTGGTTAAGATCTATAAAAACAATCGAAAATCTACTATTACCATTCTACTTTTTTACTAGAAAATGTCTTCTAGTCATTTGTGATACTGAACCTCCCTGAAAAAATTTTCCATTAATAGTTTATCAACTTCAGACTCAATTTTAGAGGCATGAGTTGGGTGTGATCTTCTTGATGCCTTCTTGATTCCTCAATGTTCTTCTAGAAAACCAAAATGATAAGTGGCTACATTGGGATTATGTCTTGGTATTTCAATATAAATCCATGAAAATATATCTCTTTGTTTTGTTATAAATTATGCAAACAACTCTTTCTCTTTAGAAGTCATGGTCGTGCTAAGTAGAGTGGGGCATGGATATTTTTCTATACCCATATTTGTTTCTCTGAGCTCATCCACAGTGGTAGAGAAAACTTTTTCAAATGCTTTAATATCATCCTTATGATCTTATTCTTCTTATTCATCAACCATACATATCACTTATTATGTTTCTACTTACATATTAGATGATGATTCAAAGGTTACAGATATAAGAGAGGAGTCAGTATTTGAACATGATAATGAAGAGGCCACCATTTCTAACCCTAATTATTATATAGGATCTTCCTAGGGTAATAAATATTATATTATGGATTGGGAATCATCATATTTGGTTTCCTATATTTTTTTTACAACTTCTTATTACTTGACTAACAATTTAGGAAGTTGATGAAGTTCAATGGATGAAATGAAGACATCTCTATTTAAGCGTTCACTACTGCTTGGTGAATCATTGATTTCTCTCATGCTATCAGGGTCTATTGTCACAATTAACATTATGGATGTTACTTGATGAGTTCTTGGATATGGGTTGACCTTTTTAATATTATCGATAGGTAACACATAATCTGCACTCAAATAAATGAATGGGTTTTCTAGGTCTTTTCCAATACATTCAGAGCATTGATTTTGTTTACCACCTTCTCCATAGACCTAGTTCCCTTCAAGTTATAAAATTATTCCTCAATGTATATTGATTCACATGTTTTTAATGGAGTCGAGACACCATATAATGTTCAAATTTGACCATTGAAATAGTACTTGAGACATTGGTAGTTTGAGGAAGGGGTGTCCACATGTTGATGTAGCCATGGCCTTCCATGTAGAATGTTGAAGGCTATTTCCTGACGAACAACCATGAAATATAAATTAGACACAAGATACCCATACTGAGTGCTAAGTGTAAACATGCCCATAGGTTTTTTCTAATTCTTATCATATCCTTGCAACATTAGAGTAGAAGGAGATAATCCAGATTCATTGAGGCCCTATCGATGATGTGTGTGTATGGGAAAGAGGTTGAATCTTGAGCCATTATCATTGAAGGATCGTGGGATGTCTTTGTCATTGTCCCTTCTAGATAGATACAATGTCCTTTTATGGCCATGTACAACATCATACTCATCCTCATCCATAAAAGGTATAACTGCACGACATTCTGCAAGATCATTTTCTATACAAAAAACCTCAACAACAACAACGTCAGTTTCAAAATCTTAATGACTTGACAAAGCCACAATAAGTGCCTCTCAAAGATCATTGTATAGATTCAATTCATCAAGAATTTAAAACATGGCGGGTACATGTGCCGGCTATTTCCAAACATCATACTTTGGTCTAGAGGTCTGCATTGACCAGTATGAAGATGTGGTTTTGTAGGTGAAATTGAGGTTTTCCCGTATGATGTACATGTACGCTATGTTGGAACAGAAACTAGAAATACCCATAGATTTGGTAGATTATACTAATTAGTTCTATCTTCTTTTTGAGAGGATGATGGTGTGACTTCTAATCAGCCGTCCAAAATAATCCTATAAGGACCGAACTTATCATGCATGAAAGAAACTCCTTATTCTTGTTGAGCCCACAGAAGGACTCTCCCGCATGTTTCTACTGCATATACGGTTTGATCAGGGGTAGAGTTATAATAGTGGCTTCTATAATTCCATCATCATCCCCCATATCATTGATCATGGCCTCTCCCTCTAGTTCCCCAATTAGTTATGTGGAACTTAGACTCATTATAATTGGAATAACCATTGGTATAGAGATCTATTAAGTGGATAACATTAATCGAACCAAAGATCAATTCATCATCTGATGATGATTCTGCATGAAAAGATAGTTCTAGTTGTGCCGTTTGATGGGGCGGTGTCGGTGCTTTTGAATAATATGGCTTGAAATCATCCAGAGTCAATGACAGATTTGACCTTGACGCGATCTTGTCTTCTTCGAACTGCTCTTTATCATTCTGATAATGTCTCTTCCTTGAGGTTTAACCTTTATAAGACATATCTTTTAATGAATATTATTTTGCACTGGTGGGATTACTAGGAGACACAATCAGTTGATTCAACTGTGTTTGATGAATATCATGAGTTCATTTGAATTTACTCCTAATCATAAAATCATCATATTTCTATGCTTTTTTATTTTTGACTTCCTACCATTCACCTTCTTCCTCTTGATCAGCAGTAGTAACACATGCTACTTATGAATAAAATAGTTTTGTTTTACTTGTCCATAGTCAAATATTTTTTTAGGAGGTCTATGAAAACAAAACACTCCTAAATGGGATTCCCTTACATCTGGTGAAAGGGACCATAATTCAAAAGATCTTCATCTCTTCCTTTTTTGGGTTTCTTCGGCCAAGGTAACTGAACAATATTACTTTCCAAAGTTGAGATGAAGTATCCAGGAACCTGTTCATTCTGAAAAGAAAAAATATTGTTCTTAAACTCCTAAAACTGTCTCTACCTTTGATCTCTTTAGTCATCTTGATGAGGCAGTTGTTTCTATTGAAGCTAGGGTTGCAGAGCCCTTCAATATGTTGATGGATTTGATGTGGAAGTAGGTATAGATGCTTGCTTGACTGTAACTATAGCAGGCACTACATTCCCTATTCTACTATATAGAGCTAAGGGAATTAAATGAGTTTTAGCCTTAGTATACATAACGAAATATTCAATATGTGGAGAAATTGAAGAAATTTCTTAAAAACGTCTTGTGTATTTCACAGGGATCAGTGGTGTTCATAACTCATCACACCGAATTGCCAAAAAAATTAACAGCAATTCTTCTTAATGGAGTTCCAAATTTAATTAATACATTAATCCTTTCTATTGAGAAATGAAATCTAAAACTATTTCATTTTACATTTTTTTCAATTTTTTAGATAAAAAACAGTTGTATTAATTAGATTTCATATGAATTGAAGAATAATTTCTTACAGAGAACATCCTAAATAGTAATTGATTGAGATTGTAATCTTATGTACCATACAAAATTTAGTCCCTGTAATGACTAAAACAAATAAGCTTTACTACTTATTGTTGTTGATCAGTCCCCATCATGCAATCACAACGGGAAATGTAATGAGTTTTGTGTTGTTCTGTATCTCCAGAACCATTATGGATTGGGAATGTGGTATTCAAAAATTTTGTTATGGGAGGATTCAGATCCACCAATTAAGGCTAAATTTTAATTTCCACTTAACTGGCGCATGATGTTATTTTTTAGCATCCAATTGGGTTGTTATTGCCTCAATTGTGTTCATATGAATTTGGGGGATATCTAGATGAGCTGAGACCTATACAGGTAAAAAATCTAGACTATTTTCAACTCTTTCATCTCCTCTTCTTGTGGGGGAAATCAATCTTTATGTGAATGAGATTGAACTTATCCATTAGAAAAGTGAGATGCAATCTGACTTTTACCCTTCCCCTTATTTGTTGATTTTTGACGGGGTAAGACTTAGTTATTTCAAAGGCATGCCTAGGTTCTAGGTAAGCCTCTAATTTTGGGCACGTACACCTTCTTCATTTTCCTCAGTGTAACACCCCAAGATTTCATAGTGTGTTAGTTCTTCAAAATAATTCAATAACTTTCACTACATGCAACACCAAGTTCAAGCACACCATGACTTACCAAACAAGCCATTAAAAAGAGGTTATGAATAGTATTAGATAAATTTTAATGTTTATATAATCCTTATAATTTTAGAATCCCTATTATGAGTTTCTTAGTCATAATGCAAGAACAGATTCATTTTCAGTATTTCACTTTTATCAACTTCTAATAGTGAAACCTTTTTAAATAAAATATTTTAAACTTTTTGACTAAATGGGGACATCAAAAATTTAAAATGAAACACCCCAAGCTTCCACGGTACGTTTCCCTTTGAATAATGTGATAGCGTGTG
The DNA here is from genome assembly GCA_963277665.1 of Viscum album. Taxonomy (NCBI): domain Eukaryota; kingdom Viridiplantae; phylum Streptophyta; class Magnoliopsida; order Santalales; family Viscaceae; genus Viscum; species Viscum album. The sequence continues at coordinate 890,567,897 of OY728135.1, forward strand.
TTGTACGCAACACCGAGTTCTAACACACTGTAACCAATCAAACTAGCCGTTATAAATAGTAATACCTACTTTTTGAAAATATATATATTTTATATTTCAAAATGGACTTCATTTTTGGATTCGGAATATCGAATTTAGCCTAAGGTGAAATTTTGGTACTTTTCGGATAACTTTCATATTTTGATGAATAGTGAAAATTACTAAATTTTAATTAAAAACAACTTTTTTAATCAAAATAATTAATAGTGATAAATTATGAATTTGAGTGGTTTTAAAGTATATTTAGAATATATTTTTACAATTTAATATAATGTTGGTCATTAGACATAATTTTACAATTAAACCGAACATAAACAAGTGTCAATCTTTTGATAGTTATTATCTCTTAAAAACACGCTTTTTGTTCTGACAGCGGGAATTAATTTTAAATTAATTTCTGCCACTTCTGTGTTTTGAATTTAGAAAAATGGATTCCATATTTGGAATCAGGATGTTCAAATTGTGTAAATAGGTAACTTTTATTTTTAGACATTTTGAATAATTACTGCGGTAAATATTTTATTTACCATGGTTAAAGGGTAAATCCGGTAAATAAGGGTTAAAAAAAATAATATTATAATAATAGAAAATTACCCTAAAACGTGTCCTAACCTTATTGGTGGACACATACCCGACCATGGGCATCCTTGGGTCAATTTGGGGACCCCTTGGAGCCACTTGTATGTGGTAGGGACACATTATATTAATAAAGTTAAAATAAAAATAAAAATGGCATAAGCTTACATCTTTTATAAGAACAATTTTTACATAGGGTTATACATGTTGGATTTTCGATTATAAATATTCATTAGAAAGCTAAAACGATTTCCTACATAATGATGTTTTATTTATAATTTTTAGACATTAAATAATTTATTTTATTTATGACACAATGATGATGCAGTAATTACTAAAATAGTAAAAAATTAACATAATTGATATTATAAATACCCAAATAAATATAATATGAAACTTTTAATGAATTAAACTAATTTTCTATGATAATATGATATATTAGGATTGATTTAATTGACTTTGTTCGAAGTAATCAATCTGTTAGGAGTTTCACAAAAATCAACTATTGAATAGTGTCAAAATTGACATAAAAGAGTTCTTAAAACAAATATTATATTATTAATTGATATTAAATTCCTAAAAATCTAAGGTTCGGCCAAGAGACTTATATTATGATAGGTTCCTCATTAATGGACCACTTGGGGGTCGCTTGGATGTATATAGTAAGTTTATTAACCATAATATATAAAATACAAAGAGACATTGTAAAAGTGAAACTAATTAACTTAGAGTTAATACTTAAAGATAAGGTTAATATAAGTACCCAAACCTGTCTAAATTCTATTGGATGAGTTGTTTTCGACCTATCCCCACCTCATCCTTTGAATAGTAAACTTTGGAGCCTTTAGAAACCGAATATGAATTTATTATAAATTAATATTTCTAGCTTTTCCAAAGGTGCCCCTCACCCCTCTTATAAAAGGGCACTCCTCCTTCTCATTTCTTCACACCTTCAAAGCCTTTTGGTTCGGCCAAACTCTGCCCAAATACTCTCCCAACATCCCTCAATACAACCTAGAGGCCTTAGTTTGATCAGAAAAGCCAACCTAAGGAGCCCTTTTGATCAAATCAAAAGGAAGAACCCGAAGAAGAGGTAATGATTTCACCACCCTTTTCTAAGTTCATTTCTTCTTACACTTCTTCTTCCTTTGTTCTTACCATTCTGAAATAATAACTCCAGTATCTCACATATACTGTGATGTTATTATAAATATGGTACAATCATATTCAGTATTCTATCCACCCTTTGAATAACATGTCACCATACGTGCGTACGTACGGCTTACCGTCTCCACGTCGTGGTGTAATTGTTATTCAATATAATATTATTTGGATGGGTATAATAATGATGTGTAACTCATGTAAATAATAAATATAACATGTTAATGATTCTGTATATATGATATACCATCCATTTATATATTATTTTAATATCAAAAGAATGATATTGTCGCTCGTGCGTACGTACGGACTACCGTCTCCACGAACGCGATGAGATTCATTCTCCATCGTATCCATTCAAGTATAATTATCATTTGATGATTTAAAAATGATGTTTAAGGACTGTATATCATTCTGGATATGAATAAGATACAACAACCATGGCTTATGTAACAAAACATATAAAAGAAAATGAGTAAGTTAACTCCCGAAACGACGATAATTCTAAGATATTATTAACAAATCAATGTTAAAAGATCATATATGATATCATATTAATATATATGATTCTTGTATAATTTAATAACAACTATTTCACCATTATACAGGAGGTTAACCTACCCCAACCAAGGAAAAGTACAAGGTAAGGGTTATTTCACAATCTCTTCATTATCCGAGGTTGTTTATATGTAATAATCTACTGGGATCTCTTTATCATCCACATCCATGTTTCTTAAAAATGTATTTCAAAACATTTTTACTATTTACAAGAATATGGGTTAAAGTCATTTATACCTTTTTTTGACTTTTTATAATAGGTTTATAAAGGAATCTTTCCGTCGTTTTCAAAACAAGGTCCTTTTTAACCTTTTCGACAGAATTGAGGTAAGAATGTTTTTTTTAACTTATACGGCGGGTGCGGTTATTTTACGCCGTTATAAAATCTTCAAAGCTTTCCTTACAAGCTTATAAGAATATTTTCAAAGAAAATGTTTTATTTTATATGGATCTTAAATGATTTCAAAATAAAAGGAGATATTTCTTTAAAAAGAATTTTGATTTCATCTATGTCAACATCCTTTGATGGATTTTAAGATTATTTGAAGTTGATTTATTATGATACAAAACTTCTATATTGTATTGAAGGTTTTGTGATATGTTTGACTGTGGATGTGCAATTTTTATACCATTCATAGTTTATTGTGAAAGTATTGACATTTCGTATGCTAGTTTTAATACGAATGTTTATGTTATGTTTAATCCTTTTCATATGGGAATGCATTGGACTTAATAAGTGACGGGTGGAGCCCGCTATAGATCCTCGATGCATCGGTAGGTCTCATGAGACAAACTAGTGTCTTGGCACAAGGCCTTGACAAAATCTTATTTGTAGTCTTGGCACGAGGCCTTGGCTATGTGGTTATGATAGTCTGGCATTATGCATTCCAACATTATGAAAGTGGTTATTGATTTTTGCATGTGATTATTCGATTAGTAGAATATCCATGTGAACAAGTAAATGGAATTATTTCATTTTACTTTTGCCATACTATGTTGAAGTTCAATTTTAAAAGGCTTTTGTTTTAGTAATTCATTGCCTTAAATGTTTATGCTTATTTTGAATGTTCCGCTATATTGTTATCCTTACTGGGCATTTGAGCTCACCCCTTTTCTATGTTTTATTTTTCCCAGGTAGTGAAGAAGTAAATTATGAATGACTTGCAGGGATATTATGAGGGGTTAATAGTGTGGATATGAAGACTTTGTTGTTGTAGTAGTTTTTCACTTTGAAATGTAATGTAAAACTTTATGATTATATCTAGTGTTTCCAAGGCTACTAAACCAATCGGTCTTTCGAGATTTGATCTTCTTGTGATCATGCCAATGTTACGAAGTAATGCACCGACTCTGGGTAGCTGGGGTCGGGGCGTTACAGTTGGTATCAGAGGAAGTTTAGTACAAACCTTGGAAGCTAGATTTAGATAAACTCTGATTAGAGCACATAGACCTAAGATGAACTTTGAGGATTAGTATAGAAGAACTTCTTAGAATTTTGGTATTGTAGAGATTTTGTGAGTCTTCCGAGCAATACATCCCTGTCTGGATACGGGCAGGTAGAGGCGGCTCTGGCACAGATGTACCTAGGGGTAAAACCCGAAAACACCGCTTTGAGCTAGACTCGAACGGGAACTGGTGCACGACAACGGGCCTTGCTGCACTCTTGGTTACGACACTCCCGGGGGATATGCTTAGGATAACTCTCATTTTCTTTACAAATCATTATGAAGGGTTTATGAGTATATACGTCCTCAAAGGAAACATTCTTATGATTATGGATTATATCCATAAATAGTTCAATTTATGTTAATTGTTTTATAAGTATGGGATTATGTATTTTGATTCATAAACTGATCTAGTGTATGCCATTGTTTAGAAATGGCGCCCAGTAGAAGAAATGAGAACTCCAGCAATGCACATGATCCAAAGAGAAAGAAGGATCATATCTTTCATGGTCTTAAGCCAGAATTTATAAGAGAAATAGTCTCCCATGTATTATCATTATATGAAGAAATAATATCATGTGTTGATAAGATAAGTAAAGATTTTACTGAGTCCTATGGATTTGAAGGGAAGCAAGAGAAGAAAAGGATGGAAGAGAGAAAGATGGATAAAGGGAAGAGGGAAAAGAAGAATTTTCCCATATGTGGTAACTGTGGAAAGAAACACCCTGGAACTTGCCTGAAAGGAATGGGAGTTTGTTATAAGTGTGGAGAAAAAGGGCACAAAGTACGTGACTGCAAGGGTAAGAAAATGGTTTCAAATGTACAATGCTTCATTTGCAAGGAGTTTGGACACTACGCGAACCTATGTCCCAGTCATCAAACTATGCCGCAAATGATGTTATTGGATAATAATCAAGTTATGATACTACCACAGATGAAGAGGAATGATTAGATTTCTTATGTTGATTATGTCAATTGAGTGTGTATCAACAATTTACTTGTTATAATAATTATGGAGTATGTAAGGATTGTACTGCAGTACTATTTCATTAAGGACTTGAGATTTTGTGGAACAAAGAAAAGTGACTCAATAGCAGGATAATTTTTTGGAAAATATATGGTTGAGAGAATGATAAACCATAATATAGTTCTGATACCGAGGTAGTGATTTTGGAATAATACATGATTGTTTTGGATAAATTATATTGGATATTCTTGACTACCTTGGAATTGATTAATGATGTGTATATTCCATCATTGTTGGGGTTTAAAACATTTTTGGATTAATGAAGTATATCCAGCATTCTATATGGAATAAGGGAGCATGAATGTAATCAATAAGGAATATGGTAATTCAGGATGTTTCAGTGTATTAAAAGAATACATGATGAAGGTATTCATATGCTGTTACGGGGTAAAAAGAATCTACATTATGCTTACCTTCCTTATAAATGTTGGACTATGAGTTTGGACAGAAGTATTTTGGATAGTTCTAGTTTGGATTATTATGGATTGCCATAAAAGGACAACCCGGAGGTTGGGCGGCAACCCGTCGCGTCCGGCAAGGCCGCAAGACTTGAACCCGCAACCGAAGGGCGACAAGGGTGTATCACCTACCACTGGCCCATGAGATGTCCTGGATTAAATAATGTAGTTTTTATTAAAAGATCTTTTAGATGATTTATAAATTCGTTTATTTTGGAACCCTATACGAATAGTGTAAATAGAATTTTTTTTACATTCTATTATCTTTTAGAGTGAAAGATGAGTATGTGGTAGAAATTTATTAATGGATAAAACTATAATTATAAAGTAAGTATATCTCCTTATGATCTTAGCCAATCTCATAAATAAATTCCTCAACATTAATAAAAGGAACTTAGAACAAAAATGTTGTCCTAGATGGTACCTTAAATCATCACTAATTTATGGCTTTGGGATTGTTGGCCTTTTCATAGCCATGTTCTCTACCACTCTCCATCAGATAATTGATGGTTAGATTTTTCTTCCATATCCATATTTTCCTACATGGAACCCTAGTATGTGTTATATTCGGTAATCTTCATACTTTCGACTATTTATTTTAGATAGAGGCCTCATTAATTCATTTTTCGATGTGGGATTTCAACTAGGATATTTTGAAACATCAAAAATGTGTTATCCTAATACCCTATGTTTTGTTGAACCGATGGTATTTCAAATCATCATAGATTGATGAATTTAAGGACCTCAATTTTATACTTGTTTGTGATTGATGACCTCAATCACTACCTATAAATATTTACGTTTTTCCTCCAATTATATGTCTCTAAATGCCACCAATGTTCTCCTAATCGAGATCATAATTTGGTGGTGACCCTTTAATTTCTCTTTTCCTCATATTAAGACTAAATTTTAGTAACCCAATTTCCGATGTGGGGTTTCCCACAAATATATTATCTATTTTCCACCTTTTATTTTCGAAGAACAATTTCAAATTGCGAGGACGCAATTTATTGAAGGAGGGGAGAATGTAACACCCCAAGATTTCATAGTGTGTTAGTTCTTCAAAATAATTCAATAACTTTCACTACATGCAACACCAAGTTCAAGCACACCATGACTTACCAAACAAGCCATTCAAAAGAGGTTATGAATAGTATTAGATAAATTTTAATGTTTATATAATCCTTATAATTTTAGAATCCCTATTATGAGTTTCTTAGTCATAATGCAAGAACAGATTCATTTTCAGTATTTCACTTTTATCAACTTCTAATAGTGAATCCTTTTTAAATAAAATATTTTAAACTTTTTGAATAAATGGGGACATCAAAAATTTAAAATGAAACACCCCAAGCTTCCACGGTACGTTTCCCTTTGAATAATGTGATAGCGTGTGTTGTACGCAACACCGAGTTCTAACACACCGTAACCAATCAAACTAGCCGTTATAAATAGTAATACCTACTTTTTGAAAATATATATATTTTATATTTCAAAATGGACTTCATTTTTGGATTCGGAATATCGAATTTAGCCTAAGGTGAAATTTTGGTACTTTTCGGATAACTTTCATATTTTGATGAATAGTGAAAATTACTAAATTTTAATTAAAAACAACTTTTTTAATCAAAATAATTAATAGTGATAAATTATGAATTTGAGTGGTTTTAAAGTATATTTAGAATATATTTTTACAATTTAATATAATGTTGGTCATTAGACATAATTTTACAATTAAACCGAACATAAACAAGTGTCAATCTTTTGATAGTTATTATCTCTTAAAAACACGCTTTTTGTTTTGACAGCGGGAATTAATTTTAAATTAATTTCTGCCACTTCTGTGTTTTGAATTTAGAAAAATGGATTCCATATTTGGAATCAGGATGTTCAAATTGTGTAAATAGGTAACTTTTATTTTTAGACATTTTGAATAATTACTGCGGTAAATATTTTATTTACCATGGTTAAAGGGTAAATCCGGTAAATAAGGGTTAAAAAAAATAATATTATAATAATACAAAATTACCCTAAAACGTGTCCTAACCTTATTGGTGGACACATACCCGACCATGGGCATCCTTGGGTCAATTTGGGGACCCCTTGGAGCCACTTGTATGTGGTAGGGACACATTATATTAATAAAGTTAAAATAAAAATAAAAATGGCATAAGCTTACATCTTTTATAAGAACAATTTTTACATAGGGTTATACATGTTGGATTTTCGATTATAAATATTCATTAGAAAGCTAAAAAGATTTCCTACATAATGATGTTTTATTTATAATTTTTAGACATTAAATAATTTATTTTATTTATGACACAATGATGATGCAGTAATTACTAAAATAGTAAAAAATTAACATAATTGATATTATAAATACCCAAATAAATATAATATGAAACTTTTAATGAATTAAACTAATTTTCTATGATAATATTATATATTAGGATTGATTTAATTGACTTTTTTCGAAGTAATCAATCTGTTAGGAGTTTCACAAAAATCAACTATTGAATAGTGTCAAAATTGACATAAAAGAGTTCTTAAAACAAATATTATATTATTAATTGATATTAAATTCCTAAAAATCTAAGGTTCGGCCAAGAGACTTATATTATGATAGGTTCCTCATTAATGGACCACTTGGGGGTCGCTTGGATGTATATAGTAAGTTTATTAACCATAATATATAAAATACAAAGAGACATTGTAAAAGTGAAACTAATTAACTTAGAGTTAATACTTAAAGATAAGGTTAATATAAGTACCCAAACCTGTCTAAATTCTATTGGATGAGTTGTTTTCGACCTATCCCCACCTCATCCTTTGAATAGTCAACTTTGGAGCCTTTAGAAACCGAATATGAATTTATTATAAATTAATATTTCTAGCTTTTCCAAAGGTGCCCCTCACCCCTCTTATAAAAGGGCACTCCTCCTTCTCATTTCTTCACACCTTCAAAGCCTTTTGGTTCGGCCAAACTCTGCCCAAATACTCTCCCAACATCCCTCAATACAACCTAGAGGCCTTAGTTTGATCAGAAAAGCCAACCTAAGGAGCCCTTTTGATCAAATCAAAAGGAAGAACCCGAAGAAGAGGTAATGATTTCACCACCCTTTTCTAAGTTCATTTCTTCTTCCACTTCTTCTTCCTTTGTTCTTACCATTCTGAAATAATAACTCCAGTATCTCACATATACTGTGATGTCATTATAAATATGGTACAATCATATTCAGTATTCTATCCACCCTTTGAATAACATGTCACCATACGTGCGTACGTACGGCTTACCGTCTCCACGTCGTGGTGTAATTGTTATTCAATATAATATTATTTGGATGGGTATAATAATGATGTGTAACTCATGTAAATAATAAATATAACATGTTAATGATTCTGTATATATGATATACCATCCATTTATATATTATTTTAATATCAAAAGAATGATATTGTCGCTCGTGCGTACGTACGGACTACCGTCTCCACGAACGCGATGAGATTCATTCTCCATCGTATCCATTCAAGTATAATTATCATTTGATGATTTAAAAATGATGTTTAAGGACTGAATATCATTCTGGATATGAATAAGATACAACAACCATGGCTTATGTAACAAAACATATAAAAGAAAATGAGTAAGTTAACTCCCGAAACGACGATAATTCTAAGATATTATTAACAAATCAATGTTAAAAGATCATATATGATATCATATTAATATATATGATTCTTGTATAATTTAATAACAACTATTTCACCATTATACAGGAGGTTAACCTACCCCAACCAAGGAAAAGTACAAGGTAAGGGTTATTTCACAATCTCTTCATTATCCGAGGTTGTTTATATGTAATAATCTACTGGGATCTCTTTATCATCCACATCCATGTTTCTTAAAAATGTATTTCAAAACATTTTTACTATTTACAAGAATATGGGTTAAAGTCATTTATACCTTTTTTTGACTTTTTATAAGAGGTTTATAAAGGAATCTTTCCGTCGTTTTCAAAACAAGGTCCTTTTTAACCTTTTCGACAGAATTGAGGTAAGAATGTTTTTTTTAACTTATACGGCGGGTGCGGTTATTTTACGCCGTTATAAAATCTTCAAAGCTTTCCTTACAATCTTATAAGAATATTTTCAAAGAAAATGTTTTATTTTATATGGATCTTAAATGATTTCAAAATAAAAGGAGATATTTCTTTAAAAAGAATTTTGATTTCATCTATGTCAACATCCTTTGATGGATTTTAAGATTATTTGAAGTTGATTTATTATGATACAAAACTTCTATATTGTATTGAAGGTTTTGTGATATGTTTGACTGTGGATGTGCAATTTTTATACCATTCATAGTTTATTGTGAAAGTATTGACATTTCGTATGCTAGTTTTAATACGAATGTTTATGTTATGTTTAAACCTTTTCATATGGGAATGCATTGGACTTAATAAGTGACGGGTGGAGCCCGCTATAGCTCCTCGATGCATCAGTAGGTCTCATGAGACAAACTAGTGTCTTCGCACAAGGCCTTGACAAAATCTTATTTGTAGTCTTGGCACGAGGCCTTGGCTATGTGGTTATGATAGTCTGGCATTATGCATTCCAACATTATGAAAGTGGTTATTGATTTTTGCATGTGATTATTCGATTAGTAGAATATCCATGTGAACAAGTAAATGGCATTATTTCATTTTACTTTTGCCATACTATGTTGAAGTTCAATTTTAAAAGGCTTTTGTTTTAGTAATTCATTGCCTTAAATGTTTATGCTTATTTTGAATGTTCCGCTATATTGTTATCCTTACTGGGCATTTGAGCTCACCCCTTTTCTATGTTTTATTTTTCCCAGGTAGTGAAGAAGTAAATTATGAATGACTTGCAGGGATATTATGAGGGGTTAATAGTGTGGATATGAAGACTTTGTTGTTGTAGTAGTTTTTCACTTTGAAATGTAATGTAAAACTTTATGATTATATCTAGTGTTTCCAAGGCTACTAAACCAATCGGTCTTTCGAGATTTGATCTTCTTGTGATCATGCCAATGTTACGAAGTAATGCACCGACTCTGGGTAGCTGGGGTCGGGGCGTTACAGTTGGTATCAGAGAAAGTTTAGTACAAACCTTGGAAGCTAGATTTAGATAAACTCTGATTAGAGCACATAGACCTAAGATGAACTTTGAGGATTAGTATAGAAGAACTTCTTAGAATTTTGGTATTGTAGAGATTTTGTGAGTCTTCCGAGCAATACATCCCTGTCTGGATACGGGCAGGTAGAGGCGGCTCTGGCACAGATGTACCTAGGGGTAAAACCCGAAAACACCGCTTTGAGCTAGACTCGAACGGGAACTGGTGCACGACAACGGGCCTTGCTGCACTCTTGGTTACGACACTCCCGGGGGATATGCTTAGGATAACTCTCATTTTCTTTACAAATCATTATGAAGGGTTTATGAGTATATACGTCCTCAAAGGAAACATTCTTATGATTATGGATTATATCCATAAATAGTTCAATTTATGTTAATTGTTTTATAAGTATGGGATTATGTATTTTGATTCATAAACTGATCTAGTGTATGCCATTGTTTAGAAATGGCGCCCAGTAGAAGAAATGAGAACTCCAGCAATGCACATGATCCAAAGAGAAAGAAGGATCATATCTTTCATGGTCTTAAGCCAGAATTTATAAGAGAAATAGTCTCCCATGTATTATCATTATATGAAGAAATAATATCATGTGTTGATAAGATAAGTAAAGATTTTACTGAGTCCTATGGATTTGAAGGGAAGCAAGAGAAGAAAAGGATGGAAGAGAGAAAGATGGATAAAGGGAAGAGGGAAAAGAAGAATTTTCCCATATGTGGTAACTGTGGAAAGAAACACCCTGGAACTTGCCTGAAAGGAATGGGAGTTTGTTATAAGTGTGGAGAAAAAGGGCACAAAGTACGTGACTGCAAGGGTAAGAAAATGGTTTCAAATGTACAATGCTTCATTTGCAAGGAGTTTGGACACTACGCGAACCTATGTCCCAGTCATCAAACCATGCCGCAAATGATGTTATTGGATAATAATCAAGTTATGATACTACCACAGATGAAGAGGAATGATTAGATTTCTTATGTTGATTATGTCAATTGAGTGTGTATCAACAATTTACTTGTTATAATAATTATGGAGTATGTAAGGATTGTACTGCAGTACTATTTCATTAAGGACTTGAGATTTTGTGGAACAAAGAAAAGTGACTCAATAGCAGGATAATTTTTTGGAAAATATATGGTTGAGAGAATGATAAACCATAATATAGTTCTGATACCGAGGTAGTGATTTTGGAATAATACATGATTGTTTTGGATAAATTATATTGGATATTCTTGACTACCTTGGAATTGATTAATGATGTGTATATTCCATCATTGTTGGGGTTTAAAACATTTTTGGATTAATGAAGTATATCCAGCATTCTATATGGAATAAGGGAGCATGAATGTAATCAATAAGGAATATGGTAATTCAGGATGTTTCAGTGTATTAAAAGAATACATGATGAAGGTATTCATATGCTGTTACGGGGTAAAAAGAATCTACATTATGCTTACCTTCCTTATAAATGTTGGACTATGAGTTTGGACAGAAGTATTTTGGATAGTTCTAGTTTGGATTATTTTGGATTGCCATAAAAGGACAACCCGGAGGATGGGCGGCAACCCGTCGCGTCCGGCAAGGCCGCGAGACTTGAACCCGCAACCGAAGGGCGACAAGGGTGTATCACCTACCACTGGCCCATGAGATGTCCTGGATTAAATAATGTAGTTTTTATTAAAAGATCTTTTAGATGAATTATAAATTCGTTTATTTTGGAACCCTATACGAATAGTGTAAATAGAATTTTTTTTACATTCTATTATCTTTTAGAGTGAAAGATGAGTATGTGGTAGAAATTTATTAATGGATAAAACTATAATTATAAAGTAAGTATATCTCCTTATGATCTTAGCCAATCTCATAAATAAATTCCTCAACATTAATAAAAGGAACTTAGAACAAAAATGTTGTCCTAGATGGTACCTTAAATCATCACTAATTTATGGCTTTGGGATTGTTGGCCTTTTCATAGCCATGTTCTCTACCACTCTCCATCAGATAATTGATGGTTAGATTTTTCTTCCATATCCATATTTTCCTACATGGAACCCTAGTATGTGTTATATTCGGTAATCTTCATACTTTCGACTATTTATTTTAGATAGAGGCCTCATTAATTCATTTTTCGATGTGGGATTTCAACTAGGATATTTTGAAACATCAAAAATGTGTTATCCTAATACCCTATGTTTTGTTGAACCGATGGTATTTCAAATCATCATAGATTGATGAATTTAAGGACCTCAATTTTATACCTGTTTGTGATTGATGACCTCAATCACTACCTATAAATATTTACGTTTTTCCTCCAATTATATGTCTCTAAATGCCACCAATGTTCTCCTAATCGAGATCATAATTTGGTGGTGACCCTTTAATTTCTCTTTTCCTCATATTAAGACTAAATTTTAGTAACCCAATTTCCGATGTGGGGTTTCCCACAAATATATTATCTATTTTCCACCTTTTATTTTCGAAGAACAATTTCAAATTGCGAGGACGCAATTTATTGAAGGAGGGGAGAATGTAACACCCCAAGATTTCATAGTGTGTTAGTTCTTCAAAATAATTCAATAACTTTCACTACATGCAACACCAAGTTCAAGCACACCATGACTTACCAAATAAGCCATTCAAAAGAGGTTATGAATAGTATTAGATAAATTTTAATGTTTATATAATCCTTATAATTTTAGAATCCCTATTATGAGTTTCTTAGTCATAATGCAAGAACAGATTCATTTTCAGTATTTCACTTTTATCAACTTCTAATAGTGAAACCTTTTTAAATAAAATATTTTAAACTTTTTGACTAAATTGGTACATCAAAAATTTAAAATGAAACACCCCAAGCTTCCACGGTACGTTTCCCTTTGAATAATGTGATAGCGTGTGTTGTACGCAACACCGAGTTCTAACACACCGTAACCAATCAAACTAGCCGTTATAAATAGTAATACCTACTTTTTGAAAATATATATATTTTATATTTCAAAATGGACTTCATTTTTGGATTCGGAATATCGAATTTAGCCTAAGGTGAAATTTTGGTACTTTTCGGATAACTTTCATATTTTGATGAATAGTGAAAATTACTAAATTTTAATTAAAAACAACTTTTTTAATCAGAATAATTAATAGTGATAAATTATGAATTTGAGTGGTTTTAAAGTATATTTAGAATATATTTTTACAATTTAATATAATGTTGGTCATTAGACATAATTTTACAATTAAACCGAACATAAACAAGTGTCAATCTTTTGATAGTTATTATCTCTTAAAAACACGCTTTTTGTTTTGACAGCGGGAATTAATTTTAAATTAATTTCTGCCACTTCTGTGTTTTGAATTTAGAAAAATGGATTCCATATTTGGAATCAGGATGTTCAAATTGTGTAAATAGGTAACTTTTATTTTTAGACATTTTGAATAATTACTGCGGTAAATATTTTATTTACCATGGTTAAAGGGTAAATCCGGTAAATAAGGGTTAAAAAAAATAATATTATAATAATACAAAATTACCCTAAAACGTGTCCTAACCTTATTGGTGGACACATACCCGACCATGGGCATCCTTGGGTCAATTTGGGGACCCCTTGGAGCCACTTGTATGTGGTAGGGACACATTATATTAATAAAGTTAAAATAAAAATAAAAATGGCATAAGCTTACATCTTTTATAAGAACAATTTTTACATAGGGTTATACATGTTGGATTTTCGATTATAAATATTCATTAGAAAGCTAAAAAGATTTCCTACATAATGATGTTTTATTTATAATTTTTAGACATTAAATAATTTATTTTATTTATGACACAATGATGATGCAGTAATTACTAAAATAGTAAAAAATTAACATAATTGATATTATAAATACCCAAATAAATATAATATGAAACTTTTAATGAATTAAACTAATTTTCTATGATAATATGATATATTAGGATTGATTTAATTGACTTTGTTCGAAGTAATCAATCTGTTAGGAGTTTCACAAAAATCAACTATTGAATAGTGTCAAAATTGACATAAAAGAGTTCTTAAAACAAATATTATATTATTTATTGATATTAAATTCCTAAAAATCTAAGGTTCGGCCAAGAGACTTATATTATGATAGGTTCCTCATTAATGGACCACTTGGGGGTCGCTTGGATGTATATAGTAAGTTTATTAACCATAATATATAAAATACAAAGAGACATTGTAAAAGTGAAACTAATTAACTTAGAGTTAATACTTAAAGATAAGGTTAATATAAGTACCCAAACCTGTCTAAATTCTATTGGATGAGTTGTTTTCGACCTATCCCCACCTAATCCTTTGAATAGTCAACTTTGGAGCCTTTAGAAACCGAATATGAATTTATTATAAATTAATATTTCTAGCTTTTCCAAAGGTGCCCCTCACCCCTCTTATAAAAGGGCACTCCTCCTTCTCATTTCTTCACACCTTCAAAGCCTTTTGGTTCGGCCAAACTCTGCCCAAATACTCTCCCAACATCCCTCAATACAACCTAGAGGCCTTAGTTTGATCAGAAAAGCCAACCTAAGGAGCCCTTTTGATCAAATCAAAAGGAAGAACCCGAAGAAGAGGTAATGATTTCACCACCCTTTTCTAAGTTCATTTCTTCTTCCACTTCTTCTTCCTTTGTTCTTACCATTCTGAAATAATAACTCCAGTATCTCACATATACTGTGATGTTATTATAAATATGGTACAATCATATTCAGTATTCTATCCACCCTTTGAATAACATGTCACCATACGTGCGTACGTACGGCTTACCGTCTCCACGTCGTGGTGTAATTGTTATTCAATATAATATTATTTGGATGGGTATAATAATGATGTGTAACTCATGTAAATAATAAATATAACATGTTAATGATTCTGTATATATGATATACCATCCATTTATATATTATTTTAATATCAAAAGAATGATATTGTCGCTCGTGCGTACGTACGGACTACCGTCTCCACGAACGCGATGAGATTCATTCTCCATCGTATCCATTCAAGTATAATTATCATTTGATGATTTAAAAATGATGTTTAAGGACTGTATATCATTCTGGATATGAATAAGATACAACAACCATGGCTTATGTAACAAAACATATAAATGAAAATGAGTAGGTTAACTCCCGAAACGACGATAATTCTAAGATATTATTAACAAATCAATGTTAAAAGATCATATATGATATCATATTAATATATATGATTCTTGTATAATTTAATAACAACTATTTCACCATTATAAAGGAGGTTAACCTACCCCAACCAAGGAAAAGTACAAGGTAAGGGTTATTTCACAATCTCTTCATTATCCGAGGTTGTTTATATGTAATAATCTACTGGGATCTCTTTATCATCCACATCTATGTTTCTTAAAAATGAATTTCAAAACATTTTTACTATTTACAAGAATATGGGTTAAAGTCATTTATACATTTTTTTGACTTTTTATAAGAGGTTTATAAAGGAATCTTTCCGTCGTTTTCAAAACAAGGTCCTTTTTAACCTTTTCGACAGAATTGAGGTAAGAATGTTTTTTTTAACTTATACGGCGGGTGCGGTTATTTTACGCCGTTATAAAATCTTCAAAGCTTTCCTTACAAGCTTATAAGAATATTTTCAAAGAAAATGTTTTATTTTATATGGATCTTAAATTATTTCAAAATAAAAGGAGATATTTCTTTAAAAAGAATTTTGATTTCATCTATGTCAACATCCTTTGATGGATTTTAAGATTATTTGAAGTTGATTTATTATGATACAAAACTTCTATATTGTATTGAAGGTTTTGTGATATGTTTGACTGTGGATGTGCAATTTTTATACCATTCATAGTTTATTGTGAAATTATTGACATTTCGTATGCTAGTTTTAATACGAATGTTTATGTTATGTTTAAACCTTTTCATATGGGAATGCATTGGACTTAATAAGTGACGGGTGGAGCCCGCTATAGCTCCTCGATGCATCGGTAGGTCTCATGAGACAAACTAGTGTCTTGGCACAAGGCCTTGACAAAATCTTATTTGTAGTCTTGGCACGAGGCCTTGGCTATGTGGTTATGATAGTCTGGCATTATGCATTCCAACATTATGAAAGTGGTTATTGATTTTTGCATGTGATTATTCGATTAGTAGAATATCCATGTGAACAAGTAAATGGCATTATTTCATTTTACTTTTGCCATACTATGTTGAAGTTCAATTTTAAAAGGCTTTTGTTTTAGTAATTCATTGCCTTAAATGTTTATGCTTATTTTGAATGTTCCGCTATATTGTTATCCTTACTGGGCATTTGAGCTCACCCCTTTTCTATGTTTTATTTTTCCCAGGTAGTGAAGAAGTAAATTATGAATGACTTGCAGGGATATTATGAGGGGTTAATAGTGTGGATATGAAGACTTTGTTGTTGTAGTAGTTTTTCACTTTGAAATGTAATGTAAAACTTTATGATTATATCTAGTGTTTCCAAGGCTACTAAACCAACCGGTCTTTCGAGATTTGATCTTCTTGTGATCATGCCAATGTTACGAAGTAATGTACCGACTCTGGGTAGCTGGGGTCGGGGCGTTACAGTTGGTATCAGAGGAAGTTTAGTACAAACCTTGGAAGCTAGATTTAGATAAACTCTGATTAGAGCACATAGACCTAAGATGAACTTTGAGGATTAGTATAGAAGAACTTCTTAGAATTTTGGTATTGTAGAGATTTTGTGAGTCTTCCGAGCAATACATCCCTGTCTGGATACGGGCAGGTAGAGGCGGCTCTGGCACAGATGTACCTAGGGGTAAAACCCGAAAACACCGCTTTGAGCTAGACTCGAACGGGAACTGGTGCACGACAACGGGCCTTGCTGCACTCTTGGTTACGACACTCCCGGGGGATATGCTTAGGATACCTCTCATTTTCTTTACAAATCATTATGAAGGGTTTATGAGTATATACGTCCTCAAAGGAAACATTCTTATGATTATGGATTATATCCATAAATAGTTCAATTTATGTTAATTGTTTTATAAGTATGGGATTATGTATTTTGATTCATAAACTGATCTAGTGTATGCCATTGTTTAGAAATGGCGCCCAGTAGAAGAAATGAGAACTCCAGCAATGCACATGATCCAAAGAGAAAGAAGGATCATATCTTTCATGGTCTTAAGCCAGAATTTATAAGAGAAATAGTCTCCCATGTATTATCATTATATGAAGAAATAATATCATGTGTTGATAAGATAAGTAAAGATTTTACTGAGTCCTATGGATTTGAAGGGAAGCAAGAGAAGAAAAGGATGGAAGAGAGAAAGATGGATAAAGGGAAGAGGGAAAAGAAGAATTTTCCCATATGTGGTAACTGTGGAAAGAAACACCCTGGAACTTGCCTGAAAGGAATGGGAGTTTGTTATAAGTGTGGAGAAAAAGGGCACAAAGTACGTGACTGCAAGGGTAAGAAAATGGTTT
The DNA here is from genome assembly GCA_963277665.1 of Viscum album. Classification (NCBI taxonomy): domain Eukaryota; kingdom Viridiplantae; phylum Streptophyta; class Magnoliopsida; order Santalales; family Viscaceae; genus Viscum; species Viscum album. Next base: position 890,585,811 of record OY728135.1, read on the forward strand.
CAAATGTACAATGCTTCATTTGCAAGGAGTTTGGACACTACGCGAACCTATGTCCCAGTCATCAAACTATGCCGCAAATGATGTTATTGGATAATAATCAAGTTATGATACTACCACAGATGAAGAGGAATGATTAGATTTCTTATGTTGATTATGTCAATTGAGTGTGTATCAACAATTTACTTGTTATAATAATTATGGAGTATGTAAGGATTGTACTGCAGTACTATTTCATTAAGGACTTGAGATTTTGTGGAACAAAGAAAAGTGACTCAATAGCAGGATAATTTTTTGGAAAATATATGGTTGAGAGAATGATAAACCATAATATAGTTCTGATACCGAGGTAGTGATTTTTGAATAATACATGATTGTTTTGGATAAATTATATTGGATATTCTTGACTACCTTGGAATTGATTAATGATGTGTATATTCCATCATTGTTGGGGTTTAAAACATTTTTGGATTAATGAAGTATATCCAGCATTCTATATGGAATAAGGGAGCATGAATGTAATCAATAAGGAATATGGTAATTCAGGATTTTTCAGTGTATTAAAAGAATACATGATGAAGGTATTCATATGCTGTTACGGGGTAAAAAGAATCTACATTATGCTTACCTTCCTTATAAATGTTGGACTATGAGTTTGGACAGAAGTATTTTGGATAGTTCTAGTTTGGATTATTTTGGATTGCCATAAAAGGACAACCCGTAGGTTGGGCGGCAACCCGTCGCGTCCGGCAAGGCCGCGAGACTTGAACCCGCAACCGAAGGGCGACAAGGGTGTATCACCTACCACTGGCCCATGAGATGTCCTGGATTAAATAATGTAGTTTTTATTAAAAGATCTTTTAGATGAATTATAAATTCGTTTATTTTGGAACCCTATACGAATAGTGTAAATAGAATTTTTTTACATTCTATTATCTTTTAGAGTGAAAGATGAGTATGTGGTAGAAATTTATTAATGGATAAAACTATAATTATAAAGTAAGTATATCTCCTTATGATCTTAGCCAATCTCATAAATAAATTCCTCAACATTAATAAAAGGAACTTAGAACAAAAATGTTGTCCTAGATGGTACCTTAAATCATCACTAATTTATGGCTTTGGGATTGTTGGCCTTTTCATAGCCATGTTCTCTACCACTCTCCATCAGATAATTGATGGTTAGATTTTTCTTCCATATCCATATTTTCCTACATGGAACCCTAGTATGTGTTATATTCGGTAATCTTCATACTTTCGACTATTTATTTTAGATAGAGGCCTCATTAATTCATTTTTCGATGTGGGATTTCAACTAGGATATTTTGAAACATCAAAAATGTGTTATCCTAATACCCTATGTTTTGTTGAACCGATGGTATTTCAAATCATCATAGATTGATGAATTTAAGGACCTCAATTTTATACTTGTTTGTGATTGATGACCTCAATCACTACCTATAAATATTTACGTTTTTCCTCCAATTATATGTCTCTAAATGCCACCAATGTTCTCCTAATCGAGATCATAATTTGGTGGTGACCCTTTAATTTCTCTTTTCCTCATATTAAGACTAAATTTTAGTAACCCAATTTCCGATGTGGGGTTTCCCACAAATATATTATCTATTTTCCACCTTTTATTTTCGAAGAACAATTTCAAATTGCGAGGACGCAATTTATTGAAGGAGGGGAGAATGTAACACCCCAAGATTTCATAGTGTGTTAGTTCTTCAAAATAATTCAATAACTTTCACTACATGCAACACCAAGTTCAAGCACACCATGACTTACCAAACAAGCCATTCAAAAGAGTTTATGAATAGTATTAGATAAATTTTAATGTTTATATAATCCTTATAATTTTAGAATCCCTATTATGAGTTTCTTAGTCATAATGCAAGAACAGATTCATTTTCAGTATTTCACTTTTATCAACTTCTAATAGTGAAACCTTTTTAAATAAAATATTTTAAACTTTTTGACTAAATGGGGACATCAAAAATTTAAAATGAAACACCCCAAGCTTCCACGGTACGTTTCCCTTTGAATAATGTGATAGCGTGTGTTGTACGCAACACCGAGTTCTAACACACCGTAACCAATCAAACTAGCCGTTATAAATAGTAATACCTACTTTTTGAAAATATATATATTTTATATTTCAAAATGGACTTCATTTTTGGATTCGGAATATCGAATTTAGCCTAAGGTGAAATTTTGGTACTTTTCGGATAACTTTCATATTTTGATGAATAGTGAAAATTACTAAATTTTAATTAAAAACAACTTTTTTAATCAGAATAATTAATAGTGATAAATTATGAATTTGAGTGGTTTTAAAGTATATTTAGAATATATTTTTACAATTTAATATAATTTTGGTCATTAGACATAATTTTACAATTAAACCGAACATAAACAAGTGTCAATCTTTTGATAGTTATTATCTCTTAAAAACACGCTTTTTGTTTTGACAGCGGGAATTAATTTTAAATTAATTTCTGCCACTTCTGTGTTTTGAATTTAGAAAAATGGATTCCATATTTGGAATCAGGATGTTCAAATTGTGTAAATAGGTAACTTTTATTTTTAGACATTTTGAATAATTACTGCGGTAAATATTTTATTTACCATGGTTAAAGGGTAAATCCGGTAAATAAGGGTTAAAAAAAATAATATTATAATAATACAAAATTACCCTAAAACGTGTCCTAACCTTATTGGTGGACACATACCCGACCATGGGCATCCTTGGGTCAATTTGGGGACCCCTTGGAGCCACTTGTATGTGGTAGGGACACATTATATTAATAAAGTTAAAATAAAAATAAAAATGGCATAAGCTTACATCTTTTATAAGAACAATTTTTAAATAGGGTTATACATGTTGGATTTTCGATTATAAATATTCATTAGAAAGCTAAAAAGATTTCCTACATAATGATGTTTTATTTATAATTTTTAGACATTAAATAATTTATTTTATTTATGACACAATGATGATGCAGTAATTACTAAAATAGTAAAAAATTAACATAATTGATATTATAAATACCCAAATAAATATAATATGAAACTTTTAATGAATTAAACTAATTTTCTATGATAATATGATATATTAGGATTTATTTAATTGACTTTGTTCGAAGTAATCAATCTGTTAGGAGTTTCACAAAAATCAACTATTGAATAGTGTCAAAATTGACATAAAAGAGTTCTTAAAACAAATATTATATTATTTATTGATATTAAATTCCTAAAAATCTAAGGTTCGGCCAAGAGACTTATATTATGATAGGTTCCTCATTAATGGACCACTTGGGGGTCGCTTGGATGTATATAGTAAGTTTATTAACCATAATATATAAAATACAAAGAGACATTGTAAAAGTGAAACTAATTAACTTAGAGTTAATACTTAAAGATAAGGTTAATATAAGTACCCAAACCTGTCTAAATTCTATTGGATGAGTTGTTTTCGACCTATCCCCACCTAATCCTTTGAATAGTCAACTTTGGAGCCTTTAGAAACCGAATATGAATTTATTATAAATTAATATTTCTAGCTTTTCCAAAGGTGCCCCTCACCCCTCTTATAAAAGGGCACTCCTCCTTCTCATTTCTTCACACCTTCAAAGCCTTTTGGTTCGGCCAAACTCTGCCCAAATACTCTCCCAACATCCCTCAATACAACCTAGAGGCCTTAGTTTGATCAGAAAAGCCAACCTAAGGAGCCCTTTTGATCAAATCAAAAGGAAGAACCCGAAGAAGAGGTAATGATTTCACCACCCTTTTCTAAGTTCATTTCTTCTTCCACTTCTTCTTCCTTTGTTTCTTACCATTATAAAATAATAACTCCAGTATCTCACATATACTGTGATGTTATTATAAATATGGTACAATCATATTCAGTATTCTATCCACCCTTTGAATAACATGTCACCATACGTGCGTACGTACGGCTTACCGTCTCCACGTCGTGGTGTAATTGTTATTCAATATAATATTATTTGGATGGGTATAATAATGATGTGTAACTCATGTAAATAATAAATATAACATGTTAATGATTCTGTATATATGATATACCATCCATTTATATATTATTTTAATATCAAAAGAATGATATTGTCGCTCGTGCGTACGTACGGACTACCGTCTCCACGAACGCGATGAGATTCATTCTCCATCGTATCCATTCAAGTATAATTATCATTTGATGATTTAAAAATGATGTTTAAGGACTGTATATCATTCTGGATATGAATAAGATACAACAACCATGGCTTATGTAACAAAACATATAAAAGAAAATGAGTAAGTTAACTCCCGAAACGACGATAATTCTAAGATATTATTAACAAATCAATGTTAAAAGATCATATATGATATCATATTAATATATATGATTCTTGTATAATTTAATAACAACTATTTCACCATTATACAGGAGGTTAACCTACCCCAACCAAGGAAAAGTACAAGGTAAGGGTTATTTCACAATCTCTTCATTATCCGAGGTTGTTTATATGTAATAATCTACTGGGATCTCTTTATCATCCACATCCATGTTTCTTAAAAATGTATTTCAAAACATTTTTACTATTTACAAGAATATGGGTTAAAGTCATTTATACCTTTTTTTGACTTTTTATAAGAGGTTTATAAAGGAATCTTTCCGTCGTTTTCAAAACAAGGTCCTTTTTAACCTTTTCGACAGAATTGAGGTAAGAATGTTTTTTTAACTTATACGGCGGGTGCGGTTATTTTACGCCGTTATAAAATCTTCAAAGCTTTCCTTACAAGCTTATAAGAATATTTTCAAAGAAAATGTTTTATTTTATATGGATCTTAAATGATTTCAAAATAAAAGGAGATATTTCTTTAAAAAGAATTTTGATTTCATCTATGTCAACATCCTTTGATGGATTTTAAGATTATTTGAAGTTGATTTATTATGATACAAAACTTCTATATTGTATTGAAGGTTTTGTGATATGTTTGACTGTGGATGTGCAATTTTTATACCATTCATTGTTTATTGTGAAATTATTGACATTTCGTATGCTAGTTTTAATACGAATGTTTATGTTATGTTTAAACCTTTTCATATGGGAATGCATTGGACTTAATAAGTGACGGGTGGAGCCCGCTATAGCTCCTCGATGCATCGGTAGGTCTCATGAGACAAACTAGTGTCTTGGCACAAGGCCTTGACAAAATCTTATTTGTAGTCTTGGCACGAGGCCTTGGCTATGTGGTTATGATAGTCTGGCATTATGCATTCCAACATTATGAAAGTGGTTATTGATTTTTGCATGTGATTATTCGATTAGTAGAATATCCATGTGAACAAGTAAATGGCATTATTTCATTTTACTTTTGCCATACTATGTTGAAGTTCAATTTTAAAAGGCTTTTGTTTTAGTAATTCATTGCCTTAAATGTTTATGCTTATTTTGAATGTTCCGCTATATTGTTATCCTTACTGGGCATTTGAGCTCACCCCTTTTCTATGTTTTATTTTTCCCAGGTAGTGAAGAAGTAAATTATGAATGACTTGCAGGGATATTATGAGGGGTTAATAGTGTGGATATGAAGACTTTGTTGTTGTAGTAGTTTTTCACTTTGAAATGTAATGTAAAACTTTATGATTATATCTAGTGTTTCCAAGGCTACTAAACCAATCGGTCTTTCGAGATTTGATCTTCTTGTGATCATGCCAATGTTACGAAGTAATGCACCGACTCTGGGTAGCTGGGGTCGGGGCGTTACACTCAGTGTGAATAGTATTATGGAAATGAAATTAATATTCCGATTCCCTTCTGTTGGACTTGTTTTCTGTAGGATATTCTGCAATGGTGTTAATGACATTTACAAAATCATAATTCATTGATGGCATTCTATTAGAATCTCTTTAAGATATTCTCCATCTATATATTCCATGATATTATTTTCTCCTATATGATGGATTCATAGGAGCTGTTTAATGGATCGTAACATGAAGGGAATAATACGATAGTTCAGTAGTGCACTCTATTTGTGGATACTACCATAATCGGGAGAAAACTAACTATTGTTGAGGTTGGGAATAAAAATACGGAGAATCCCCCACCCTTGTAGGCTAGGGCTATTCCTGTTATTAATCTTAAAACCATTGAACTTTATTTAGCGAATTTGAATGTTGAATTTAATGGCCCCCCAACCATAGAAGTTGGGGTGGCTCTTGAGGTGCAATGGTTGAGATTCATGTAGCTTCTCTTCTGATTTTAAGAATATTGGTTCAGACATTATCTTGGTGCATTATCCGAAAACCACTCAAATCACATTCTTGAGAAGATCGATGTTCTATTTCATACATTTGCATTATCGGATGGCTGGAATCCAATATGCAGGAGGCCTTCTGAAGATTCTCAGATACTTGATGCAAAAGTAGCTCAAAAAATTGATTTATTCAGGCCAAAATCTAATTAATGATAGTTAAGGCATGTTCTTGAGCGTACATTTGATAACATACGAAATCCGTTTTTTGTAGTCGAAAATGGGAAAAAACATTGCATGATACCACTTTTGGCAGGATTTTATGATTCTGGAGTGTTGTAAAAGGAAATTTTCTATATGCACCCCATCCTCAAAAACAAACACTAGATGGGGTGTGAAAAATTAATTAGTGTAGCCTCTTTATATCATTGAGACATGCACGATGAATGGTTCTTTGCTGCCTTTCAACCATTGGATGTTGGGAAACTAAGAGAGATGACATGTGAATTTGGAGTTTTAATAGTTCTATATCCATTACATGATTTGGATATCCATCATATTGTAATAAATTGTTTTTCAAATGATTAAGAGTCTCCTAGAAGTTGATATGGATAACATGAATACAATATAGTACCATAAATTCGGGAATATTGGATTGAGAATTTTCCAAAGGCCAGAAAATTATAGGTATTTCTTCTTTAGCCAATTGTTTTATCATGTTCAACATATCATCATCATCTTTAACTAGAGTTTTATCCACTAGGATTGAAAAATGTGGACATTCTATATTAGATGAAAAATGAACCATGGGAGGTTCATAGAATGATCGTTCCCTTAATATGTCTTCTAGTGGAGAATGTATTTCACATGTTAATGACAAGGCATCATACATGACTCACCATTATTAGAATATGCCTTGATATAATAGGATTTTATCATGACTACATTGTCAATTATTGAATTATATTGACAATGAAAAATACTACCTCATAAAGGACTTTTACAACGAATGCCATCATGAGGAGGACAAAAATGATGGATTACATAAAGGAATAAGTCATCTTTATTCTTCGTATAATGGACACATGGGTAGTTTTCTGGCCCTTATAAAGATATAGAATATCTTTATTGAGCTATTTGTTTCATAAATAAAGCAGGTATTATGATGTTTTCCTTGGGGAACATCTGAATTTCTACTACCACTCTAATTATTTCGTAATGAGAGGGTATGATCTTGAGCAGCAAGAGATAATTCACTAAGGGATTCAAGAAATCCCACATTAAGAGGAGTTAGATTGTATTTTGAATCCTAATTTTCCAGCTATGTTTGGAAAGACATATTCATGGAGGTTCTCTTACACATAGTTTGGGACACTTGCTGAGAGATGTTGTTATCATGGGAATGTGTATATTCATGCCTTAGAGTGGTATCTATAACAGATCCATTACCTCTAATTGGAAAGGGTGTATGTTCTTGATGCTATTATTTGTATGATATGGGGGAGTATGCAACAAGATACTCTTAGTCAAGAATTATGGTGTGTATCTGCTCTGGGATGGCATGCTAATTTGTCATCCTAGGTGTGGGGACACATTTATGAGTATGATTCCATGGTACTGGTTAAGTAGTCGTTATAATTTACTGGCATGCTTTCAGAATTTGGGTAGGAATTTGAGTCTTCCCTATCACATCTAATAAATGTGTTTGGTGGATTTAGTGGCCATAATGGGGATATATGTAAATTTCGTATCAGTATAAGGTTTATGTGACTTCTCATGTCCCCCTTTTCCTATAATTTGGTATTAGCTGTACTCATGTTTGGGGGAAGAGAGTTGAGTCTACCCCAGATTTTTCATCAAAGCTTTTCGAATGAATTCTCCTGGTGTAGCCAAATGAGACTATTGGAAGGCTTGATGAACGCTGGCAGATGTATATGCCTGCTAGATATTTCACATCATGTATGGTTGACAGACATCCTTAAATACTCAAAGATAAGACTGCTAGAAGAATTGGAGACTGTAATCATCTGTATGTTCCGATATACCAGTTCCCACAACATTGGATTGGCTGGATTTTTTAAATGTAGCCAGACGATATTGCTAATAGGATGATAATTTTAAATAGGTTTATGTGACTCTTCATGGTACTCCACCAGATTTTTCTGCTGGGAATTGTGGGTTGCTTCCCGATGAGACATTTGGGCTGCAAAATTAGGATGGACGAGTGTTTGTCCCTGCGTGTAGTTCATCATCAAGATTGGTAGACAGAATTATATGGAGGGAGAAGTGGTAAGAACCTGGTCCTTGTATGCTGGACTTTTTCCCTGATTGTTTTCCTTTCCTTCCTGTATCTGAGATTCTTGGGCCGAATGTCCAGAGGCAACACCCCCATCATATTGGAGGTTCACTACCGCACGATTCTATTAGAAGGGAATATTTGTTGTAGTCATAAAGAATGACTCTTGAATCCTTGAATTGATACCCTAACTGACCTGTTGATCAACCTCTTTATAGTACTAGAGGGAATGGTCGTTGTGTTCTAGGGATAAGGACCTTAAATGGCGGAAGAAGGTTGTAGGAACCATCTTCTTGTTGATCATCACGTGTCATTGCCATGATTATTGAGGATTTTTATTGACATGGAGGGCCTATCAAAATGCCACTAAAGATGAGATTGTATAGTGATGAAGGTACTAAATTACCAGAAAGTTGGAGACCCAATGTTAGTGGTGAAGCATGGGTGATGGTTTCATTCTCATTGTTGAGGATCAGACCTAAGTGTCGATCTGGAAGTACACAAATGTTTCCTAGAAGAAATACATTTTCGACTAAAGGGAGTTCTGAGAAAAAAACATGGAAGAAAATATATAAATTAAAGAGAAACATTTTAAATGGATACCTATGTCATTGTTTCGTTTGTCTTTCCTTTATTTATCAATTGAAAGTAGCCTGACAGGTGGGTATCATTATTAACATTGTTAAGGAATCATGTCGAGTCCACCATTTATTTCATAGTTCTTTGAAATGTGTGTTATATTGTTAAGAATCATTCCATCCAGGTAGTTTCCATTGGATTTATTCGTGGAACTAGTAACGTTCGACCATTCTTTATCCAAAAGAGACATGGTTTCTAAAGGAAGGTGTTCATTATGTCTGAACAATGCGATACATAGGAACATGCATCGGTTGAGAGGATTGTAGGTCAGAATGATTACACCCATTTTGGGGGAATTATTGTCTACCCCCGGACAATCGTTATGAATTTAATATATTTTCAAGAATCCTTAATAATTTACCAACTATAAAATAAGATTTCTTTAGAATTTTCGATCAGTTATAAAAATGTGTCGAATTTAGAATCATCATTATGCATTCAAGTTTTTTCGATAATGGATATATCCATATGTATTCAAGGTTCCCCATCAAGGGTACCCTTTCATATACTATTTAGATATTATATTAATCATCACATTGATGATTCATGTATTTTATCCACTCAGTGGGGCACTATGGAATTTTTTATCATCTAGTGAGATGAAGGTTTATATTGATATTGCGATCATACCCATGAAATGGGCAACGTATGTATCCTTGTGAAAGGAATAAGAACCCTCATAGATTGGTTCCTCTTAATGGGACAAATCATACCTTTTAAGGTCATGTGATAGTACCTAATTGTATAGTTTAATGTCATATTGTATGGAAATATTAGAGAAAGTTTCATATTAAATGGTTTGTGTGGGGCTTATACTTAATAATACCAAGAAACATGGAAAGGATTTGTGTTTCCAAGTATGATTAGACCCTGTTGGGAATATTTCTCATTGAGAAAAGGGTTAATTTGAGGTGTAATGTTGGAACCTCGAGGAGGATTTGTACATATCCCATGTGGATAGGAATCAATGTTCTCATAGTTCTAGATTTTTATAAGAGAGTATAGACCATTTAGACAAATTAGTTTTGGCTTACATCCTAAAAATGATTCTTTGATGATTTCGGGGTTTAATTTGGGGATTATTCTTAAGGAGGATGCATAGTTTAACGGAATTAAATTTTGATTATTGAAGAGGACATCCAATGAGCTCCAGCATTGGTGAAGGATTCCTAAATATCCTAGTTTGAATAGGAATTAGAGTCCCCGTAGTTCATGATTGTTGAGAAACTATTGTGACCATGAAAAACATCTAATTCCAAATGAGCCATAATTGGTGAGACAAACAATATAATGTCAATGCTTCAACAAAATTAGCCACACTTTTCCTCCATCAACGGTGGAAGAGGGCGTGCCTACGTTGGTGATGGTGGATGATGTCAAGATGACCCGTGAAGAGGGTGAGTTGATGAGCCTTCCCTTTATTCACATTTAATTGGACATGTATCCAATGAAAGGAAGAAGGGATGATTATTAGGGGCTTAAACCAGGATGGAAACCCTAAAACAGATCCTTGTAGGAGAAGGATACATTTAATTCTCATGAATGGATAATAAATTCCACACCATACCTTCCATACCAGAAACATGAGGTTCCAGGTCTTTTTGAGAAGGGAGAGGTCATGACCCAAACCAATCTCTAAATTGGGAACTTCGGAACACTCTTCCTAGGATAAATTTACAAGTGATAGTGGAGATAAAAACCAAAAGAAACTCCACAAATACAAACACCATTGTGGAAAAAATGTTGGAAACCTCTTACTATGGATATACAAACCCAAATAAAGGACACACAGATGTGTCTTTCCCAAAGGTGTGATATGTTAGGAGGTTTTGGTAGAGATATCAACAGAATCCCTTACAGAAGAGGGATCCATTGAAGAATACATATTTTCCTTGATTTATTTGGAAAGGGCATGATAGATAATAGAATTATGAGAGTATGTGCATCAAATAGGGGTGCCCAAGTAGATACGAGAATACAAGTATGGGTTCACAAGTATGATTGGGAGACCTGATATTCACTTATGTGATGAAAAACCAATATGTTAATACATATTCAAGACTATGATTAGTCCTTCAATAGTATTCATAGGTGATCCCAGATGTGGGGCGCTCATGTTCTTGTGAATTGAATAGGTGGAGGAAAAGTCCTACATATTTTATGAAAGTTTGGAGCTTTAAGAACGCTAGTGTTATGGATTTAAAACACTAAATGGACTTATGTCTTATGATCCTCCTTAATCAAATAAATTTTAGGTGTTAAGAAACTACCTATAATATTTTTAAAGACATGGGAGAAGTTCTAGGGAGACTAGACCAAAAATTGTGCTTTAGGGAAATTTTTCTATACAAATGAAGGCCCCAATATTCTATTTATAGAAAAAATAGGACCCTAGGTGGGAGGATTTTGGTAATTTGAGGGGGTTACACTCCATATTTGTGGTGTGCAAGTGGATATGCACTATAATGGTGGTGCCTAATTAGACTACCTCACCACTACATATTTGGAATACCTAGTGCTCCACCTTGAGGACGTAGAAAAAAAAATTATTTCAATCAGCTCAAGTGTGGGGGTGTGCAGGTGATTGTGTGAAGGTACCTTGGGGGACACTTTAGGAACTTCTTAAACAAATTCATCATTCCATGGGGCTAGCACCCCACATCCATTCTCAGGATAAGTTCAGGGCTGTAGTCCCAACCCATCTAGCCGTTGCCTTCACTACCATCACTAAACCACATGAAAAATGTAGAATCACATCGCAAAATTTTCGAGCCCGGATGAGGTCATTTTGAGTTGCGTCAAATGATAATACACATTCTGTAACACCCCGAGCTTCCACGATACGCTTCTCATTCAATAATGAAATAGCTTGCATTGAACGCAACTTCGAGTTCTAAAACACCGCGACTAATCAAAGTAGCCGTTATGAATAGTAATACCTACTTTTTGAAATATTATAAATTTTATTTATCAAAATGGACTTCATTTTTGGATTCGGAATATTGAAATTAGCCTATGTTGAATTTTTGGTATTTTTCTGAGAACTTCTAAATTTTTATGAATACTGAAAAATACTTAAAAACAACTTTTTTAATCAAAATAATTTATAGTGATAAATTATAATATTTAGTGGTTTTAAAGTATAATTAGAATATATTTTTACCATTTTGTCCAATGGTGGTCATTAGAATTAATTTAACATTGAAATTGGACATAAACAATTGCCAATCTTTTGATATAAATTGTTTCTTAAAAACACGCTATTTGTTGTGACAGCGGGAATTAATTATAAAATTAATTAATGCAACTAATATGTTTGGAATTTTGTAAAATAGACATCATTTTTGAATTCGTAATATCAATTATAGCTTAGGGTGAAATTTTGGCTTTGTTCTGAAAAACTTCAATTTTTGATGAATAGTGAAACCACTAAGTGGTTGTTAAATAACTGATTTTTCGTTTAAATGAAATATTACCACTTCTGTGATTTGATTTTCAAAAATCCGACATACATGGTTGTCATTAAGAAGTAAAATGTGGTTCAATGAGATTAAAATAATTTTTTGGTGAATAGTAACTTTTAAGTTCTTAATCGCGATTAGAGGTAATTAGTGTAGTTTAAGGTAAAAATAATGTTTTAATAATATGAGATGAGAATGAAACTTGTCCTACTCCTATTGGATGATTCATGGCCGACCAAGACAACCCATGGGTCAACTTGTGGACCCCATGGAGCCACTTTAGTTAGAAAATGACATAAACACCTTTTATTTAATGTTAAAGTAAAAAATGACACAAACATGAGTTGTTTTACTAAAACAATTTTTAAGTGGGGTTACACAAGTCCAAATTTTGACTATAAATATTCATTGGAAAGATAAAAATATTTCCTACATCATAGTAGTTTTTTTATAATTTTTAGACATTAAATAAATTAAATTATTTATGACATCATGATGATGTAGTGATGACCTCATTATTTAACGATTTAAATAAAATGGGAAGATAATGCAAAATCCAAGGCTTACACTTGTCCAAATCCAATTGGATGAGGAGATTTCGAACCCTTATCACCTTAGCCTCGCGTTATATAAGTGTGGGACCTTTAGAATCCGAAAAGCATTGTGAAATAATGTAACATTTCAATCTTTCCAAAAGTGCCCCTCCTCTCCACTTATAAAAGGCCCCCACCTCTCCCACCTCATTTACACTTTCAAGCCATTTGGCTCGGCCAACCTCTGCCCAAATACTCTCCCAACTTCCCCCTCTTACTCCTAGAATCCTCACTTTGGGCAGAACTCTTCCCAGGGAAGCCTTTGGCTCAAATCAAAAAGAGTTACTCGATTTTGAGGTAATGTCTTCTCTAATGTTGTTTTGTTTTATTTTTCTTCTCAAACCCCCTAAACTCTTTTTATTCATTTATTTTGTGACAACACCAGTATCCTCAATATACTAGGATGTTTTTATAAGAAGGATTCGAGCTACACTTACACACACCTACATCTAATGGTTAAAGAACATACGGTTTCTGTGGATGGCGAATTTCTGCCTCACGAAACGATGATTGTTCAACACTCATATAACACCTTCAAAGGTGGACATTAAGATGTCACTATATTTATATATGATATATAATGTGTTTATGTTTTACTTATGCTTCTGTATTTCTCATTTATGGCTTACTTTATGATTTCCATTATGGGTAAAACGCGATAATTTCATTTTAGGAAGTGCGGACTACCGCCCCCTCAAAGTGATTTGAATCGTTAATGCCATATGTGGGATGTATAAAGGATGGAGTAAATGGTATTATACACTATATTATACTGGAATTATATTATACATTTATATCATTATGATTTAGTTCCATTAAATATGAAATTGAAATGAAAGTAGCGTTCATGCGTACGTACGGCTTACCGTCTCCATGAACGGTGCATTTCATTTCTTACCTCTAAATGTTACGTAATATTATAAATGAATGTATATACTGGATATATAAGATATATATGACATCTAAATAATGAATATAATTCTGGATATAATGGATATTTCACCACATAAACAACTTGTAATTATAAGAAGCTTATTGTTGACTCAAGTACCAAAGATCGACAAAACGACCGTTATTAACTTAAATAATTACATAATGTTCATATCATTGTAATAAGTGATATAATAAGGATAATGAAATTTAAAATGGTTCTTAATAAGGTATATATTAACTCTAGTTTATTATTCAGGAGGTTAAAGAACGGTTGAGTCAAGTCGGACACAAGGTAAGGGAACTTCTTAACCCAACTTCCATTCTTTGGGTTAATCTCCTACTTTCAAATTATGTCATGATATTATTATGTCCTATATTGTATTTGTACTTTCTTTATGTGTACATATAGTGAATACACATAACAGATCTATTTCATTTTAAAAATGATCTTTTTAAGGACTTCGTCTTAATCTCTTTTCATTGAGGCATACTTTGTTTTATACACGAATTTATTTTATATGGTGTATAAACCCCTTTGACTTTTACGTTTATTCAAAAAGAATATTTTTATACGAAGCGTTTACTAAACGACAAAATGGAATGTTTTGGTCGTACGTATGCGGCGACAATGACTTCTCCGCCGCCATGACCACTATTTGAGTTTCGGCTTCCTCTAAAAGCCATCCTTTTTTTTAATGAAAAATAAATACAAAGTTTTAACTTTCTTTTATTTTGGTATTGAAAATGGTTTTGAAAGAGTTTTTATCAATGTGTTGTATTGATATCTTGTGATTGAAATGTGGAAATGTTATGTTTCCTTTATGCATGTTTTATGTGATACGATTATGTTATGGTTTATGATATGTTTAAACCTATTCATATGAGGAATGTATTGGACTTAATAAGTGACGGGTGGAGCCCGCTATAGCTCCTCGATGCATCGGTAGGTCTCATGAGACAACTAGACGTGGAATTGGCCGAGGCCCTTTCCCAATTTGATTTATGGTTTTGGCCGAGGCCTTAATCATTTTAGACGTCTTGGCCGAGGCCTTGACAAAATATTTCAGAATGTCCGGCATTATACATTCCCTCATTATGAAAGTGGTTATTGATATTTCATGTGATTATTCGACCAGTCGAATATCCATGTGAAGAAGTGAATGGCATTATCTCATTTTACTTTTGCCATATTATGTTGATGTTCAAGTTTAAAAGGCTTTTGTTTTAGTTATACATTGCCTTAAATGTTTATGTTTATTTACGAAAGCTTCCGCAATATTGTTATCCTTACTGAGCATCTGAGCTCACCCCTTTCAATGTTTAAATATTTTCCAGGATGTGAAGAAGTGTATTATGACTGACTTGCATGGATAGTCAGTGAAGATATGAGTGTGGACTATGAAGACTTTGTTATTAGTTTTTCACTTTATGTTGTAATGTAACATTTATGAATGTATCTAGTGTTTCAAGGCTACTAAACTAATCGGTCTTTCGAGACTTGATCTTTTGTGATCATGCCAATGTTACGAAGTAATGCACCGACTCTGGGTAGCTGGGGTCGGGGTGTTACAGTTGGTATCAGAGGCAGTTTAGTACTAACCTTGGAAGCTAGATTTAGATAAACTCTGATTAGATCACATAGCCCAAAGATAGACTTTGAGGATTAGTATAGAAGAACTTCCTAGAATTTTGGTATTATAGAGATGTTATGACTTTTCCGAGCAATACATCCCTGTCTGGATACGAGCAGGTAGAGGCGGCTCTGGCACAGATGTACCTAGGGGTAAAACCCGAAAACACCGCTTTGAGCTAGACTCGAACGGGAACTGGTGCACGACAACGGGCCTTGCTGCACTCTTGGTTACGACACTCCCGGGGGATATGCTTAGGATAATTCTCATTTTATTTACAAACCACTATGAAGGGTTATGAGTATATACTTTCTCAAAGAAAACATTTCTTTTTATGATTATGGATTATATCCATAAATAGTTCAATTTATGTTAAGTGTTTTATAAGTATGGAATTATGTATTTTGATTCATAAACTAATCTAGTTTATGCCATTGTTTAGAAATGGCGCCTAGTGGAAGGAATGGAAACCGTATCAATGCACGAACTCCGTGTAGGGATTTCCCTCTTGATCAAGATAATTATTGTGGATCTGGAGATACAACTGGTGCTGATCAACTTATTACCATACTGGGACAACTCACTCAGGTTATGAATAATAACCTTACTCGTATGGAGCACCCTGATCCGCAACGTGGAGGATCAATGCTAGATCGTTTCATGAGGCAAAAACCACCAACCTTTAATGGGAGTACAAATCCTATAGTAGCTGAGCAATGGATAAATTCCTTAGAGAAAATATTCCATGCCTTGGGGAGTAGTGAAAGGGAGAAGGTTGTCATGGCAGTTTACCGCCTCACTGGAGATGCCGATCAGTGGTGGTCGCTGATTCAAAACACAAAGGAAGATGATGACGTATCGAATATGGAATGGAGGGAGTTCAAAGAGCTTTTCTTAGAAAAATACTTTCCTCGTGACCATCGAGCAGATATGGAAAGGCAATTTCTGAGTCTGAGGCAGAAGGAGGATGAGAATGTCGCAAAGTATGAGGCTAACTTTACAAGGTTAACAAGGTATGCTGCAGATTACATACGTAACCCAAGGAGTAAGATTGATCGTTTCTTTGATGGGTTAAAACCATTTCTCCGTCGAGCTTTGGTATCACAATCCTTCTCATCATACGAAGATATTGTCTCGTGTGCTATCAAGACAGAAAAGGAATTCTCTAAGTCTTATGACAACAAAGTAAAGAAAGAGAAGAAGAGAACGGTGGAACAAGAGACAGATAAAGGGAAAAAGGGAAAGAAGGATTTTCCATTATGTGATAATTGTGGGAAGAATCACCCTGGTACTTGCCTAAAAGGAATGGGAGTTTGTTATAAATGTGGAGAAAAGGGTCACCAGGCTCGTGATTGCAAGGGAAAGAAAGAGGCTATCAAAGTTGAATGCTACAATTGTAGAGAAATGGGTCATTATGCAAATGAATGTCCTAAGCGTCAGGGAAACTTACCTCAGAAAAGGCCAAGGGATCAAGGACAATCTTATGCTGTTACTACAGTTGAAGCAGAATAACTAATGTATTGGTGCTTTTGGACTCAAGGATTATATTCTGGTTATTAGAATAATGTAATATATATATATGGATTGTACTGCAGTACTTTTTGATTTCAGTAAGGTTTTAATATGATTAAGGTAATCATATTTTTAGTATGTGACAATAAGAGAAACTTTTCTTTGTTTGGGGAATCTGATGTTACAATTGATTTTGGAATTTAGAGACCTTTTAGAGAAAGTCTGGATGAAGGTATTTTGGATAACTATAAAGGTTGGAGTGGATTAAGTTGAACTGTGGATAGTATTGTTTAAGGTTAAAACATTTATGAAGATTATTTTTGGAATAGTATAGTACTATATTTTTAGGAAAAGGACAACCTGCAGGGTGGGGAATAACCCGTCGCGTCGGACAAAGCTGCAGGAATCGAACCCACAACCATAGTGCGACAAGCCTTTATTTCCTACCACTAGCCTACAGGAAGTCCCTGGTTATTACAAAATAGTTTTACTAATCTAAATGGTATGTGTTAACATTTTGAACCTTATACAATTAGGATAAATAGAATATTTTTGAGTTCTGTTACCATTTGGAGTAAAAGTTGGGTTTGTGGTAAAAATTTATTAACGAATGAAAGTATACATAACAAGTATGTATATTCCCTTACGTTCTTAGTAAATCTCATAAATAAATTCCTCAACATTATAAAAGGTAACTTAAAACAAAAATGTTGTTGGTTAACTTTTCCAACTGGGGATTCAATGACCGTTTAACCAATAACAAGTTTGTGATTTTCTTATGGTTAAACTTTCTCCTAATCCTGTTTTCTATAACTCTCCATCAGACCTTGATGGTTTGTTTTTCTTCCATATCCATATTTTCACAGAATCCTAGAATGGGCTATATCGGGTGACCTTTGTACTTATCCTGCTTTCTTTTAATGTTATATATTTATTAACCATATTTCCGATGTGGGTTTTCCACAAAGGTATTTTCTATTTTCAACCTTTTATTATCAAAGAAAAATTTCAAATTGCGAGGGCGCAATTTATTGAAGGAGGGGAGAATGTAACACCCCGAGCTTCCACGATACGCTTCTCATTCAATAATGAAATAGCTTGCATTGAACGCAACTTCGAGTTCTAAAACACCGCGACTAATCAAAGTAGCCGTTATGAATAGTAATACCTACTTTTTGAAATATTATAAATTTTATTTATCAAAATGTACTTCATTTTTGGATTCGGAATATTGAAATTAGCCTATGTTGAATTTTTGGTATTTTTCTGAGAACTTCTAAATTTTTACGAATACTGAAAAATACTTAAAAACAACTTTTTTAATCAAAATAATTTATAGTGATAAATTATAATATTTAGTGGTTTTAAAGTATAATTAGAATATATTTTTACCATTTTGTCCAATGGTGGTCATTAGAATTAATTTAACATTGAAATTGGACATAAACAATTGCCAATCTTTTGATATAAATTGTTTCTTAAAAACACGCTATTTGTTGTGACAGCGGGAATTAATTATAAAATTAATTAATGCAACTAATATGTTTGGAATTTTGTAAAATAGACATCATTTTTGAATTCATAATATCAATTATAGCTTAGGGTGAAATTTTGGCTTTGTTCTGAAAAACTTCAATTTTTGATGAATAGTGAAACCACTAAGTGGTAGTTAAATAACTGATTTTTCGTTTAAATGAAATATTACCACTTCTGTGATTTGATTTTCAAAAATACGACATACATGGTTGTCATTAAGAAGTAAAATGTGGTTCAATGAGATTAAAATAATTTTTTTGGTGAATAGTAACTTTTAAGTTCTTAATCGCGATTAGAGGTAATTAGTGTAGTTTAAGGTAAAAATAATGTTTTAATAATATGAGATGAGAATGAAACTTGTCCTACTCCTATTGGATGAGTCATGGCCGACCAAGACAACCCATGGGTCAACTTGGGGACCCCATGGAGCCACTTTAGTTAGAAAATGACATAAACACCTTTTATTTAATGTTAAAGTAAAAAATGACACAAACATGAGTTGTTTTAATAAAACAATTTTTAATTGGGGTTGCAAAAGTCCAAAATTTGACTATAAATATTCATTGGAAAGATAAAAAGATTTCCTACATCATAGTAGTTTTTTTATAATTTTTAGACATTAAATAAATTAAATTATTTATGACATCATGATGATGTAGTGATGACCTCATTATTTAACGATTTAAATAAAATGGGAAGATAATGAAAAATCCAAGGCTTACACTTGTCCAAAGCCAATTGGATGAGGAGATTTCGAACCCTTATCACCTTAGCCTCGAGTTATATAAGTGTGGGACCTTTAGAATCCGAAAAGCATTGTGAAATAATGTAACATTTCAATCTTTCCAAAAGTGCCCCTCCTCTCCACTTATAAAAGGCCCCCACCTCTCCCACCTAATTTACACTTTCAAGCCATTTGGCTCGGCCAACCTCTGCCCAAATACTCTCCCAACTTCCCCCTCTTACTCCTAGAATCCTCACTTTGGGCAGAACTCTTCCCAAGGAAGCCTTTGGCTCAAATCAAAAAGAGTTACTCGATTTTGAGGTAATGTCTTCTCTAATGTTGTTTTGTTTTATTTTTCTTCTCAAACCCCCTAAACTCTTTTTATTCATTTATTTTGTGACAACACCAGTATCCTCAATATACTAGGATGTTTTTATAAGAAGGATTCGAGCTACACTTACACACACCTACATCTAATGGTTAAAGAACATACGGTTTCTGTGGATGGAGAATTTCTGCCTCACGAAACGATGATTGTTCAACACTCATATAACACCTTCAAAGGTGGCCATTAAGATGTCACTATATTTATATATGATATATAATGTGTTTATGTTTTACTTATGCTTCTGTATTTCTCATTTATGGCTTACTTTATGATTTCCATTATGGGTAAAACGCGATAATTTCATTTTAGGAAGTACGGACTACCGCCCCCTCAAAGTGATTTGAATCGTTAATGCCATATGTGGGATGTATAAAGGATAGAGTAAATGGTATTATAAACTATATTATACTGGAATTATATTATACATTTATATCATTATGATTTAGTTCCATTAAATATGAAATTGAAATGAAAGTAGCGTTCATGCGTACGTACGGCTTACCGTCTCCATGAACGGTGCATTTCATTTCTTACCTCTAAATGTTACGTAATATTATAAATGAATGTATATACTGGATATATAAGATATATATGACATCTAAATCATGAATATAATTCTGGATATAATGGATATTTCACCACATAAACAACTTGTAATTATAAGAAGCTTATTGTTGACTCAAGTACCAAAGATCGACAAAACGACCGTTATTAACTTAAATAATTACATAATGTTCATATCATTGTAATAAGTGATATAATAAGGATAATGAAATTGAAAATGGTTCTTAATAAGGTATATATTAACTCTAGTTTATTATTCAGGAGGTTAAAGAACGGTTGAGTCAAGTCGGACACAAGGTAAGGGAACTTCTTAACCCAACTTCCATTCTTTGGGTTAATCTCCTACTTTCAAATTATGTCATGATATTATTATGTCCTATATTGTATTTGTACTTTCTTTATGTATACATATAGTGAATACACATAACAGATCTATTTCATTTTAAAAATGATCTTTTTAAGGACTTCGTCTTAATCTCCTTTCATTGAGGCATACTTTGTTTTATACACGAATTTATTTTATATGGTGTATAAACCCCTTTGACTTTTACGTTTATTCAAAAGGAATCTTTTTATACGAAGCGTTTACTAAACAACAAAATGGAATGTTTTGGTCGTACGTATGCGGCGACAATGACTTCTCCGCCGCCATGACCACTATTTGAGTTTCGGCTTCCTCTAAAAGCCATCCTTTTTTTTAATGAAAAATAAATACAAAGTTTTAACTTTCTTTTATTTTGGTATTGAAAATGGTTTTGAAAGAGTTTTTATCAATGTGTTGTATTGATATCTTGTGATTGAAATGTGGAAATGTTATGTTTCCTTTATGCATGTTTTATGTGATACGATTATGTTATGGTTTATGATATGTTTAAACCTATTCATATGAGGAATGTATTGGACTTAATAAGTGACGGGTGGAGCCCGCTATAGCTCCTCGATGCATCGGTAGGTCTCATGAGACAACTAGACGTGGAATTGGCCGAGGCCCTTTCCCAATTTGATTTATGGTTTTGGCCGAGGCCTTAATCATTTTAGACGTCTTGGCCGAGGCCTTGACAAAATATTTCAGAATGTCCGGCATTATACATTCCCTCATTATGAAAGTGGTTATTGATATTTCATGTGATTATTCGACCAGTAGAATATCCATGTGAAGAAGTGAATGGCATTATCTCATTTTACTTTTTCCATATTATGTTGATGTTCAAGTTTAAAAGGCTTTTGTTTTAGTTATACATTGCCTTAAATGTTTATGTTTATTTACGAAAGCTTCCGCAATATTGTTATCCTTACTGAGCATCTGAGCTCACCCCTTTCAATGTTTAAATATTTTCCAGGATGTGAAGAAGTGTATTATGACTGACTTGCAAGGATATTCAGTGAAGATATGAGTGTGGACTATGAAGACTTTGTTATTAGTTTTTCACTTTATGTTGTAATGTAACATTTATGAATGTATCTAGTGTTTCAAGGCTACTAAACTAATCGGTCTTTCGAGACTTGATCTTTTGTGATCATGCCAATGTTACGAAGTAATGCACCGACTCTGGGTAGCTGGGGTCGGGGTGTTACACATTCAAATGTTTTTAAGTTCATGAAACACATTTCATGGTCTCCAAAATGTGATACAATAATTTTATTATGCTAATATCATGTTAAATGTCTATTCCACTTTTAAACATTATGATATTCATGCTATATCATGAATTTACGTTCATGTTTCTCTTATTATCTATTGATATTCCTAATTCATGACATGTATTTTATTCTTCTTTTAATGAATTTTTACTCCTATAATGGGATTTATAGCTCAACCTTATAACATGTATTCCCTCATGTTATTAGATGCAATGCTATATACGATGGAATGTTGTGGTAATGTAAAGGATTTTTTCAATAATAATGTTGTATTTTTATGTATTATGTTGCTATGTAATGATCTTAATTCTCCCAATTCACTAGACCCATCTATCCTCAGAGTTTTCTTATGTTCATTATTATGTAATTATTTATGATTAAGTGTGAAATAATGATAAGGGTTGGTGTATGTAAGGACTATGTAATATTCAAAAATTTGTTAAAATATAAATGAATGCACTTGTAGAGTATCATTGAAAAAAATTTATTTATTCTAGGGTTCATGAAACAAACCTATAGAATATGCACTGTAATTATATATTTTTAGTTCATAACATGATTTATAAATTACTAGTTATTTATAGATAGTTCACATAGAGATTTTGGTCCTATGAAAACCAGGAATACCATGGGATAATACTACCATTATATTGTATATGACGATTAGATGTGGTATATATATGACAATTATCATACCTTTAATTATGAGGGATGATTATTTTTCAAATTTATTTATTCATTTTCATGAAAATGAGGAAAAAACTACCCTTTTACCAATCCAAATTATTCATGATTCATATTTTTTTCAATTCTAATATAGAAGAAGATATTTATGAAATATGTGTGAAAAATTATTTTTCAAAAATGAGAACTCCACAGTAGAGTAGTTTAGTTGAAATATGGTTTTGAGAACATCCAAAAATAAAATTTCCTTTGAAATTTTAATGTCGAGTTACTATCAATATTTTGGATGGACCCATTTATAGTGATCATTACAATAAAATTAGATATTTACCACATTTAAATTTAATAAAAACATCTTATAAATTATAGAATGAAATTAATAAAAAACATTCTTACATTTTATTTTTAAATAAATGTGTCAATTTTAATTACCAAGGATATTACATATACATTACATATAACAATTATGAATCATTTTTTATGGGTAAACATATAAAATGTATGGATAAAATTGACTTCTAGAATTGGTAACATACTATTCAAAAAAATTAAGAAATATGAGGATCTGAAATATGAATTTTATAAAAGTGATACAAAATTTGATTTTGAAACTGATTATTATTAATGATTATATGATTAACTATATATACCCATAACAAAAAATCTAAATGCTATCCTAAATGAATATACTGATATGAAAAATGATTAATATAATACCTTTTTAACTATAAACTGGATGATCTAATAAAATCATCATAGTCGTAATTTCATTGATTATGTAGATCCACCCATGATACCAAGAAATTAATAATGAGTTGTATTTGATAAAAATTAATTTTTATAACAATTTTAGTTAAATAATATAGAAAATTAATTGGGAAATGAGTGTTGTAAAAATCTTATGCATAATGAGAATAATCAATTTTAGATGTGTATTCTATTGATTGTTTTAGATTTTATTAGTTAGTATATGATAAAAAGAGTAAAATTAAACTTAAAAAATAAGCATTTAGTAATTTGAATAATTTTTCAAAATATTATAGAACTAATATAAATGTTTTATAATATGGAATTGGGGACAATCAATAGAGATTCATTTTCTAAAAAATCTAATTTAAATTCCATCTATTTTATGTAGGACTCTAAAAAAATATGGATTTTTCACTAATTAAAATTTATTTAATAATATCCACCTATAATTTTTATATTACATTGGCAGAATTTAGTAACTGACCACTTATATATATATATATATTATAATATTATGAAAACAATTGTATACATTCACATGATAATTATAGAGTTAAGAAATTTCAGATAACAACCAATAATATATAGTCGATATATTTTAATTAAAAACTAACTTTTAAATGATACAATATATCCAACACATTTTATCTTGAATTGTTAAATGGATTTATAATAATATAGGTTTGTTATGAAGAAATTATTTTTTGTTTAAACAGAATTAAATTTGGTAAGTATTTTTCTAAAATAATTAATAATGAACATAATATGGGTATTATGGTTAAAAAAAATACATTCACATATTTTAGATTTCACAGAAATCATAAGGAATATTTTAATGGAAATAGATTTATATTATTTATTTACATATTTATTTTGGTATTGTTATTAATTAATTTATATGCACATTGGTTGGGACTTCTGTAAACATGGCCATAAAGATTCATCATACATGTTTGATCAAAATAAATTTATAGGGATGGTTGAAAATTTATTTTAATGATTATATATTGGTCTAGAATCTATCTACATTGGGTGACAGTTTTTAAAAAATCAAATAAAACCAAAATCTTCCAATCAAAATTTAGAAAAATTGATCATTAGATTTCAAAATGGAGCATCATAATTAACTATTTCATTCCAATGGATTTCAGTTTTATCAGTCCAAAATAATGGGCTCCAAATAAAAATAAATAAATAAAAATATTTCCTTATAAAAATTTCAATGATATTTTATGTTTTTAGATTTATTGATTATGGGAAAGACATTTACCAAAAAACCTGATTCCTTATTGAGATATCATACATTCATCTGACTATATACTCATCATATTCGTTAATAAAAATAATTTAATATCTACCAAAAATATTTTATATATAATGATATTCCTGATATACAGAACATATTACTTCCATTTGTTACCCTAAGAAATGGAATCATTAAAATGGGGGAGACTGAAATCTTAGAATGTGTAAGCATAAAATAATAATCAATGATTATATGTGATAATAAAATAATCATATGGTTATGAAAATATTTATAAGGAAAATCCACATAAAATATAGAACTCATCACCAATAAATCAGGAATCAATAACGAGGAATCATTGTTTGTGGGTATATCATAAGGAAACAAATATCAGTGGTTTATTGATTGAAAATATCTTTTCCATAATATATTACATTAAATAATTAACATAATTAATGGTTTATTCTCAATACCACCTTCACATAGTGGAAAACGTCCCATATTGGATTTAATTCACTCCATTATTCCATACATAACACCTCAGGAGAAATAAATCATTACCGAATGAAATGAAGGGATATAACATTTGGGCCCATAAATAACATAATAGTTTATGAATAGAATTTTTCATTCACGTAAAAAATATACATGTTCAAAAATGATTTATTAATAAATAAAAGAAATATTTTTCATATTTAGTTAAATACTACATGAATCAAGGAAATAATCTACAATAATATAAATTAGATCATCAAACAATATCAAAATACGTATTATTATATAGTGACACTAAATGAACGATGATAAAAAATGAACAGTGCTTCACATGAATGATACTATAAAATATATCATAAGGCTATTTATTATAAAATTGTCAAAAAATTGTTAAATAGTCAATAAAGATTCACAAATCCAAATTGGTAAAATCATTTTGAATTAGAAATTTTTAGTTAGAGCTAAATTATGAGATTGTTTTTAAAAGTCATTTATAATTTTTCCAAAAGTCACAGACTTAGGATTTGTTTTGATAATAAATTTATAAATATTGATTGTACATATATTAAAATTTATTACATTTTATTATTGAAATATAAATAATAAATCCATGAAAACTACATAGAACTTTATCTTATAAAGGTATGGAGTGGAATAAAAAATAGATGACATATAAGATGAAGGAATTTTTTATATTATTGATTATTCATTTAAAGATGAATATAAAATAGTTGACATATAAGATGATGGAATTTTTTTATCTTATTGAGTATTCATTTAATTAAATATCTATTGTATTATTATGTAAATAACTTGACCCTAATATCTAGGATCTAGTTCTTATAACCACTACATTATAACAATATATAAGTAAAATTCTAATCATATTTTTTAGGAAGACTATATATAAATATTAATGATACGAAATTTATTTAGAGATGGAACCTAAGGGCACGTACATCATTATCATGCAAAAGAGCTCTTATGAATTTAGAATTTTACTACTGATAGAAAAGCGATAATAAGATTTGGATGACTCAAGACCATAGTGGGAGGTTTCTACAAGGAAAAAAATTTTAATAATAAAAGGGATATTTTGCGCTGACATATGTCATGAATAATAAATCCATTTCTATAAAAACATTGAGTATGAAGAATGGTTAAAATTTATCAGAATATGGAATTTATGATATCATATTGTTCATTTTTAATTCAAGAAGTGAGGATACTTTACTTTGATGTTTTAAGTCATGTTGTGAGGAAACTTTGTAGCTTTAATTTAAGGCCTTAAGCATTGAACAGAGTTACGAGGTATTCATTATTACTTTATAATTTGTTTTGAAACATACTACCATATTCATTTATGGAAGGGAATATAATAAACTATGATTCTTGAATTTCTGGATTTGAAGAATGATATGGGAAATGTGTTGAAGGCATTAGAGGAAGTATTTTCCAAGAATGAAGATACCATTATTTTAAAAACCCATTATGGAGGCTGTATTCTATAGGGCCAACTGAAGAATGTGTTGTGTATCCAAATAGTGGCATCTATGACTGAAAGTATTGTTTTTTAGGGAAATTTTATACAAGGACACATAGGGGCACATTTTGCATATTCAGGAAAAAGTGTTCTCAGAAGTTTGACATTCTATTACTAAAAGAAGAAGAATGTTTACAGAAATTAATATTTTCCGAAACATATTATTTGGATTATGAAGATAAGTACCTGAATATAGAGAGACTATTTCCAATCATGTTTTTAGAAGAATCGTAGGAATAATGTTTCTATTAGGGTATGGCCCAAATGCAGGGAGTACGGTGTCTGTAGTTTTAGGATAAGGACTTGAACCAGAAATTGAAACGATATATGAGATTTGGTCATGGTATACAAGGTTATTTCTTATTACTTAGAACACATGGAGATAAAGATGTGTAAACTATGGTCTTGACAAGTTTCATATCTAGATAATGATAATGGAAAAAATATACTAGAATGAATGTTTTAAAATAAAGATTCATGTATATTGTAATAAAAGTTTGAAGGGGACAAAGACACTATAACCAATAAATAAATTACCATCATTTGAAAACCCTGTTATGGGGCTATATTATGCAGGTCTAATTGAGGGAATATGCTACATATCCAAATAGTAGAATCTTTTTACCGACAAGCACATTATGTTTTCATGTTATGCAATGAAACCTAAGGACACATACTATATAGTCTGCCAAAATAGTTTTTATATTTTAGAAATTCTGTCACCAGAAATCATAAGATTGATTATGATGATCTGGAAAAAATCAATATTATGAATGTGAAATATGGAAGGGGGATATGCTCAATGAACATGAGAAATATTTGGATCAATATTGGCGATGAGTTTGAAGTCCATTACATAAATCTGAACCATATGTGAAAACAAATACTTTCTTTGTTTCCATTGAGTCAATAATATGCTAGGAATTTTAGATTTATTCATTGAAGACATTTTACTGTGTAGTATGTCATGATGTGAGAAAATTTATATCCCAATATGAAATTGAGACACTTTATTTATTCAGAAAACTCTTTTACAAAATTCCTAGTACAACATGAGCTATGTTCAATATGAGAAACATGGAGAAGTAAATTCTTTTTCTCTAACAAAAAGGAGAAAAAGGTAAAGAATATGGGTATTTTGGTTAAGTGATCAATAATCTAAGTATTAGGACCCAGTCTCACTATATATATCATTAGAATAAGATTCAATCCAAATTTGGTTTTGGATTACTGTGCAGTTTAACATCATGAAATAAAGACGAAGATGGACAGGCATGAAATGAAAGACGTATTGTAGTTGGACCAAGGAATAAAACACAAGGATCATTGCGTGTCTTGCTAAGGGATAAAATCAACCCATACATAGTTCATTAACATTCCCTCTACAGGTTTTGTTTAATATAAAAGCAATAATGTAGGGGAGGGTTATACCATGGTTTGGCCCAATATTGGATATCGAGGCATCTCTATATATCTCATATAAATGAGAATCAATTGGTACATAATTTATGAAACATTCATTTCCCACAAAAATTAACTCTATAATTGAAGATGGGGGCCTTTACTACATTCTAGAAGAATTATTAAATTTAATATACATGAATGTAAAAAAATAAATCCATGTATCGTAAAATAGCACACTGTATAGATCGAGTTAATATACAAGAGGAGAAAAGGGAAATAAATATTTGTTTTACTTGTGACTAAGCCATATACTGGAGATTTATGTGTCTTTATGTATCTCAAATGAATGACAATCAAGCCACACAAACTTTTTGAAATGGGGTCTTTATGAAGATCTAATTCATACATTGGGATAAAAGGGACTCATATTTGATAAGGTCTTATTAAAAGTCGATATTTATTCATCCCCCCCAATGATAGTGATATGAATGGTTGGATTTGTTATTGTGATCCTCATATAACTTTTTTACCTCAACAGAATTGAAATTGTTGTCATTTTGTATCAATATAGTATATGGGACAATAAATCAAGGGATGATGTTAGTTTGGACAAAACTATCAATTCTTTTGGATATAACTTCTTTGAGAGGTATTGCATCAGCCCATTTAGAGTATAATTGAGTATTATTAAGAATGTACATGATCTTCTTAGCCGTAGCTAGAGGATAAGGTCCTACTATATCCATTCCCCATTTGGAAATTGCACTTGTTTATTTATCTATATATAATAACATTGGGGTTTTATGAATGAAGATGACATGAACATGGTAGGGATGGAATTTGTTAGTGTAATATGGGCAATCATATGTCATCGAAGTCCAAAAGTATCCATGCCGTCATATTTGATTAGAAAGCATATGCCCAAACTGTTGAGCCCCATAGTTTCCTAAATGATTTTCTTTCTGGAAAGATACATATTATTCTCCATCAATACATCTGATGAGGATTTCATCAAAGACTTGTTTGTCTTAGATCCCCTCATAAATGGTAAAATTGTTCACTCGTTATCAGATCTATTCTCTTTCATCTCTATTTAGCAGAAGTACTCAATTTTGAACTTATTCCATAATGAGTGTTATCTATCTTTTGGTATGACCATATCTCTTAGAAATATGGCTAATTTCATTAATTTCTTATATTCGGGTGTGAAAAAATTGTTATACCACATGGCATTGTGCTATGATGATGATTGTATCATCCCGATTTGGATCCGCCAAAGCTATAACTACATAATCCAGTGCATCATTTTGGGCATAATGTGATAATGGGAAATAATAAAATGTTGGATCGTTGGGAAATTCTACCATTATCCCATTGATGTAATCACACAAAGGTATTAACGCTTCTTCACTAAAAAAATTTTCCCCATTGATTTGTTTGATTACCAAATTTGAATCACCTTTCTATTTTAATTAATTCACTTGCACCTAAAGTACCAATTCCAAGTATGCGATGAGAGATTCATATTCTACATCATGGTTTGTACTACCTTCTAAAAACAAGAATGGATAATCAAATGCTGCCTTTTTTAGGGAGGCAATTAAAATTACTAACCCAACATTGTTGAGTATAAGGTTTTGTATTCTCTTCCCTATTGGAGTTATGGATGCATCATCAATGTACATTTCCCATGTTTTGGAATTATCTTGAATAGAGAAGAACTCTTAAATAGGAAGATTAGTATTCAATGATATATCTTCCGCATATGGGTGTTCACCAAGGAAGTCAGTAAGAGCATGGCCCGTTATTTCCTCTTGAGGTACAAACTAGATATCATAATATTGGAAAATAACCACCCACCCTGCCAGAGGTCTGTTAAGCATTGGACGTATATGGATAAATTTGATAACGTTATTTTGAGACACCAATTGGATCTCATGAAGTAGAAGGTAGTGACTCAATTGATGATCTGTAATGATAAATGTCAGGAAGAATTTTTTAATACTTGAATATCATGTTTTTGTATCAATCATAGTTAGACTCAGATAGTATAGTCTATTTTAATTCCCAGCATCATTCATTTGGGAAAGGAATGAATCTAGTGATAACTATACATCTCTCACATAGAGAATAAGTGGTCTTCCTTCAACATGTGGCATTTAAACTGGTAAAATCAAGAGATATTTCTTGTGGGTATCAATGGTCTCACGGATGTAATTAATCATTTTATAGGTGATTTCCTTATTCATTAATCTGGTTAAAGGAAAACAATTTCCTGCCATGTTGGTGATAAAGCACCGAATATAGGACAAGTTTCTTTAGTTACTTTCTAATTATTTTATATTTTAAGGATGTGACATTCTAATGATTGATTTTTTTCCTAGGATGAACATCAATAACATGATGTCATACAACGAAGCCGATGAACATTCATGTGGTGAACCCGAAAGAACATTTCTTGGGGTTCATATACATATTGTGTTTCCAAAGCTTATTGAATATGGTATTCAAATCAAATGATTTATTATAACATTGTTTGGATTTGACTGCCAAATAATCCACATAACATTTAACAAACTTCCCAACGAAATGTTTGATGATATGGTTCATGGAACGTCGATACATTTCACATATATTATTTAATCCAATGTGAAATAAGTGATTGAGAAACAGACGTTTATGGGTATTAATTACTGTATATGTTTAATCCTCTAGACCCATAAGGATATTATTATACCGACAGTATCCATCTATGATGGGAATGGGTTCATAGCTAGAAATTTTATCGATTAAAATCTCTATGATCAAAACTAGAAATTAATCATTAGGATAATGCTGGTTATGATGTATAAAATCAATGGAAAGTCCACTATTAACATTCTTCTTTTTTACTAGGAAAATGTATTCCAGTCATTTGTGATACTGAACCTCCCTGAAAAAAATTTCCATTAATAGTTTATCAACTTCAGACTCAATTTTAGAGGCATGAGTTGGGTGTGTTCTTCGTGCTTCCTTCTTGATTCCTCAATGTTCTTCTAGAAAACCAAAATGATAAGTGGCTACATTGGGATTATGTCTTGGTATTTCTATATAATTCCAAGAAAATATATCTCGTTTTTTTGTTATAAATGATTCAAACACCTTTTTCTCTTCAGAAGTCATTGTCGTGCTAAGTAGAGTGGGGCATATATCTTTTTCTGTACCCATATTTGTTTCTCTGAGCTTATCCACAGTGTTAGAGATAACTTCTTCAAATGATTTAATATCATACCTATGATCTTATTATTCTTATTCATCAACCATACATATCACTTATTATGTTTCTACATACATATTAGATGATGATTCAAAGGTTACAGATATAAGAGAGGAGTCAGTATTTGAACATCATAATGAAGAGGCCACCATTTCTGACCCTAATGATGTTAAAGGATCTTCCTAGGGTAATAAATATTATATTAGGGATTGGTAATCATCATATTTGGCTTCCTATAGAATTTCTACAACTTATTATTATTTGACTAACAATGTAGGATGTTGATGAAGTTCAATGGATGAAATGAAGACATCTCTATTTAAGCATTCACTACTGCTTGGTGAGTCATTGATTTCGCTCATGCTATCAGGGTTTATTGTCACAATTAACCTTATGGATGTTACTCGATGAGTTCTTGGATATGGGTTTACCTTTTTAATTTTATCGATAGGTAACACATAATCTGTACTCAAAAAAATGAATGGGTTAGCTAGGATCTTTCTTAATCCATTCAGAGAATTGATTTTGGTTACCACCATCACCATAGACCACTTTCCCATCACATAATAAAATTATTCCTCAATGTATATGGATTCACATGTTTTTAATGGAGTAGGGACACCATATAATGTTCAAATTTTACCATTGTAATAGTACTTGAGATGTTGGTAGTTTGAGGAAGGGATGTCCACATGTTGATGTAGCCATGGCCTTCCAAGTAGAATGTTGAAGGCTATTTCCTGACGAACAACCATGAAATATGAATTAGACACAAGATACCCATACTGAGTGATAAGTACAAACGTGCCCACAAGTTTTTTCTCATTCTTATCATATCCTTGCAAAATTAGAGTAGAATGAGAAAATCCAGATTCATTGAGGCCCAATCGACGATGTGTGTGTATTGGAATGAGGTTGAATCATGAGCCATTATCATTGAAGGATCGTGGAATGTCTTTGTCATTGCCCCTTCTAGATAGATACAATGTCCATTTATGGCCATGTACAACATCATACTCATCCTCATCCATAAAAGGTATAACTACATGACATTCTGCAAGATAATTTTCTATACGAAAAACCTCAATAGCAACAACAATAGTTTCAAACTCTAAAAGACTTGACAAAGCCTCAATTAGTGCCCTTCAAAGATCATTGTATAGAATCAAGGCATCAAGAATTGAAAACATGGTGGTTATATGTGCCATCTATTTACGAACATCATACTTTGGTCTAGTGGTCTGCGTTTACCAGTATGGAGATGTGGTTTTGTAGGTGCGTTTGATGTTGTCCCTTATGATGTACATGTACCATATGTGGGAACAGAAACTAGAAATACCAATAGATTTGGTAGATTATACTAATTAGGTCTATGTTCTTTTTGAGAGGATAATGATATGACTTCTAATCAGCCATCCAAAATAATCATGTAAGGACCGAACCTATCATGCGCGAAAGAAACTCGTTATTCTTGATGAGCCCAATGAAGGACTCTCCCGCATGTTTTTACTGCATATACGGTTTGATCGTGGGTAGAGTTAAAATAGTGGCTTTTATAATTCCAACATCATCCCCAATATCATTGATCATGGTCTCTCCCTCTAGTTCCCCAATTAGATATGTGGAACTTAGACATATTATAATCGGAATAACCATTGGCATAGGGATCTATTAAGTGGATACCATTAATCGATCCAAAGATCAATTCATCATCTGATGCTGATTCTGCATGAAAAGTTAGTTCTAGTTGTGCCGTCTGATGGGGCGGTGTTGGTGATTTTGAATAATATGGCATGAAATCATCCATATCCAAAGACAGCTTTGACCTTGATGCGATCTTGTCTTCTTCGGACTGCTCTTTATCATTCTGATAACGTCTCTTCTTTGAGGTTTAACCTTTAGAAGACTGATCTTTTAATAAAGATTATTTTTCATTCGCAGGACTACTAGGAGACACAATTGGTTGATTCAACTGTGTTTGATGAATATCATAAGTTCATTTGAACATACTCTTAATCATACAATCATCATATTTTTATGCTTTTTTATTTTTGACTTCCTACCATTCACCTTCTTCCTCTTGATCATTAGCAGTAACACATGCTAATTAGGAAAAAAATAGTTCTATTTTATATTTCCATAGTCAAATATATTTCTAGGAGGTCTATGAAAACAAAACACTCCTAAATGGGATTCCCTAACATCTGGTGAAAGGGACCATAATTCAAAAGATCTTCATCTCTTCCTTTTTTGGGTTTCTTCGGCCATGGTAACTGAACAAAATTATTTTCCAAAGCTGAGATGAAGTATCCAGGAACATGTTCATTCTGAAAAGAATAAATATTGTTCTTAAACTCCTAAAATTGTCTCTTCCTTTGATCTATTTGGTCATCTTGATGAGTCAATTATTTCTATTGACGCTAGGGTTGTAGAGCCCTTCGATATGATGAAGGATTTGAAGTGGAAGTAGGTACAGATGCTAGCATGTCTGTAATTGTAGCAGCCACTACATTCCCTATTATACTATATAGAGATAAAGGAATTAAATGAGTTTTAGCCTTAGTTTACATAATGAAATCTTCAATATTTGGAGAAATTGAAGAAAGTTCTTAAAAACCTCTTGTGTATTTCACAGGGATCAGTGGTGTTTATAACTCATCACATAGAATTGCTAAAAAAATTGGCAGCAATTCTTCTTAAGGGTGTTCCAAATTTAATGAATACATTAATCCTTTCTATTGAGAAATGAAATATAAAACTATTTCATTTTACATTTTGTATAAAATTTTTGAGATAAAAAACTATTGTATTCATTAGATTTCATATGAATTGAAGAATAATTTCTTACGGAGAACTTCCTATATAGTAATTGATTGAGATTGTAAACTTATGTACCATACAAAATTCAGTCCCTGTAATGAATAAAACAACTAAGCATTACTGCATCATGTAGATGATCAGTACCCATCATGCAATCATAACGGGCAATGTAATGAGTTTTGTGTCATTCTGTATCACCAGAACCATTAATGATTGGGAATGTGGTATTCACAAATTTTGTTGTGGGAGGATTCAGATCCAACCATTAAGGGTAAATTTTAATTTCCACTTAACTGGCGTATGATGTTATTTTTCAGCATCTAATTGGGTTGTTATTGCCTCAATTGTGATCATAATAATTTGGGGAATATCTGGATGAGCTGAGACCTATACAGGTACAAAAGATGGAGTATTTTCAAATCTTTCATCTCCTCTTCTTGAGGGGAAAATCGATCTTCATGTGAAAAAATTTGACCTTATCCATTAGAAAAGTGAGATGCAATATGACTTTTACCCTTCCCCTTGTTAGTAGATTTTTGAAGGGATACGAGATAGTTATTTGAAGGCATGCCTAGGTTCTAGTTAAGCCTCTAATTTCATGCAGGTACACCTTCTTCATTTTCCACAGTGTGAATAGTATTATAGATATGAAATTAATATCCTGATTCCCATCTGTTGGACTTTTTTTCTATAGGATATTCTGCAATGGTTATAATGACATTTACAAAATCATAATGCATTGATGGAATTCTATTAGAATATTTGTATGATCTTCTCCATCTATATATTCCATGATACTATTTTCTCCTATATGATGGATTCATAGGAGCTATTTAATAGACAGTAACATGAAAGGAATAATATGATAGTTCATTTATGCACTCTATCTGTGGATTCTACCATAATCGGGAGAAAACTAACTATTGTTGAGGTGAGGAATAAAGATACGGAGAATCCCCCACCCTTGTAGGCTAGAGCTATTCCTATTATTAATCTTCAAACCATTGATCTATGTTTAGCAAATTTGAATGTTGAATTTAATGGGCCCCCAACCATAGAAGTTGGGGTGGCTCTTGAGGTGCAATGGTTGAGATTCTTTTAGCTACTCTTATGATTTTAAGAATATTGGTTCAGATATTAGCTTGGTGCATTTTCTGAAAACCAATCAAATCACATTCTTTGAAGATTGATGTGCTATTTCATTCATTTGCGTTATCTGATGGTTGGAATCCACTAAGCAGGAGGCCTTCTAAAGATTCTCAGATACTTGATGAAAAAGTAGCAAAAAAATTGTTTTATTTGGGCCTGAATCTGATGAATGATAGTTAAGGAATGTTCTTGAGCGTACATATGATAACATACGAAATCAGTTTTTTGTAGTCGGAAATGTGAAATATCATTTCATGATACCACTTTTGGCATGTTTTTATGATTCTGGAGTGTAGTGAATTGCAATTTTCTATATGCACCCCATCCTCAAATACAAACACTAGATGGGGTGTTAGAAATTAATTAGTGTGGCCACTTATATCATTGAGACTTGCACGATGAAGGGTTATTTACTTCTTTTCAACCATTGGATGTTGGGAAACTAAGGGAGATGCCATGTGAATTTGGAGTTTCAACGTTTCTATAACCATTACATGATTTGGATATCCATCATAATGTAATAAATTGGTTTTCAAATGATTACGAGTCTACCAGAAGTTGATATGTATATCAGGAATGCAATTTAGTACCATCTATTTGGGAATATTGGATTGAGAATTTTCCAAAGGCCAGAAAATTATAGGTATTTATTCTTTACCCAATTGTTTTATCATGTTCAACATATCATCATCATCTTTAACTGGAGTTTTATCCACTAGGATTGACCAATTTGGACATTCTATATTAGATGAAAAATGACCCATGGGAGGTTCATAGAATGATCGTTCCCTTAATATGTCTTCTAGTGGAGAATGTATTTCACATGTTAATGTAAAGGAATCATACATGACTCGCCTTTATTGGAATCTTCCTCGATATAAGAGGATTTTTTCATGAATATATTGTAAATTATAGAATTATATTGACTATGAAAAATAATACTTTATAAAGGACTTTCACAGTGAATCCCACCATGAGGAGGACAAGCATGGTGGATTACATAATGGAATAAGTCATATTTCTCCTTGGTATTATGGACACATGGGTAGTTTTTTGGCCCTTATAAAGAGATAAAATATCTTGATTGACCTATTTGTTTCATAAATAAAGAAGGTGTTATGATGTTTCCTTTGGGGAACTCTTGAATTACTACTACCACTCTAATAATTTTTTAAAGAGAGGGTATGATCTTGAGCTTCAAGAGATAATTCACTAAGGGATTCAAGAAATCCAATATTATGAGGAGTTAGATTGTATTTTGATTCCTAATTTTACAACAGTGTTTGGAACGACATATTCATGGATGTTCTCTTACACATAGTTTGGGACACTTGCTGAGAGAAGTTGTTATCATGGGAATGTGTATATTCCTGCCTTAGAGTGCTATCTAGAACAGACCCATTACCTATAATTGGAAAGGGTG
Organism: Viscum album; assembly: GCA_963277665.1. Lineage (NCBI taxonomy): Eukaryota > Viridiplantae > Streptophyta > Magnoliopsida > Santalales > Viscaceae > Viscum > Viscum album. The sequence continues at coordinate 890,622,760 of OY728135.1, forward strand.
TATGTCCTTGATCCTATTATTTGTATGATATGGGGGGTATGCAACAAGATTCTCTTAGTCTAGAATTATGGTGTGTATCTGCTCTGGGATGGCATGCTAATTTGTCATCCTAGGTGTGGGGACACATTTATGTGTATGATTCCATTGTACTAGATATGTAGTCGTTATAATATCCTGGCATGCTTTCAGAATATGGGTAGGAATTTGAGTCTTCCCTTTCACCTCTAATAAAATGTGTTTGGTGGATTCAGTGGCCATAATGGGGATATATGTACATTTTGTATCAGTATCAGGTTTATGTGTCTTCTCATGTCCCCCTTTTCCTGTAAATGGGTATTAGTTGTACTCATGTTTGGGGGAAGAGAGTTGCGTCTACCCCATATTTTTCATCGAAGATTTTCGAAAGAATTCTCCTTGTGCAGCCAAATGAGACTATTGGAAGGCTTGATGAATGCTGGCAGAAGTATATGCCTGCTAGATATTTCACATCATGTATGGTTGACAGACTTCCTTCAATACTCGAAGATAAGACTACTAGAAGAATTGGAGACTATAATCATGTGTATGTTCCTATATACCAGTTCCCACCACATTGGATTGGCGGTCTTATTTAAATGAAGCCAGACGATTTTGATAACTAGATGATAATTTAAAATAATTTTATGTGACTCTTCATTGTACTCCACCAGATTTCTCTGCTGGGAATTGTGGGTTGCTACCCGATGAGACTTTTGGCCGCAAAATTAGGATGGACGGGTTTTTGTCCCTAGGTGTTGTTCATCATCAAGATTGGTTGAAATAATTCTATGGAGGGAGAAGTGGTAAGAACCTGGTCCTTGTATGTTGAACTTTGCCCCGATTGTTTTCCTTGACTTCCTGTATCTAAGATTCTTGGGCCGAATGTCCAGAGGCAACACCCCCATCATGTTGGGGGTTCACTACCGCATGATTCTACTAGAAGAGAATATTTATTGTAGTCATTAAGAATTACCCTTTAATACTTGAAATTAAATCCTAACTGACCTGTTGATCCACCTCCTTATAGTACTAGAGGGACTGGTCGTTGTGTTCTAGGGATGAGGACCTTAAATGGTAGAAGAAGGTTGTAGGAACGATCTTCTTGTTGATCATCTTGTGTCATTGCCATGATTATTGAGGATTTTTATTGACCCGTAGGGCCTATCAAAATGCCTCTAAAGTTGGGATTGTACAGTGATGAAGGTACTTAAGTACCAGAAAGTTGGAGACCCAATGTTAGTGGCGCTGTATGGGAGATGCCTTCATTCTCGTTGTTGAGGATTAGACCTAAGTGTCGGTAGTGAAGTTCACAGATGTCGTCTAGAAGAAATCCATTTTCTACTAAAGGGATTTCTGAGAAAAAAACATGGAAAAAAATATACTACATTAAAGAGAAACCTTTTAAATGGAAACCTATGTCATTGATTCGTTTGTCTTGCCTTTCTTTATCAATTGATAGTAGCCTGACAGGTGGGTATCATTATTAACATGGTTAAGGAATCATGTCGAGTCTACAATTTATTTCATAGTTCTTTGAAATGTGTGTTCTATTGTTAAGAATCATTACATCCAGGTAGTTTCCATTGGATTTATTCATGGAACTAGAAACACCCAACCATTCATTATCCAAAAGGGACCTACTTTCTAAAGGAAGGTGTCGTTAAGTCTAAACAGTACGATACATAGGAACATTCATCAGTTGAGAGGATTGTATGTCGGAATGATCACACCCATTTGGGGGGAATTATTGTCTACCCCGGACAATCATTATGAATTTAATATATTTTCATGAATCCTTATTAAGTTACCAACTATAAAATAAGATTTCTTTAGAATTTTTGATGACTTATAAAAATGTGTCAAATTTAGAATCATCAGTATGCATTCAAGGTTCTTCAATAATGGATATATCCATATGTATTCAAGGTTCTCCATCAAGGGTACCCTTTCGTATAATATTTAGATATTATATTAATCATCACTTTGATGATTCATGTATTTTACCCACTCAGTGGGGCACTATGGAATTTATTATCAACTAAGGAGATGAAGGTTTGTATTGATATTGCGATCATACCCATGAAATGGGAACATATGTATCCTTGTGAAAGGAATAAGAACCCTCATAGTTTGGTGCTTCTTAATGGGACACATCATACTATTTAAGGTCATGTGATAGTACCTAATTCTACAGTTTAATGTCATATGTTACGGAGATCTAAGAGAAATTTTCATAGTAAATGTTTTGTGTGGGGATTATACCTAAAAAGCCCAAGAAACATGGAAAGGATTTGTGTTTCCAAGTATGATTAGACCTTGTTAGGAATATTTTTCACGGAGAAAAGGGTTGATTTGAGGTGTAATGTTGGAACCTCGAGGAGGCTTTTTACATATCCCATGTTGATGTGAATCAATGTTCTCATGGTTCTAGATTTTTATAAGAGAGTATAGACCTTTTAGACAAATGAGTTTAGGCTTACTTCCTGAAAATGATTCTTTGATGATTTGGGGGTTTAATTTGGGAATTATTCTTAAAGAGGATGCACAGATTAAAAGAATTAAGTTTTGATTATTGAAGAGGATATCCAATGAGCTCGAGCATTGGTGAAGGCATCCTACATATCCTAGTTTGAATAGAAATTAGAGTCCATGTAGTTCATGATTGTTGAGAAACTGTTGTGACCACGAAAAACCTCTAATTCCAAATGAGTCATAATTGGTGAGACAAACAATACGATGTCAATGATTCAGAAAAAGTAGCCACACTTTTCCTCCATCGACAGTGGAAGAGGGCGTGCCTACGTTGGTGATGGTGGATGATGCCGAGATGACCCGTGAAGAGGGTGAGTTGATGAGCCTTACCTTTATTCACATTACATTGGACATGTGTCCAATGAAAGGAAGAAGGGATGATTATTAGGGGCTTAAACCAGGATGGACCCCTAAAACAGATCCTTGTAAGTGAAGGAGACATTTAATTCTCATGAATGGATAATAAATTCCGAAATGTACCTTGCCTACTAGAAACTTGAGGTTCCAGGTCTTTTTTTGAAGGGAGAGGTCAGGACCCAAACCATTCTCCAAATTAGTAACTTCACAACACTCTTCCTAGGAGAAGTTTACAAGTGACAGTGGAGATAAAAACCAATAGAAACTCTACAAATACAAGCACCATTGTGGAAAAAATGTTGGAAACCTCTTACTATGGATATACAAATCCAAATAAAGGATACACAGATGTGCCTTTCCCAAAGGTGTGATAAGTTAGGAGGTTTTGGTAGAGATATCAACCGAATCCATTATATACAAGGGATCCAATGAAGAATACGTATTTTACTAGATTTATTTGGAAAGGGCATGCTAGATAATAGAATTAAGAAAGTATGTGTATCAAATAGGGGTGACCAAGTAGATACAAGAACACAAGTATGGGTGCACAAGTAGGATTGGGAGACCTGATATTCACTTATGTGATGAACAACCAACATGTTAATACATGGTCAAGACTATGATTAGTCCCTCAATAGTATTTAGAGGTGATCACAGATGTGGGGCGCTCAAGTTCTTGTGAATGGAATAGGTGGAGTAAAATTCCTTTATATTTTATGAAAGTTGGGATCTTTAGGCATGGTAGTGTTATGGATTTAAGACACTAAATAGACTTATGTCCTATGATCCTCCTTAAACTAATAAATTTTAGGTGTTAAGGAACTACCTATAATATTTCGAATGACATGGGAGAAGTTCTAGGGAGACAGACCAAAAATTGTGCTTTAGGGAAATTTTTCTATACAAATGAAGGCCCCAATAGTCTATTTATAGAAAAAATAGGACCCTAGGTGGGAGGATTTTGTCAATTTGAGGGGGTTACACTACATATTTGTGGTGTGAAAGTGGATATGCACTAAAATGGTGGTGCCTAATTAGACTACCTCACCAACGGATATTTGGCATAACTGGTGCTCCACCTTGAGGACGTACTGAAAATAATTATTTCAATCAGCTCAAGCATCGAGGTGTGCAGGTGATTGTGTGAAGGTACCTTGGGGGCATCTTTAGGGAATTCATAAAAAAATTAATCATACCATGGGGCTATCACCGCACACCCATTCTCAGGATAAGTTATGGGCTGCAGTCCCAACCCATCGAGATGCTGCCTTCACTACCATCACTAAACCACATGAAAAATGTAGAATCACATCATAAAATTTTCAATCTCGGATGTGGTCATTTTTAGTTGTGTAAAATGTTAATACATATTCAAATGTTTTGAAGTTCATGAAACACATTTCATGGTGTCCAAAACGTGGAACAAGAATTTTATTATGCTAATATCATGTGAAATGTTTATTCAACATTTACACGTTATGATAATCATGTTATATCATGACTTTATGTTCATGTTTCTCTTATTATCTATTGATATTCATAATTCATGACATGTATTCTATTCTTCTTGTAATGTATTTTTACTCCCACAATGGGATTTATAGCTCAACCATTTAACATGTATTCCCTCATGTTATTAGATGCAATGATATATATGAGGGAATGTTGTGGTAATGTAAAGGAATTTTTCAATAAGAATGTTGTATTTTTATGTATTATATATCTATGTAATGATCATAATTCTCCCAATTCACTAGACCCATCTGTCCTCCGAGTTGTCTTATGTTCATTTTTATGTAATTATTTATGATTAAGTGTGAAATAAAGATAAGGGTTGGTATATGTAAGGACTATGTAATATTAAAAAATTTGTTAAAATATAAATGAATGCACTTGTAGAGTATCATTAAAAAAATTATTTAAGATAGGGTTCATGAAACAAACCTATAAAATAGGCACTGTAATTATATATTTTTAGTTCATAACGTGATTTCTAAATTACTAGTTATTTATAGTTAGTTCACATAGAGATTTTGGTCCTATGAAAACTATGAATACCATGGGATAATACTACCATTATATTGTATATGATGATTCCATGTGTTATATATATGACAATTATCATACCTTTAATTATGAGGGATGATTATTTTTCAAAATTATTTATTCATTTTCATGAAAATAAAAAAAAACTACCGTTTTACCAATCCAAATTATTCATGATTCATATTTTGTTCAATTCTAATATAGAAGAATATATTTATGAAATATGTGTCACAAATTATTTTTAAAAAATGAGAACTCCACAGTAGAGTAGTGTAGTTGAAATATGGTTTTGACAACATCCAAAAATAAAATTTCCTTTTAAATTTTAATGTCGATTTACTATCAGTATTTTGGATGGACCAATTTATAGTGATCATTACACTAAAATTAGAGATTTACCACAGTTAAATTTAATAAAAACATCGTATAAATTATAGAATGAAATTAATAAAAAACATTGTTACATTTTATTTTTAAATAAAAGTGTCAATTTTAATTACCAAGGATATTACATATACATTACATCTAACAATTATGAATCATTTTTCTGGGTAAACATATAAAATGTATGGATAAAATTGACTTCTACAATTGGTAACATACTATTCAAAAAAATTAAGAAATATAAGGATCTGAAATATGAATTTTATAAAAGTGACACAACATTGGATTTTGAAACTGATTATTATTAATTATTATATGTTTAACTATATATACCCATAACAACTAATCTAAATGTTATCCTAAATGAATATACTAATATGAAAAATGATTAATATAATACCTTTTTAACAATAAACTAGATGATCTAATAGAATCATCATATTCGTAATTTCATTGATTATGTTGATCAACCCATGATACCAAGAAGTTAATAATGAGTGGTATTTGATAAAAATTTATTTTTATCTCAATTTTAGTTAAATAATATAGAACATTAATTGGGAAATCAGTGTTGTAAAAATCATAGGCATAATGAGAATAATTAATATTAGCTGTGTATTCTATTTAATGTTTTTGATTTTATTAGTTAGTATATGATAAAAGGGGTAAAATTAAACTTATAAAATAATCATTTATTAATTTGAATAATTTTTAAAAATATTATATAACTAATTTCAATGTTTTATAATACATAAGTGGGGACAATCAATGGAGAATCATTTTCTAAAAAATCTAATGTAAATTCCATCTATTTTATGTAGGACTCTAAAAAAATACTGATTTTGCACTAATTAAAATTTATTTAATAATATCCACCTATAATTTTTATGATTCATTGGAAGAATTTAGAAAGTGACCACTTATATATAAATATTCTAATTTTATGAAAAAATTGTATACATTCACATGATAATTATAGAGTTATGAAATTTTAGATAACAACCAATAATATATAGTCTATATATTTTTATTAAAAACTATACTTTAAATGTTACAATATATCCAACCCATTTTATATGGAATTTTTAAATGGAATAATAATAATATAGGTTTGTTTTGAAGAACTTATTTTTTGTCTAAAGAGAATGAAATTTGGTATGTATTTCTCTAAAATAATTCATAATGAACATAATATGGGTATTAGGGTTAAAAAAAAACTTTCACATATTTTTGATTTCCCAGAAATCAAGAAGGAATCTTTTAATGGAAATAGATTTATATTATTTATTTACATAATTATTTTGGTATTGTTATTAATTAATTTATATGCACATTGGTTGGGACCTTCTGTAAACATGGACATAAGGATTCATCATACATGTTTGATCAAAATTAATTTATAGGGATGGTTGAAAATTTATTTTAAGGATTATATATTGTTCTAGAATCTATGTACATCGTGTGACAATTTCTAAAAAATCAAATAAAACCAAAATATTCCGATCACAATTTAGAAAATTTGATCATTATATTTCAAAATGGAGCATCGTTATATTGACTATTTCATTCCAATGGATTTCAGTTTTAACTGTCCAAAATAATGGGCTCCAAATAAAAATAAATAAATAAAAATATTTCCTTATAATAATTTCAATGATATTTTATGTTTATAGATTTATTGTTTATGGGAAAGACATTTACCAAAAACCTTATTCCTTATAGAGATATCATACATTCTTCTAACTATATACTCATCATATTAGTTAATAAAAATAATTCAATATCTACAAAAAATATTATATATATGATGATATTCCGGATATACAACACATATTACTTTAATTTGTTAGCCTATGAAATTGAATCATTAAAAAGGGGGAGATTTAAATCTTAGTATGTGCAAGTATAAAATAATAATCAATGATTATATTTGATAATATAATAATCATATGGTTATGAAAATATTTGTAAGGAAAATCCACATTAAATATAGAACTCATCACCAATAAATATGTGATCATTAACCAGGAATCATTGTTTGAGGATATATCATAAGGAATCAAATATCAGTGGTTTATTGACTGAAAATATTTTTTCCATTATATATTACATTAAAAAATTAACATAAGTAATGGTTTATTCTCAATTCCACCTTCACATAGTGGAAAACATCCCATATTGGATTTAATTCACTCCATTATTCCATACATAACGTCTCATGAGAAATAAATCTTTACCCAATGTAATGAAGGGATATAACATTTGGGCCCATAAATAACATAATAGTTTATGAATAGAATTTTTCATTCATGTAAAAAAATACATGTTCAACGACGATTTATTTATAAATAAAAGAAATATTTTTCTTAATTAGTTACATACTACATGAATCAAAGAAATAATCTAGAATAATATAAATTCGATCTTAGAACAATATCAAATTACTTATTATTTTATACTGACACTAAATGAACGATGATAAAAATGAACAGTTCTACACATGACTGTTACTATAAAATATTTCATAAGGCTATTTATTATAAAATTGTCAAAAAATTGTTAAATAGTCAATAAAGAATCACAAATCCAAATTCGGAAAATCATTGTGAATTAGAAATTGTTAGTTAGAGCTAAATTATCAGAATTTTTTTAAAAGTCATTTATAATTTTTCTATAAGTCACAGACTTGGGATTTGTTTTGAAAATAAATTTATAAATATTTATTGTACATATATGAAAATTTATTACATTTTATTATAGAAATTTAAATAATAAATCCATGAAAAATACATATAATTTTATCTTATAAAGGTATTGAGTGGAATAAAAATAGTTTACATATAAGATAAAAGAATTTTTTATCTTATTGAGTTTTCATCTAAAGATGAATATAAAATAGTTGACATATAAGATGAAGGAATTTTCTTATCTTATTGAGTATTTATTTAATTAAATATCTATGGTATTATTATGTAAATAACTTGACCCCAGTAGCTAGGATCTAGTTCTTACAACCACTACATTTGAAAAATATATAAGTAAAATGCTAATCATATTTTTTTGGAAGACTTGATATAAATATTAATGATACGAAATTTATTTAGATATGCCACAATATTGTTTTTTGATATTAAAATTTACTCTATTTTGAATATCATGTTTGGGTTTTTCTTGTGAGGGAGATATTTATTGAAATTGTATAGATTTGGATGATCATTAGGAAGTTCATGGTTGGAGCATAGTTTTCCCAAAGAATGTACCTAAGAAAAAAACAATGAGAACTCAAATAGAGAAGATTTACAAGGATTGTTCATTGTTTTTCATAAAGTTCACCCTTACAATACTAACATTGTGACTCCCTTAGATAAGGCACATGATTAGGTGCTTGGTTATGTTCAACTATACTACTAGGGTAGGAAATCATGTGTACTATAATTAAATCCCTAATAAATTTATTAAAAATCCCAAACTGCAGTCTTATATTCATAAACCCCCATTACCCCACCGTAAAATATTATTTTAGTTTTTATAGGCTACCGGGTAGATCCATAGGCATTCCAATTTTGGTTTTTGTGAATATAAATACTAGAATAATGATATGAACCTCTTCATGTATGTGGTCTCACCTGGATTAGATAACTCTCTCCCCACTCCTCTATCTAGATAAATGAGAGTCTTTTTATCCATAATTTTAATGGAATTAAATCTAGTTCTAATGTCGATTATTTCTTTTTTTATCCTTGATCTAGGATTATAAAATATATTTGGTTCTTCATCATACTTCATATCATTTTTCATAATTAAAGATTTTCATTGGAGATCATTTACAATTGATATTTTGGTAGGTTTTCTCAATTAAAATCCCATAGTATTTGTTTAATTACATGTCTCTAATTATGATTTTTCATTTTCCATGATTTTGAAATTTTGTTGGTAATTAAATTGATTAAATTTAATTTATGTGTGAAAATGATTTGGGCTATATTGGGGAAATTGAGATCATGAAATTGGATTAATTAATTTGTGAATTAATTAATTGGATAGTGGTATTTACGAATTGGATTGGTATATTGTTAAAATATATAATTGGATATTTGGATTTTGGTTTTTGATTAGTTAATTTTTTAAAATATCAATGTAATATTGAAATTATGGATTTGGATTGATTAACAGAAAGCGATTTAGATAATTAATGAGTAGTGTAATAGGTCAATCAATGAGTTTATGATTTAATTGACTGTGAGAATTATGTGATGATTGTATTAACATTAATGGGTTGAATATATATATGAATAAATTTTAATATATTGAATAATGGTGAATTGTCACATTATTTCCATGGGTTTAAAGTACTGACAATGGTTATATATGAAAACTGTAATGGGATATACTTATATGGAATGAAATGATATGGTCAATATTGATTATCCTTTGTTGACTTGATATATGTGATATTTATATATATATATATTATATATGTTTGTGGTATTTGGTATGTTACTTCACAATACAGTAATGATAAATGATTCTGGTACATAGTATGATTTATCAATAGGCCTTAGTGATAAATGAGTATGGGAAACATGAAAATAAATTATAATACCAATTCAACGATTGATTGATATTTAGTTGTGCGTAATGGAGACCTACTTAAAAAAATAATGTGGTCCTTTTCCTTGAAAACTATGCCCATAACATATGAATACGACTTTGGTTCTTGTTATCCATTATAATGAATTTAAATTAAATGGATAATGAAATACCATGTGTTATAATTATTTATGAGCTGAAAATGTTATATGGTTTATAATAAATCTTTGCCGAAGTAGGTAATGGGAGTTTGGATGTCTTCAGGAACCCATGAGTGATGTGGTCAAATAAATAAAAACTTAATAAGTTGAAAATTTTAACATAGTTGACCATATTTTAGTATTTTAAAAAATTAATAAATTGATAATGATGATTTGTTTTTTATACATCATTGGAGGTGGCCCACTATGATTTAGTCACACACTTCAGGGGCTTCTTGATTAGTATCAGAATATACTTCATGTTTAAAGGAAAGTACAAAAAATATATTCCTATATTACATGGATGAGTTGGGATGGATCATGGATAAGGGAACTAGAGGTGATTCGGGAATGGTGTTATAGTTTCAATATATTTAATAATTTTTGGTTTTTAATATCTAAACATGAATCTTATTTGCTATGAAATATCTAATATTTAGTCCTCGATGTTTTATTTTTTGTTTTAGTCATCTTGTGATACTGGTTTTGTTTGGTTGTTGTTAATGTCATTTTTTATTCTGATTTATTTATTCTATTGTGTTCCTTTGGTAAAAAGGGTAAATCCTATCCATTAGTATTATATGAAAATTTTTTTCTAGTAGGCGTCTTCTGGCATGTGTGGACGAACTCCTGACATCATATAATTTACTATAAAGAGTCACCAGTTTTTTGGACCTAGGTCAGGACGATACAAATTGGTATCATATGTGGTTTTATTTTCTATTATTTTACCTAAGTCATTAGAAATGTTATATAGGATAATATAATATGTTGGGACATGGATAATAGATTTTTAACGAGTTTTTATAACCTGTTTATGGTTGTAAAATCTTTGTACCTGGGGTGTAACTGATGTTATTGATGTGTGTTGTTATAGTTGATGTTATTTCACCTCGAGTGACACACTCTTTGTGTGATGTGATTTTTTTATAGAATTATTTGAGACATGACATTTGGCATATCATGGAATGATATTTGAGTATTCATGCATCATTCTAGGCCCTGAGGATTATTTTGTAACATTAAACATTTTAGGAACACGTTGGGAAAAGGGGTTTCAAAAATTTATTTTTTGAAAATTATATTCTATACTTACATGACTAAAAATAAATATTTCTTGTTATGAAATTGAAATTAAAATGAATTGTCCATGGGTATATAAATGGTTTTATAATTATCCTTGTTCAATGGGAGTTATTTTACCCTTTGTTAACTATGACCAATATTTTGAGGGGTTAATGGTAGTGATAGCTCCACAGTTTTGGCCCTATGACGGGGTTTATGGGGATAAATTTTGTTGGATTTATGTGAATCGTAATAAATATAATAACGTGGTGTAATGTTTCCTAAGATTTTGGTTTGGAATTTTATATATATATACTTCCATGAGGTATTTTATTGAGAGGGTGATAGGTTCTTATGGATAGAAATGATCCACTAATAATTAAACTTGAAGAACCAATAGTGTCGGGTGAGGAAGTGAGGGAGATGTTCTAGGAGAAAATTCCACAGTTCATGTAGTTTATTGAAAAAAACCAAGGCAATGTTGTGAAATTTAGGTCTGACTTAACATAGTAGTTTTATTTTCATCAACCTCTGATGTTTTCCGGAGTGGGTGGACCTATGAAATATGATTTATTGATGGAGTTTATCTCGATAATACATAAAAACTAGAAAACTCCATAGAAGAATATAGTAAAACTTTATTCTTACTTGTCACGTGGTCAAGAAAAGAATTGGAGATACGTCCATAATTTGGATCTATAGATGGATACTATGGGGTTGAAGGAATTTCATGAAATGGTCTTGGAGCATGACTATCCGGGAACAATCAATATGAGAGGGCGGTTGAGTTCTTGAGGTTGACTGAGGGGAGTATGTATATGATAAACTATGATAGATGATTCAAATAGTTGGAGCAAATATATCCATCATTGGAAGTAGATAAGGATACTATGGAAAATTTGTTTTAGGATTGTCTTAAATGTGAAATTATTTCCCATGTAAAATTTAAAAGGTTGAAGATGTTTTCAAAAGTACTTAGTCAGTATCTCAATTCAAAGTTGAACCATAAAATGGATTTCAATAGATAATTGTTGGCTTATTCTAGATGACCATAAGGTATGTATTCTGATAGAATGTTTCATCACTACATGAATTTTATAAATAGTAGTGTGTAGAAGAGTGTATATGGGGAAGAATATATCACATAAACCTTGGTCGAGTGAAATTTCACTAGTGTGGTACGAAATGTGGATTTTACAGATATTTCCACTAACAAACAGTAGAGTGTTGAGCCTACCACATGTAAGGAATCTATATAAGTGATTTCAGAACCTGTGAATGACATGTAGTGATGGAATAGCATGGTAGAACCACAGTGTGGGAAACATAGATTATACATAGTATATTTCTAGAAGATGGGGTTATACTGGATTTGGAAGTAGTGGTTGTCAATGTGGTGATTTGGGTAATGTTATCCCATGTTATAAGTATTGTGAAGATTAGGGGAGTCCTAATACATCATTGTAAAGAAGGAAAAGCTAATTTCATTCAATTAGGCCTGATTGTGGACCATAAAATGACAGCGGTACTATTCTTATTTATTATGTGATAGCTAGTTCCAGATTTGATACTACTTCTTCTAATACATTTAGATCTTCAAAACATGTGAATGGTTTGATCCTGATTGTGGAGTTGTGAAGATTCATACTCATATGGGGGTATAATTGATAGACATTTGTTTGAGAAATGTATGATCTCACAAGGTTGGAGACTATCGTTTTCTTTAAGATATGTAGATATTGGATATTTCAGGATTTGAAATATTATTAGTTATGAACACATTAGTAGAAAACTAATACCGTATATATTTTTACAATATGATTGTAAATTTTACATCTCTTAAGAGTGAAAATTATATTCACCATTATGTGTTTTTTATCCATGTGGGCCTTGTAGTTCCATTTCATTATAACTTGGGGGATCTCTCTATTGCAGTTTCTAGTTTTTTGTTGGATGTTGGAGATGTATAGGAAGATTTATTTCCACTCATAGTGTATAGATTATATAATGCATTTTTAATATATTTATTCGGGATTACACCAGATATAGTTGTTATATTTATAGTTGAGTTCATGTTAAAGGTTCAACCAATTTAAATTCCTCTATATAGAATAGAAATAACAGATATTATAGAGATAAATAATCAACTTGAAGAGTTGGATGATAAAGAATTTAGCTATCTATGTATATCACCTTGGTGTTTCCTAGTATTATTTTCAAATTAGGATAGTGTTAGTATGCAGTGATTTTTTTATTATAGAATGTTTAAATGGATGAATGTAAGGAAATGGTATTCCCTTTCAGGAATTGATGATCTGTTTTAAAAATTGGGAGGATTTTTTGTTTCCTATATGATCTACTTGAAATCATGGTAATATCTATTTAGGGTTTGACATTATGATACATGGATGAATGATTTAAGAAGTAGATATGGCCATTATGAGTTAATTTTTATTCAATTAGTATTGATGTTTGCACTAACAATTATTACATGCATGATGATCTTAATCGTCCCCAAGTACATGAATCAGTTTGTGGTTGTTTTGTGGATGAAATTTTCGTGTAATCGTAGACTCATTAAGATCATGCACAACAACTTGAGATAATATTGAGTAAAAATTTAGATCATCATATCTATACCAAGCTATCGAGATTCAATTTCAGATTTTTGAGGTTCAATTTTTGGGTCACATCATATGAGAGGATGGTGTGTTACTTGACACATGCATGGGGAAAAAGTTGTTTCATGGGGGTAGACCATCAATGTTATTGAAATCTGTAGCATCCTTAGGTTTTTTGGATATTATTGAAGATTCCACTCAGAATTTTCATAATTGGAAGAACCAATTTTAGATGTAACCATGTTGGGATTAAATATTGAATGGTCTATAGCATCTGAGAATTCATTATACATTTTAAGAAGCCCTTCACATCAGCACCAATCTTAACCATGCCCTAGCCATTTGAGAAGAATGCATTTTATTTTGATGATTCTAGAATTGTGATTGGATCATTACTGATGCATGGAGTTCACGTTGTGGCATATGGTTCTCAATAGTTATGGAACATCAATAGAACTACCATACACATGACCTCTATTTTTCTGTACTGGTTTATTCATTAAACTATTGTCAACATAATCAATTGGATTAATATTCTAAAGTGTTGAATGATCAAAATATCTTATATTATATTTTATCACAATGAAGTTTGAATATATAATAGTGGAGGTGTGTTCTGTATAAGTGTTCATTCATGATTGATCAATCATATATGACCTATAATGGAAATATTATTGATGAGTTTTTTTGTAGGAAAGCTCAATCTCATGAAGTACAAGAGTCTAGTGTTGAGTAGAAGATGAAAAATATAATGACTCGGATGCATTTTGTATTTTTATGGGATATATTAGTAGATATCAACCATATCATTTTTTATGGATTATAAACATTTGAGATGATTTAGAGATAGAAATTATGAGGACGATAAATATTTTTCCTGAAGAAAAATCCATAAAGGTATTGAGTGACCTCTAGATTAGACTATAGATGAGGATGAGATCATCAATTTCAAGAATCAGCATAATGTTTACAAAAAACAATGCTTGATATGATGCATGAGCTTCATGCCATGAACTGGGAGGTGCATCCAGGTGTGACCAAAATATTTCATTACATATGAGGGTAGTTTTTATGTCTTATTATGAATAAGTATAGAGTAGGGTTCATGAGATGATCCTACATGAGTTAACAATGGAATTCTATGAAAAATGGCCTAGTGGTTTACTATATCCATTTTCCATTTCGAAATGGAAGGGGGAAACATATATATGGATTTTGGGGTGCTTCACCTAAGGAACCCTCATATGAATGATGCTTTTTGGAGGATTGTGGACCGTTTGAAAAAAGACAGTGCATTCCCTACCTATAAGGGAGAACATATCAGTGGAACAGTGTGAAGGCATTCATTCTTGGAAGAAGTTTTTTCTACATGGGTTGCCACAAATTATAGTTTCAAAAGGTGACACATGATTTAATTTGAGATTCAATAAGGGCTTAAAAAGGCACAATGTATATATTATTTACTTTGTTTGTACTTCTACAAATATAATGATTGGCTGTTAGAGCATGTATTTACGTGTTCCAGTATATGATACAGTCATATATTGTAGGCATCAGTGGCCCTTTGGATAATAACATGAAATTTTTTTCTTTCTCTTATAAAAATATTTATTAGAAAACAATTCATATAGAACCATATAAGGCTACATATGGTAGGCCATGAAGATCACCTCTATGTTGGATAGAGTCCGATGTGTGAGCACTTTTAGGAATGCATCTAATGTAGGTGATTTAAGAGCATGCTTGGAAGATTTCGATTCAAAAGGATATGAATTCTAGTAGAAAAATTTCATCTGATTGTGATGTGGAAGACACCCAGTGTTTTCATAGGGTGATCATGTATTCATTTGGGTGTCTCTGAGTTTGGATCACCAGAAGAAATAATGTACAGAAAAGATGAAACCCAAGTTTGTCATCCCATTTGGGTTTATTGAGAGGATCAGGCTGATATCGTACCAATTGGATCTTTTACAAAGGTACAGTTCTATTCATGAAGCTTTTCATGGGTAAATGGGTGAACATTGTAACCCCAACACTTATCAAGTGATCAGTGGGTATTATTCTAAGATTGAGATAGATGAGTCCTTTGATTATCATCAGACATGTGTGTTTAGTCATAGTATGAATGTGTTTCAGGAAATTAATGTGTTTTCTATTAATGTATTGTGGTAATATGTCCATTTTAACGATGAAACATAGTAGAGAGAAAAAGATATGCACGCATAGTGTCTGGTTCTTTTTACCTCCGAACCATAGATACTATTGGGACTGCAACATGATGATTTAATGTTATATGGAGGAGATATTTTAAAAACCTATCATTTTCTAGATAAGTACCAATAATATTTTAAATTATTATTTTTCCTTTCATTTTAGTATGTATATTTTGTGTTTTACATTGGATAATAATTGTGTGAAATTAGAGAATTTTGGAAGGTTGTGGGGCCATGCACGGTTGGGGAACAATTTTCCCTAACTGCATGACTAGGCCGGAAAACCTTGTGAACCCATACACAGAGGATTCATATGACCGTTGTATATTTTTTCAAACTTGTTTCCCTTAATTTAGTTACTACATGACTCAAAGGGAGTAGGTACACGACTAGGAACAGGGCTAGGGGAAAACATGTTCCCTGAGTCAGAAACTATGCGTTTGAAAAATTATTCTACCAAAACATGTTAAAAAATCATGAACTCCTAATATATATCCCTAATCTCATAGGTCATCGATAAAATATTTTATCTTGACTTTGGAGGCTATTATGTGGATTCCAAAGCCTTCCAACCTCCCTTCATGGTGAATCAACGCCTATATGTAAGATATGCACAACTATAGGTATATGGTTTCTTATAGATTAGATATTTCACTCCCAAATATATTTCAAAATAATATAGGGATGTATTATCTACTATTGGAATTGTTTTTGATCTAGTATTATAGTATCTTATTTCTTTTGATCTTGAAACTAGTTTTAGATAAAGATCTCATTGTACATCATACTCTTCATCATTCTTCATAATTGTGGATTAATGTTGGTTGGAATTTGTAAATGGTATTATGGGAGGTTGTCTAAATTTAATTTTAATAGTTTTAATTTAATTAATTTTTTATAATATTTGTTTTTAATTTTACTGTATTTATCAATTGTGTTGATAGATGAATTGATTTAATTTAATTTACTTGTGATTATTATTACGATTCACTAAGGGAAATTAAAATTGTTTAATGTTATTAATTAATATTTGAATTTTATTAATTAATTAGTGAATTAATTAATGGGATATTGTGAATGTACAATTGAATTAATTAATTGGTTAATTAATCACATAGATGTAGGGATTATGGTTTTAGATTAATAAATCAGTAAATTAATTAATTGAATTTAATAATTATGTATTTTTTATGATTAAATGAATGTTGATTTGGTTAATGAATGAGTTTTGTAATTTTTAAGTTAATGTGTTTATGAATTAATTTACTATGGGAATTATATGATGTTTAGATTATACATAACTGGTTAATTTTATATATGATTAAATGTTTATAAATTGAATAATGGGGAATTTTCATATTATTTCCATGGGATTAATGTATTGATAATGATTTTTTTGATAATTGAAATGGAATATCATTATGTGAAATGAGATTACAAGATTATTGTTGAATAAAAATGAATGATGTGATACATGTGAAATAGTATTATATGTTATATACATGTGTGGGACATGTTCTACAATATAAAAATCCCACAGTGATAATTGGTTGTTGGATATTGGCTATTGCATCAAAATCACAAAGTGATAAATGAGTGTCAGACACGAACAACTACATCAACAGCATAATTATGTGATTGATTGATAATGAGTTGTGGATTATGTACCATTGATTCAAATACACATGGGGTCCTATTCATATAGATCAAGGAACAAAATGATGGCATTAGAATATGGTTCTAGTTTTCTAGGATATTCAATTAAAATGAAATTGATAAAGAAATCACCTATGTTAAAATTAGTTTTTTATTGAATATGTGAAATGGATTAGACTTGGTATGGGTCTAAAGTTGGTTTTGGGAGCTTGGGTGTCCTATGGAACCCATAAATTATGTGTTTATATATGTTGTGATTGAATAAATGTAGATTGTTAAAATTATGGGTTGTATTTTATTCTTTATATGAATTTATAAACTATAATTGACTAGTTATTATTATTTACTCCATTAGAGGTTCCCTACTAAGTTGAAATAACATCATAATTATATATAACCAAGAATGACGTACATGTATATTACATTAATTTTTCGTAAAAAATAATACATGACATTAACATATACCCAAAGTAAATATTTGTTTAGTGTCCTTGGAAACTCAGAACATAATCATATAATCTTGGTGAATCATCTTCAACATATCTCAGAAATATCTTCTTCATTTCTCCTACCTAAAAAATTTCTTTATATCATTGGAAAAGGAAAACATATAATTAGTGAGCTCAAATTCTCACTTAGGGTAAACATGGAAAACATAAAACAAACCATAAACATTTGAATGTAAAAACATGAACATAAATTTTAAACATCAATATCACGAGTCATGATATAAACTATGGTAGTAATTAAGGCATAGATAATAATGGAACAATAACCATGATAGAATAATAATTTCATAAAACATGTAACTATGTAAAACTAATAAGCACATATTATGATTTCCATAGTAGATAAGACATTTCTACCAAGACCATCATAGTGGATGAAGTCCATTACTTAACTGAGTTTACATGTTATTCAAACCCTTTATAACTGAACAATATTTACTTTCCATTCATGAAATTCATATATTATGAGATAAAAATCTTTAACCAATGCATTGGAGGGAGATATAGGTACCACCCATATCATAATGAATGAATTCATACCAGTTCCACACAAACATAAATCATTCTTCAGAGCATAACCAATGAAATAAAATGGTATTATTAAACATCATTTCATAATAATACAATCCATATAAGATAAATTGACTACTTAAAAATTATTCCATAAAACAATCATGTCAATGTAATAATATATATTGGATCATAACCCTATGTCATATTATATGGAAAATACATTTGATAATACACTTGTGCTTATTTCCTTGGGAAAATATCCTTTCTTCTTAAAAAAATTATTATCTCAAAAGGTTGTGAATTTTAAAAAGAAATGAAATTAATTGAAAATGAAAATGAATACTAGTAATTTATTATTAATGGAAATTATTATTTATGAAATTGTATCAATCTATTAATACCATATATGTTAAAAAAGAATTCTCCTAGTACTTTTACCAGAAAATTCAAAAAGTACCTCGTATGGTAATGAAAAGAAAGATTCTATCGATTCCATGTAGTAAAAATAAATAGTGGGTAATCAATACATTAAACATAAATATATTAATTGTAAAAATTTAATGAATTTTTTTATAAAACATGGACATGGATGATGAATATATCCCTAGAAAATACTTACGTATAAACAATCTTAGATAAAAATGAGAATTAAAAATTATCCCTTACCTTAGGTCCAAATTTTCTCATATATGTCAGAAACTCATTTATAGTGGGTATAAAAATATTATTTACTTGTAACAAAATCATAATAATATTTATTAGATAATATTTTATTCACTTATGACTTTATATTACCCGTTCATTTGTCAATTCATAGTTAATGCAATATTTTTGGTAATAATCATTTCATTTATCATAGGTGTTTGGATTTGTTATTATTATATTTATTAATTATATAATGATTTACATACATACATAATGTAAAACATGATTTCTATTTTATATACAATATGTATATAAATATATATAATGGATCGTTAAATTGATTGGAATACACCATTCATGGAGACGGTAAGTCATACGTAAGCATGAATGCTATTTTTATTTTCTTATTAAATTGAATGGAACTAATAAATGAAATATATATACTTATAAATATAGTAGCATTATTATTTCATTCATTTCATGATTATTTATTTTATATACTTTATAATCATTCTAGAATGGTAACAAGGAGAATGAATATCCTCGCATCGTGGAGACGGTAAGTTGTACGTACGCACGAGCAATGATATCATTACCATAGTTGTTGAATGATATTGAATTTGATGGTGTATAATATCTCATAATTTGTATTATGTCATTATAATTATATATAGTTATTATTTCCACCATTATACCGATCCATGTAAGGTTGTAGTGAATAACAGATTACCCCATGGCATGGAGACAGTAAACTGTACATAGGAAAAAGGGATGATTTCTTTTTTCGTAGGATGGATTGAAGGTGAAATAGTGTTTTTTTATATTTATAATAACATATCCATATATTATTGATACTTATTTTATTACTTTATAATGAAAAAACTAATGAATATTGTGTGGAAAAGAAATAAATTTGAACGAATCAGTATATGATATTACCTCTTCCCGGACGTGCGTCCTTTAAACATCATCTTAGGGTACTAGAGATGGTCTTTTGAGAAGACCATAACCTGTATGATGTAATTAGGGATGTTTAAAAGTTAAATTGGAAGAGGTTTTTTGAACTTTATGTATTAAAATGGAGTTAAGAGGAAAGGGTGGGGGTAACCTGTTACAAGGGAGGAGAGGGAAACATTAGGAAACTTTCACAAATATTAATTTATAATAAACTAAAATGCTAACCAAAACCTCCAAAGTATCCCTAATTTTATTATTAAATGAGATATGGTATCAATATCCTTAACCAATAAATTTTGGACAATATAGTTTTTCAATTTAAACATTATCTTTTTAATTGACCCTTAGCTATTCTATTAATGTTTAATTATTGTAATAATAATTCTAAATATTTAATTGTAATGAACATTTATGTATGTTGTGTTAATTTACCATAAAAAGATACATTATGATATTTTAGACCATATAATTATCAATTTTTAATTTATAATTATTTTTATGATTTTTAATTAATTTAATTAAATGTTATGTAAATAAAATATCAATACTGTCAATTTTGACACTATTAATTTATTAGACATTAAATAAATTTATAGAGAAGATAAATTATAAAAAAAATATTAAATACACTCTTATCATGACATAGAAACCTATAAAATTCATATAGAATTTTAATTATTCATGTGATATTTTATTATCATTTTTAAAACCATTTGTTTGATATTTCTATTAAAAAAATAATTTCTACATCACTATTGTGTCATCGTTAATGGTAATTATTTAATCTCTAAAAATTTAAAATTATTATCATGTGGATAAGGATTTTTTTAAGACACTCTCTATAGTTTATTTATCTACTAATTATCCATATATTTAAATTATTATAATTATAAAAATGATATTGTGACACTTTGTACATTTCATTAGCTTTTGTACATTCATGTCATTTTCATAGGTAAGTGGCAGTAGAGTGATTAAATTTAGAAAAATAAATTATAATGGTCTAATTTAATGATTCAATAGGATTTTTATATGGGTTAATGTAATTTTATAACAATATTTTTACCCTTAATTACTCGATTCACCTATAACCATGTTAATAAATATAATTACCAAAGTCATATTCATAATACCAAAAATAAGTAGCCTATTAAAAATAAATTTGACCTAATGATTCTAAATATCAAATAATATTATCAAAACTGAAAACACATAAGATGTAGTAATTAATTTAAAATTAATCCCATTGTTGAGAAAACATGTTTTTAAAGTTAAAACATTGCAAAATATTGAAATGATTTTACCTATGAATTAAATGTAATATTAAGGATAATGAACGAAATAATATTAAATTGTAAAATATATTATATTTATACTTTGAAACCATTAAAAAATATTATTTAGCCATATAAATTATCTAAATGAAGCATGTTGGTTTTAAGAAAAATTTAGCGTATTTTTACTGTTCTTGAAAATGTGATAGTAATGAGAAAAATATCAAATATTTTTCTGAATTAAAAATTTATATCATGATTCCAAATATAAAGTTTATTTTGAAAAATTTTGATTATTAATGTGTAAAAAATTATATTTAAAATGGGTGTGCCATCAAAATGTTTTAAAACTACATTTTTTTGAAAAATAATTATTTTATTCGAAAAATTGATTTTTTGTCATATCAAGTGAATGATGAATTCTGATATAATAAAAAATAAAAAATTTGGTTAATATTATTCATAATGAGTAGTTTATATCCCATTTTAATATTATTATAATAATATATCATTGTTTAGTGAAACTCAGTATCGAGTACAATGAAAGCTATAGAGGAAGGTCGCTCTTGCATGTAACGCAATCCAAATCAGTGTAGCATGTAGTAAAATATTCATTTGGAGTTTCTTACCACATAATCCAAACATAGTTCATTTATACATTAAACAAAATCTATACTAACCATTGTGTAAAATAATTTCTATCCAACAAACATGAAATTGTGTGTAACATGAGTGAAGAATAGAATTACATACATTGAAATCTAATATGGCATTGTGTATACCTCAAGATAATCGTGGGGTAACATAAAACAGTATACATCAAATTAAATAAAAATAATCTATCTCATAAAATCTCAGGGTGTTACACTCAACTGCCATAAAAATTAATTTCTCCCTCAAAATTTATTGGGGTTATAAATGGTTTTCTACATGAATGCTTCTTTCATGGAAACCCACGTCATAAATAAGAATACTAAAACATCATTTTAAAACATGATGTTAGAAACATACTGGTTAACCAATTTTACTTTTCACTTGGTTTTCACATTGAATATAATTGGTGGGAGGTGAAAATATAAATATGGAATAGAAATATGACCATTAGATTATGATGGATTTTGATATAGAATATGGTTTTGGGAAATTTAAATACCAGAAATCAATAAATATAGGATGATATAAAGGACCATATGATTCATCAGATAAGGGGGTACTAGGATAACACTTTCTTTTTTCATGGTCATTTACCTAATGTTAAAATATTTTTTTCATAAGGAGAAATACCTACATGATTTCAGTGTAAAATCACAATTGGTCATTCCCTCAACAATTTCCTCTTCATCTCTTATTTATTGGAATGAAGTTGAATTTTACATTTGTGAAGTGTTAGCATATCTTGTGATATAATGATAGGTCATTCCTTCTGTCTCTATCACAAAAATGATATCACCAGTTACTAAATATAAATAATTTCATCTATGGTGAGATTAATCATATATTGTTCATAAAATGGACTTATACATCATTTATTATACTTCTGGAATAAAATAAAACAAATTTAAATGAAAAAGGGGCTTACTGTAGGCCAGTGGTCGGTGATAATAGCATGTCGACTTCGGTTGTGGGTTTGATTATCATAGCCTTGTCTGACACGACGGGTTGTCGGAAAACCTGTAGGTTGTTCTTCTTCTAAAACTATACTATTATAACATTTTATAAATAATATAAATATGTTATAGCATTAAAATATACCATCTGATGTTCAACGTAATCCATTCCAACCATTATGCTTATCCAAAATACTTCTTTCCCAATCTCATAGTATAAAGAAAACAATTACCAGAAAATAATTACGATATTGGCCATATAATAAGAATGAAAATACCATCATATGTCCCCCAAATATCATAATATATAACTTATTTGTCACATTACAAGAATTTTAATACCTTAATCATGTATTCTCTTGGAAATAATGAATTTCCATAGAACATTAATAAAAACATGAATTATTTCAAAAGTAAACTCTTTCCACATACCAAAATCCCAAAAATTCAATATACTGAAACCATGATAAAACTTTATCCTAATATCAGTTATGAGATCATTAATACTATTAAACATCTCATTATCTCCTTATACCATCATATGCATGTATCATGTTCTTTCTAAAAATATTTCAATCAAATTTCTTGGTTACCAGTACCATATTCTTATAGAAACCCACAATAGACCATAGATATTCTAACATTCCATAATACCATAAAAGTACATGTACAAATGTATTCTTGAATACCAAAACATAAAAACATTGATCCATCCTATTTGATGATTTTCATGGAATAGGTTCTTCCTCACTTTAGATGTAACCTTTTAGGTAGGGTCATTGAGTTGGGTAATTCCTTTATTCTCTACATATTAGACATTGAACTCCATGAAACTCTGTCACTCTATGACCCATTTCCTCACACAGATATCCTCTTCCCTCTCATTGAGTTATTCCTTAAGGTTATTCTTCTCATATTCTTGATAAGTAGAATTCTTAATCATCCTTTCTCTATTTTCCTCACCATGAGAACATGCATAAAGGACCATCATTATTTGATGACTTTGGAAAACCACTAAAGTACTGCTTTTGAATCATATATCGCGATGACTGATTTGACATAATCACACTATATATCTCTCTTAGCATTACACAATTTCATTTCACATAGTCAACAATGTGTCTATCAGATTCAATGTTAATCCAATTCTTTTTAGTTCCCTCCATTGACTAAAACATGAAACCATTGTGTAAGAAACACTTAATAAATTATGGAACAACATAATAATAAAAAGTTACTTATAGGATGTCTAACTAATGTCACCTTAAATATTCCATTACACCTTTGGTTCAACCTAAGTTATTCATGATCATTAAAATAATTCTTGAACTATAACATATAATTATACTAAACCTTAGCGATATCCCTATATATAATGTAGAAATATCTCAAGGGATCAAACTAATTTGTTTGCATCCTGGTTTCCAATGGATGAATAATGATTCGATCTGATACCAACTGTAGAGACCCAATCATGACATAAATGGGAATACAATACTTTTCCATAAAACATAATAGATGACAAAAAATGATTCCCAAAAACCGTATTAGTTTATTTTCATTGAAAAAATGGAACATAACATTCTTATCGTGGTAAAAGTTCTTCAACATCACCCATAAAGATCTTCACATTTTGTTTTCCTACCAAAAAATTATTCATATTATGGGAAAAAGAAAACATAGAAAGGGTGATCTCAGAAGATCAGTAAGGGTAATCTTAGAGAACATAAAACAAATCAGAAACTTTTGAACCTAAAAATATGAACATAAATTTTAAACATCAGAATCTTGAGTCATGAAATAAATATTGGAGGTTCATAAGGCATAGATCATAAAGGAACATTAAAAAATGATATAATTGAATTGACATAAAACATATAATTCTGGAAAACTAATAATTACATATTATGATTTCTATATTATTCAAGGAATTTCTTCCAATGGCATCATAGTGGATTAAGTCCATTACTGAAACGAGATTATATGTCATTCCTGCCTTGTAATACTGAACTGGATTAACATGACATTATAGACATGTATATCTCAAGAGATAAAAATATTTACCTAATTAATTGGAGGGAGATATAGGTCCCACCAATATCATAATGAATTATTCTTAGAAGTTCCATAAAACATATATATGTCATCATAAAATAACGCATGAAATAAAATGGGATTTTTTAACATCATCTCATAGTAACATGATTTATATAAGATAAAAGGACTTCTTAAAAATAATTCCATCACATAAAAAATCAATTAAATGTAATAATATGAATTGGATCATAACCCTATGAAATATTACAAGGAAAATAATTTTGATAAAACACATAAGCTTAATTTCTGAGGAAAATATCCTTTCTTCTTTAAAAATGTTTTCTTATTTCAAAATGTTTTTACAATTTAAAAGAAAATAAGAAAATTAAAAATAAACATGAGAACATGTATAGAAAGCTTTATGGAAATAATTCTTTATGAAATAGTAAAAATAAGTTCATGTTGTTTGTGTTAAAAAACATTCTCCTCATACTTTTTCTAGAAGTCCAAAAGTGTGTTGTATGGTAAACAAAAGAAAGATTCAATCTATATAATGTATTTAAAGAAAAAGGGGGTAAAATGAGTTTTTGATTTCTTATACGAATATCAACAAAATCTAGGAAATATTTTTCTACAAAATTCACATGGATGGTGAATATATCCCGAAAAAATACTTATGTATAAACAATCTCGGACAATAATTAGATTGTAAAATTATCATTCACCTTATGTCCAATTTCATTTGTATGTGTCTGAAACTTCTGTATAGTGGATTTATAAATATGAGTAACTTGTAACATAACAATAATAATATTTTTTATATCATATTTGATTCACTTATGACTTTATATAACCTGTTCCTTTGTCAATTCTAAATTAATGAAATGTTTTAGGTAATAATTATTTCATTTATCGTACATATTTTGAATTGTTATTATTCATATTATTACTAATATAATTATTTTATTACATCTATAATGTAAAATGTGATTTATATATCATATATATTATGTATATAATTATATATAATGAATCCACAAATGGAAGGTAATACACTGTTCCTGGGGACGGTATGTTGTATATATACATGAACATTGTTTTTGTTTCTTTATTAAATTAAATGGAATTAATTAAATGACATATATATTTGCATACATAAAAAAAGACTTTTTATGTCATATATTTCCAAATTATATTTTTTATATACTTTATAATCTTTTTTGAATTGATAACATGGAGATTGAATCTCATCGCCTCATGGAGATGGTAAGTCGTACGTACGCATGAGGGACGATATCGTTCAAATAGTTGTTGAACAGTTTTGATGTGTATGGTGTAAAATATGACATAATTAGTGTCATGTTATACTAATCATATATATTTATTATTTCCACCATTATACCCATCCATGTAAGGTGGTAGTGAAAAACATATTACACCATGGCGTGGAAATGGAAATCAATACGTACACACGTGTGGTGATTTCATTTTTCATAGGATGGATAAAAGTTAAAATTGGGTTGTTTAATATTTATATTAAAATATCATTATATGACTGATACCTATATTATTATATTATAATGAGACAACTATAGAATAGTATGGATAATAAGAATGAAATTCCAATGAATCGGTAGAAGATATTACCTCTTCCTCGGCGTAACTCCTTTAAACTTCCTCTTAAAGCACTAGAGTTGGTGTTTTGAGAATACCAGAACCTCTAGAATGTAATTAGGGAAGTTGAGAAGAGATATAGTTATTGTTTTTTCAATGTTTAAGGGTAAAATGGAGTTAATAGTAATGGGATTAGGTGTCCTGTTATAAGAGAGGAGAGGGGCACTTTTGGAAACACTCAAAAATATTAATTCTTAATTAAATCAAACCCAACCAAAAAACCTCCACTGTTCTCATAATTAGAATATGCGATGATATAGGGTTTTAATCTCATTATGAAATAAATTTCAAAAATCTTTTTTTATCCATTTAGACGTTATCTTTTTAATTGATCCTTATTTATTCTATTAATGTTTAATTTTGGCAATAACATTATACATATTTAATGGTAATGAATATTTACTTATGTGGTGTTACTTGACCATAAATGGATAATTATTGATATTTTCAACCTTATAATTATAAATTTGAATCATTTAAATATTTTTATGATTTTTGAATAATTTAATATTATGTTATGTTTATAAATTAACAATAGTGTGAATTTTTACACTATTCATTTATTAGACATTAAAAAAATCAACAGAGACGTAAAATTAGATCCAAAATATTAAATAGACTCATAAAATCTAATAAACTCCTAGAATTTTCAGGGATAAAATTAATTAGTACATATGATATTTCTTTTAACATTTTTAAAACCATTTATATGATATTTTTATTAATAAAATAATGTCTACATCACTATTATGTCATTATTAACGGTAATTTTTTAATCTATATAAATTATAAATAAATTATTTTGAATTGGGTAATTATTTTATCTTTCTAGATATCATATATAGTAGATTTTAAATCCAATATATCCAAATATTTATATTAATACACTTATATAAGAATATATTGTTACACATTGTCCATTCCATTAGTTTATGTTACATTCTTGTAATTTTCATAGGTAAGTTGTAATAAAGAGATTCCACTTAGAAAACTAGATTATAATGGTCAAATTTAATCATCAAATATGATTTTTATAATTGTTAAGGTAATATTTTAATATTATTTGTACCCCTAATTATCCAATTCACCATTAACCATGTTAATATAAATAATTACAATAGTTACTATTCATGATGCCCTAAAATAAAATTATCCTATTAACATAATTTAAACCTAATGATTAAAAATATGGAATCCATTTTTCAAAATTCAAAAAATAGAAGTAGTATTAATGAATTTAAAATTAATCCAGTTGTTGAGAAAATGTGTTTTAAAAGGTAAAACATTATAAAAGATCGAAATGTTTTTACCTATTATTTCAATGTAAAATTAATGATAATGAAATAAATTATTTTCAATTGAATAAGTTTATTCTATTTATAAATTAAACCCATTAAATATTATAATTTGACCATACAATGTATCTCAATGATTTTTATAATTTAAATGTGCCATAATTTTACTATTAATCAAAATAATAAAGTTTTAAGAAAAATACAAAAACATTATCTAAAGAAATTTTTTATACTATGATTCAAAATAAGAAGTTTATTTTTTAAAATTTTACTTATAAAAGTGTCAAAAACTATATTTAAAATAGGGGTTCCATCAAATGGTGGTAAAACTACATTTTAAAAAAAATACTACTTTAATCTGAAAAATTGATTTTTTTCTCATATCATGTTTAAGATCATTGGTAATGTTATATGAAATTAAAAATGTGATTTTAATATTCATAAAGGCTAGTTTATATCGCATTTAAATAATAATATAAAAATATATCATTGTTTTGTGAAACTCATTATCGCGTGCAATGGAAGCTATCGAGGAAGGTCGCTCTTGCGTGTAATGCTAGCCATGTCATTGTTGCATTTAGTGAAAGCTTCCTTTTGTGTTGTTTATAAAATAATAAAAATTTAGTTCATTTATACATTTAACTATATATATAATCAATGTTGCGTAAAATAATTTCTATCAAATGATCTTGAAATTGTGTGTAATAGGAGCCACTAACAGTGTTGCGTATACTGCAAGATAATACGGTGTTATGTATAGATCAACCAAATCATGGTGTAGCATTCAATACATGACATAGAAGAAATTAAAAATAATATATCTCATAAAGTCTCAGGGTGTTACACTACACGGACTACCTAATTGGTACCAGAATAGACTTCATGTTTGTAGGATATGATAAGGGAAATAGTTCTAAATTATTGGGCATACTTGGGATCGTACAAGGATGAGGGAACCAGATGTGATTTGGGACCAACATATGAGTTTTATCTTTCATTATTTACATTTAGTTTTTTCGTATTGAGTCATTGCACATATTTGGCATTACATATCTACTATTTATATTCTCATATTTTATTTCTTATTTATGTAAACATGTGATATGTGTTTGGTTTTCACATAGTAATTTCATTTTGTTGTTCTTATTTATTTACAATATTGTTTTGCTTCGATAAAATGGGTATAGTCTACCCATGAATAATATTAGAACCTCAACACTAGCCATAAGCTTTTGGAGTACAAGGGGGTAATCTAGAGGACATATAATTGATTGGATCAGGGAACTAGGGTATGGAACATTGGGTTGGAGATTATTATACACAATTCTTACATTATATATGAATAAAAACATTTATTATTTTACAAGTTCTTAATCTTGTATTTTATATTCTTAAATAAAAGTCTTATTATGTAATAACCTGAGATTTTATAAGATATATTCTTTTTAATTTCATTAATATCTTCTGTTGTATGATACACCAAGATTATATTGTACTATACGCATCACCATATTAGGTTGCAGTATACGCAACATTATTCTTGGATCATGTTACACACAATTTCAGGTTTATTTGATAGTTGTAATTCTACACAACATTGAGTGTGTATGTATATATATATATATATATATATTCAATTTATAAGTTAAATATGGTTATATTTTGTTATACAGAACAACAAAGGAGCCTTTCACTACACGCAACCCAGATTTGGCTTGCATTACATGCAATCGTGACCTTCCTCGATAGCATGTGTTGGACGTAATACCGGGTTTCACTAAACAATGATATATGGATATAATATTATCAAGAACTAGCCGTTATGAATAGTATTAACTATGTTTTGAATTTTATTACATTATTATTAATCTTACACATTTTCTAGAACATTGTGTGAGAACAAAATAAAATTTTCAGGTAAAATAATTATTTTTTAAAAAATGCAGTTTTTTCACCTTTTAATTGCACACCCACATTAAACCAAGTTCTTGACATATTTATATGTTTAATTTTACAAAATAAACTTCTTCTTTTGAATCAGGGTATTAATATTTACATTGTATAATGTTTTGATATTTTTCTGATAACTTTCATATTTTAATGAATAAGAAAAACATGCTATATTTTAATTAAAAACAACATTTCTCATCGTAATAATTTATATAATTAAATTACAATATTTAGTGGTTTTAAATTATAAATATATTATATTTTTACCATTTAATATAATTTAAGTCATTATAATTGATTTTACCTTGAATTTGTATTATAAATCAATTCAATCTTTTACAATGATTTAAAGAAAAACCCAACAATGTGATTAATTTTAATTTAATTTCTGCAACATTTGTGTATTGAATTTGGAAAAAATAGATTCCATATTTGGAATCAATGGGTCCAAATTAGGGTAAAAAGATGCTTTTTTTTGGGCATTATGAATAGTATCTTCGGTAAATTTTATTTACCATAGTTAAAGGTAAATAAGGGAATTAAGGGTAAATATAAGATTATAAAATTACCCTAACACCTGCCAAAATACTATTGGATGACTAAAAATCGACCCTTATCACATAAGGGTCAGATTAAATTCATTTATAGACATTTTTCCATGAAGATAATTTAATTATTATTAAAACCAATGAATGTGACAACATGCCACATTATTAAATCCTATAAGTATAATAATTTTAATTTAGAGATAAACTTAATGAATCTTCAAACATGAATAGTCTTTAGAAATCTAATATAATTATCTACATCATAGGAATTTATTTAAAATTTTTAGGGATTAAATAATTATCATTAATTGTGACACAATAGTGATGCAGAAATTGTTTATCTATTGAAAAATCAAGAATATAGTATTTATTAAACTAATAGTGACCATAAAAGGCACAAAACTTTGAAAAAAAACTTTTGATCATGTAAATTTAAACCATAATCATCCAATGGTCTAATATTGGACCATTTGGAGCCTTATAAAAGCGATTATGACACTTATATTATTTTATGTTAAATGATGCCAAAGCTGTCACCTTCATAATTTAATAAATATAAAAATTTAAATATTGCGATTTTAAGATGATAAATTCGATTAAAATTATTATTGTGAATCGTAATAGATTTATCTTCATCAAAGGATTTTTTTTATTCCACAAATAAGTATATTAAATAATTATACAAAAATGTTGTACTAATTATTTTATTAAGAGATATACCAAATAAATGGTTTTAAAAATATTTAAATAAATATTATATGAACTATTTAATGTACTCTAATAATTTGATAGATTACTTTGACTTGTTATGAACCTATTAAATATCTTAGTTTGAATATATCCTTTGTGTGGATTTAATTTAAATAAATGAATAGTCACAAAATTGACACATTGTCATTTTATAAAAATAACATATTATTAAATTGTTTAAAATTCAAAAAAATATTTAAAAATTATAAATTGAAATTTATATAGTTGATAATTTCATAAATTATCTAATTGTGAATAATTCCCAGCACATAAGTAATTATCTATAACAATTTAAAATTTAGAATCTTATTACCATAAATAAAATTTAATAGAATAAATAAGGATAAATCAAGTTGATAATGTTTAAAATAAATTACTTACATGTCTAAATTTTATTGGTTGATGATATTACAACCCTATCTTATCTAATATTCAAATATTGTAATTTTTTTGTGGTTTAAATTTATATTAAACTAATTTCTTTTAGGATTCCAAAGGTGCCCCTCTAATACCTTATAAAAAGGAACCTCCTCCCTCTCTTCCTCACACAATTTGGAGCTTTGAATCTCGGCCAACCCCTACCCATTTCTTTCTAAAACTCCCTCGAAACATTATAGAGGTCTTTTTCTTCTTCAATGACCAATTTTAGTACCCTAAGAGGAGGTCTCGAAGAGGCGCTTCAAAGATGAGATAATGTCTGTTACCGATTCTTTCAACATTATTTCATCTTATACTTATTCTTATTTAGTTGTTTCATTATGAATTAATAACATCAGTATAACTCATATACTAATATGTTATTATAAGTATGAAACAAACCTATTTCACCATCTATACATCCTACTAAAAACAAAATCACCACGCGTGCGTATATATGGAATACCGTCTCCACGCCGTGGTGTAATATGTTTTCAACCACCACCTTACATAGATGGGTATAATGGTGTAAATAAATAACTAAACATGATTATTGAAAATTGATAATTATTCTGAAATATTATACACACACTTCAATGCAATTCCACAATCATGGGAATGATATCATCATTCGTGCGTACGTACGAACTACCGTCTCCACGACACGATGAGATTCATTCTCCATGTTAACCATTCATGAATGATTATAAAGTATATATAATAAGTAATCATGAAATATATGAAATAATAATTATACTGGAATTATGTATATATATATTCCATTCAACTAAATAAGGAAGAGAAAACTGCGTTCATGCGTACGTATGGCCTACCGTCTCCATGAACGGTGTATTTCATTACATTTATTGATCTATTATATATATGATTATTCAGATAATATATTATATATAAATCATGTAATATATTCTATAATTGTGTTATAATGATCTAAGTAATCATATGAATAATTTTAAGTCAAAACACTCACAACAAATGATATGGTTTTACCCAAAACGCTATTTGACATGGAATTTACAAAAGAACGGGTAATATAAAGTCATAAGTGAATCATATATGATATCATAACAATGAATATGATTCTGTAATAAGTCAATGACATTATTTAAATCATTAAACAGGAGGTTATGATACGTACGAAGCATATCAGACTTAAGATAAGAGATAATTTTGCAAATCTCATTTTTATCTGAGATTGCTTATTCATAAGTATTTTCTGGTGTTATTTCTATCATTGATATCCATGTTTTATAAACGTTTTTTCATGTATTTTGAATGTAATTTTTACCCATTTTTGGATTTTACTATATTTTATGTAAGGAATATTTATTTTGTTTATGTTACGTGGTACTTTTTGACTTTTCCGGAAAAAGTACGAGAATAATTTTTTTTAACTTATACAGAATGAATGGATTTTTACGGTTTTATAAAGCCTTATTTTAATGAAGCTTTTTCAAAACGATTTCATAAATATTTAAAAAAACGTTTTCTTTTAAAATTTCATTATGTTTTGTGAAAAGAATTTGATTTTGAAGAAGAAAAGATATTTTACTCAAGAATTCATTTCAAGTGTTTTGTCAAAACAATTTTCCATCTAAGATGAAATTATTTCTTATGTGTATGGTTCATGTATAAAGTCTCTATGATTTAAATGGTTTCACTTTTATTATAATGAAATTATATCCATTTATTTTATATGGATTATGTGATGATAGAATGATGTTTATGAATCACATTTTATACTTTGGGTTATGATTAATGATTTATGTTTATGATGTGGCACAAGTAAGAATGATTTCATTATGAGATGGGTGGGACCTATATCTCCCTCCAATGCATTGGGTAATTATTTATATCTCATGAGATAGACATGGATGGAATGGTATGATAATCTGGTTCAGTGTTACAGGACTGAAATGAGGAGTGAACTCGATTCATAAAGGAAATTTATCCACTAAGACGGTCATGGCAGTAATGCCTTGGATACTATGGAAATCATTACATGTGATTAATGGATTCCACAATTCCATGATTTATTCCTATGCTATTTTATCAGGATTGATGATCCATTATGATCTATGCCTTACGTACTGCCATGTTTTCTGTCATTGGTCAAGATTTTGATGTTTGAATATTATGTTCATGTTTTTATGTTCAAATGTATATGGTTTGTTTTATTTTCTCCATGCTTACCCTTACTAAGCATTTTATCTCACCATTTTTATGTATTCTTTTCCCCCAAGATTAAATTATAGGTTTTAGGTAAGGAAACAAATAGGGGAGGATCGTTATAAGAGATGTTGAAGATATTCCAACTTGATTAGAAGTTTATATTCCAAGTTTTCGAAGACACTAAAATATTACGGTCCTTGTGTGTCTGTTTTTATTATGTATTAGATATTCCACAAAAGTAATGTAATGTCCATGTACGTCATGTTTCGGGTCTCTACAGTTGGTATCAGAGGAATGGTTTAGTCAACCTTTGGAAACTATGATGTGAAAACGTTAATGAGATCCCTAGAGATATTTCTAAGGTATGTCTAGGAATGTCCCTAAGGATAAGTATACATATAGGATATAGTTCTAGAACTACGGTAACGATCTTAGAATTTAACCTAAGATTTTAGATGTTGAGGATACTCCACCTTTAATATGTTTTTTTCCTAGCATGATTTTTGCCTCTGACACTATTCTTTTTGGGTTTTAAAAAATGGATGGAAACCGGAAGATTCACGATAATGGAGGATATGATGGACAATAGAATGATATTATTCATGAGCAACCAAATGAAATGGGATTTGGAACTCCAAACATCCTTATTATTCCTAATCAGAAATCTCATAATATGATCAATAATATCAACTTTGGTAAGTTTCCCGACTCAGATAATAAGAGAAAGATAGAGTTTCATGATGATCATAGAGGAAAGAAAGTTCAATTTCCCTCATGTAAATAATGTGTGAAGAGGAATCGAGGATATTGTTTTGAAGGAATTGGAAGATGTTGTGGGTGTGGAAAATAAGGACACAAATCTAGTAAGTACAATTGAAAAGGATTAGTTAACACCATGGACAAGGATAATGGTATTTCTACAACATCAACAATGATTAGATGTTTTAAATGTGAAATGTATGGTCATTATGAAAACCAATTCCCTATGAAAAAATCTCAAGAGATAATCATCATGGTCATATGAGTAGTATTTATGTGGATGATGATGAAGAGACTATAAATGAAATATGAGATGAAGGAAATGAAGAAGCTCAGCTAGTGGTTTAAGAAGTTAGTGGAATGATTGTACGCTTATAAAGAATAATGTATGGTACTATGGAATAAAGAATCATCTAAGGATTGTTACAGTATTGTTTTTCATAAAGTATTTGAAAGTATATGTTGAATGGTACTGATAACCATGGAAGGTTATTCAGTTATTTTTGGAATGTAGCTGATATGCGCATAATGAAGGGATACGAAGATAATGAGATGTTTCATTGTATTCATGATCTCATGACTGATATAAGGACTAAGTGATATTATGGTCTGAGTATATAGAAATATTGGAATCATGGTATGTGGAATGAGTTACCTTTTGAAATCATTCATGTTTTCACTAAGGCTCTATGGTAATTTCTGTTTCAAGAGAACACATGATTAAGTAATTCACATGTTTGGAATGTGACCAACACGATATATCATATGATAAAATGATGTTATAAATGTTATTTTTATGTAACCTTTCCAGTAATCATTTTTCGTACATTATGATATTGGACAGATATATTTTGGAATAGTCTAAAGAATATAAAGGGTTATGTCAGACATCATATAGTATTGTTTAAGGCTAGGAATTTTTTTTATATTATTGTTGTAATGTTATTATAATGTAGTTTTAGAAAAAGGGACAACCTTCAAGACGGGCGACAACCCATCGTGTCAGACAAGGCTGTGGAAATTGAACCCACAACTGAAGTGTGACAGTTTATCACCTACCACCGGCCTACAAGAATTTCCTAGTTAGTGGAATGTAGTTTTATTTTATAAAGTGGTATGTTAAATAAAGTATAAGTCCATTTTTT
Source organism: Viscum album (assembly GCA_963277665.1). NCBI lineage: Eukaryota > Viridiplantae > Streptophyta > Magnoliopsida > Santalales > Viscaceae > Viscum > Viscum album. The sequence goes on from OY728135.1 coordinate 890,658,712, forward strand.
GAACCATATACGATTAATCTCACCATAAGATGGACTTATAACTTTTTCTAAACTTTTGTTTGAAACAAATGGAATGACCCATAATTCTATCACATGATTTGCTAACGCTTCATGAATAACAAATTCAATTTCATTTCTTTAAGAGTTGAAGTGGAAATTGTTCAATTCACGAACAATAGTGAGATTGTACGAAAATCATGTAAGTATTCATAATCTTTAGGGAAATGATCTTGAAAACCAAAAATGTTTTCCTAGTACACTTATATCCGATGAATCAGATGGTAAATTAGATCCTCACAAACTTATGGCTTTGTAATTGTTGGGTTTTTCATAGCCATATTCTCTACCACTATCAATCAGAACATGATTGTTAAATTTCTCTTCCATATCCATATTTTCACCTATGTTCTCCAATGTGGAAACCCAGTGAATAGATTTTTTGGGTAACTGTTACATTTCATACTTTAGTTTTTAAGGATATGTTTTGGTATTCCTTTTTATGACATGGGTTTCAATTAACGAAACTTTGAAGTACAAAACAATATATAACCCTGACATATTTTGAGGGAGAAATTCATTTTAAGGGTGGTAGAATATAATAATATGAGATTTTATAAGATATATTATTTTTAATTTCATTCATATCAGCTGTTGTACGATACACCAAGATTATCTAGTGCTATACGCAGCACCATATTAGGTTGCAGTATACACAACATTATTCTTGGATCACGTAGCACACAATTTAATGTTTGTTTGGTAGTTGTTATTCTACGCAGCATTGAGTGTGTATTTATATATGTATATATTCAATTTATAAATGAAATGTGGTTATATTTTGTTATAAACAACAAAAAAGGAGTCTTTCACTACATGAAACCCTGATTTGGCTTGCATTACACGCAATCACGATCGTCATCGATAGCGTGTGTTGTACGCAAAACCGGGTTTCACTAAGCAACATTATATTGTTATAATATTATCACGAACTAGTCGTTAGGAATAATATTAACTATGTTTTGAATTTTATAACATTATTATTTATCTTACACATTTTCTAGAACATGGTATTATAACAAAATAAATTTTTCACGTAAAATAAGTATTTTTCAAAAAAATGCAGTTTTTCCTCCTTTTAATGGCGCACCCACATTAAACATAGTTTTTGACATGTAATAAGTTCTATTTTACAAAATACTGTTCTTTTTTTGAATTATAATATAAAAATTTACATTGGATAAAGTTTTTATATTTTTCTGATAACTTTCATATTTTAATGAATAGTAAAAACACGCTATATTTTAATTAAAAACATCATTTTTCATCTTAATAATTTATATAGTTAAATTATAAAATTGAATGGTTGTATAGTATAAATAGAATATATTTTTACCATTTAATATTATTTATGCCATTATCATTGATTTTACATTGAATTCGTAGGTTGAATCAATTCAATATTTTGCACTGTTTTAAAGAAAAACCTGACCACGAGATTAATTTTAATTTAATTTCTGAAACTTTTTTGTAGTGAATTTGGTAAAATGGATTGGATATTTGGAATCATTGGGTCCAAATTATGTTAATAATATACTTATAATTTTTGGGCATTATGAATAGTAACTACGGTAAATTTTATTTACCATAGTTAAAGATAAATCGAGTAATTAAGGGTAAATATAAGATTATAAAATTACCCTAACACCTTCCAAAATCCTATTGGATGACTAAAAGTTCACCCTTATCACCTTAGGGTCGGATTGGTTTCATTTAATGTAATTTTGCTCATGAAAATAATTTAATTATTATTAAAACCAAATAATTTGACAACATATCACTTTCTTAAATATTATAAGTATAATAATTTTAATTTAGTGATAAACTTAATGAAACATCGAACATCAATATTCTCTAGAATTATAATACAATTATCTACATCATAGGAATTTATTTAGTATTTTTAGGGAATAAATAATTATCATTAATTATGACACAATAGTGATGTAAAAATTGTTTATCTAGTGAAAAATCAAGAATATAGTTTTTACTAAACTAATAGTGACCATAAAAGGCATAAACCCTGACAAAAAATTATTGGTCATGTAAATTTAAACCATAATCATCCAATGGTAGAATATTTGACCATTTGGAGACTTATAAAAGAGATTATGGAACTTATATTATTTTATGTTAAATGATGCCAAATTTGTCACCTTCATAATTTAATAAATATAACAATTTAAATATTGTGATTTTAAAATGATAAATTCGAGTAAAAGTATTATTGTGAAAGGTAATAAATTTATCTTCATCAAAGGATTTTATTTTTTATATTTATGAAACAAATAAGTATATTAAATAATTATACAAAAATGTTGTACTAATTATTTTATTAAGAGATATACTAAATAAATGGTTTTAAAAATACTAAAATAAATATTATATAAACTATTTAATGTACTCTACTAATTTTATATATTACTATGACATGTTAGGAACCTATTAAAGAATTTATTTTGAATATATCCTTTGTGTGGATTTAATTTAAATAAATGAATTGTGTCAAAATTGACACTATTGTTATTTTATAAATATAACATATTATTGAATTGTTTAAATATAAAAAAAAATATTTAAAAATTATAAATTGAAATTTATATATTCGATAATGTCATAAATTATCTAATAGTTAATAATTCATAGCACATAAGTAATTCTTTATAACAATTTAAAATTTAGAATCTTATTACCATAAATAAAATTTAATAGATTAAATAAATATAAATCGGGTTGATAATGTTTAAAATAAATTCCCTACATGTCTAAATTTTATTGGATAATGATATTAAAAACATATCTCATCTAATCTTATAATTGAGTCATTTTTGTGGGGTTTAAATTTATATTAAAATAATATTTTTGAGGATTCCAAAGGTGCCCCTCTCCTCCCTTGTAAAAGGGCACCTCCTCCCTCTCTTCCTCACACAATTTTGAGCCTTAAATCTCACCCAAACCCTGCCCATTTCCCTTCTAAACTTCCCTAGAAACATTATAGAGTTCTTGATCTTCTTAAAAGACCAATTTTAGTACCCTAAGAGGAGGTCTCAAAGAGGCGCGTCAAAGAAGAGGTAATGTCCGTTAACGATTCTTTCAACTTTATTTATTCTTCTACTTCTTATTCATTAGTTTTTTCATTATTAAGTAATAACATCAGTATCACTCATATAATGATATGTTATTATAAGTATGAAACAACCCTATTTCACCATCTAACCATCCTACGGAAAACTAAATCACCGCGCGTGCGTACGTACGGAATACCGTCTCCACGTCGTGGTGTAATCTGTTTTCAACCACCACATTACTTTGATTGGTATAACGGTGTAGATAAATAACTATTTATTATTATTTCAAAGTGATAACGATTCTTAAATATTATAAATACACTTCAATGTAATTCCACGATCATGGGAATGATATCATCGCTCATGCGTACGTACGGACTACCATCTACACGACGTGATGAGATTCGTTCTCCATGTTAACCATTCATGAATGAATATAAAGTATATATAATAAGTAATCAATAAATATAAGACATAATAATGATACTGGAATTGTGTATATATATTCCATTCAACTCAATAAGGAAACGAAAACCACGTTCATGCATACGTACGGTCAACCATCTCCATTAACGGTGTATTTCTTTCCATTTATTGATCTATTATATATATGTATATTCTGAATATATATTATATATAAATCATGTTTTACATTCTGTAATTATGTAATCATGATATAAGTTATCATATGACTAATTACAAGTCAAAACATGGATGAAAAATGAATGGATTTTACCCAAAATGTTATTTAACATGGAATTTACAAAAGAACGGGTAACATAAAGTCATAAGTGAACCAAATATGATATCATAACAATGAATATGATTCCGTAATAAGTAAATGAAAATTTTTAAATAATTCTATAGGATGTTCAGATACGTACGAATCATATCAGACTTAAGGTAAGGGATAATTTTGCAAATCTCATTTTTATCCGAGATTGCTTATTCGTAAGTTTTAACTGGGATTATTTCTATCGTCCATGTCGATGATTTATAAAAGTGTTTTCATGTATGTCTAAAGTTATTTTTACCCATTTTTGGCTTTTACAACATGGTATGTAAGGAATATTTCTTTTGATTACATTACATGGTTCTTTTTGACTCTTCTGGAAAAAGTAGGAGAAGAATGTTTTTTTAACTTATACGGCATGAATGGATTTATACGGTTTTATAAAGCCTTATTTTCATGAAGCTTCCTAAAAAATATTTCTCAACTATTTTAAACAAAATCTTTTTCTTTTAAAATTTCATGATGTATTGTGAAATGAAATTGATTCTGAAGAAGAAAGGATATTTTTCTCAAGAATTCATTTCAGATGTTTTACGATAACCATTTTCCATCAGAGATGAAATTATTTCATATGTGTATGGTTCAAGTATAAAGTCTCTATGATTTAAATGGTTTCACTTTTCTTATTATGAAATGATGTCCATTTCTTTTATATGGATTATGTGATGATGGAATTATATTTATGAAACCCATTTTATTCTTTGGGTTATGATGAATGATTTATGTATACGTTGTGGCACAAGTAAAAATGATTTCATTATGAGATGGGTGGGACCTATATCTCCCTCCAATTCATTTGGTAAAAATTTATATCTCATGAGATAAACATGGTTGGAATGGTAAGTTAATCTGGTTCAGTGTTACAGGACTTAAATGAGGAGTGAAATCAATTCAGAAAGGGACTTTGTCCACTACGATGGTCATGGCAGTAATGCCTTGGCTACATTGGAAATCATTACATGTGCATAATGGGTGCCACAATTCCATGCTTTATTCCTATGATATTTTATCATGATTGACGGTCCATTATGATCTATGCCTTATGTACTGCCATGTTTTATGTCATTTCTAAATATTTTGATGTTTAAATATTATGTTCATGTTTTTAAGCACAAATTTATATGGTTTGTTTTATTTTCTCCATGCATACCCTTACTGAGCATTTGAGCTCACCCTTTTTATGTTTTCTTTTCCCACAGGATTAAAAGAAAGGTTTTAGGTAAGGAAACAAAATGGGGAGGATCATTATGGGAGATGTTTAAGATATTTCAACATGATTAGAAGTTTATATTCCATGGTTCCAATGACAGTAAACTATTATGGTCATTGCTTGTCTGTTTTTGTTCTGTATTAGATATTCTGCAAAAGTAATGTAATGTCCATGTACGTCAAGTTTCAGGTCTCTATATATTAACCTTCATTCAATGCAAGGTACTTGGAAGTAATTATGGGTGAGAAAAAAATCCTGGTATGGGTTACGTGTAGTGAAATAATTCATTAATAAATATCAATATTAAGGGTATTGAAAAGAGAGCGCTTCGGGAACTCTAGGAGAATCTTTCTCTCGGAGAAGACGGCAGCAACCGGGTGGATCCCTACCCCCCCCCCCTAGTGGGGGAGGGGTCTTCGATGTTCTGACCCTTCTCTAATCCCAGCCTGATTCTTCCTTTCCTGAAGGTAGAGCTATGCCGCAATGTCCCAAATCTCATCGATGGTTTTCCAAACCTTTAGATTTAATCAATGGAATTTACGAAAACATCTGCGCTTCTGAAGTTGACAATGGTGTCATGGTTCAAGTAGAGAAGACCTTCAGTTGACTCCTTCGACCGCTTCGTCTTCGTCACCTGGGATTTGAAAGATAGGGCAACCGTGGGATTACTTGACAATCACCATATTATGATTTGCTTCACATATGAGGAGGTCCTCATCAATGCCTGGGTGAGGGATCCTTTTTGCTACAATGGAATTCGGTTCTTTCTCTTCCGATGGTTTTTCGACTTCCACATGAAACATGATTCTCCCTCCTTTTCAATTTTGGTCAGTTTCCCTAATTTTACATTACCATTCAAACATCCCTTAATTATCAGGATGTTAGGTAATATGTTCGGTCGATATCTGTGTTCAGATAGCCGCACTAAATCGGTTTGTCACCCTATGAATCCATGAGTCTGGGTCAAGATTAATGCGTCTAGAGTTCCATTTTATTTTGTTTGGATCACAGTTGCAGAGGAGTTCAGATGAAAGTAGCGTGTGGTTTACAAGAGTTGGACCAATTATTGTTGTTCATGTGGTCAGTTGGGTTATGCCATGGATGTCTGTTCTTAGGGGTATCCATTGAAGGCGGATAGGGGAACTAAAAATCATTTTCTGGCTGGTCGGGAGGTGCTGGAACAATCAAGAAGGGCAGCAGCCGTTCAGAGCAAGTCTTTAAAAAATTTTGAGGAGGATGGATTGGGACAGAGGGAATTAGGAGGGGCTGACTGCACTGGCGAAGATAGGATACCATTTTTGGACACGGATATGACTGCCAAAAACGATGTAGTGTAACACAACCTAGAGATTGGTGCGGTTTATGGTGCAGGGAAGGAAGTCTCTAGGCACCAATGAAATATTAATGTAACTAATGTGTTCAAGCGGCTGCAGAATGACCTTGCGAGTCCCTCCAACACTCAAGGGTGTGCGAGCTCCTCATGTCAGACCCCAATCATCCTGGGAAACAGGTTCGATGGACTCATGGAGGTAGGGTCATGAGATGAAGCACCTATTGCTGTTGGGGGAGAGGAGATTACAAGGAAAAACCTTGATGGCCTAAGAATGGAAGTTGGGCACATGGATCATGATTTCCAAGTTGGCTCTACAAGAAATGGGGTGGGGGAATAAATGGAAGGTAGTAAGAGTTTATCTGTAGGGGAGTCCATTCCGAGGAGAAATAGGGGAAATAAGAGGAGGATGGGTAGGAAGGATTACTCCTCCTTACCACCTCCCATGAAGACTCGGTCAGCCAAAAAGAAAATGGATGAGAAGTTGGACAGTGAGGTCAGGTGCTAGTGGAAAACTCCTTGCCAATCTGAACTAAACATGGAGTTTATTTTAAGCTCGGATGTTGAGGTGACAGAGCAGGTGTTATTTCTCAATGCCTCAGAAGAGGAAGAGACCAAGATGATGGGTAGGGACATCGATGTTAATCTTATTGAGGAATAATATATTTAGATTAAAAAATAGGACTCGGTCATAGTTGGGGGCTTCAACAAGGGGATAATCAGACCCGTGGAGTACATCCAAGTCTGAGATAGGCTGACTTCTTCACCTGAAGTCCTGATAAGGGGAGATCTGCATTCTCAGGTATCCGCTATATCCTGGAGATTGTTTAGGGATACGGTGTGAGGAATAATTCAATTTTTTCCAATGATTCTTCATTACCAATTTCTGATTAATTCATGGGTGCTCACCTTTTCCTGAGATGTTTGGTTATGGGGATGTTCTTCTTCAGTTTGTGTGTCCCGAGTTGGTTTTGGATGTTTCATTTCCAGCTATGATATGGTCTTTCCTTAGATGAGGTATAGAGCACAAGACCATCACTACTGAATGTCAGTTGGAGTGGAAGACTGAGAGGGTATGTCTTGTCCATTGGTTCCATGCCCATGTATATTTTCACGGGGCTGTTTCCTGAGTTTATATACTTTCATATAGGCCTTTAAATGTATGTTTTTTGGAAGAGGCGGGACCAGTCATTGCTTGGGTTTCTTTTGCTGTTATTTTGGCTATTATTTTGATTGATTTATGGACTTGAGGTTTCACACATTCCCTTAAAAGTGATTTGATAATTTTTTTTAAAAAGTCAGCAATATCAATTATAAATATGTAATATAAATAACTGAATATAGATTCCATATTATCTGTAAAATGATATGGAATTAAATCCATAGATAATATTAATGATATGAATTCATAGGTAGTAATTAATTTTCAAATGTAAATAGTTAAATATACATTCAATTTAAACAAATTTCTAGCAATAATAGATATAACATAATCAATATGTTAATGTGAATAACTAACAACATATTCCATTTAAAAAAACTAATAACTAAATATATCTACTGATAATTTCATACTGAATATATCATGGATAAAAAAATGTACCAAAATGAATGCAATTCTTATTTTTTATATGTTGGTTTTCTGAAATATGAAATTCCATTATCAACAAGATCAATCCTCACGAATGATTAAATCATACTAGGTAAAAACCCCATTTAGCTACGTCTATCCAATAGAGCCATCTGATGAGCCTAAAGATTGATCTAGTTTCTTATATGAACTAGTCCCGAACATATTTTTTTTACAAATCAGTCCACATATATCAAATAAGATAATAATATCATAAACAATGTGTCTTATCCAAATCTATATTTGGTTAAGGATAAAGAATGACAAATTTTTTCCCACATAATAAAATAAAATTAAAAGTAAAAACCAAAAGAAACAATTGTATACTATTTTGGCAGTAATTTTATAGACTATAAATTATGTGTATATTAAGGGTAAATATAGTATCCAATGATCATTGTGAAGTGAATAACACGAGTGGATATTAATTAATATGAATATCATTCACGTGATTTTCAATACTATCATTGGTCAAAATAATCATAAACTTTTTAGGGGAATAATAATTTTTGTTTCAATATAATTTATATGGACATTAGTAACAATAATTTTTGTTTATATTGATGAAATAAGAAAGTTATTTTAAAAAAAACATTAGGAATATATCATTTCTTTTTTAGAAACCAATCTAAAATACTATTTTATTGGAAATTATTATTGAAATTGTTTTTTTAAAAAGGTCCTCATATAAATTCAATGGAATAATCACATAATTGATGTTCTTAATGCCACATAGTTACATACATGTCATGTATGTAAAAATAAAATTAATTTTCACTATAAAAATGATATGAATGTTCCTTATTTAGAAAATGTAATGAATATTCCATTAATTTTGTTTCACAAAATCCTAACAAACATTGTGAAAAAATTGCATAATGGTTCCATTGAAGAAGAATTTAACATCACAAACTATTAAAATTTTCATTAATAATTATTTTTAAAATGATAAAATTATTTTTGAATTATTTTTCCGAAAACATAGATTTGAATGATAAAAGATATTCTACGAAATAGATAAATTTAGATGAATTTTATTTAAAAAAAACCAAACAATTGAAGGACTAAAAAAATTAAAAAATTGGTATATTACGTTATAATTAAAATCAAAATCAATTGGAAAATAAAAATAGAGGATAAATTTAATAATGATAAATTAGTATCATTCAATGGAAATTCATGTATAAACAATATAGAATAAAATGATCTTTTGGGGTAAACTCTTGTAACGAACTTAATTGTATATTGAGAATAAAAAAATTAATTGTTAATCAATATCAAATATATATTCCCATAAAAATATTATAAATTCAAGAATAAATTGTGAATAGTTATTATATGCATAATCATAAAATATTTATTACAATGAAGATGTAGTGTAACCGATTGAAAATAAATTTAGTTATAAAATTCTTTTACACTTCGTAACTATTTATTCAGATGACATTTTATAAAATAATTCAAATAGAAACCTAAAATAAAAATTATTAAGTCAGTATTCATGAAATTACATGAAAAATGGGAAATATATTCATTATATAAATGAAACTATGACAACAACATTACCATAGGCCTTAATGTAATGAAATTGAGACAAAATATCTTACCTTATGCTCAGTTATTATTTAGCATCATTTAAGATAATATATTGAATTTTTAAAGATTATATCAAATTATTAAGGGAAAATATTAATATTTATGATATTTTCTATGATCATATAATAAAATCATATAACTCATTCAGTAATAATCATTTATTATTTTAATTGTTTCATCTATTATTTTTCTTGTTTTTATAGTGGTTTTTTTTCTATGATGGTATTATTCATGAACATATTATATGGTACTATCATATCCAAAATACTAATCTTGAAATAATTATCATATTGCTACAAAAAATGACCTTTCAATCAAATATTGGATTATGTATATGAAAAATGATGTACGTTATGATCTCAGACAATACCAACTGTATGTATTCATGAATAATATTTGTTGGGACAACATTGTGTATAAGGTTTTATTTGATGTCAATAGTTGTCAATGATGATCAAAATAAAGGAGATAAAGAAGAACTCCAACGAAATTGTGGAATGGTGAGGTATCATACATCTGAGCATGATTGAAGAATAATACATATTTGAAGAATACCATGAAATTATTGATGATTTAATTAGAACCATGCAAGAGATTACATGAAAAATAGAAGCATATAATTTTCATGAAGTATAGAACAACAGTTGAAGAAGAAAAGAGAGTTTAAAAAGGCTTTTCATTCTTATATGGCAATTCATTTCACATCATAGCTAAACCAGATGATCCATTATTGATTTGTACTTCCAAAATAACATAATTTTGGAGAACTAATAATTCAACCCCTATGAATAAAAGGGGGATTAAAGATTATTCTAGTCATATTAAGTTATTACTGGAAAGAATAATTATGCTGGATGATAGGGAAGTTTCAATAAATCCTATCAAATATATAACGCTGTTGAAGTTGTTCAATCAAAAGATACATATCATGATAGTGTATTTCGTATTGGAAGTAAGAGTTCCTTGATCCAAAAATCAATATCTAGAAAAAGAGAAGAGTGCACAAATGATTGTTTTTTTTGTGAAAGATTGAAGGGATTTTTGAATTTTTCAAGAAATGAATGATTCAATGTCAAAACATCAAAAAATGGAAATAGAATAATGTGTGTGAAAGATTCTGCAAGTGTAAAAAATATGAGGTTGGCGTAAAAGTGACTTATGCACCCAATGTTACGTCAAATTGGGTTTTGCGTAACGTTTCAGGATCATGCGCGACACTTTAGGGTTTTTGTGTGAGGGGGTTGATGAGGTATATAAATTAGAGGTGACCCCCACACTTTAGAGTAGATCAAAACATAGAGAAATCCAGATATCTGAGGCATGAAATAATTTTATGAAAAAGGAAGTGTGTGAATGAAATAGAGTTGCATAGAATAAGGAGAAGTTGCATTCATGAATAAAGTTGCGCACAACATTGATGTTGCACAAAAGTGTTGTTTCACTAACAAAGTAAAATATTGCGCGTGTGAAAAAAAGTTGTTCACAAGAAACATAAAAGGGTGCGTGGAAACTTTGGGTGTCTGGTAGGAATTTTACTTGTTCTTGGAAATCTCAAAGTGGTTGTGTGATGAAGGAAGTACCGTGAAAAATTTGATTTTATTAAGAGAATTTCTACTCCACACACACAAATGTTGTCTAAAACCCTCATTGTGCTTTGAGAATAGAGGAAAAATGATACGTGCAACTAAACTCAGATCTGTAATTAAATAATTAAGTATACTAATAAACATAGGGGTTTGTATTGGGAATTAAAGGAAGAGTAGAAGATGAAGAACATAGTATTCACAAATGATGGTTGTGAATTATTTAGTGAAGTGCAATTTTGATGATGCTTTGAGTATAAATTTTTTGTGTTCAGTTATTTCAAGTGCATCAATGAAGGAATTAGTTGAAAGAAGTGTCTCATGTTGGACTGAGACAAAGAAATCAATGCAAATAAATTGAAGATACTTTCATGTCTATAAAATGAGTTGGACTTCTTCCAAGGTAGTGATCTAGAGGGAGTGAATAGGATTTTCATGAGGGATGGAATAATCTATCACTAAACTATTGTAAAGATAGTAAAGTGACAGTTCCCAAACCATTGTAATTCACAAATAATAAAAATTACTAGAATTTGGTATGACTATGAACCTGTCAGAGTATTATATATGGACGTAGCTGTTTTTGGTGAACTAAGAAAAAAATTGATTTTATGTCATTCTATGGGTTTTAATTACTATACATATCCATCATATAGGTTTACAAATGTTACTGCCAATGTGGGATAATGATCTAGAATAGAAGAGAAAAAGATTATACACGAATTCACCACCCCCCTCAGGGCGGTGTAGGGTCCTTTAATATGTTTACTTTTCAATTATCATAGTGGAAAAGAGGAATATAATATTTTACAACTATATAAATAAAATAATATTATATATATCATATTTTATACTTATATATATTATCCTAGTGGTAGGAAGAGGAAATGAGAGTCACATCTCTTCAAGAAGGCCATATACCACATGTACACAATGATATTATAAACTTTACATGAGTGAAAAAGAAATAAAGAAATATATATATATATATATATTTAATTATACATTATCATTATAATGTCATAAATATTAAAGGACTATCAGAATTAGGTTTTTAATATCACATATAATCAATTATGTTATCTTAATCACCTTCCACCCTATGTATTAGAGATAGATGATTCACATCACTTCACGATACAATAGTCCGATATACACATGAAAAATTACTTCATAACACACTTTATATAAGAGTATTCTATTGTTGGTTATAAAATAACCAAAAAAACATACATGTATATAGATTATACTATGTTTTTTGAATGAACATGGATTAAAAATTATTTAAGTAGGAGGAAAAGGAAATATAATGAAGAAACATCTTGAAAAACCGTACCTCTTTTCCAAATATCCTCCATAAGTTTTCACCAATCCATTTATAGGATAGATTTAGGACAAAAATAAGGTTTATAGGATTTTGGAATATTATTCAGGGAGTGAAATGGGTAGGTATAAGAAGAACCATAGTGGATTAATGGTTTGTATATAAGAGGAGAGGGGTGTCCTGTTTTATGTTTTATGAGTGACACACATGTAATCATTTTTAAATGGTGAATTACCCCAATGTTTATTAGGTCACCATGCCGTAATAATTTTCCATTCTCAATATAATAATAAATATGGTCTATATATGGCTATAAAATGTGATATTTATATGTTTCATGTCCATATGTCCCATTGTTTTTTCTGTTTAATCTCACTTTAATATCACTTTGAACTTTACAATTATAATCAATTTTATCATCATTAAATAATTACATTGGTCATAAGTTATTTTGAAAATATTATAAATTATAAATTATTATGATTCAGAATATAGAATGTATTTTAACTAATTCAAGGTAGAGATGTAGATACATTACATTTAATATTAATCCAATAGACGTGACAAAAATTTGTGGGTTTGAATTAAATTTATTAAATTGTTACAATATTAATATATCTATATTTAATATGAAATATATTATAATAACCTACATCATATTAATATATCTATAGTTGGTATATTTTGACCTTGAAACTAATTAAACAAATAATTTATCATTATAATTTTGGTACATGAAAAAATTTTTTAAATTAAAATATATTATAATTCACTATTAATCAGAAAAATGAAACATCTCAAATATTTTTGAATAATTAAAAATAAGATAATTTTAGTATCCCGATTTAAAAATTTATTATAAATTTTTATATAAAATTTATGAATTATTTACAAAATAATTGTAAATTAAGTGCTCCCTGACAGATTAAACAATTTTTTTACAAAAATTAGTTTTTCATAAAACATTTCATTTTCATTATAGTTATTAATATTTTATTACTAATTAATATATAATTAATAAATTTTTTGAACTATATATTTTAAAAAAAAATTAATTATACTAATACCCATTATTCATGTGTTTAGGAAATAACTACAATGTTAAATAATAATATTAATAATATATTATAGTTCGGTAAAACATGATCTTTTTTTAAAGAAAGAAATCAATGAAAATCATTGTTATATGAAACACAATGAAGCATAGAATTTAATCTATTTAAATATATAGTCTAAATTTAATTTATTTAATATATTTCACATATCGTAAATTTATGGGATTTTATATTTTTTTCCATTCTTGGTTTTGAGTGTTTCATACACAATTCAAAAAAAAATTATACTTTTATAATTTAAAATTGTTATAGATAGAATAAAATAGAAATTCTTATATTTTGAAAGAAGCTGTCTTCATTAAAAATGGAATAATAATTTATTGGTATTCAAAATATTAATTGAAAAAATTCGATGGAATTGGAAAAAAAATACATTGATTATGAATTATCATTTAAGAGATTAAGAATTATTCATAACATTGTTTAATTTTCATGATGGAAGAGAATTGCACAATAAGGAGTAATTGAATAAAAAATAATTTTCAATATAGAACTAAGGAATTAAATAGTAATTTATTGAAAATTAATAATCATAACCATTAATTCTAAAAATTGAGCAATGAAGGACACCTTATATTATATGTATGATATCAATTCAAGTATTATAGTTGTAGAGAATAAATGAAAGCTGTGTTTCAATGATAAACCATTATTTAGGAAAGTAGAAATAAGTAGTTCATATATTATACATTACTATATATGGTTGGTATGTAATATAAAAACATACTAAAAATGAATGTTGATTGAGAGGGAAACCCTTAAGACGGTGATTGAAATTGTGTTCAAGTCCAATTAATGAAAACAAATTGATATAGAAATTTTTATCTCTTCATTAAAAACAAAATAAATTAAATTAAATATTTTAAAATGGTAAATAAATAATAAATATAGAAACATGTTTCCTAAACTATATAATGTGGCAAACAATATGAATGGATTTCATGATAACCCTTACATTGTATTCTTTCTTAGTTGAACACACACTATCCACCAATATCACAATCCTAAATATATCAATAACCAATTATAAATCTATATTCAGAACTCAGAACATTTATATTATTAGTTTATAATTATCATCTCTCTAAATACATAATGTAGTTATTTTCTATTTTTTATATTATATGTGAGTAATCATTATCATTTGTAACTAGTTCTAGAATTGTTATGTTGTACTCCATTATTCTCCAAAACATCATTACAATTAAATCCAAAAATTATTATAATTTATTGTTTATATTTATTTATTATGTTATAATTTTATACTATTATAGTTCTTAATTGTATCATTGATGATGAATTTAATTATGAAATGTTTCCCGGATTCATAGAAAACAGACGTATTATTCTAAATAATGAGTTCCATTTATAAATTTTTTCATTAAACCAAATTTTTTATATTATTTATTCCATATATTACCATAAATTTACTTTCCACCCTAATCCATGATTTAAATTTATATCATTGTTTATGTGGTTTTTGAAATCAACCAAAACACGGGCATACAATAATTGCTTGATGGTAACAAAGACAATTTGTTGTTATTTATTTTAAAATAATAGACTGATGATATTATTTAGTGTTTATCATTGTGATATATCATTATTTCAATAACTTATATGAATAATATATCCTATATAAAGTAATTTTATATTATGAATAAATCAATTTTTTACATTAAACACTCTTCCAAATGGTTGAGTTTACATTTTTTCTTTATTTATCAAATTGATAATAAGATCACAATTTTGTCATTTGATAATATTTTTAATTTAATATATATAATATATTTACATTAATCCCATTCATATGTCATTCCATGTAAGTGGATTATGAAATTAAAAAAATGGAAATCAATGATTCCATGGAGGAGGTATATCACATGTATGAATGGATATGAATTTGTATTCCATTAAATAATGAAATGGTTATTATAAATTATATTTTAAGAAATTAAATTATGTAATCGATATAATAATTATAAATTAAATTCCATTTTTTGAACATTATTTTATGGTTGTGAAGGAAAATGAAACATATTTCATCATTTAAGAGGTATGATGCAAAATAAATGGGCGTATGATTCTTGTGGTTGTTAATATATTTCGTAATGGTGGTTAATGATATTACAATGAATATAATAACATAAAATTATATTTTTTATATTTTTATGTCAATTATATATGTAAAAATTATATTTTATTGAATATATTAACATAATATAATTGAATGAAAAAGGTGCAGTTAAATATTTATACCTCACTTCTTGGATTATCAATTTACCAAGTGTTTGAAGACATTTATATAATTTATTTTTAGAAAAATAGAAACACAAAATGGTGGATAGGAATGTGGAATATAGTGATTCTATAATTTTTTATGAACTATCGGGGTTGTAATGTGAGGGGAAGTGAGGCGAGAAGAGCTATTTCAAAAAGTGAAAGGGAATGATTTTTTTATGATCCCTACATCATTAAATAATTTAAGGTCACTTTTAAGGGTAGTGAAATCAAAATTTAAAAATAATATATAATTCAAGGTCTACGGTCATTATAGGCTTTATAAAAGCATTAAAACAGATGTTTAAATATTTTTTCGATAATATTAATGAGTTTTTTTACATTTACCATTTTAGTAATTATCGTGTGATCTTGTATATACCTAAGGTTACTTTCCATTTATTCCCTAAAATGAAATGTAATATATTATATAATTTCAACAAATATTTTAATGATTTTAAATCCATATTAAATATATAAATACAAAAAATTTATAAAATCTAATTTTAAGTTAATATATTTATATTGTATTGAACAGTCTTTTAATAATTTTTTATTGTATAATTTTAATTATATATTTATAAACCAATCAATTATTTGTAAAAATATATACTAAATATCATATAAAGAAATATTTCAATAAAAAGGATATATAAATATATAATTTAAACACATTTATAAATAATTTAACAAAATTCATGATATTATCTAAAAAATTATATTTCACTATTCTCACAAAAATAAATCATTTCTGAAAACAAACAAATATATATACTATGATAATTTTTTTTATAATAAAAAGTTATAATTGATTATCAACAAAACATTGTAAAAAATAAATAAATATGTTATGTGAAATTATATATAAAATGGAAAAAAATTATAATAAAAATCTTCTAAAATTCTATTTATTAATCTTATTTTCTATAAAAACTTCAAAAAATGAATTTATAATGCAACCAGTGAATTTATTTACAAAACAAATAGGCTATAATATACACTGTCTTATTAAAAAAATGTACAATGCCTAAAACTATATATTATGAAAAATATGAATTAATTTTTTAATTTATTATATAATAATATATATATCTTAATTTATATCGTAATTCTATTACTATTTTTAATTTGTAATAATTCAATTATTAGTTTTTGTACCTATATTGAGCATATAAATTTATATATCAGTTTTATATTAGTTCAACATTTCATGTGGAGGAATCTATCAAACATATATGACTTTAATAGAGGTAAAAAATATATTAATATCCATTGTATTTAAACTTCCCCTATTAATTTTTTTCCTTAGATTTTTAAGAATCATAGAACTAGATTATTTTCCATTTGGAGCAACTAGTTAAACATAAATCAGTAGTTGATCATGGTTGCTTTAGGTTGTGATGTAACATTCTCATATTTTTTAATATGAGACATTTTTTAAAATTTGATTCCCATTCCTAATAGAATCCTAATTAGTTAAGAAGAGATAAATTCATATAATGAATGTTTCCAAGTCCTTAAAAACAATACTTAACCTAATGATATAATAATTACACAACCTAATGTTATTATTTATATTTTAATATCAAATAGTTTAAAACATAAATAACATAAGAGATAAATAATATCTTGGTGAAGAATAACATTTTTCATAAATATAGGTCATTTCATTTGATTTTATACATTTAAATTGTATGTACAGTTCACTGTATCTGAAAACATTAAAAAATTTATTTTAAGACAAATCTAATGGAAAATGATGGATACCTCACCACTTCCAACAATAAATATAGAAAACTATAATAAATAAAAAATAATTCAAATAAATCTTCAATATATTTGAAACTTTCAATTTATATATTTTTCTTACGACTATTTGTTAACATGGTATCAAGATCTTCAAAGATGAGGTGTCTAAATTGATAATACATCTTGTCATAGTTTCGGATGAAGTCCTCCATGTTTATGTTCCTTTAATTGGAATCAAATTTCAAAATCAATACCATCCTATTGATCAACCTACACTTATCCATATTTATGTCTACTAGAAATAATTTCTCTTATATCCGGTCTGTACCCCCCAAGGTTCATAAATTTGAGATTCCTCCTCAAACATTTCTTCTTTAGTGTGAAGCAGAATCTCCCAAGGCTATACATTTTACCTAACCTCCCCACCAATTGTACACCCTGTGATACCCAAACGCTCGAATGAGTTAACTTATTGTCATCCTCTATACCTATAGATCCACATGAGAATGTCATAATATCCTCCAAATCCATATTGCCTCCCTTCATCTAAGATAGAGATTCCATCAGGCTACCCATATTCTCTTGATCTTTTTTATATTGAATCATCAACTTCGGCTAGGGGATCTCACTTAATAGTTAAAATACCTCCCTCTATGCCTGATCATTATTAGTGGGATAAAAATCCATCACCTTTCCCCCAATTTATTTTTTGATGTTTTCTCCATTTTATTTGGTAAGAGAGAGTATTCAATACACTGTTTGTATTTATTTTTTTTCACATGATACACCTCCCAAAATACATCTTTACCTTCTACCCCATATATTTTCTTGTCATTTGAATATGTCTTCCATTTAATAAATTATAATAATCACCCAAGAGTTTTACAGACCACTCTATTCGAAACTATTCATAAGGGAAAAACTACCCTTCATTTGGGTCAACTACATATACAGGATGTCCCTGAACCTAAAGAGGCCTTCATTTCAAAAAATTACATCATAGTTACAAGGATTAAATTATGAGAATTTACTTCTTATATTCTCTCTTCCCACTTCATTCACACTACTCCAATGTCAAACAGGCGAGACATTCATTGAATTATTCTAGCCCTTTACATCTATTGATCCAACCTAACATACAACATTGTTGAATTCCTCATGTGAAGTTTGATCACCATATTAAACAACATATTCCTAGAATGAAGGCATCGTAAAAATTATATATAGTTCTTTGGAATTGGTTTCACACATCCCATTTATCCCCCCTAACCTGGATCGATCCATCATGGTCAAGTATCATTCAACCAAACCACTTATCTACTAATCAAATATGTCAACCACCATCAGATCATAATTCAATGGTCTTCCCTCTTTCTAACTGGGATATAAAATATTAAATACTAATATCTCAAATAATATATGTCATGGGAATCTATAGAATCCTGTCCTAAAATTTTTCATGAAATTGAATAAATATCTGTATGATAATTCCTTCAACTAGGATGATATGCAAGAAATAGGGCGCCGATTTAGTTTTGAGGATGAAAAATAAGGCATCCATGATTCAAAGAACACATTTTTATCATTATAATTAATCCCTAGTTGTAATCCAATTCCACTGCACTGGTGTAATTGATACATCATATTTAAAAAAATACAAGTTAAAATTTCTGGAAAATCGATTTTTTTTCTTCAGTCAAAAAAAAATATCCTTAATGATTCCCAATAATATATATAATATATTATTTTTGAAATAGATGTGTATGTTCCCAAATAATACACATATTTCCATCCTATGGGAATAACATTTCATGGGGAAATCTAATGAACATACAAATATATATTTGGGATAACCACCAAAAGTGCATGGAGCTCGATGACAATAAAGAATCAAGTCAATAACATAAGAAAGGGGAATCATCATACTTCTTCTAATGTTGATTACCAACCCTAAACGGTCCTATAAAACCAAATATCTAAAGATAATCCTATTTATAGAATTTAATTAAGATTGATTCACTTCCAGTTGGCTCCCCAAGGTTAGGTTTAGAATACTCGGAGGATGTGTGAACTATGATGCTGAGACTTCCAGCTGTAGAGACCCATCGTATTGTTTCGAAACCATTTACTCATTGATAGAGCCATGAATATAAAAATAAATTCCCAATAAGAGAATGGAGGAGATGGATTATACCATTACATTGACAAAGGAAGAATAACATCTTCACCTTGTCTAGTGGAGAGGGTGGAGCTATGGCCAACGTGTCCTATGGAATTTCCATGGGAGAAGTGGTCATGATGGAATCCCCTAGAAAATTGTAAATATATTCCTCATTATCCCTTTAATTAGATAATTTATTTTAGTAATTTACATTTCAATTGAACTAAACGAAAATAAAATATTAAATTATCTCATTCATTTAAACTTTTCACTTTCATGGTCTTCTTGTAAAAATGTTTAGAATTTACCCATAACATTAGTGTAATTACCCCTTTAGTATTTAAAATTTTTAGAAATGTATATAATTGAATGGTATTTAATTTTTTATTCATAACACATTATTTTCCATGGGACATAATATTTATCTGTTTACTATATTTTGAACATAATCTATGTTTACAAATGTAATTCATATATCATTAGAGGGGTTTTGGTATATTAATATGGGTTCTTTCTCTATATTAAATGTTGGTACAATTATCAAATTATCCATAGCAACCAAGCTGATATCTATTTACTGAAATTACTATAACCAAAATAGAATAAAATTATTAAAATTTAATTAATATTATAAAATTGTTATCATGCCTATTTTCAAGGTCATTTTAACACATGATGTCCTAAATCATGATATTATTATACTAAAATTTGAATATTTTATTCAAACCAATTTTACATATAGATACACTTAAATCACTAAATATTCAAAATAAATTGAATTTACTTTTTTATCACTTATCAAAACCAAATATGATTAAGTAATAAGTGGTTAAATTCATTCCACTGTTTTGTAAAGAGCATATAATTATAGAAATCAGTTACACTGTTATTTTTAAATTATATTTAATTATTTTCCATTATCCCTTTCACTAAGTTATAATGGAATTAATACACTACACACCCTAGTCAGGGAAAATACCCATACATACATTTTTATAGAACCGACACTCATTTATAGTATATTGATATAGTTCTAATTTCTATGAAGAACATGAAATAAATAGTAAACAAAAATAAAATGATATATCCCATACTTAAACTTACTCATATTTTATTTTATTTTGTTCTCATATCTTGCTCACTACAAAATTCAACGTTATCAAATGTAACCTATAGGCTTATCTATACATTGTAAATAATGATTAATACTAGATGATCAACCCAAAATTATTATTAACTAGTTTTCTGACCTGTAATGTTATCTCAAACCTTATACAATACCAAATAGATGAACCTTAAATATGACTATTGAATTGCATGAAATAAAGAGAATATTAAATTACAATATAAATTCACGGCTTTTATGTTATATATTATAGAATTATGATAAAATATAAACTAACAAAACCCATTTCAATTTGTCCTAAAAAATATTTTTTTCTACTATACAAAGAATTGTTCAATCTAGAAGTTGTTTTAAAAATGTTGTAAACATTTTATATTAAATATAATATTATATACATAACAAATGTATTACAATCCTTCATCATTTGTTGAATAGATAAAAAATAATGGGTGAGATAAAATGTTTATAAAGGAGAAGCATAATAGAAAAAAATTGATAGTAACAATGGATCATAATATAATCATATAGATATGATAATTTTTTATGGAATATAAAAATAAAATATAACAGATGTACCGAATATATCAGGGATCATAATCAAATAATCATGGAATGATGATTTATAGTAATCAAACTATATTGTAAGAATAATGTTATAATATGTTTTTTATTAAATATAATACATGACATCATTAAACATAGTTAAAGGTTTACTTCTAGGATAATCATAAATTTGTGGAAATTGGCCCAGAGAATATCTGGTTTACTCCCTAATTACATATATTACTATTAATGAGTTATATAACCTTACCTAAATCATTGGATGGATATATAATTATAAGAGGACCAATCACATCATATTATGTACATGAATATTTTTACCACATATGAATACATTCCTAATTTTATAATAGTGGTAATAACTCAAGAATGAAATGGGTTTCAAGATATTACCATAAAATATGACCACAATATATCCATAATATGGATATAATTGATATCATAAAAAAATCATCTGAATGATTATTAGATGTTAAAATTGATGAGAAATACATTATTATATAGAAACATTAATGAGTCCAAAAAATGAAGAGGTCAAGAAATTGATTTGAATTATATCCCAAATTTATATCATTAAATATAAAATAATAATTTTTAATTATGCAGTATTTCATGAATAATAAATCAAGTGGAAGAAAATATATTGGAATATGAAATGGAAAATGGATATTGAAACATATAATTGATTTTATGAATCCTAAATTTTTTATTATTTATAGAAACAAAAATATTATTTTAAAATTAGTTTTTTTAAATGGATATATGAATGATTTTAAAAAAAATTTATTAATGAAATATATCTAAGGGAAGCACTATAATTACCTAATGTTTTCTTTAATAGATGATTGAAGTAAAAATATAAGCTCATAAATATAAATATTTTTAATAATCAATTTAATGTTATAGGAAAAACATATATTAAAAATGACATAATTAAAAACAATGAAGAAATTAACATTGAAATAGATTATGGATATGTATTAATTATATAAGGAATAAAATATTATTTTTATTTTAAATATTAAATTACATTTTTTCTAGGAAGTTGAAATCATGGACATGGTTTGTAAATGGTTGTTTTAGAGGATAATAATTATTCTTATCAAAGTCTAATTGTTTGTAAGGAATACAATTCATCTAGATGTACAATTTCAATAAAAATTGATTTCCAAATATAGAATAAGAGAGTACTATATAAAATGAATAAAATATATAAATAGGAAACAATTTAAGTCATCAAAGAAGATTGAGTTACAAATAACCCATTATATTTTAGGAAAAATATAAATAATAGTCCCATGAAATGAATGGTGTGAATCAATGTGATGCTTCTAATACAATTTTATTTTGAAATAAAATTCTAAAGGGAATTTGTCAAACCATGAAAAATAATATTACTTGGTAATATAAGAGTATGCCTCAGTACTGGATGTTTTATATGAATCGAATACAGATAGGAAATCACATAATCTGTATTCCATTTAAATAAATGAACATGATTTGTATTATTATTTATAATAGATTAAAATTAAATGTATTATAATATATTAATGGGATATAAAATCAATCAATACCATTTAAATTAGAATATCATTCATAAAATTTAAACATTATCATTGAATCATAATTGAGACTATGTAAAGGATTAATATTTTATACTGATTAGTCAAAGACACTATAATCTTTTTTTATTTTAAAAATAAATTTATTAATAAATTATTTAAAAATATTATAAATTAATTAATTATTTTCTACTACTTTTTTATAAAATTTCACTACATGTTTATTATATTGTTATAATCAAATTATGATTTTGGGTGTGGGTAATCACAGTCGTTTTTATTTTGTTTAAAATTAATTGTTTTGTTCTTTATTGTTAACTAAAATTTCATTTTTCAAAAAAAATAATGTTATTACAAATATTTTTAAAATTATTCATAATATTATATTATCATTTATGGTTATTTTTATTATGATTTTTAATGATGAATTTTGTGATGAGTGAATTATTATGATTCATAGAAAATACATGGTGGATTTTTAAATAATGAGTAAATTTTTTAAAATGAATATCTGGGAAGAAATAATTATTTAATTATATATATCATGTATTATATAAAATTAAATTCTCAATTTCATCCTTGTTATAAATTTATTGAATTGTTGATTTTTGTGGTTAAGATAACCTAAACACAAACATAACAAAATTAATGGATAGTTATGATGTTATTTATTTAATTAATAATTATAATGGAAGAATAATGATCATATTTAGTGTTTATTTTTGTTATATAAAATAATTTTAATTTTTTTGAAGAATAATATCACCAATACCTAGTTATTTTATATTACAAATAAATAGTTTATTCTCAATGAACAATCTTTGGGAAGATTTAATTACCTGTTGTTTTTTATTTATTAATTTTTATACATTGTCTAGTTTTTTATTGAATTTTTTTTTAATAAAATTAATATTTATCCACTAAACACATTATCATGACTATATGTGTACGATAGTTAGAAAATAGTGATAGATACCGGTTTTTCTATGGAGGTGGAAGTACACAAATTCATATGAATGATTATTTCATTTTATAATAAATGGAAAATATGATATATTGTTTATCAATTAGTTTGATAAGATACAACATAAATATCAAAATTATATATATGAAATTCCATATTAGTAGTATACTTTAATGGTTGTGCAGGAAAATGAAACAGTTTCTATCATGGTGGTGGTATTTCACACAACACACAAATAACATTTTTCATCTTACATAATAGAGAAGTGAGCGGATGATATATCACGGAAAATTGTTATAATGAAAAAATATAATACAACTATTACTAATGATTCATTTTAATATGGGGTAATTATTATTTCAATATGACCATGTGCACTTAAATAATTTTAATCAATATAGGATGGGTTAGAAATTTATAAATTACTTTTTCAACTATATCCTTTCCCAATGGGCCATAAAGCATTGAGGTATTTTATTTTATATAATGAAACTTCCAAAAAAACATTACATAATAATTATTTATGTGAATAGTTTTACTATAAATTTCATTGAGTATATTTTCAGGTCCTCAATTTTAAAAAATTAGTCAATAAATCATGTATAAAAAAATAATATACAAAGTGGAAACTTATGATCAGTATCGATTTTTTCACTAATATAAAATGATTACAAATAAATAATGGTATATTATTCGAAAACAAATCATTAATATCAACATGATTTCTATTGATCCCATAACCATACTTATGTGATGTGGAAAATGTTAAAAAACACGGTATGAGAAGAAAAATCTCCAAATGGGATATAAAATAATGTAAGTCATTAGTCAATTGGAAAACATTAAACCCCATAAAAACATTATCATAAGATAATACATTACACCCTTAATAAATAGTAAATACTTCCCTTTGAAAATATATTCATTTAAAACATTTTATTATAGAAATTAAAGCCATATAAATTATAGATAAAGGACATTGTGATCATTGGACATCATTATACATGTCACACTTATAAATGGAATAACCTTGTAGTCAACTTTCGTAAATTTCATTTTTACAAATGTAATAGAAATAATGCGGAAATTCACAATTAACAAAAAAATATTCATAAAAATGAGTTACATAAAAAATCCCTTGGAGCTCTATCATGGAAACATCCATAATTGGTTTATCATGGAACTACTAATCGTTATTTCTCAAGTAACCACCCATCAAATTTGTATGTTGATTTATATATTAATAACACATAAAATAATACAATTATTAATATGTCACTCATAATATTTTACTTTCAATCCTAATAAAACATTTTTTAGGTTTTTGAAATAAAAAATAAGTCGTAAATTAAGTTTTTTTAATTAAAAAAATACTCAAAAATGAAAATACGGATTATAATTTAAGAAAATATGTAACTGAAAAATTAAAATCATTAATAAAGCAATAGTCATAAAAGCATTAAATTCATTGTCACCATGTTATTTAAGAATAGAAAATTACTTTTGTAATTTAACAAAATATTATACATAAAACAGATAAATGGTTCCGTTTTAAAATCATTAATTGAAATTAAAAATATAAATAATTATCTAAAATAATCTTTTAATTCCCTTATAAATAAATATTTAAAAAACATTCCAAATTTGGGAATGGAAACAATATTTTTAAAATAAATCTATATTAATATAAATATCTTCATACCAAGATGAATAATTAAATACTTATCCAAATGATAGTATATAATATGAAAAACATGATAATACACAAAATATGGATAGAGAATGACAATGTGGTGTTATAAAAACGTTATAAAAAAATAATTTAGAATCTCATCATGAAATGTCTGTATGAAAGGGGATTGAGATGAAATCCCTTAACTTATGCCCAACTTGTCTATTATGCATTAATCATCATAAATAATAAACAATGTTTATTATTTAAAATATTCATAACTGACTTTATCTTTATCATTAGTTTTACATCACTTATGATTTATTCATAATCAAATAATTATGAAATTATGTTTACATCTAGTGTTTTGACCATATTTTTTTTATGTGTGAAAAAAACCTTGGTTGGTAAAAATAGGTTAATAGGTTCATTATATAAACATATCCACAATAAAAACCATTAAATAAGAATCATATGTATAAATCAATTAAAATTTTAAAACCAATCATGAAATATGTTTATAAAATATGAAAAAACTATTACTATAATTGGGATAGGTGGTCGTTTGTACGCTTGAGTAAAGTTAAAAAAAATTTAATTATCATTATAGAAAAAGGTAAGTTACATTTATCTTTACTCAATGATCATTATTTTATAAATACTATATATTTAATCATATATCCTCATATATTTAATTCTAGTTATGAAAAATGAATCTCATCGCATCTAGGAGGCGGTAGTCCACATGTACATGAACCACATTAACATTTTTTCTATATGTTGACTGGTAATAAAATATGATATATATATCTTTAGAAAAGTAATTATTTCAGGAATATAATATGGTTTTTAAGTATATAAAATATTCTTAATCACTATAATACTTAGTATATTCGATGAATATTCATGAACATATCACATCTATTATAGGATGTGGTATTCTACACATCTACAAATGATTGTATAATATTTACAAAAAAATAGAAATCATGAAGGTATGTGTATAAAAAATTTATAGAATAATGAGAACTACATTACTTGAAGAGGTAGTTCACCTAAAAAATGGTAATTTTGTTACCCTTAAGATGTTAGTGTCTATAAGTGTATGTATGACCCCTATTATGAAAAAAACTATGTATATTGATGATATTGTGGTTGTCATATAATCATTGAATATTAATAATTGTCGTGGTTTTGAAATAAAAAAAACACAAAATGGCTTGTGGAATGATGTTACAACTTTTATGGGTAACTCTATTTGGATTACACCAAATGGCTACCATTGATGGATTTATTCACAAGGTGAAGACTATATGTTTAGGTAATGTATGTTTAGTGATTATTTCAGTAGATTATGGGTAAGAAAAATTGAAATTGAGTTATGATGAAAATGTAATGTTGAGTGGCCATTTATATTGGGGGAGGAGTCGCAATCATATAAATTTTTGAAAAGGGAATTACTTACACATTTTCTAAATGTAATGTTGCTCCAATAATGGACATAATTAGATTAAATGGAGGATAGGGTATATATATGGAAATTCAATGGATTTTTTAAAAGTTTATATGTCATTTTGGCTCTCAATATTATGATTTAGTCCCTTGTTAATCTATTTGTTTTTCTTATTTTCTGTAATCAATTTTAATTACATTCACTTCGAATATTTATAGGACACTATATTTACCTTATTAAAAATAATAAAATATAATTATTACAAATATGGAATCCAATTACAAATTCTGATCATAGACATTTATGAAAATAGTTTAATTGTATTCCTACAAACCAGATGACAAATTGGGGATTTAAATTAAAAAATGTTCAAAAGTTCTATATGTTTTAATATCTAATTTTAATGTGAAATTGTTTGAAAAATCATTAATTGGTTTATATAATATGAAATTTATATAACTATACATTAAAAATAAATAATAAATTACATAACCTTTTAAATATATTTTATAAAATATGAGTCTTCATCTCAAATTCTTTATTATCCATATATCATTAAAATAATAATGTTCTTGAAACAAATTAGAAAATTCTTTTAATGTGTATTAGGATCTCTTTCATTCCAAAATGAAGGTAATTTATTCATAGAGAATTTATAAATTTTTCAGAAAACTATATTTATATCTGAGTCTCCATTAAAAGGTGGTAAAATAATATTTTAAAAATATAGTTCTTTTTATGCATAAAATTTTATGAATTATTATATTAAGTATATTGAATTTTGTTTAATTATGTAAATTTTTTTAATAAAACATTTTAAAAATAATATATTTAGTTATATTCATTCATGCTGATACAATGACTATGCGACGAATACCGGATAAACTATTAGTAATAATTGAATATTATTATTCGACACAACAAAATCTTGACTGAAAATCATGGTTTCATAGAAGCTCATTATTGCGTGCTAGTTATCCTATTGTATGTAACATCCCTTTTAGTGTAAAATTATATTATATGTTATGGAAATTAATAAATTTGATGTATAATTACTCTATCATTACATGGGATGTTAAAACCACCACCCTTTTCAGAATTTCATATTTATAGTTTAATTCACTTATCTAGTATGTGGAGATATTTTTTCATCATAGTATTTTTTAATTCCCATATTTCATATATAACCATATAGTGTTTCCATAAAACTATAAATTTTTGAATTTATTGATTCCACCACACTTTCTCTTTGCAGTCATGTACCTGAACTGGTTATTCCTCATAAGAAATATTCCTTACAATTGAAATAAAGAAGGGATCAAAACATGAGATGAATCTTTTATATAAATTCTTAGCATATAAATATGTAATAAGTTTTATAGAAGGTATATTGTTGCGGGAAATCACTTAGATGACAATTGAACCAACATTATCTAGAATTTTATAAGGTCCACTAGACCATGGAATCAACATAAAATTTTTACACATACATATCCTAAATTTCCCTAGAGAAAACCTATAATTATTACACATACATATCCTCCATTTCTATAGTGAAAATTTTAAAAAGACATCTTCACCACCAAAAAATGAAAAATATTTTCCACAGTTATACGCATATCATTTCTCCCTATATTGAGTTGTCCACATGTATATATGAATCAACAGATCGTTTTCTATTATCTGTCGCACCAACTCTAGTCACATTATCATCATTTCTTCTATACCATAAAAAAAACCGTTTTCCCTCAAAAATTTACCTATAACTATTCAAAAGGTCCCTACTTGTATAGTAGAATATAAACAATTATCAAATGAAAACTCAACCAAAGAAAGATTTCAATTCAAACTTTCTAGTTAATCCATTGAGAAATAACGATGCATATCTTCCAATGTCTAAAACATCCACTCAAACTGTCTAATACATTGTGGATGAAACAATCTACTAAAATTTATTTTAGTACTGTACATTTGTTTAACTCCATTAATGAAGTTGGTGTGGACCTAGCATCACAATGTGATAGAGCAGAGATAGAGACTCAGTATAACCTAGTCAACTCCTTTAGATATAGTCATGAAAGCCTCTATAATTACATTATATATAAAATGAAAAATAAATATGACAATTCATTTAATAGAACACCAATAAAACAAATCATATTATTACATTGATAATTAATTGTCAATCATACATTTAAATCTGGTTATATATTTTATTATTTCTTATATGGTAAGATAAAATGTTGAATCATCCCAATTGGTAATCGTCACACTGATTTAACCTCCTGAAAATTTAAACACTTCATGATAATGTTGGAAATGTATATTTTCATTCTAACCTACTAATAATATTCCATAATATCTATATAAACATTTTTCTACCAAGATAAATGTAAATAAGAGATCTATGACATTCAGTATACAATTTATTCCAAAACATTTAATCACATCAAACACAAAATGTTTTTCCAAAATCATAACACATTGTCGTCTTAAATATTAATATCAGAAAACATAACATTATTTACAAATTATTCATTTTCATGCAAATTTTGATCCAAATATTGATATGTATTAATTTTTTCTAAGAATGTCATCTTCACTGAAGCTTTAAAAAATAGGGGAGGTCCATCCTTCCATAATTTTTAGGAGAAATTACTTTAATAATTATTCTAATTGTCAAATTACAAATATAACAAAGTTAATGTCATGTTACCATTCAACTAAATGTATCATATTCCTTTTTTCATGAATGATAATCTTAATTCTTGATTAATTACATTTATATTCTGGATATAATGTTTAATTAATTGTAAGAGAATATACACTTCACCCTTTTTTTGATCACTATATATTAAATAGTCCACTCCAGAAATATTATTCCACAATATCTTTGAAGAAAAAAATATATACTATATCCAAATAATTTATATGTTAATTTAAATAATGATTTTTCAACTAAAATAATTCATAATAATTTTCCTTTTCATTCTGCATTAGTACACAACATATTCATTTTAACAAAGAATCGCTATGGAAAAATAATTGAACATTTCTGCAAGGGTGTTCTAAAACAAGTGCATTCAACAATTTTCTTTTCAGTTCATGAAAAAAACATAACATTCATATTTCAAGATAAACCTAACTCTTTTCATGTAAATTTATTCAATAGTCTAGATAAATGAGAATATAAATTAAACAATATCTATTTTAACCCATTATTACTCGAATACTATGAATCTCTATGTCATTACTATGGAATAGACATTCCTTAACCACTTTAGATTCAATAGGGACCAATGTTGTGAAATATTTATTAACTGTATATCCAAGTTATTCAATTTGTTTCATGTATAATAAACTCTTACTAATATTTCCATATAGTTCTATTTTTTTAATGGTTTTTTAAAAAAACATCAAGAGTATTTCATGTTCCTCCTGGATTTTAGAATATACCAAAATAAAATCTATAAAAAACACTAATTTTTTCAAAAACTAATTGAAGAATCTATTGATTATATTCATAAATAATAGATGTTCACTATAAAACAGAAATGGAACCCCTAAAAACCTATAATTCCCATATGTCATCTGAAATTTTATATTTGAAATGTAATCCTCCATCACCTTTAGCTGATAGAACCGAAAACATAGGTCAATATTTGAAAAAAAAGTGCACCCTAAAGCTGATGAAACAAATCATCAGTATATGGAAAATGACACTTTGTTAATAGTGATGTTATGAAAGTATCACTAATTAATGAATATTATCATTGATAATATTTTATTTTTCATAAATAAAGTATGATATCCCGTAAAGAGATTTTATTTTCTAATTTATCTTTTATCAATTATACATCAAACTGATTTATTCAATTACACATGTTCTACTAGAGACATTGTATAATGGTGGTTTATAAATAGACTTAACATCAGGCACTAAATCAATAATAAATTGAACATCCCAATCTTGTACATCACTTTGAAATCCATGAAGAAAAATATATATAAATTCAATATCTACTAGGAAGTGACTAATCATTTCCATTTCATTCTTTCCAACAACATGATCTAGATAACATTATCTACAATCTATCACCAACTTATCATAATAATAATTTTTAATCAATGTTATTAATTAATTTAATAAAACTATCTTGGAGATTAAATCAATAATATCATTATAAATTAAAATACAATCCATACCCAAGAAGATATCAAACTCTACAATGGGAAGATCATAAATATTTTCAAGAACGATAACCCGAGTCATAATAATTGAAACATTCATATAAATCTATGTTACCATAATAGTCAAACATAGAGTTCTTATAGAAATCAATGAAATACAATCCAGATGTGATATTCGATTTTTGTTGAAAACTTCTCAGAAAATAATGAATTAGTTGATCTAGAATCAAATATATTATTCCTATAATTTGAATAAAAAACAACATACACATCAAAAATTAATTTCATATACTATAATGAACATAAATAGTAGAAAATATTTCTTACACACCCATTTACATTCGATCAAGATGGTTTCTCCCAGAGGTAATAAACATAAAACACATATTGGTATAATGACCAAACTCATTACAACTAAAAAATCTCACCATTAGTTTTTTATTTCTTTCCTAAACATCATACATAATGTTGTGATCCATATGATACTACATTCCACATCAGAATAACATCATAGACCTTGAAATACAATCTCTTGGATATTCTTTTCCACACTTCTTATAATATGGGAATTCTGGTTTCTTACCTCTAATCTACATTGAAGAATTATTTCCCATTTCCTCCTAGTTGGACCTCTTCATTTTATAATATTCATGAGATAAATAATGAAAAAAAATATCTAGCTTATCATGGAATAAAAAAATTCTCACAACTCTTGAACACAAAAGAATAAAACCATCATCGGTATCCATGGTCCAATCATGGGTAAAATTGATTTATATTTCATTTAATTTCATAGATATAATTTTTTATCAATATCACAAGTCAAGTAAAATTTTATTCATATTAAATAATGAAATCTTCATCATTTTATCTCAACTTAAATAAAATATCAATAAATGTCAGACAACATGGGGAAAATGTTTCTCAAATAAAATATTTTTAATTTCATCCCATTCAATGGAATAAATTTTTTCAAATTCCCGGATATTCTTAACCATTTACTACCACTAGTTGGCTTCACCTTCAAAACTATAAATCAAAAGTAGTTACGTTTTGTTTATCCTAGAAAATGATGACATTAACTATCTTTATTATTACTTTAATCAATCTCTTAATAATAATGGGGATATATGAATGTATGAATGATAGTACATGTTCTCATATATAATACTACAACATCACCATGTTCCTCTATGTTAGATCTTGTTTCTATCTTTCGTGGATACCACCACCTCAAATACTATGTTTTAAGTTATCTATCACTAAAAATCATTAATTACTATCAATTAAAACCATCTCAGAATGCTTATTCTGGATAAAATATTCCTCTTGGTTCCTTCCAACTATATCATCCTTATTTGCTACATTGAAAACCATTCTGAACAAAAATTATACAGATGGCTCAACATAAAAATAATTAAATTCAATATCATTATAACTTAATAATAATATAATGTTCTAAATGGGTATGTTATTAAGAATAACCTAACCATTAAATTTATCTAAACTAACTAACCATAACAATAATATGGAAATAACCTCAAAACATTACATAATGTTGTGTTATGTAAATATAATTACTTTCATTCACATTAATGATCTTTTCAAGTTTAAATTTTTGTGGAATTATATAATAAATCAAAACAAGAAAAACAATATTGTTATTGAGGAAAATTCAGATTGGTATACATTTCTTCAATATAAAATACATTTAAAAATAAATCAAGAACATTTTTAAAAAATTTTTTTGATATCAAAATGAATTCTGACAGTCCGTTAATCATCCTTAAGTGTAGTAAACAACTTTAAAAAAAGTATGGCCATAAAAATCATAGCAAGGTATATAAAAAATAATAAATAATTAGTCCATTATAAATCATAGAAATCCATTAAAACATTATCATAAAAAAATACTTTTAACACTTATTATTTAGTAAATACATCACTATAATTGTAATAACATTAAATACCTATTATTGAAACCATCAAACCCATAGAAATCATAAATAAAACAAATTGGTATCTTGGGAAATCATTGTTCATGTCAATCATATAAATGGTATAATATTGTAGTTGACTTCGATACATGTCAATATTATAAATGGAATATCCATTCTACCAAAATAAATACATATCACTTTTTAAAAAGAAATATCCAAATGATAAATTACATTTCCCAATGAATTTGAGGTATGTCACGGACCCACCCATCATAGATTTATCATGGAATAACACATATTTTGTTTATCATGTAACATCCTATCAAATTTCCATGTACTATTTTATAATCATTACACATAAAAGAACTAACTTTTCAATATGTAACAAATAATATTTCATTTTCACTATTAAGAAAACATTTCATGTTTTGGAAATAGTATATCTATTTTCAAAATTGGTTTTTTAAAAAAAATACCATAGATGTAAAATTAGGATTTTCATTTAATAAAGCATGTAATAATATTAATTAATATTGGATTAAGATTATTTTGAATGTATAATAATTGTTTTTGATGTAATGTATGTTAAGAATAGAACATTAATTATTTTCATTTAATTACACTTTTCGTATAAAAAATATATAATTAACACTTTTGAAATCCATGGAATGAAATTAAAAAAAATTATTACATTTCATTTATAATCATTTTGTGTCCATATAAATAATTAGTTTAATAATATCTATAATTCTCACACATATAAAATAATTATAAATTAAATATTTAAAAAATATATGTGTCCCATAAAACATTGGACAATTAATCCTAATCCCCATGAATGATTAAAATTTGAAAAACCATGAAGATAGATACAATATGGATATATAGTTTTAAAGGTTTTTATATATAAATTATAACACAATAATGGTTTATATCATCATGAAATGTCATATTGAAAGTTGATATATAATTAATGATGAACCTTGTGTCCAACTAGTACAATGTTCATATATAAACATGAATAATGAACTAATGTTAATTATTTAAATTCCTAAAAACCATTTTGGGTTTTATCATTAATTTTATTTATCTTTCCATAAATTTTTAGTCAACTACACAAACAATTATGTTTCAGTCGAATGTTTTTACCTTATTTAGTTTTTGTGGAAATAATGTAATCGGATGGTCAAATAGGGGAAAAGGGTAATTATAATAAATTATATTGAATAATAATCAGGAAATAATTATAATATTTAAATAATAATTATACTTTTATTACCATTTGAGAAGGATGTTTATGAAAAATAAACCAATAATAAATCATGGAAATGGTAGGTCGTAAGTACACATGAGTAACGACCCAATTTTCTAAATGATCATTAAAGAAAAAAGATAAGTGAATATTTATGTCCATAATAATAATTATATAATAATTAAATAATTATTTATTAACATAAAATCTTATATATGGTTCTTTTTATCTAAATAAGATCTCATCACATTGAGGAGGTTGTAGTCCAAACGTCCATGAACGATGTTATCACTTGTTATGTGCGTGAAAATATAATATAGAAAATTAAATATTATATTTATAGAAAGATAATTATGTAATGAATATAATATATATATTATTTGTGACACAATGTTTTAATTATAATAATCCTTAATACCTTCTAGGAATTGGTTGACGTATCACATCCCTTTGAGGAGGCCATAGTCAACAAGTCTGCAAACAATGTAATCATAATTACATAAAATGGAAACAATAGGTGTATGTATATATATAAATTTTAAATGTATGAATACCTAATAAATATTGTTTATATTACATATAAAAACATGTTTTACGTCATAATTCCAAGACATGATATGTGGTAAAGGAAAAACGAATGTCATCATTATTTGAGGCGGTGGTTCACCGTACATGAACGTTAATTTGTTACCAAATATCTGGAAGTTTGTTTATGATTATGAATAACCATTATAATAAAAATATATCATATATTGATTAAATAATATCGATAATTTAATGTTTTAATAATAATAATTAATTTTGTTGATAATTAAAATAAAAAAAATGTGCTTGTGGAACGATGTTACCTATTTTATCTGGGTAACTCCTTTTTGTTAGCATCAACGGGATTACATGGTTTGATTTATACCATAGGTTTGGTTTCTAGGATTAGTGATTGAATTATGCGAGATTATATTTTGTTTGATACAAATGTTATGATTGGTTTTACCAAATGGTGATGGTGACTTTCATCTAAAAGTGGAGGAGTGGGAATATTGTAAATTTTTTAAAAATGATTTCCATCCATATATTTAAAAAGTCACATGGACCCAATACTAGACTAAATTATTGAAACATAATTATAGGATAGAAATGTTGAATTAAAAGTAATTTTTAACAAGTTTATACCTTATTTAGGATCTTTGGGTTAAGCAGTTGTACACTATTATAATAGTTTTTTAATCCCTATAATTTACTATAATTACATTATTTAATATTTTTCAGAAAAAAATAAATTTTCATTATAATAAATTTTTTACATTAAATATTATAAATATGGAATATATTTTGTAAAATTCCAATCATGTAAGAAGAATAATATAATATAAAATTAATCTGGTATATGGGATGAAAAGGATCATTTTTAATGTAAAAAAACTAATGTTTTCTAAATGTTTTGATCGAAATTAAATGAGAATTTTTTAAAATGAACTAAAATTTATTTAATTATGAACAATATATAAAATTATAATTTAAAAATAATAATAACAAAAATCAAATATATTAATAAATTATATGTAAATTTGGGTTTAAACTGAAATTCAGTATTCATAAAAATACAAAAGACATCTGAAAAATTCCAAAAAAAAAGAACTGGTAGAATGTTTTGAATTTTTTTTTTAAAAAATGATGCTTATATTTTCATATATATTTTATATAACATTAATAAATTATATTTAAAATGTGGTTTCCATTAAAAGGCTGTAAAACTATCTTTTCTAAAATATAGAGCTTTTGAGTTTAAAATTGGATGTATTAAATATTTTAAGACTATAATTTTTAAGATGAATGTAAAATAGTTGAATAAATATTTGTGAAAATTATATATTTAGTTATATTCATTCCCATCAATAAAAAATATTGGCAATAATAACCTTGTAAAAAAATAATAATATTATTATATAATTGTTTGATATAAGTAAGTCTTGCATGAAATGAAAGATTTTGGAGAAACTCATTATTGTGTGTTGAGTACTATATTGGAAGTAGTGAGACTATTGAGGTAAAAATACCTTTAAAGTTAAAAATATTAATAAATATTAAAAATATATATTCTAAAATTACCTACAATTTTAAAATTTTAAAATACCAAAAGCAGTTAATGGAGGCTAGGAAAGTAGGGGAATGTGTTATGTTATTTTTTACAAATTAATTGGTTTTTGGTGTGAGGGGATATTGGGGTTAGGGTAGAGAATTTTATATGTGAAATAGGAATAATGTTTTTAAATACCAAAATATTTTTTATAATTAAATTTTACACTTATATAAATTCACTAGAAAATTTAGAAATAATAGGGATATGAAGATATATGGTCAATCATGGCCTGAAACTCCCATTTCATAACATAATATAAACATTTTTTTTCAATTCATTACAATTTTATTTATTTTAATTTTTATATTTTTTCATTTTCAATGGAAATTAGTTTTTTAAAATGCTGACAGATAAATTAGTCACAAAAATAAATTAGACCTCCATTAAATAAAATTTATATATGTTTTCCAAAATTGAAATCCATTTTATTTGGTAAAATTTAAAAAAGTGATTAATATTAATTTCTAATTAATAAAAGGATGAATTATTTAATGTTTTTTTCTTGAGAAATATGTCTTCTGATCGAATATATTAGTATTTTGTTTTTAATACGATGTAAATAATTTTGAAATTATAAATAAATTCCTAAATTAAATAAATTTTTTGACAAAAAATTATTTTTTATATTTCAAAAATATAATCATTTAATACTAATACTATAAAATACGAAAAATTGAATATTATACTACTCCCTGCAAGAAATATATAAAAAAGTATATTTTAATAATGTTAGGTTTAATATGAACAGGGCATTAAAAATTTTATTTTCTTAATGATTATCCTGTTCCTTGGACATGTATGAATATACATTTAATTGTGCATTAAAATAATGAATAAAAATAAGTATTTAGGAGAAGTTTTCATTATTGATTTAAAGTTATGATTTACATAATTACTACTTTCACATTAATTTATATATTGATTTTGATTTATTATAATTGTAGCAATTATATTTATTTTTTCATTAATTCCTAAAATTAATAACAATAATAAACTCATATATGTGAAAAAAATTCATATGGTATCATAAACATAAAGGATGAATTGTATTTTAATTTATTGTATCTGATGTATATATATTGATTTTATATTTTATAAACATTTAAAATATAAAATAATTAAATATATGAATTATATAATGTGTATGATCCCCATTCAATGATATATTTTTTATTAATATTTTAATTATCCATTTATTTATATCTTATTAAAATTGAGGGAGGATGATAATTGATTATATAAAATTTTGAAAATATTTATTTTGGAACATCACGCATTCTGAAAGAACATTGAATGTTACTTCTAATATATATTTTAAATATCATTTGGTACTAATACTTGTTGAAATTTTGGTTAATCTTATCATTACTAATCGTCAATAAAGTGACATTTAAATTCATTGTGTTATCATAAATTTATTTTCATGATGATCCCTATTGTATTTATATTTACTCATATGTACACATTCAGTTTTTAATTAATTCATTTATATTATCTTTTTAATTTTTGGTTATCAAATATGTATTTTTATACGTATATAGTTATTATTTATTTTACTTTTCGTTTTAATATTATTTTTATATACTATTCCAATATCTTGAGATTACTCTTATAATAGTATGTATCCATGAATTATATTTCTTATAATAACAACATTTCTTGATTCCCAGTTTTTATTTTCCTAATTATCATTAAGATAAAAATTGTACAAGAAAAATATTACATGTTTATTATAAGATTATATAGTGGATAATACTATAAAAATATAGAAAATTTTTATTAGTGTTGTTTTATATAGGAATATTGAAATTTGGCAGAAAGTTTTATAGTTATTTTCTACACCTATAAATTGTGGCTACGTCTTATAAATCTTAAAATAGTCATCTACATTTTATCAATTCATTTGAAATTATGTGTATTTCAATGATTTTGTGCTTTTTGATTATAAAAATGGTTGAGAATATTGAGTATAATTCCTAAAATTCCATCTTTTAGAAATTTCTGTTAATTAAATCAAACACTCTAATATATATGGACATATGTTTTTTGATACTTATATTTTATTTTTAATGATAACATCCAAATCAAAAATTCATGATTTTTTATTATGAAACACTTAATTTATTTTGAATTGATGATTAATTGGAATTACATAAAATAGATGATAGATTATAGAATCTATGTTTTTTATAAGTATCTCAATGTTAAGAATATAAGTGGTCACTTTTGTTTAGCACATATAAGTGACGATTTATAATTCAAAGAACATATTTTATAGTGTTTGTGAGGATTTTAGTTTAAATGTTCATTTAATTCCTGAGAAATATTAATTTTTTAAAGAATATTTCATTTATAATATTTGTTATTAGGTGATTATCGATTCATTGGATGAGTTATTTCCCTTTTAAAATATATTAGTCTTTATATTAAAATCATTTCATTCCAATGTTTAAATATAAATGATATTACAACGTATGAATTATATTTCTTATAAACAATTTATGTTATAATTTTTGAGAAGCACTTGTAGCTGATTAGGTAGATTGATAAGGATCCTAGGGATAGTGATTTTTTCCATCATCAATAAATGATATCCTAGTTTTTTATTATATATTCTAATAAATTATACTAATTTTGACACGAAAATATTATATATTATATTTTCCAATAAAATTAATTAGTTTTTTTAATATATTGTAATGAATTCCATAGAAAACAAAAATGAGTAATTATCATATAATTAAACATAAATACAAAAAGTTTCCAAGTCCCTAGTGCGAAAGCTACCAAGAGAAAAATATCACAGGTTTCCCCGTCGGGCATCACTCATTCACCCAAAAAAATTATTCCTCTAAGAGGGAAGCTATGGGTTGATGATTTTGATGCTCCGTATGAGTCTGATGAGAAGAATGGGACTACCTTAGTGGAAGAGAAAACCAAAGGGAAAGGCAAAGGGAAGAGAAAGAATATAACGGCAGAAACACAATTGAACGGTGGGCCTCACACCTGAGCCAAAACAACCCTATCCAAATGAAGATACTATTTTGGAATTCTAATGGTCTTTGGAATTCTTTCACGATCAAG
This sequence comes from Viscum album, assembly GCA_963277665.1. NCBI lineage: Eukaryota > Viridiplantae > Streptophyta > Magnoliopsida > Santalales > Viscaceae > Viscum > Viscum album. Next base: position 890,698,550 of record OY728135.1, read on the forward strand.
GCTCTTTTTCACTTCATTGTGACCAACAACCCTTTTCTGATTGCCTTAGCTGAATTGAAGATGAGCATTGATTAGTGGGTCACTTTTAAATGGGAAACCCTTGGTTACTCGTTTGATTCACCAAATCTGAGTGACAATGGGGCTGGGTCCTGTTGTATTTTCAAGAATGATATCATCAATATTTTATCTTGCATTAGGAATCATCAGGTTTTCTCTGTCGTTGTTGGGTTTCAGGGATTTACCATTACAAGCTCTTTTGTGTATGCATCAACCTTCTACATCAAATGAATGCAGTTGTAGAGATATTTTGAAACCATTTCTACCCAGGTGCCTCGTAGTTGGGTTTCCATGGGTGACATTAATAAAATTATTTTTCCTAGTGAGAAAACTAGAACCCATGTTAATTTGATTGCAGTAATTGATTTCTCCTCATGCATTGACAATTGTCATGTAAATGAAGTGCCCATAGTGGGGGCACAATTTATATGGAGCAGGTATACCCTCAATGGGCATCAATCTAGTAAACTGAACATGTTTTATTTTAAAAATTGATGATAGGCATGATGTTATTTTAGTGTTAGGCCAGAATTTTCCCAAATGTCAGTCAGACCATAGTATGATCTTAGTAGATGTTTTCACCAGTCAGCGGCGATCCTCCCCGCATCCCTCCAGATTCAACAACTCCTGTCTGGTTAATCATGGTTCCATGGAAGTCATTTCCAATGCTTGGATGATGGTAGAAATTGGCATCCCCCTTGCAATTCTGGCTAGTAAGCTAATGCATGTGAAAAAGTTTCACAAGGATTGGGGTAATTTGTCATTTTTTGATCTGGAAAATGACATTAAGGATAAGGAATATAACCTCTTTTCTTTCCATAATTCATGTAAAAATAAGTTTGTCCTAACAAGGGATGAGATTCATGCCCTATCGCGCCATGATGGCATTCTTGGACATTAGGAAAGGCTTGATAATAGCCAATACAACACAAAATGGATAAAATATAGGGATAGAAACTGGAAGTTTTTCCAATGTTTGCATACGGAGAAGAGGACACGTCTATGTATCTATACTATTGAAATCAATGGGTTGTTATATAGCTCAGAGGGTGAAATCTTTAGTGCTTTTGATAACTATTTTAATGACCATTACTCGTAGAATGGGAGTCACAATTTTCCCACCTTCTTGAAAATACACATGCCACCATTGGTGCTCAACACAATTGGATTCTGGTGTAGGTGCCAACAAAGAAGGAAATCAAGAAGGAATTACTTTCCCTGAATAATGACAGTATTGCTGGGCCTGATGGTTTCAATAACAAATTTTTTATGTTCGACTAGGATATTGTGCGTTTTGAAGTGATTATCACAATAGGTGAATTCTTAAATCAGGCATCCATGCATTACGATGTCAATGCATGTTTTACTGTATTACTTCCAAAGAAAGAAAGTTCCTTGGATATTAAAGACTTTAGGTTAGTTTTTATTAGGAAGATGATATCTAAAGTCATAAAAAAGATCATTCCCTTAAGGATGATCAGCAATACTGCGGAATTAATCACTACTAATCAATTTGGGTCTCTGTCCAGAAGGAACATTAAGATCTGTCTTCTCACAACATCAGAAATTGTTAACATCATGACAAAAAATTGTAAGAATGGATGTTTTTCTCTTATGTAGTGTATCTCCTAGGAATTTGAAATCATTAGTTGGATTTTTTTATTTGATATTCTCAAGAAACATTGATTCTATTTTCACTTTATTAAGAAGGATTCTACCATTTTGAGTAGTACCAGGCAATCAATTCTTAGAAATGGGTCACCTAGAGGGTTCATTACATGAAATAGAGTGGTAAGACAAGGGGATCCCATATCTGGGTCTTTTTTCACATGCTAAGGACTACTTAAGTGTGTCTCTGCATGACCTTGTTTAAGCTGGACTTTTTTGGAAAATTAGTGTTGGAAGGGATTACATCAAACCCACTCATCATTTGTACGAGGATGAAATTCTTCTTTTTCAGTAAGCTGACAACAAGACAAATTTTTGTATTCAGAAAATATTTGCACACTATGAGGACATTTCGGGGAGGGTGATTTTTTGGAATACATATTTTATTATGTTCAAGAAAGGGAAGACCATCACCAAACATAATAGAATAGCAATGACCCTTGGGTTGAAGAGGCAAACACTTCCTTTCATTTATCTTGGTGTGCCTATTTTTTTGGGAAGAGTAAAACATGTTTATCTTGGAGGCATTTACTCTAGAATTATTCCTCTTATGGTGGCATGGAATGGGAAATCCATCTCTAAAACTGCTAGAATTTTTTTAGTGAATTATGTGATCACCTCAATGTTTTTCTACGCCTTCTCTGTTTATAAATGGCTGAGGAACCTCATCAAGGAGCTTCATGTGGTGATCAAAAACTTTTTGGGACTCAATCCATTTATTAGAGGAAGTGTATCACTGTTTGCTGGAGAGATTGCATCAAGCCAATTGATATGTGAGGAATTTGTGTTATATATTTGAGCTTATCCAATGATTCCTTTATTAGTAATTTCACATAGAACATGGTTTCTTGAGTTGATATATCCCCGAAATTCCTTTCATTGTGGTTTATATCTATGTTGAACAATGGTAATTCGATGTATGTTTCTTCCTTTATTTTTCCTCGTATTATACATTCCTACCATGGCATTATGAATTGCTTTATTTCGATGGTACGTCCAAGTTCTTTTCTTAATACGTGGATAACCCGGTGGGTGGAAAGGCCAATCAAGGTGTTAATGGATGTTCCATACCCCTTGAATTAACTCTAAATTACTGATTTATACCAGCATTATGATGTGTTGGGATGTCTACCCAATCCTATCTGGTTGTAGGTACAACATTACAACTTCAATGCCCATGATTTTCTGGCTTGGAATCCTAGTGTGAATGGGATACTCACCTCTACAGAGTATTATAGGATCCTATGTGATGGTTCTATTTCCACTCGTACTTGGTAATGTGGCATTAGAAATCTCTTCATACCTCCTGCTCAGTACCTCCTACTATGGCGGGTCTGGAATTGCAGGCTACCTGTGTAGAGCATGCTGCAGCGAATCGAGCTGCAACTCGCGCCTGTCTGCTATCTATGCATGTAGGCCGATGAAACTATCCACCATATTTTATTCTTATTCCATAATCATGTGTCATCTTGACCTAGTTTCAAGCTCTATTTCGCACCTACCTCTAGGCAAACAACATTTATGAGTTCATGCAATCCATAACAGTTGCCAGACACAGGGAGCAGATCTATGCGCTGTTACTGTTCGCTGTTGCTGCTGCATTTGATTTCATATGGAAGGCCCAAAATATCGTTATTTTTTATAGCTATAGTTCTCACTTGAAGTATGGGTTGAATGAAATTTACAGGGTGGTGTTAGCCGCCTCTACAAAGCAGGTGAGATGAATAACAATATCTGTTACTTGATTATTCAAGAGACTCTATGTGTGCCTAGAAGGTTAATGAAGCCTATGATTCTAAGATCTATCAGATGGATCCCTAACATCTTCCCATGGTTGAATGTAAACGTGGATGGGGTGGTCGTGGGTGCACAGGGACCGTCAGGCTGTGGTGGAATCTTCCGCACCCATCAGGGCTTCGTTAAAGGCTTCTTTTACCACTATATTCGAATTGGATCTGCTGTTGAATCTGAGCATTGGGAAATGATAAAATCTATCAATTAAGATAACTCATCATGGTTGGATGAACATATGGGTGGAATCTGACTCTACGATAGTAGTACAAATTTTGATGATGTGTTCTCGGAATGTTCCTTGGAATGTGGTTCCATCATGGAGTGCTTGTCTCAGTGCTCTTGATCACTTGAAACATGATGACACTCATGACTACAGGGAGGAAAACCTAGATGTAGATGCACTTTCCATGTAGTCTATCATGGAGGTATCATCAAGATAGTCCTTTATTACTCTATATTTTTCTTTTAATTTGGTTGATTTCGATATGCATGGTGCGTGTTATTTGCATCTTTGTAAGCCCTCTTGCTCTGCCAATTTTTCTAATTTTTATTAATTTGATAGAGATGGGTTTTTCATGGACCCTGAATTTATTGGTTATATTATGTTACTATAATAACCATTTCACTAGTTTCTATTGGTTGAAAATGAATGTTTTAATTTAATTTTTCTTAAATAATATATGTTTTATTTTTCAAATATTATAATTTAAATTTGATAAATTGAAAATAATTTTTTATCCAAATAGAATGAATTAGATTAATGTAATATGATTTTATATTTTTCAGAAAAAATATTTTATGTGTAGAGTAAAAATATATTTTTCAAAAAAAAATCATTGAAATCATCATTATCAAAAAGGATGAAAAATTAATTGACAACCTTATTTAAACGAAATATATTATTAAGGAGTAAAAAATATCTAAAATAATAATATTGATTTTGGAAACCCATACACGACTTTATAAAACACCACTATTAATAAACTCTAATATTAAAATATTTCACCCATATTTCTCTAATTAAAATTACACAATGTTCTATATGCTTTAATAATTTAATGAAATTCATAGAACTGTAAATTTTTATCTATCATTCAATAAATTATATGGAATTTATTTTTATTGATGATATATGTATAATATCGAAATTCTCATTAAATTTTGTTTTATTTAAAAAACTATTTTTCATATGATTATTCATTATTATATTAAAAATAATATTCACCACATATAAAAACTGAATGTTATAAAAATAATCTTATAAATTAATATAAGATCCTAAATTTTTATATTTTAAATATTATAATTATTCCTAAAAATTTATTATGATGGTAAAAAGACTATAAAATTAGTAAATGTTAAAATAGAGTACAAGAATGAAAATAAATTGACAAGGATTATAAATATCACAAAACATTATTGTTAATAAGCCTTTTTTAGTATATTTATACATATATAACCTTATCTTAAAAATTTGAGAAGTTTTCTTCCACTAACACTAGATAATGAAATAACATTATTTTATTGTCAAGGGTATTTACAAGGTTTCCGTTCCTCGAGCTTTAAAAGGGAACCTATTCTTATCACATATCCAAACACATTGAGCCCCATTAAAATATTCCTCATAAAATATATATTCCCATCAATCCACACTATTTCATTGAGGTTATCATTTAAACACAATACTATCCAATTATAGTTTATTGTTTAATCATTGGAAGTATATGCTAGGAATATTTTGTTTTACTAATCAAGACTTATCATGTTAATTTCTTCTTGAGCCTATGATTAATATATTATATCAATTATAAATTTATTAAAGAAGGCTAAAAATTCTCATATAATGTAATTATGTCTTTAAAATAATCATTATTTACCTAAATTTCATGTAACACGCCAAGCTTCCACAGTACGTTTCCCTTCGAATAATGCGATAGCGTGTGTTGTACGCAACCTCGAGTTCTAACACACACCATAACTAATTAAATTTGCCATTGTGAATAGTAATACCTACTTTTTGAAATCATATATATATTATATTTCAAAATGGACTTCATTTTTGGATTTGGAATATTGAAATTAGCCTAGGGTGAAATTTTGGTTTTTTTCGGATAACTTTTATATTTTGATGAATAGTGAAAATTACTAAATTTTAATTAAAATCATCTTTTTTAATCAAAATAATTAATATTGATAAATTATGAATTTGAGTGGTTTTAAAGTATATTTAGAATATATTTTTACCATTTAATTTAATGTTTGTCATTGGACATAATTTCACAATTAAACCCGACATAAACAAGTGTCAATCTTTTGATAGTTATTATCTCTTAAAAACACGATTTTTATTTTAACAACGAGAATTAATTTTAAATTAATTTCTGCCACTTCTGTGTTTTGAATTTGGAAAAATGGATTACATATTTGGAATTAGGATTTACAAATTATGTAAATAGGTAACTTTTATTTTTACACATTTTGAATAATTACTGAGGTAAATATTTTATTTACCATGGTTAAAGGGTAAATCCGGTAAATAAGGGTTAAAAAATAATATTATAATAATACAAAATTACCCTAAAACGTGTCCTAACATTATTGGTGGACACATACCCGACCATGGGCATCCTTGGGTCGATTTGGGGACCCCTTAAAGCCACTTGTATGTGGTAGGGACACATTATATTAATAAAGTTAAAATAAAAATAAAAATGGCATAAGCTTACATCGTTTAGAAGAACAATTTTTACATAGGGTTATACATGTTGGATTTTAGATTATAAATATTCATTAGAAAGCTAAAACGATTTCCTACATAATTATATTTTATTTATAATTTTTAGACATCAAATAATTTAAATTATTAATGACACAATAATGATGAAATGTTTACCTCATTAATAAATCATTTAAATAAATAAGATTATAATGATTAAAATATTATCTAAAACCTGTCCAATTCTTATTGGTTGATGTTATTTAGAAAATGAGTCATCTTATCTTTTACCTCAATGATTTTTGGACCATTATAAACCGAATATTAATATATTATAAAGTAATACTTTCACTCTTTCCTAAAGAGCCCCTCCTCTCCCTTATAAAAGGAGACCACTTCTACTCATTCCTCACACCTCTCAAGCCACTTGGCTCGTCCAAACCCTCCCCAAATACTCTCCCAACTTCCCTCACTACAACCTAGAGGCCTTAGTTTGATCAGAAAGCCAACCTAAGGAGCCCATTTTATCAAATCAAAAGGAAGAGCCCGAAGAAGAGGTAATGATTTCACCACCCTTTTTCAAGTTCCTTTCTTCTTCCACTTCTTCTTTTTTGTTCTTACCATTCTAAAATAATAACTCCAGTATCTCACATATACTGTGATGTTATTATAAATATGGTACAACCATATTTAGTATTCTATCCACCCTTTGAATAACATGTCACCATACGTGCGTACGTACGGCTTACCGTCTCCACGTCGTGGTGTAATTGTTATTCAATATATTATTATTTGGATGGGTATAATACTGATGTTCAACTCATGTAAATAATAAATATAACATGTTAATTATTCTGTATATATTATATAACATCCATTTATATATTATTTTAATATCAAAAGAATGATATTGTCGCTCGTGCGTACGTACGGACTACCGTCTCCACAAACGCGATAAGATTCATTCTCCATCGTATCCATTCAAGTATAATTATCATTTGATGATTTAAAAATGATTTTTAAGGACTTGATATCATTCTGGATATGAATAATATACAAACTATCCATTACAAACTTGGCTTATGTAACAAAACATATAAAATAAAACAAGTAAGTTAACACCCGAAACAACGATAATACTAAGATATTATTATCAAATCAATATTAAAAGATCATATATGATATCATATTAATGTATATGATTATTTTATAATTTAATAACAATTATTTCACCATTATACAGGAGTTTAACCTACCCCAACCAAGGAAAAGTACAAGGTAAGGGTTTATTTCGCAATCTCTTTATTATCTGAGGTTGTTTATACATAATTATCTACTGGGACCTCGTTATCATCCACATCCATGTTTCTTCAAAATGTATTTCAAAACATTTTTTAATATTTAAAATAATATGGGTTAAAGTCATTTATACCCTTGTTTGAATTTTTATAAGAGGTTTATAAGGGAATCTTTCCGTCGTTTTCCAAACAAGGTGCTTTTTAACCTTTTCGACAGAATTAAGATAAGAATGTTTTTTTTACTTATACGGCGGGTGCGGTTATTTTCCGCCGTTATAAAATCGTTAAAGCTTCCCTTACAAGCTTATAATAATATTTTCAAACAAAAGGTTTTATTTTATATTGATCTTAAATGATTTCAAAATAAAAGGAGATATTCCTTTAAAAATAATTTTGATTTCATTTATGTCAACATCCTTTGATGGATTTTATGATTATTTGAAGTTGATTTATTATGATACAAAACTTCTATATTGTATTGAAGGTTTTGTTATATGTTTGACTGTGGATGTGCTATTTTTATACCATTCATAGTTTATGGTGAAAGTATTGACATTTCGTATGCTAGTTTTAATACGAATGTTTATGTTATGTTTAAACCTTTTCATATGGGAATGCATTGGACTTAATATGTGACTGGTGGAGCCCGCTATAGCTCCTCGATGCATCGGTAGGTCTCATGAGACAAACTAGTGTCTTGGCATAAGGCCTTGACAAAATCTTATTTGTAGTCTTGGCACGAGGCCTTGGCTATGTGGTTATGATAGTCTGGCATTATGCATTCCAACATTATGAAAGTGGTTAGTGATTTTTCATGTGATTATTTGATTAGTAGAATATCCATGTGAATTAGTAAATGACATTATTTCATTTTATTTATGCCATACTATGTTGAAAGTTAAAGTTTGAAAGGCTTTTGTTTTAGTTATACATTGCCTTAAATGTTTATTCTTATTTATGAAAGTTTCCGCTATATTGTTATCCTTACTGGGCATTTGAGCTCACCCCTTTTCTATGTTTTATTTTTCCCAGGAAGTGAAGAAGTAAGTTATGAATTACCTGTAGGGATATTATGTGGGGATATGAGTGTGGATTATGGAGACAATATGTTGTTGTAGTAGTTTTTCGTTTTATGATGTAATGTAAAACTTATGAATATATCTAGTGTTTCCAAGGCTACTAAACCAATCGGTCTTTCGAGATTTGATCTTTCTTGTGATCATGCCAATGTTATGTAATTAATGCACCGAATCTGGGTAACTGGGGTCGGGGCGTTACAGTTGGTATCAGAGGAAGTTTAGTACAAACCTTGGAAGCTAGATTTAGATAAACTCTGATTAGAGCACGTACACCTCAGATGAACTTTGAGGATTAGTATAGAAGAACTTCCTAGAATTTTGGTATTGTAGAGATTTTGTGAGTTTTCCAAGCAATACATCCCTGTCTAGATACGAGCAAGTAGAGGCGGCTCTGGAACAGATGTACCATGGGGTAAAACCCGAAAACACCGCTTTGATCTAGACTCAAACGGGAACTGGTGCACGACAACGGGCTTTACTGCACTCTTGGTTACGACACTCCCGGGGGATATGCTTAGGATAATTCTCATTTTCCTTACAAACCATTATGAAGGGTTTATGAGTATATACATCCTCAAAGGAGACATTTTTATGGATTATATCCATAAATAGTTCAATTTATGTTAAGTGTTTTATAAGTATGGGATTATGTATTTTGATTCATAAACTGATCTAGTTTATGCCATTGTTTAGAAATGGCGCCTAGTGGAAGAAATGGAAACCGTATCAATGCACGCACTCCATGTAGGGATTGCCCTCCTGCTCAAGATAATTATAGTGGGGCTGGTGATGCAACTGGTCCCGATCAGCTAATCACCATACTGGGACAACTTACTCAGGTTATGAATAATAACCTTACCCGTATGGAGCACCCTGATCTGCAGCGTGGAGGATCAATGTTAGATCGATTCATGAGGAAACAACCACCAACGTTCAATGGGAGTACAAATCCCTTAGTAGCTGTGCAATGGATAAATTACCTAGAGAAAATATTTCAGGCTTTGTGGAGAAGTGAAAGTGAAAAAGTTATCATGGCAGTTTACCGCCTCACTGGAGATGCTGATCAATGGTGGTCATTGATTCAAAACATGAAGGAAGATGATGAAGTATCAAATATGGAATGGAGTGAGTTCAAAGATCTGTTTTTAGAAAAATACTTCCCTCGCGACCATCGAGCAGATATGGAAAGGCAATTTCTAAGTCTGAGACAGAAGGACGATGAGAATGTCGCAAAGTATGAGGCTAACTTTACAAGGTTAGAAAGGTAAGCTAGTGATTATATACATAACCAAAGAAGTAATATTGATCGTTTCTTTGATGGGTTAAAACCATTTCTCCGTCGATTATTAGTCTCAAAATCCTTTTCATCGTACGAAGACATTGTCTCATGTGCTATCAAGACCGAAAAGGAATTCTCTAAGTCTTATGACTTTAAAGCAAAGAAAGAGAAGAAGAGACCTACTGATCAATCTGGGAATGGAAATAAGGGGAAGAAGGGAAAGGTTGAATATCCATCCTGTGGTAAATGCGGGAAGAAACACCCTGGTACATGCTTGAAGGGAATGGGAGTCTGTTACAAGTGTGGTGAAAAAGGCCACCAAGCTCGTGATTGTAAGGGGAAGAAGGAAGCTACCAATGTTTAGTGCTACAATTGCAGGGAGATGGGGCATTATGCAAATGAATTTCCTAAGAGTCAGGAGAACATACCTCAGAAAAGGCCAAGGGATCAAGGCCAGGCTTATGCTATCACTACTGCTGAGATAGAAGCTCTGAAAGACGTGGTGGCAGGTAATTTAATGGTTTCCTCAAGTTTAGCAAATGCATTATTTGATTCTGGATCATCTCACTGTTTCATATCTTCCCAGTTTTCTAAGAAAATTAGATATTTCCAATTTGATTTAATAAGGGAGTTGTCATTTAAAACTCCTAAGGGAAGTATCATTGCAACAAAGTTTTGTGAATCAGTCCACATTAGAGCACATAAATTTTCTTTATCTGCTGATCTCATTGTCATACCTATGATTGAGTTTGATATAATCCTCGGTATGGACTGGATTTCAGACTATGATGCGAAGATTTATTGTAAGAATAAAGAGGTTACGATTCTTGATGATAATGATAAGGAACACATTATTTTTAGAGCAGAATCGTCACCACCTAATTCTTATTTAGATCCACCCCCAGTAGCTCAAACTAATTCAATTATTGGGGAGAAAGAGAATGAAATAATTGTCGGTGAGGAAAGGAATGTTCAAATAGAGGATGTACCTGTTGTGAAAGAATTTGTAGATGTATTTCCGGAAGATTTACCTGGAAATCCTCCAGAACGAGAAGTTTAGTTTTCCATTTATTTGATTCCTGGATCAAGGCCTATATCGAAGACCCCTTATAGAATGGCCACTGTAGAATTAGTCGAACTAAAGAAACAACTAGAGGAATTGAGTAATAAGGGATTTATTCACCCTAGTGTTTCTCCATGGGGAGCCCCTGTTCTTTTTGTTAAAAAGAAAGATGGATATATGAGGTTATGTATCAACTACAGGGAGATCAATGCTATAACGATAAAGAACAAGTATCCCCTACCTCGTATTGATGATTTATTTGACCAACTGCATGGAGCTCAATACTTTTCAAAGATTGACCTTCGATCTGGATACCATTAGTTGTGTGTGAAGAAGGAAGACATTCCGAAAACAGCATTTCGAACCAGGTACGGGCATTACGAGTTTACTGTAATGCCGTTTGGATTGACTAATGCACCCTCTATATTCATGGATCTGATGAATAGAGTTTTCAAGAAGTATCTCGATGAATTTGTGGTGGTATTTATTGATGATATCTTGGTATACTCCAAAACCTATGAAGATCATGAAAATCACTTGCGCATTATCTTGAAGACTCTGAGGAGGCATGAATTATATGGGATGTTTAGCAAGTGTGAATTCTGGCTTCAGGATATTTCTTTTCTTGGCCATATTGTCTCTAAAGATGGAATCTCTGTGGATCCTTCTAAGACCAAGGCAATCCAAGAATGGCCAGCACCTATGAGTATAACTGAGGTACGTAGTTTTATTGGTTTGGCAGGTTATTATCGACGTTTCGTCCAGAATTTTTCCTGATTGGCTAACCCATTAACGAAGCTCACACGTAAAGGGGTTAAATTTGTTTGGACAAAAGAGTGTGAAGAATGTTTCGAAGAACTGAAGAGAAGATTATTCAATGCTCCTATATTGACTCTACCATCAGGGAATGATGGGTTCATTATTTATAGTGATGCATCAAAGAAAGGACTTGGTTGTGTCCTTATGCAGAATGATAGAGTTACTGCCTATGCATCACGACAGTTGAAAATTCATGAACAAAACTATCCTACTCATGATCCTGAGTTAGTAGCTGTGATCTTTGCTTTGAAGATATGGAGACACTACCTCTATGGTGAAAAATGTGAGATTTATACTTGTCACAAGAGTTTGAAGTATATTTTCTCACAAAAAGAACTCAACATGAGGCAAAGGAGATGGCTTGAATTACACAAGGATTATGATTGCACGATACACTACCACCCGGGGAAAGCAAACAAGGTGGAAGATGCTTTGAGCAGAAAAGACCATGGAGTTTTGAACATGATGAGAATTGAAAGGGATCCAATTTTCATGGATCTAGTGAAGATGGACATGGGAATAATCAGGGAAGTTGAAACATCAATGCTTTTTCAAATGGTTGCCAAACCATCTTTACTAGAAAGGATTAAGAGTTCTCAGACCAATGATGAAGAATTTCAGAAGAATATTAAAGCTGTGAATGATTGGAGATTGAGAGACTTTGTGTATGAAGATGGAATTTTGAAATTCGAGAAGAGACTTTGTGTTCCCGATTTACCTGATTTGAAATGGGAATTGCTGGATGATGCTCATAGTTCCAATTTCTCTATACACCCTGGGATCACCAAAATGTATAGATATTTGAGGGAACATTTTTGGTGGCACAACATGAAGAGGGAGATTGCTGATTTTGTGTCAAGATGTATGGTTTGTAAACAAGTGAAAGCTGGAAGGCAACAGCCTGGAGGAGTCATGCAACCTCTTCCCACACCGGAGTAGAAATGGGACAATATTACGATGGACTTTGTCATGGGGATTCCAAAGACTCATAGAAGGAACGATGAAATATGGGTTATTGTTGATCGTCTTACCAAGTCAACACATTTTCTTGCTATAAGAGAAGATCTACCCCTGGAACGTCTAGCAAGACTATACATTAATGAAGTTGTGAGACTTGATGGAGTACCCTTATCGATTGTTTCTGATCGTGATCCCCGTTTTACTTCAAGATTTTGGAAAAGTCTTCAGAAATCTCTGGATACTGAACTTCATTTGAGCACTGCTTACCACCCTCCGACAGATGGACAATCAGAACGGACTATTCAAACCCTAGAAGACATGTTGAGATCTTGCTCACTTGACTTTCAGGGTATGTGGGATCAATATTTACCACTGGTAGAATTTTCCTATAACAATAGCTTCCATTCGAGTATTCAGATGGCACCATATGAAGCGTTATACGGAAAGAGATGTCGTACACCAACCTGTTGGGATGACGTTGGTGAAAGAAAACTTGTAGGCCCAGAACTGGTGGAGGAAACGGTGGAAAAGGTGAAGGTAATCCAAAATCACATCAAAGCATCTCAAAGTAGGCAGAAGACCTATGCCGATAATCAAAGGAAGGATTTGGAATTTCAAGTCGGTGATCATGTTTTCCTGAATGTATCTCTATGGAAGGGAGTCATTCGTTTTGGTAAGAAAGGTAAATTGAGTCCCAGGTACATCGGACCTTTCGAAATTCTAGAACGAATTGGGGCTGTAGCTTACCGATTGGCAATGCCGCCAAGTCTCTCCAAAGTTCACGATGTGTTCCACGTATCTCTGTTGAGAAAATACATGCCTGACCCAACGCATGTACTCACCTATGAGGAATTAGAACTGGAACCCGATCTGTCTTATTGTGAAGAGCCTGTCAGGATTCTTGATACAAGAGAACAAGTACTGAGAAACCGGACGACGCGTCTAGTAAAAGTTTTGTGGAGAAATCATAAGATGGAAGAGGCAACGTGGGAACCCGAGGAACTTATGATAAAGAACCACACAAGTCTTTTTATGTATTAATACCCTAGAAATTGCGAGGACGCAATTATTTAAAGGAGGGGAGAATGTAACACCCCAAGCTTCCACAGTACGTTTCCCTCCGAATAATGCGATAGCGTGTGTTGTACGCAACCTTGAGTTCTAACACACACCACAACTAATTAAACTAGCCGTTGTGAATAGTAATACCTAATTTTTGAAATCATATATATTTTTTATTTCAAAATGGACTTCATTTTTGTATTCGGAATATTGAAATTGTCCTAGGGTGAAATTTTGGTACTTTTCGGATAACTTTTATATTTTTATGAATAGTGAAAATTACTAAATTTTAATTAAAATCATCTTTTTTAATCAAAATAATTAATATTGATAAATTATGAATTTGAGTGGTTTTAAAGTATATTTAGAATATATTTTTACCATTTAATTTAATGTTTGTCATTGGACATAATTTCACAATTAAACCAGACATAAACAAGTGTCAATCTTTTGATAGTTTTTATCTCTTAAAAACATGCTTTTTATTTTAACAACGGGAATTAATTTTAAATTAATTTCTGTCACTTCTGTGTTTTGAATTTGGAAAAATGGATTACATATTTGTAATCAGGATGTCCAAATTATGTAAATAGGTAACTTTTATTTTTACACATTTTGAATAATTACTGCGGTAAATATTTTATTTACAATGGTTAAAGGGTAAATCCGGTAAATAAGGGTTAAAAAATAATATTATAATAATACAAAATTACCCTAAAACGTGTCCTAACCTTATTGGTGGACACATACCAGACCATGGGCATCCTTGGGTCGATTTGGGGACCTTTTAAAGCCACTTTTATGTGGTAGGAACACATTATATTAATAAAGTTAAAATAAAAATAAAAATGGCATAAGCTTACATCTTTTAGAAGAACAATTTTTACATAGGGTTATACATGTTGTATATTTGATTATAAATATTAATTAGAAATCTAGAAAGATTTCCTACATAATGATATTTTATTTATAATTTTTAGACATCAAATAATTTAAATTATTAATGACACAATAATGATGCAATGTTTACCTCCTAAATAAATCATTTAAATAAATAATATTATAATGATTAAAATATTATCTAAAACCTGTCCAATTCTTATTGGTTGATGTTATTTAGAAAATTAGTCATCTTATATTAGACCTCAATGATTTTTGGACCATTATAAACCGAATATAAATATATTATAAAGTAACACTTTCACTCTTTCCTAAAGAGCCCCTCCTCTCCCTTATAAAAGGAGACCACTTCTACTCATTCCTCACACCTCTCAAGCCACTTGGCTCGTCCAAACCCTGCCCAAATACTCTCCCAACTTCCCTCACTACAACCTAGAGGCTTTAGTTTGATCATAAATCCAACCTAAGGATCCCTTTTGATCAAATCAAAAGGAAGAGCCCGAAGAAGAGGTAATGATTTCACCACCTTTTTTCAAGTTCCTTTCTTCTTCCACTTCTTCGTTCTTTGTTCTTACCATTCTAAAATAATAACTCCAGTATCCCACATATACTGTGATGTTATTATAAATATGGTACAACCATATTCAGTATTCTATCCACCCTTTGAATAACATGTCACCATACGTGCGTACGTAGGGCTTACCGTCTCCACGTCGTGGTGTAATTGTTAGTCAATATATTATTATTTGGATTGGTATAATAATGATGTGAAACTCATGTAAATAATAAATATAACATGTTAATTATTCTGTATATATGATATAACATCCATTTATATATTATTTTAATATCAAAAGAATGATATTGTCGCTCGTGCGTACGTACGGACTAGCGTCTCCACAAACGCGATAAGATTCATTCTCCATCGTATCCATTCAAGTATAATTATCATTTGATGATTTAAAAATGATGTTTAAGGACTTGATATCATTCTGGATATGAATAATATACAAACTATCCATTACAAACTTGGCTTACGTAACAAAACATATAAAATAAAACAAGTAAGTTAACACCCGAAACAACGATAATACTAAGATATTATTATCAAATCAATATTAAAAGATCATATATGATATCATATTAATGTATATGATTCTTTTATAATTTAATAACAATTATTTCACCATTATACAGGAGGTTAACCTACCCCAACCAAGGAAAAGTACAAAGTAAGGGTTTATTTCACAATCTCTTCATTATCCGAGGTTGTTTATACATAATTATCTACTGGGACCTCATTATCATCCACATCCATGTTTCTTCAAAATGTATTTCAAAACATTTTTTAATATTTAAAAGAATATGGGTTAAAGTCATTTATACCCTTGTTTGACTTTTTATAAGAGGTTTATAAGGGAATCTTTCCGTCGTTTTCCAAACAAGGTGCTTTTTAACCTTTTCGACAGAATTAAGATAAGAATGTTTTTTTTACTTATACGGCGGGTGCGGTTATTTTCCGCCGTTATAAAATCGTCAAAGCTTCCCTTACAAGCTTATAAGAATATTTTCAAAGAAAATGTTTTATTTTATATGGATCTTAAATGATTTCAAAATAAAAGGAGATATTTCTTTAAAAATAATTTTGATTTCATCTATGTCAACATCCTTTGATGGATTTTAAGATTATTTGAAGTTGATGTATTATGATACAAAACTTCTATATTGTATTGAAGGTTTTGTGATATGTTTGACTGTGGATGTGCTATTTTTATAAAATTCATAGTTTATGGTGAAAGTATTGACATTTCGTATGCTAGTTTTAATACGCATGTTTATGTTATGTTTAAACCTTTTCATATGGGAATGCATTGGACTTAATATGTGACGGGTGGAGCCCGCTATAGCTCCTCGATGCATCGGTAGGTCTCATGAGACAAACTAGTGTCTTGGAAAAAGGCCTTGACAAAATCTTATTTGTAGTCTTGGCACGAGGCCTTGGCTATGTGGTTATGATAGTCTGGCATTATGCATTCCAACATTATGAAAGTGGTTAGTGATTTTACATGTGATTATTTGATTAGTAGAATATCCATGTGAATAAGTAAATGGCATTATTTCATTTTATTTATGCCATACTATGTTGAAAGTTCATGTTTGAAAGGCTTTTGTTTTAGTTATACATTGCCTTAAATGTTTATTCTTATTTATGAAAGTTTCCGCTATATTGTTATCCTTACTGGGAATTTGAGCTCACCCCTTTTCTATGTTTTATTTTTCCCAGGAAGTGAAGAAGTAAGTTATGAATGACCTGCAGGGATATTATGTGGGTATATAAGTGCGGATTATAGAGACAATATGTTGTTGTAGTAGTTTTTCGTTTTGTGATGTAATGTAAAACTTATGAATATATCTAGTGTTTCCAAGGCTACTAAACCAATCGGTCTTTCGAGATTTGATCTTTCTTGTGATCATGCCAATGTTATGTAATTAATGCACCGACTCTGGGTAACTGGGGTCGGGGCGTTACATTTCATCTAATGGATGGTGAATATGTCACTCATTCAAATGTCTGCTCTACCACCTATATAAGCTGTATGATTTCATTTTTCATCTCCATCTTCAATGTATTGTTATAGTGATGCAATTAATGAATATATATATGATTTAAATCCATAATTATTATTTGAGGAAGAGAAATTATTTACAAATATTCATTTTCAATCAATTGAAAAATAAAATTATTGATATTGTGTATGTGAAGACTACTTCCACTTTGAATTGATGTGTACAATTTTTCATCACTACATGATATTATTGGGGAAAATCATTATATAGTAAATAAATATTAATTTTATTACTTAATTAACAATATTTATATGATGAAACATATAAAACTATACAAGGAAAAAAATTTCAAAATAGAAACCTATAAAGAAAAGAGAGCTTTTGACACCAAAATACAGAATTAATTAAATAAATGATAAAAAATGGGTAATTTGAAAATTTAATAGAATTATATATTTATTTATATGATAAATCTATTATTTTTTAATAATATTTTAGTTATATAGATATATTATACTATATATTATAGTAACAATGATATATATAATGACTTGAGGTAATGGTTTTTCATCTAAAAATTATATCTCATAGACATGTTTTTTTATAAATAACTTATAAAAATTTTATGGTGAATAGAATTCCATTTTAAAATATTATATCTCGAATCTGTTTAAATTAATTTAATTTAATTTCCAATTTTATGTTATTTCATTCGTGATGTATTTATTATGATATTAACAATGTGGTAAGGATTTACAGAACAATATAACTACTAATTTTACTTTATTTTTCTATTTTAATTGGGGGAATTTAATATTATATCTCTCATATTAAAAATATATTAAAGTAATATAATGTTTTATTTTTTGGGCCTTTAAGTAATTTTTTTGACTTATCTCTCATTGGTACTCAAATTAATTAAAATATGTTTTTATTAAAATCTAATATTATTTCACCATTTGTAAGTCGAGGAGAATTATAACATATACCCATTTTATAAAAATATTATTATTGAAGTTAAATTCTACATTAAATTATTTCTAATTTTATTTATTATATATCACATTAATTTTGAATTATTTTAATAAATATTCTTATCATTTTTCAATCGGACAATTTTTTACATTATTTAAAAATGTGAAAATTTTATTATTTTAATATTTTTATAAGGATTTGATTTCACACAAATATTGACCATTAATCCTCAGTAATATTCAATTAAATTATTTCATGGTTATAAAAATAAAATTTACATCCCATTGTTTTGAAAATTTTTAGTTTTAAAACATTACCAAAAGAAATAGATATATTATGTTGATTCTCCGGGAATACCTTTAATTGTAATATTAAAAAACGTTATCAATGAAACCATAAATTAATGTATATTATTATATATTGGGGAGAGACAATATTGATACCATAAAATTGAATTCATTGGATGACTTATAATAGTATAATTATAAGGTAATATTTATAAAAATTACTACATTCGAAAGGGTTATTTTGGCTATGATGAGAGGATATATGTTTTTGAGATCTACTGGAACAAATATGTATGGTTTTCATTTTTTGATAGATGGCCCCTTAATTATGTATCCCTAAAATTTAATATTTAATATATTCATTGAAATAATAATAAATATTATGTGTAGTGAACGTAATATACAATGGGATTCAATCAATTATTTTTAATTTATTTTGGTGTTAACCTAATCATTAATGTGGATATATCAACTATGATATGGTGGTATTAGTTGTTAAATGTTTATAGAAGAATTATTTGTTCTACTTGGTGTATGTCACAAACATATATATTATGATTATGATATTATTTCATGGCTCATTATTTATAATTGATGATTCATCCCTCTTAAAAATCATGAAATTTGTTTTGAGTCATCCTTATGTTGTGAGTCGTGATAAAATGTCTAAATATTCATTGGTGAGTTTTTATTTGTTATTATGATTTTTTCATACCCATATACCAATATTGTGTCCACTTTTTGTTCATGATAGTCACCTCCCATATTTACCATACTTGGAATCTAATATCATGATTTTATATGGTTCAATTTTCCCCATGTTATAAATAATTCTACATTGTAGGATGTGTCTATGATGTCAACTATTTTAGAATATCATTGGGGGATATGATAAAGATAATTAATGTAATTAGTATAATATATATATTTTATCTAAAAACATAAAATAATTATAGTTTATGTGTGTGTATTATATATATATATTTATTTATTTAAATATTAAATTTCCGGTCTACAATGAATATATATATATATGTATACAATTATATTGTCCTTTCATTTTGTATTAGAAAAATATTCATCCATTTTCATTGATAATTGCTGAAATTTTTGTTTAGTATCCCTATAAAAAATAAAAGAATTTTAAATATCTAAAAATAATGGTAAAAAAAATACTCTATGTCATCCTTTAATTGAGGTCACTGTCTAGATATAAATATATGTATGTAGACTCTAAAAATGATGGACCTATATTCAATTAGAAAGACCCAAATATATTTATATAATTATTTTAATTAAATGGATTTATGACATGTCTGCAAAAATTGATGGAAAGTGATTCTAAGGGTTGAAGGGCCAGAAACAGATTTTTGATCTTTTTTTAAGCTAGGTTCAATAAACGAGTAGGAGGTGAATTCTATCTTTTGAACCGGTGTTCAGATTAAAAAAAGAGGGCACTGTTAAATCTGTAGCGGGCTATCACTGATGTCTCATCGAGATTGTCCACTGTTACTCTAGATTGTTTTTCACGTTTTGTTGATTTGGATATGTGTGGTCTATGTTATTCGCATCTTTTTAATCCCACTTACTCTGCCACTTTTTCTATTTTGTATTAATTTGATTAGGATGTTTTTTTCCGGGTCCCTGACATTATTGGTTATATTATGTTACTATAAAAATCATTTCATTAGTTTTTATTGTTTCAAAATTAATGTTTTAATTTAATTTATTTTTGTTAATAATATATGTTCTATTTCACAAATATAATAATTTTAATTTGATAAAATGTACTCCATTTTTTAAATCATATAAATGTATTAGATTAATGTTACAAGATTTTATATTTTTCAAAAATATATTTTATGTGTAGAGTGAAAATTACTATTTTCACAAACAACAAATCATTTAAATCATCATTATCAAAGAAGGATGAAAAAGTAATTAACAACATTATTTCAATCAAATATATTATTAAGGAGTAAATAATATATAAAATAATTATATTGATTTTGGAATCCCATACATGACTTTATTAAACCCTAGTTTAAATAAATTCTAAGATTAAAAAATTTAACTAATATTTCTCTAATTAAATTCACACCATGACCTATATGCTTTAATAATTTAATGAAATTAATAGAATTGTTAATTTTAATTCATAATAAAATAAATGATATGTCATTAAATTTTATTGATTATTTTTCTATAATATGAATATTTTATAAAATTGTATTTTATTTTAGAAATAGTTTTTCATTTTATTTTTCCTAATTATATTAAAAATAATATTCACCAAATATAAAAATAGAAAATTATAAAATTAATCCTATATATATATAATATCCTAAATTTTTTTATTTGAAATATTATTATTATTCATAAAAAAATATTTTACGATGTTAAAAAAATATAAAATCAATAATTGTTAAAATGTCTTAAAATAATGAAAATAATTTGACAAGGATTACAAATATCACAAAACATTATTGTTTATATTAATTGATTATTTTATTTCAATATATATAACCTTATCTTATAAATTTAACTTTTTTTATTCCACTTTCTCTAGATAATTAATATACATTTTTTAATGTCAAGCGTATTTACAAGGATTCAATTCCTCATGATTTAAAAGGGTACCTCTTCTTCACACATATCCTTACACATCAAGACCCTTAAAAACGTTCCTCATAAAATATATATTTCCAAAAATACACACTAATTCTCGAAGGTTATCATTTCAACAAAATACTGACAAATGAATGTTTTAGTTTAATCACGACGAGTATATCCATGGAATATGTCGTTTTCTTAATCGAGATCTATCATGTTAATTTATTCATGCACTAATGCTGAATATATTATATCAATGATAAATTGATTAAATAAGTGTAATAAATCTTATTTAATATTATTATGCTTATCTTATAATCATTATTTACAAAAAATTCATCTAATGGAAGGTGAATATGTCACCCATTCATATGTCTGGTCTACCACCTCTAGGGGGTGTATGACTTTTTTTTCATCACCATATTCCATTTATTGTTATAGTGATGCATGTAATGAATATATATGATATAAATCCATTATTATTATTTGAGGACGATAAATTATTTAAAAAAAATCCTTTTTCAATCAATTGAAAAATAATATCAATGATAGTGTGTATGTAAAGACTACTTTCACATTGAAGTTACGTGTACAATATTTCATCACTCTATGATATTGATGGGTAAAATCATTATATATAAATAAATTTGAATTTTAAGAATTAATTAAGGTTATTTATATGATAACTCCTTTAAAAATATAAAAAGAAAAAATATCAAATTAGAAACCTACATAGAAAAGATAACTCCTGGCACCTGAATACTGAATTAAATAAATAAATGATCAAAAATGGGTAATTTGAAAAATAAATAAAATGATATATTTATTTATATTATAAATGTCATATTTTTTAATAATATTTGAGTTATACAGATAAATTAAACTAGATATTATAGTAATAATGATGTATCTAATGACTTGAGGTAATTTTTTTCATCTAAAAAATCGACCATATAGAATTTTTTTTATAAAAAACATATATTAATTTTATGGTGAATATAATTTCATATTAAAATATTATATCTTGAATCAATTTATATGAATTTAAATTAATGTCCAATTTCATCTTATTTCATTACTGATGTATTTATTATGATATTAATAATGTGGTAAGGATTTACAGCACAATATAACTACAAATTTTATTTTTATGTTTCTAGTTTTATTGGAAAAATTTAGTATTATATCAATCATATTTATAAAATATTTAAGTCACATTTTTTTTGGGCCATTAGGTATTTTTTGGTTTATCCCCCATTGGTACTCAAATGAATAAAAATATAATTTCATTAAAATATAATCTTATTTCTCCATTTGTTTGTCGAGAAGAATTATAACCTATACCAATTTTATAAAAATGTTATTATTGAAGTTAAATTATACATTAAATTATTTCTAATTTTATATATTATTATATTTTTCATTCAATTCTAATAATATAAATAATTTTTCTTATCTTTTTGCAATCAGTCAATTTTTTATGTTCTTTACAAAATTGAAAATTTCATTGTTTTACTGTTATTATAAGGATTGGATTTTACACCAATAATGACCATTAATACTCATGAATATTCCATTACATTATTCCATTGGTATAAAATTAAAATTTACATCTCATTGTTTTGAAAAAATTCAGTTTTAAGACATTAATAATAAAAGATATGTTATCTTGATTCTCATGGAATACTTTTAATTGTAATTTTAAAAAAAGGGATCGAGGAAACCATACATTAATGTATATTATTAAATATTTTGGAGATTCAATAATGATACCATGAAATTGGATTAATTGGATGACTTATAGTGGTATATTTATAAAGTCATATTTATAAAAATTATTACATTCCAATGGGTTATTTTAGCATAGATGAGAGGATATATGTTTTTGAGGTCTATTAGAAAAAATATGTATGGTTTTCATTTTTTGATAGCTGGCCCTGTAATTATGTATCCATAAAATATAATATTTTATATATTTCTTGATACAACATCAAATATTATGGGGAGTGAATGTAATATTCTATGGGATTCCATCAATTCTTTTTAATTTAATTGGGAGTTAACCTAATCCTTAATGTGTATATATCCACAATTCTAGGGTGGTATTAGTTGTTAAATTTTTATAGATAAATGATTTTTTATACTTGGTGTATGTCACAGCCATATATATTATTATTATGATATTATATCTTCACTCATTATTTATAACTGATTATTCAACCCTCTTATAAATCATGAAGTTTATTTTGAGTCATCCTTATGTCATGAGTCATGATAAAATGTTTAAAAATTAATTTGATATTTTTTATAAGTTATGATGATTTTTTCATACACATATACCTATATTGTGTTCACATTTTTTTGATGATAGTCACCACCCATATTTACCATACTAGAAATCTAATACCATGATTTTATATGTTTCAATTTTCCTCATTTTATAATTAATTCAACATTGTAGGATGTGTCTATGATTGAAACAATTTTAGTGTATCATTATGGGATACGATATAGATATTTAATGAAATTAGTAGAATATGTATATAGTGTCCGAAATCATAGATCAATTAAAGTTTGTGTGTGTATTATATATATATATTTATTTAAATATAAAATTTTCTGTCAACAATGAACATATGTATATATATGTATGTCTATTTTTCTTTGGTCCTTTTATTTGGTATCAAAAAAATATTCATCCATTTTCATTGATAATTATTGTAATATTTATTTAGTATCCCTTGGAAAAATAAAAGCATCCGAGATATCTGAAAATATTGGTAATAAATGACTCTATATCATCCTTGAATTTATGTCACTATCTAGATATAAATATATATATGCAAACTCTAAAATAGAAGGACTTATTTTCTATTGGAAAGACCCAAAAATTAATATATAATTTTTTTAATTAAATGGACTTAGTATAGGTTTGAAAAAATTGACGGCATGTGATTCTTAGCCCAAAGGGCCCGAATCTAATTTCAGAACTTTTTTAAGGTAGGTTCAATAAAATTGCAGGAGGTGAATTATATCCTTTGAACTGGTGCACAGAATAAAAATACGAGGGCGTCATTGAATCCGTAGTAGTCTATCACAGAGGTCTCATCCAGATGGTCCTTTATTACTTTAGATATTTTTTTCTCCTTTTGTTGATTTTGATATACGTGGTATGTGTTATTCACGTCTTTTTAATCCATATATCTCTACCACTTTTTATATTTTTTATTAATTTGATAGGGATGGGTTTTTCCCAGACCCTGACTTTGTTAGTTATATTATGTT
Source organism: Viscum album (assembly GCA_963277665.1). Taxonomy (NCBI): domain Eukaryota; kingdom Viridiplantae; phylum Streptophyta; class Magnoliopsida; order Santalales; family Viscaceae; genus Viscum; species Viscum album. The sequence goes on from OY728135.1 coordinate 890,722,973, forward strand.
AGTGTAATAATCATTTCATTAGTTTGTATTGGTTGAAGATGAATGTTTTAATGTAATTTTTATAAATAATATAAGTCCAATTTCCAAAATATTATAATTATAATTTGATAAAATTATCTCAATTTTTTACTAAAATTAAATGAATTATATTAATGAGAAATGATTTTATATTTTTCCAATAAATATTTTATGTGTAGAGTGAAAAATAGCATTTTCCCAGACACCAAATAATTTAAATCATCATTATCATAGAAGGATGAAAAGGTAATTGACAATATTATTTCAACCAAATATATTATTAAGGAGTAAAAAATATCTGATATGATTATATTTATTTTAGAATCCCATACATGACTCCATAGAACCGATGTTCTAATAAATTCAAATATTAAAACAATTCACTCATATTTCTATAATTAAATTTACAAAATGATCTATATGCTTTAATAATTTAATTAAATGCATAGTACTATTACTTTTTATCCATGATCAAATAATTGATATGAAATTTCCTTTTTTTTATGATTTCGGTGTAATATCAATTTATTCTTAATGTTGTATTTTTTAGAAACCATTTTTCAATTTATTTTTCATAATTATATTAAAAATAATATTCACTACAAATAAAAACTATGACATATAAAATTAATACTATTTGTGTATATAATTTCCTAAATTTTTAATTTTTAAATATTATTATTATTCATATATTTTTTTACAATGATAAAAAGACTGTAACATCAGTAAATGTTAAAACGGGTTAAAACATGAAAATAAATTGACAAGAATTAAAAATATCACAAAACATTGTTGTTAATCTACCTTTTTTAGTTTATTTCTACATATATAACCTTATCTTATAAATTTGACCTGTTTGGTTCCACTATCTCTAGAAAATAGATTTTTATTATTTTAATTTCAAGGGTATTTACAAGGTATCCATTCCTCAAACATTAAAAGGGAACCTCTTCTTCTCATATATCCAATCATATAATCCCCATAAAAACATTCCTCATAAAAAATATATTCCCAAAAATCCACACTATTTCAAGGAGGTTATCATTTCAACAAAATACTATCCAATGATGGATTATTGTATAATCATGGTGAGTATATATAAGGAATATGTTGTTTTCTTAATTGCGATCTTTCATGTTAATTTTTTCTTACGCATATGCTTAATATATTATATCAATGATAATTTGAATAAATTAATTTTAAAAAATTAATTGAATGTTATTATTTTTATCTAACAATCATTATTTATATATTCATCTAATGGAAGGTGATTATGTCACTCATTCATATGTCTGGTCTACCACCTCTAAGAGGTGTATGATTTCATTTTTCATCACCATCTTCCATGTATTGATAATGTGATTAAATTAATGAATATATATTATATAAATCCATTATTATTATTTATAGAGGATAAATTAGTTACAAATATCCTTTTCAATCAATTGAAAAATAATATCATTGATAGTGTGTATGTGAGCAATACTTCCACTTTGAGGTGATGTGAACTATTTTTCATCACCATATAATATTAATGGTGAAAAATAATTATATAATAAATAAATTTATATTTTATGACTTAATTAACGTTTTTTATATGATGAAAACTATAAAAATATTCAATAAAAAATTTCATAATAGAAACCTATATAGAAAAGTGTATTATTGACACAAGAATACAGAATTAAATAAATAAATGATCAAAAATGGGTAAATTGAAAATGTAATAGAATTATATATTTGTTTATATGATAAATATCGTATTTTTTTAATAATATTTGATTTATAAAGATATATTAATCTAGATATTATAATAATAATTATGTATATAATGACTTGTGGAAAATGGGTTTTCATCTACAAATTCTATCTTATAGACATGTTTTTTTTATAAATAACTTATTTTAATTTTAAGGTGAATATAATTCCATATTAAAATATTATATCTTGAATCAATTTATATGAATTTAATTTAATTTCAAATTTCATTATATTTCATTCATGATGTATTTATTATGATATTAACAATGGGCTAAGGATTTATAGAAAAATATAACTACTAATTTTATTTTTTATGTTTCTATTTTAATAGGAAATTTAGTATTATATCTCTCATATTAATAATATATTTATGTTAATTTTTTTTAATTTTTTGTTCCATTATGTATTTTTTTGTTTATCTCTCATTGGTACTGAAATGAATACAAATATGTTTTCATTAAAATGTAATCTTATTTCTCTATTTTTATGTCGAGAAGAATTATAACCTATACAGATTTTATGAAAATTTTATTATTGATGTTAAATTCTACCTAAAATTATTTCTAATGATATTTATAATAATATTTTACATTCATTTCTAATAATTTAAATAAATATTCTTATCATTTTGCAATCGAATAATTTTTCACATTCCTTACAAAAGTGAAAAATTAATTATTTTACCATTTTTAATAAGGATTCGATTTTACACCAATAATGACCATTAATACTCATGAATATTCCATTACATTATTCTATGGTAATGAGATTAAAATTTAAATCCCATTTTTTTGAGAAATTTTAGTATTAATACATTAAAAAAAGAAGTAGATATATTATATTGATTCTGATGGAATACCTTTAATTGTAATATTAATAAATATTATCAATGAAACTATACACTAATGTATAATATTATATATTGTGGATATGCAATATTGATACCATCAAATTGGATTCATTTGATGACTTATGATGGTATATTTATAAGATCAAATTTATAAAAATTATTACATTCCAATGGGTTTTATCGGTTATGATGAGAGGATATATGTTTTTGAGATCTATTAGAACAAATATGTACGGTTTTCATTTTTTATTAGTGGCCCCAAAGTTATGTATCCCTAAATTTTAATATATAATATATTCATTGAGATGATATCAAATTTCATGGGGAGTGATGATAATATACTATGGGATTCAATCATTTATTTTAAATTGAATTGGGAGTTAATGTAATCCTTAATATAGACATATCCAATATGTTGTGGTGGTATTAGTTGTTAAATGATTATAGATAAATTATTTGTTCTTCGTGGTGTATTTCAAAACATATATATTATGATTATGATATTATTTCATGACTCATTTTTTATAACTGATGATTCATCCCTTGTATAAATCATGAGATTTATTTTATGTCGTCCATATGTTTTGAGTCGTGATAAAAGGTCTAAAAATTCATTGGTGAGTTTTTATAAGTTATGATGAATTCTTCATACACATATTCCTATATTGTGTCCAATTTTTTTATGATAGTCACCTCCCATATTTACCTTACTGACAATCTAATCTCACGATTTTATATGTTTCAATTATACCCATATTATAAATAATTCTACAGTGTAAGATGTTTCTAAGATGTCAACTATTTTAGAATATCATTATGGGATATGATAAAGATATTTAATGAAATTAGTAGAATACGTATATAGTATCTAAAAACATAAGTCAATTATAGTTTATGTGTGTGTGTAATAGAGAGATATATATATATTTATTTAAATATTAAATTTCTGGTCTACAATGACCATATATTTATATATATATGCCTAGTATTCTATGGTCCTTTCATTTTGTATCAGAAACATATTCATCAATTTCATTGATAATTGTTGAAATAATTATTTAGTATCCCATGGAAAAATAAAAGCATTTTAAATATATAAAAATATTTGTAAAAAATGACCTAATTCAATCCCTGAATTGAGGTCACTATGTCTATATGAATATATATATGAAGACTCTAAAATAAATGGTCCTATTTCCAATTGGAAAGACATGAAAATTACTATATAATTATTTCAATTAAATAGATTTATTACGAGTCTTCCAAAATTGAAGGCATGTGATTCTGAGGCCCAAAGTGTTCGAAATAGAATTTTGAACATTATTTAAGGTACATTCAATAAACACCTAGGTAGTGAATTCTATCTTTTAAAACAGTGCTCGGATTAAAAATACAAGGTCACTGTTTAGTCTGTTGCACTGGGATTCTCATAAGGGTGGATTAACATTGATTAGAATGGGTTGGACGATAAAGTTAATTTTTGGACATACAATAAAATAATAAAATAACTCAAAGAGTTATTTTATTTCTTTCATGTAACATTTGAGCAGTTGTGGCGGGACTGTAGGGTTGTCAGACCACGAAATGGCCGTTTACATTTGGTTGTGTAACTGCACCATTGGGAGAATTAATAGGTTCTTTAATTCAATTAATTAATGAACATTATTAATTATGTGGTGTGTGGATCTTCTCTTTCATCTATTTAAACAAAGATCATGAATGGGTATTGGCACTCAAGAGTGGAACCTCTAACAAAGTGCCGCAACATATTGCACCAAACTAAAATGAGGCTTTAATGAATGTTGGAGGATTCAACGATGAGCACTGAAGGACGTGAACCTTCCCCTTTTTCCACAACACCCTCAGACATGGAAACTTCTTCCTAATTCGAAAAAACTTCCAATGAGCTCGAGGTAGGTGGTTTGATTTTTTAATTAAGAATTGTAAATTCTTGAATTGCTTCCCTTGTTGTAATGCTAACATGGACGGAGCAGGCTAGATGAACAAGGCATGGGCCCTCTTCCATTCAAGGAATGGTTGTGATTTTTCATGAGCAACTGAGAAAAAATGTGTTATGGCCACACCAAAAGCCACACAGTGATGAAATCAACGTTGGTGACGCATAGCCCCAGTCAGTAGAGGAAAGAGACCTCTATTGCTTCACCGGAGGCACACCAAATCTTTGTCGGCACGACGACGATGGCTACCGGAGAAGGTGGCGACCAGCACCCACCCACTTTGAAGAAGAGGCGGCGCATGAAGGCGTCAAGACATATAAGGGTACCACAACAACATTGGTCACGTTTTCATGTGGTGACGCGCTATGCTAGCGCACCATGGAGGAAGGCCGTGATGGAGGATGGACCCACAACCCGCACGTGAACATTCCTAGTGGACTAGCTAGGTCATGCAGTGCCGTTTGGCACCTTCGCATTAATAACTCTATTTTCTAAGCCATTGGAAAAGGGGAGAAGATCCATGTGCTTGAATAGATGGTTGGGTGGTTCCACAACCTGGTGAGCTGAGCCCAACTGGGTGGGCTGTGCCACACTTATGGCACATAGGCCAAGCCTGCAGCCCTGTGGAACAAATCAGGCCCAACTGAACGGGGTCGAGCCTAGCTGACTCGGTTAGGTAGGTCCAATCGGGTCAGACATGACCCAGACCCTTTTCGGCCCACATATGGTAAAATGGGCATATCTACTAAACCAAATGTCCATTTGATGAACTATCTGCATCTATGGAAACCATACAACGTGGCTGTATTTTTGAGTTACTCTACCTGTGTTTCAATAATGTTATAGATGGAGTGTTTTGCATCATACCTGAATCCAACTGATCCATTAGCACTAATATGCCTATAATGAATAGCCCAGACGTCTGGTTGACACACCATCTATTGGTTTTGAATCCTTATGAAATCGAAGTTCATTGGGTAACATCTTCATTGGACATCATTCCAGGTGACATACAACCGATGGATTATAGAGAGGATACTCCAAGAATCACGCATTCTTTGTGAAGTAATCTAGTGGCTGCAAAGACATGAAGAATGAATAGAGATCATATGTGGATTAGCACCGATAGATCTTGTGTGGATCAACACCAACAGATCTTGTGGGGATCAGGATCAAGCGATCCTCTGTCGATCATCACTAAGCGATCCTCTATGGATCAACAATGAGTGATCCAGTATCAATCAGCACTGAGTGATTCTAAGTGGGTCAGCAGCAGAGCCTCATGACAGAATAAGATGATCTAGCTTTATGTCTAAATGTTAATAATTTTGAACTAAATCTTTACACGGTGTGATATGTATTTTCCTTTGTGGCTTTTAATTGAGATCATGATCTATGGGTTTTCCTTTGTGGAATTATGAGAGTACTTTGGTGGTCTCGGGTCCCTTACTAGGTAATGTTTTAATCACACCTACATGGGCTTTGCCCGCTCCTAGTTGTGTCTTGTGCAGACGATGGGCCGCATTGAATAAGTGTTGAGGAGCTAGAAATTGATATTTTCCAGAGGTGATCTGATGGAATGGAGAGCCGCAATTATTAGTTGTACCTAACTGTAAGGTAAGGTCCTTGGCGGATGACCTCATGAGCTATTCTCCCTCTCTGTTGTATTTCCATTTCAATTGGGCTTGTATTCTGGCCCTATTACTTTAGTACTTACATTTACACTATATGAAGGTTTTTAGTTGTTGTTTCCCCTTTCTTCATTCATTGTGTTTTAATTGTGAAAAAGTTACCATGTCTGTGTGTGTATAAGTTTTGAGGCAATGTTTTCCCATTTAGGGTAATTTTTTTCTAGTTCAAGTCACCAACAGCAAGCCTCAGAAAGGCGGGCTTGGGGTAGTCAGATCACGGTCCCTAGAGGACGAGTCATAGGAAAGTGTTATCAGAGGAGTTAGTTCTATTTGAAGAACTTTGAGTCTATGTTTTCAGTGGAGCAATAGTGACAACTGTCTTGAGTTTGGGTTTCAGTTCGTGGAGTCCAGTGTTGGTGCTGCAGCTGACATATCCACACAATAGGACCCTAAATTCAGATTTCTGACATGGTACACAAAAATACTGGTTGTGTGTGTTTTGAAAATGTTGTGTTTCTTTTTTATCTTTTTATGACATCTAACCATATAGATTTTATTGACCGTGGAACACCTATTTCATTCAAGATGCCACCACATAGACAGCTTTCCAGGATTCCAGAGAGGGAACATGATGATTACCCTCAGAGCGATGAGGCATCAGTGTAGGTCCCTCTTACGGTTATGGAACAGTTGGGTGGTGTACTAGCCGAACCACCAATTGTAGGGATATAGATGCCACCAAACCTGCTATCATATTACACACAATGACAGATTTCATTTCACGATATCTATAGAGGGAGGTCTCAAAGGATTTGAGGTGGTAAATATCTCCATGTAGTTGAGGACCAGTGGGATGTTGTGTAATGGGTTTTTCGCTATGTTGAGACAACATCAGATATGTTGGAAATCCTTGCTGCTAGCCTCTTCTAGGGATAACCTAGGATACAGTTAATTCTGACTCTCTAGATGCTTGAGTATGTGACACTCTCCTAGTTTGACTACGAGACAATCATCAGGGAAGAGTTTGTATGAAAAACCTTATGCTCAGGGTGTATCTTGGAGATAATGCACTTACAGTAGGGCATCCTGACAGTGTCCTAATATATGGAGAGATTCACTAACCTCTCTTGCTACTCCAACAAGATGGTAAGAGACCAATTCCTTAGCTACTGAATTTTTTAACAGGTTCTCCGGTGGGATATAAAAGTGTCAATGATATCACTCAATATTCCGAAATAGGCTGAACTGATCAAGAATGAATTGTTGGTGTAGAGCTTCTTAGGTGAGCAGGCACCAATTTAGAGAGCCCCCGCTGGATGAATGGTAGCTGAGTCATCTGCAACAGGTAGTAGGACGATGAAATAGAGGTTTTAGAGGAAAAGAAATTACTAATGATGTCACTAGGATGTAGGATCAGAGGTGTAGAGATCGAAAAGTAGTGGAGGTTTAATGAGGAATAATGTATGTTAATATTGAGTTAGATAGGGAACCCCGACTCGCGATTGTACGACTCCCCACATGGATGATCAAAATATGATCGAGGGACCTCTGAGACAACAGTTTTGGTTCAAGCATGGAGGTTCATAGAGCAACGGATGTGGAAGTGGAGAAGGTCGTACAGTAGATGGTGGGAGATGGTTTGAGGTACTACCACCACCACCCCAAGGTGGTCCACCCCAAAAATAGAAAGATTGTGGACATGGGCGAGGTCATCTTTAGGTGGTAGAGGCCTATTCCCAAAGAACTCCAAAGGTGATTAGAGATGCGATTTGTGTCTACATAACCTTCGCGACAGTACTTTTAGACGCAGCCTCCAGTCACACTTTCATTCCCACATCACACATTCAGAGGTAAGAGATTCTGATGGAGTTGTTGGCTGGATCCATACTATTATAGACTCTTAAGGGAGAGTATTTGATAATTACGTACATGCATTGTCAGTGTGAGCTAACTCTATGAGGTGAGAGCTTTTGCTAGGATCTCCTAGTATCCGCGTCAAGGCCTTACAATTTTATCTTGTGTATGGATGGCTTATCCACATTCCATGATCAGATAGACTGTTTTAGGAGTAAAGTGTGGTGTGACTATGAGAATGGGACTATGTTCACTTTCATTAATGAGAAGGGAAACATTGCAAATAATGATAGAATTTTTTGGAGGTGGGTGCAGCTGATCACTCATAAGATGGCCACCCTTACCCACAAATCAATTGACTCAAGGAGTCCGAGTTATCCAGTATTGGTTGAAAAGTATACGGATTTCTTTTTGGTTGATGTTTTGGGATGACCTCCTCATAGAGAGGAAGACTTCAACATCAACCTATACCCAGACATGACATTGATATCTATTCCATCATATCAGATGGCACCCCCAAAGCATCATGAGTTGAGATTAAAACTGGTGGACTTGAAAGGTAAGGGTTTCATATGGCCCATTTTTTCTCCATTGCAATCCCTGATTTTGTTCGTCATGAATGTAGATAAGATTTTGAGGCATTGCATGGACTATCGGTGCGTGAACTAGGTTTGTAAGAACCTGGGCTTTTGGAAGGAGTCAAAATCCAGACCCACATTGAATTTTTGATTGGTTTCTGAGGAAACTGGAGAAAATGTGAAGTTTTTAGAAATTTCAAGACTACACGCCATGTTATTAAAGTACACTCCATGTAGGTGAAGGCATGTGACCAGTCGTGTGCTCACCGAGTACATGCCGTGTGATGATCGTTTAATAGTTTCTTACTACACGTCGTGTGGTTTTGAACATGCCCTGTATACCCCCGACCATGTGAGGCCATACATGGTGTGTAGGCCTGTTGGCCGGGTAGAACAAGGGGAACGCCGTGTTCCATTTGTACATGCCGTATAGTCTAGTCATGTATAAGGGAAACACATGGTGTGTGTGAGTACGTCAGTGAGTAAAGGAAGAGGAATGAAGTACACACCATGTACTCATGTCGGCAGGTTCAGAAAGTAATTTTGTGGAATACTGTCATCTTATGAACAATTATATAAACTATACATGGCGTGTAGTCCTAATGAAAACACCGTGTAATTTATTTTTTTCTCTTAAAATAGGATGTAGCCTCATTTTGAGGTTCTGGACAGAACCTCCTCCCCCAAATCGACTGAAACATCAATTGCTTCCCGGTTCTTCGTCTGAAGTCAGATCGGATCTCGGATAGATGTGTTGGAACCCCCTTAGTAAGGCCTCAATTCCAATTTTACTATTTTGTCTGATTTTTGTTCTACAATGATTTATAGGTGTTTGAACTGTATTGAATCTTTTCTATATTTACCGCATTTTAGACCGAATTGGTGGGTGTTACCGGAGGAGTAGCATCGTGTGATTCTCAAGTATGTGGTGTATACTTGTTTTTGTGTTTTCGTGGTTGTTGGGGTAATACGGCCTTTGGCGCATTTTCTGGTTTTTTTAGCAGGACCCATTTTATCTTCTATTTCATACTGTATTGCTTATGGGACCTCTGGGATGCTTTTGAGTATGCCCGCTTAATAGTTTGCGGGAGCAGGGCCGGGTGAGGGGTCGTTTCTCATCGGATGATTTTTGATGGGGAATTCCAAAATGGTTTTAATTGAAATTTTAATGTTATAACATATTAGTTTAATTTATTTATGTTTTATATTAATTTTTGGTGGAATTTAAGACCTCAGTGCTGGTTTGGGACATCACTTGGTAGAGTGCAATTCAACTGTTTGTTTTGTATTTCCGGTGTATGTTTTCTGTTTAAATATTTTATGTATGAAATTGCTAGATTGCATCTATTGGACCCATTTTGGGTTGTGTTGGGCATGGCCCAGTTACGCTTGAGTGATGATGATCACAGGTTGGGGCTTTGCACGAGTTACTTTGGGTGGTTTTGACCACGGGATTGGGCTTCATGGATGTCGGCTTGAGGCAGTACGACTGTCAGGTTGGGCATAGACCAAGATACTAGGATGGAGATGCCATCGGACTAGAGATACATGGTCGCAGGGACACGAGGTGTCAGACATGTTGGTGGCTTAAGAATATATCGGTGATTACTGCTCACTCAGTACATGAGTAGTGTGTACATAGAGATACTCTGTGATGAGGTGGTTTTGACCACTCATATGGGTAGAGGCCCCTATAGATGCGGTTAGGTATTCTGGTATTGGGTGCTTCCTGTACAAATCCACTTGAGTGGTGAGGTGCCTTCAGGGAATGGGAATGCCTTCGGGACGTCGGTACTTGAGACACAAGGTGTTAGGAGGAACATGGTGCCGGGTTAATATTTTTGGGTGTGCCTTTGGGACGTCCGTACTTGAGACACGAGGTGTCAGGTGGCACATAGTACCGGGTTAAAATTTCATTGGGTGTGCCTTCTGGATTTCAGTACTTGAGGCATGAGGTGTCAGGTGGCATGTGGTACCGGGTTACATGACAGAGATTTCGGCATTGGATGAAGCAGGTGACACTCTGTGGTGGCTGTTGAGAACTAGTGGAGTTTGTGTTTATTCACGAATTATACTTTTTAATGCATTCCTTTTAAATGTATGACTTCTCACATATATTTGTTATGCAACTTTGGGTGTTATACTAGTGGGATTTTTCTCCCACCCTATACAAGAACTTCGGGATGCGTGCAGACTTTATGGATTTACATGTAGGAAAGAGATCAGCTTCAGGAGATGGGTTACGTTAGTTGTTGCATGGAGATGGTATGGACCTTGAGGTCATTCCTAGTTAGGTTTACTTTGATTGTTTTATTTTCTGTATTAGCATTCTTACTTGTTGTAGATACTATTGGTTAGCCATTGATTCCCTTTTTATATTTAGTTGTGTATGAACTTCTTTGGATGCATGTTTTATAGTTTAGTGGTAGTTACATTTTATCAGCATGTTTTTGTGTTTATTTCCACTGCTGTTGTTTATATTTATTACTTATACTATTTATCTATATTGATTATGCTTTCGCTCTGCGGGTATGTTTTGAGTCTTCAGAGAATATTTTTCTATTGCATATTCACTGTTATAATTGGACCAGTACACTTAAAATGATTCTCTGAGAGGGTATAGCCTCTCCACTATACCTAACATACCCTCACTGGTAGTTGGCATCCTTTGGCATTCAGGGGAGGTGCACCGATGGTAGTGACACCCGACCCGCTCAGCACTGTCCGGGTGGTTGGCCGGGTCCGGGTCATTACAAAGTGGTATCAGAGGAGTTATTTATAGGGATTAAGTAGTAGTGTTTTCTGACTACTAATGAGTTTGAGGCTTCTCGTTTTTCTTTCTACTATGTTTATTATTTGTGATATGGTAGACTTGAGATAGTTTGTTACATGGACTGGGATTCTAGCCTGTTCTTGGGAGCCTGAAGCCCCATGTATGGGGGATGGACCTAGTTGTCGTGGGTTGGAATTGATGTTTGATTTATGCTCAAATTACAGATTTTGTGATTTCCACCTCGGCGGCTCACTTGATGTGTGAGGTTGTTGATTTTGATATGTGACCCTTAACCTGGAAGGGTAAGGGAGAAGTGGACCTTGGCCCGGTATGGCAAGGCTTGGTTTCTTGGCTTTTGATAAGCACATTTTAGGGTGTTTCAATTTCATAATTACACATATACATTGTGAAGTGATAATTCCATGTGAATGAAATATCAATTGCCATGATTTATATTTTTGAAATGTAATTTGGTGAAATTCTTGATATAATTACCTTGTTAGTTTCAATGTGATATGTCATGCTTTATATATTTGTAGAATTGCATGTTGTTGGATATTGGAGTCTACCTCTTATGAGAGCAGAGAGGTACTATGGTTTAGGCAGTGTAACTGTTAGGATTGGGTGACTCGGTCATCGGTTTGAGGCAATGAGAGTTGTAAATACGGGCATGGAACAAGGTACCTTTGATACTTGGCTCTATTGAGGGCGGGAAAGGAGGCCACGAGACCGGGATGCTGTGGGGAATGGGTTGCGGTGAGGGGGAGTAATGGTAGTTGTTATGCACTACCTTTTACTTCTTTACTTATCTAAATAGAATATATTGCACTATATATGAATGGGTTGTCTGTCCATTTATGGTATTCAGAGGGTTACTTTATCATGACTTGATGGAGTGTCAGGTAGGAGATGATACAGTGCCGCACGATCAGGGTCAGAATTCAGTACAGGAAGAGCACGAGCCGTAGGTACAGGCTTCGGGACAAGATTAGGTTTAGGATCCAGTGAAAGCAGTACAACAAACGGGTTTGGTATCGTTCGGGCCGTGGCATGATGAGAATCTCCGAGCTAGCCTGGTATGTGTCTTGCAAGGGATTGACAGAGGCTCGCAGGGTACAGAGCCTTATATAGAATATCTGGCGCGGGAGATCCAGTCGCAGCACCCGCCACTTTTTGAGGGAGAGGGTGGTCCCTAGGTATTTGTGAACATGATAGAGAGTATGCAGATGATTTTTGAGTAGCTGGAGATGCCTCCAGGGTGGAGGGTCAAGCTGTGATGTACATGCTGAGAGGACCGATGAAGCGTTGGTGGGACGTACAGGTTCACGCTTGTAGGTACGAGGGATTGGCATTTAAGGACTTTGAGTATTGGTTCTTTGAGCTCTTTTATCCGGAAACACTTAGGGAAGAGAGAGCTTGAGAGTTCATGAGTCTTGATCAGGGAGATACGTCTATTAAGAACTATGCAACTACCTTCACAGAGCTATCTCGGTTTGCACATGGTATGGTAAGTGATGATGCATCTTGGGTGAGGCGATTTGACGATGGATTATGACACACCATTTGGGTCCTGGTGAACATATTTAGGCTAGGTTCTTTTTTCTGAGGTGGTGAATCAAGCTCTAATAGCCGATGGAAAAGAAAGAGAAAAGTCTCACTTGGGTAGGGAGACCGCACTAGGTGATGGTACAGACAGTAGGAAGTGAGGAAATGATGAGTTCTAGCAGGGTTGTCATGCCAGGGATTCAGCTAGAGCACCTCGTGGTTGTTCTTCAGTGATTTGCTTCCAGTGTTGTCAACATGGAAATGTTCAGGCACAGTGCGATAGGACTCCAAAGGAGTGTCGTTCATGTGGATAGGATGGAAATCTAGAGAGGTTTTCCAAGCATCCTTCTCATATAGTCGGTAGGCAGGGACAAGGACAGACATCAGCGTCTGGAGTTGGTTGATGTTTGGTACCCAGAGAGGATAGTTGAGGTTCAGCTGTGCATTAAGGACATAACAGAGATGGTGGGACTTAGCTGAGGGGTCATTGGCCGATAATTGGAGCAGCATCACAGGGAGGATAGGCGTCAGGCAGCCGTGTCTTAGGCTAGGTGCACGCAGTGGAGCTTCTAGAAGCTGAGTAGGCTGGTGAGCCGGCGATGGTTAGAGGTACACCGCGGTGTTTCCATGATCTCCATGATTCCTTTTTGGCTTGACCTGTAGAGGCATGTCTGTTTTGAGTGAACGTGGTGCGTAGGATATTTTTGGACTGACTAGATACTACTCAGTGGGATTGGAACCATATCGGTTGCATGATATATATATATGTATGTATGTATGTATGTATGTATGAGATGCATAGCATCAGGTCATCGTGGATGTGGGTTACTTGAGGTGCCATGGGCATCAGGGCATCATGAATGTAGGTTACCTGAGGTGCCATGGGCATCAGGGCATCGAGGATGCATGTTACTTTGGGTGCTCCCCACCGGGACCTCATGGAGGCAGACACCAATGTGGTGCAAGATACATTGGGTGTCGGAAGCGACACAAGAGCACTAATGGGGTGCAGGGGTGACGATGCATCACGGGAGGACTATAAATCTAGAAAACAGGTTAGTAAACCCTATTTTCTTTATGTCTTGTTGTGTTGAGACCGGGATATGAGGTTTCTAAGGTTTGGATCCCCCCATGAGGAACTTACCTAGGACCATTGCAATCAAGGAAGTCAGGGTTATTTTGATCGGGGTGGAATGTTCTGTGCTATCTCTGGGTTTTTTTCGGTAGCTCGGGGATGAGCTACATTATGGTGTGGAGTTTGTTAGATCCCAGGTTTTGGAACGGGTCAAAATCCATAACCTGTTTTTATTTTTTTATTTATTTTTGAGGAAACTGGAAAAAATGCGATGTTTCTGGAAATTTCCAGACTACACTCTGTGTACTTAAATTACGTTCCATTTATGTGTAAGTGAGTGACCGGCCGTGTGATCACTGAGTACATGTTGTGTGATGACCGTGTAGTAGTTTCATACTACACTACATGTAGTTTTGAACAGGCCGTGTATACCACCGACTGTGTGAGGCCATACACGGCGTGTTGGTCTATTTTCCATGTAGATCCAGGGGAAAGACGTGTTCCATTTGGAAACTCCATGTTGTCTATCCGGGTATAAGGGAAACACATGGCGGGTGTGATTAAGTTGGCAAGGAAAGGAAGAGGAACCATGTACACGCGGTGTACTCTTGTCGGTAGGTTCGGAAAGAATGTCAGTGAAATCCTACCATCTTATGAATAGTTAAATGAACGATACATGGTGTGTAGTCCTAATGTACACGCCGTGTACTTTCCTTTTTTCACTTAAAATGGGAATTAGTCTCATTTTGAGGTTTTGGAAAAATCCCCCTCCCCAAATCATCCGAACCTTTAATTGCTTCCATGTTCTTCATCTAAAGTCAGATCCGATCTCGGTTGGATGCGTTGGAACCCCCTCAATAAGGCCTCGATTATGCTTTGGCCGTTTTGTCTGATTTTCATTATATAAGGTGTTATAGTCATTTGAAAGGTATTGAATCTTTTGTATATTTACCGTGTTTTAGACCGAATTGGTGGGTGTTACTGGAGGAGTATCATCATGCGAGTCACAGGTAGGTGGTGCATACTTTTTTGTGTGTTTTCATGGTTGTTTGGGTAACGCGGCCTTCCACACATTTTCAGGTATTTTGAGAGGGACCCGTTTTATCTGCTTTTTCATGCTGTATTGCTTATGGGACCTATGGGATGCTTTTGGGTATACCCAGTTACCAGTTCGCGTGAGCATGGACAGGTGAGGGGTCATTGCTCGTCGGGGCATTTTCACCAGGGAATGAAAAAATGGTTTTAACTGAAATTTTAATGTTATAAACGGTTAGTTTAATTTTTTCATGTTTGATATAAATTTTAGGAGGCATGTAAGACCTCAGTGCTGGTATGGGACAACACCAGGTAGAGTTCAAATCAACTTTTTAGTTTTTTTTTCCAATGTATGTTTTCTGTTTAAATATGTTATGTATGAAATTACTGGATTGCATCTGCTGGACCCTTTTTGGGTTGTGTTGGGCTTCACCCGGTTACGCTTGAGTGATGCTGATAACAGTTTGGGGCATTTCCCGGGTTACATTGGGTTGTTTTGACCAAGGGATTGGGAGTTAAGGACGTCGACTTGAGGTTGAATGACTGTCAGGTTGGGCATGGACCAGGATACTAGGATGGCGATGCCATCAGACTTGAGCGACATGGTCGCATGGACACGAGGTGTTAGACGTGTTTGTGTCTTATGTATACATTGGTGATTACCACTCACCAGAGACATGAGTAGTGTGCACACAGAGATACTCCATGATGAGGTGGTTTTGACCACTTGTGTGGGAAGAGGCCCCCGTAGTTGTAGTAAAGTATTCTGCTTGGGGGTGGTTGATGTAGAAAGCCACGTGGGAGGTGAGGATCCTTCAGGGAATGGGCGTGCCTTATAGACGTCGGTACTTGAGTCACAAGGTATTAAGAGCCACATGGTGCTGGGTTACTATTTTTGGGCATGCCTTCAGGTCGTCGGTACTTGATACACAAGGTGTCAGGAGGCACATAGTGACGAGTTACTATTCATGGGCGTGCCTTCGGGACGTCGGTACTTGAGACATGAGGTGTCAGGTGCCACGTGGTGCCGGGTTACATGACAGAGATTCCGGAATTGGTCGAAGAAGGTGACACTCTTTGATGGATGTTGAGCACCAGTGTTGTTTGTGTTTATTCGTTCATTGTACTGTTTACTACTTTCCTTGTAAATGCATGACTTCTTAAACGTATATATTTAGTACTCACCATTGGGTGGTATCCTACTATGATTTTTCCCACACATTGCATGGGCCCTTCGGGACGTGTGTAGACTTTATGGACTTACGTGCAGGAATGAGGCCAACTACAGGAGCTGGGTTAGGTTAGTTGTTGCATGGAGATGTTATGGACCTTGTGTTCATGCCTAGTTGGGTTTATTTTGGTTCATTTCCATTTCTGTATCAGCATGCTTACATGTTGTATCTACTTTTGGTTAGCTATTGGCGTCCTTTTTATATTCAATTGTGTTTGACCTTCTTTGGATGCATGTTTTACAATTCAGTGGTAGTTATATGTTATCAACATGTTGTTGTGTTTATTTCAAAAATTGTTGTTTATAATTATTCATTCTATTGAATATCTATATAGATTATGCTTCCGCTCTGTAGGTCTGGTTCGAGTCTACGGAGTCATTCATTCCACTGCATCATCACTGTTATTCTTGGACCATTACCCTTAATATGATCCTCAGAGATGGTATAGCCTCCCCACTATACCTAACAGCCCCTCACTACTAGTTGGCAGCATTTTTCATTCAGGGGAGGTGTGCCTAAGGTAGTGAAACCCGACCCGTTCGACACTGTTTTGGTGGCTGGCCGGGTCCGGGTCATTAAAATGTTACCATGAAGAAAATGTATCACCATATGGTGATTATGATCTCTTTGATCAGTTGATCAGAGATCAGTGGTTTATGAAGATATACCTTAGACCAGGATATCATCATCTCAGAGTAAAAGATGAGGATGTACTGAAGACAACCTTAAAATGTCGGTATGGCCACTACTAGTTCATGGTGATTCCTTTAGGCATGACCAATGCTATGGTAGTTTTTGTGGTTCTCAGGAACAGAATCCACTAGCCTTACCTCGACCACTTCTGGTGTTTTTTCTTGATGACATCTTGGTGTACTCACTGATAGAGTACTATCACAACCCTCATTTGAAAATAGTTCTAGATACACACAA
Organism: Viscum album; assembly: GCA_963277665.1. Taxonomy (NCBI): domain Eukaryota; kingdom Viridiplantae; phylum Streptophyta; class Magnoliopsida; order Santalales; family Viscaceae; genus Viscum; species Viscum album. Next base: position 890,740,213 of record OY728135.1, read on the forward strand.
AAAGCACCATATTTATGGTAATCTCTTGAATTGCGAGTTCTGGGCATGGGAGATCCACTTTCTAGGGCACATTATGATAGAGGCTGGAGTTGTGGTGGATCTAGTAAAGATAGAGGTTGTGCTTTCTTTGGATCCATCCATGACTATGGCCGTGGTGTGGAGTTTACAAGGATATGTTTTGTACTACTAAGGATTCATGACTGAATCTTCTAGCAAAGATTCACCCTTGTCATCTTTGACATAGAAGGGACAACCTTTCTCATGGACAGAGTGATGCCAACATATTTTTCAGGAGTTGAGGTGGATGTGATGAGTGCCTCAATCTTGAGGCCACCATAAGAGGGATTTTTGTATGTACTATACTATGATGCATCCGAGACTGGACTGAGATTTGTCCTTATGAAGGAGAGTGCAATGATCACCAATGTCTCAATACAGCTAAAGAAGCATGAGTAAAACTATGATACCCATGACCTAGAGATAGAAATAGTGGGCTCTTCCTCGAAGATGTGGTGACAATTATATTGTTTTTGAGTGAGGCGATAGACCAGCTAGCCGCGTTCCATATATCCATTGTGGATAGATATGGATTAGCTTACCTCCAGTATATAAATATCACTCCCCCACTCCTTCATGGAGTTCTGGGGGAAAAACTTGGGGACATTGATTGTAGGGCCCTATAAGCTCAGATATCCTCAAGACAATCTCCTAAGAAATTTTCTAATCGTGTGGAGCATGTCTATCTCTTCATAGTAAGCACCATCGTATTTGTGAGGCTACAAGAGAAGGTATTGAGGGAGATACACACATCCCCTTTGTCGGTACATCCTAGAGTGGTAGACAATTTCTAGAACCTCTATCATCCGTATTGGTGGACAAAGATGAATAAATCCATGGATGAGTTCGTATCAATGTGCCTCACTTTTTCGAATGTAAAGGATGAGCATCAGGTACCACCTGGATTAGTTCGTCCATTTGATGTGCCGAAATGGATGTGGGATGGTGTATCCAAATACATCATGACAGGGAAACCATGTATGTCCTGGGGGAACGATTCCATCAGGGTGATCATTACCAACTAACAAATTCCGCCAACATCCTACCCATCCAAGAGTAGGGATCATTATATCACTCGGGATGACTCTACATAGAGGATATTGAATAGATTCAAGGGTTTCCATCAACAATTATCTCATATCGTGATGGTCATTTTACATCTTCCTTGTAGAATGGATTACAGAAGGTGTTGGTGATCAATTGTGCTTGAGTATTGACTTTCATCCTCAAACAGAAGGTCAGAAGAAGCAGACCATACCGACACTCGAGGACATGCTTCATGATTTCCTCCTAGATTTTGGCCGCAGTTGGGAGGACCACCTACCACTGGTGGAGTTAGCATAAAATAATAGTTATCAATCCACCATCTTCATGGCTCTATTTGATTCCATGTACTGACGACCATTTAGTTTACCTCTATGCTAGAAAAACCTATGGTAGACATGACTTATGGTCTACGGTTCGTATGGGAATCCACTAAGACGGTTTAGATCAACCAAGAGCAGATGAAGTATACGCATATCTGGTAAATGTCTTATGCCTACAGGAGACGTACACCCTCTGAGTTCAATGAGGGAGATCATGTCTTCCAATGCATCTCACCCCAATGAGTATTGTTGAGATTTGGATGGGGCAACAATATATCTAAAAGGATAATCAGACCATTCCATACCCTCGGTAGAGTATTAGAGGTGGTGTACTGTCTAGCTCTTCCCCCAAATATTCACTAGGTGCATAATATTTTCCATGTGTTGTAGTTGAGGAGGTACGTGCATGAGAGTAGGAGGTTTAGATGCATGCTCAATACCCCCATTTGATTCCGTATATTTGGTTGTAGCTATCAGGGATAAAAATACCTTAGGTGGGGAGAATTTAAAGACCGAGAAATTTCCATGTAATTTTTTTAATTAAATGGATTTATCATGGTTCTGAGAAAATTGAAAGAACGTGATTCTTAGTCCTAGAGAGACAAAACATATTTTATTACTTTTTAAGGTACATTTAGTAAACAGGTGGGAAAAAAATTATATATTTTGATCCAGTGTTCGAATTAAAAATATGAGTGCACTGTTGAATATATTACACTAGTATTTTCATATGTGAAGCTTAACATTGACTGGAAAGGGTCTGATGAAAAAGTAAATATTTTTAGATTACAAAATAATAATAATATTACTCAGAGAAATATTTTATTTTATTCTTATAACTAATGAGATATGGTGGTGGGACTGGTTGTTTTCCAGATATTAAAGCGTCCTTTTAAAAATGGATTTGTAACCACACCATTGGTATAATTAAATGTTTCATTAATTCAATTCATTAATGAACCTCATTAATTGTTTGGTGCATTGATTCTATTTTTCTTCTATTTAAATGAAGCTCTGGAATGGGTTTTTGGCACTCAATATATGAACCCTTGATGATGTGTTGTGGAATCATCCACTAACATAGAATGAGACTTCAGGGACTGTAGGAGGATTTGATGATGAGCACCAAAGGACATGAACCATCCCCTTAATCTAAAACACTCTAGGACGAGAAGGCTCTTTCCTCGTCCTCGGCGACTTCTAACGAGTTCAAGGTTGGGTTGGATCATTGATTAATTAAGAAATGTAAATATTTGAATATCTTACCATGTTATAATTTTAGCACGGAGGGAACGAGCAGAATGAACAAGGCCTAGACCCCCCTCGTTCTTGGTTAGGTTCTGTTTCTTTGTGGGTGACCGAGAAACAACAACGAAAGGCAAAACTGGGAGCCACATAGTGATGGAAATGTCCAGGGTGGCCACTAGATGTAGTTAGATGATGAAACAGACCTCCAGAGCTTTACTGGAGGCATACAGAAGCTTTTCTAGAATGAAGACACTAGCGACCAATGAAGGCGGCTGCCAGAACCCACCGACCAGGAAGAAGAGGCATTGCCCTAAGGCGCCATAGCAGAAAATGGAGGCCGGCCAATGTTGGCCACATTATCACCAGGAGGCATGCCATGGCATCACACCATGGAAGAAGGCCGCTAATTTGAGCCACAGTAGATGGCGGGCACTCTTGCAGCGGGTGACCGGATGAGCTGACTTGCTAGGTGGTGTGGCACCATCTGGCACTGCCACATTAAAAACCCAAATGGATCGACCGTTTGGGATGGGGAGTGGACCCTCGCGATCAGACAACGGGTCAAGTGGTTCGACTTCCTAGCGGGCTGGACAACTTGGTGGGCCGGGCTGGACTAGGCGCATCCCATCTGAGTCGGACCGGACCCAAACCCTTTTTGGCCCAGATATACTTAAATGGGTGTATCTACTAAACTGAACACCCGTTTGAAGAATCGTCTACGGTGACAGAACTCTTAGGATGAGGCTGTCCTTTTGAGATACTCAATGTGAGTTTTAGAGAATTTTGTATTTTTTTTGGGTTGGACCTTACCTAAATTCAACTAGGTCCTTGACACTAAAATTCTTATAACTTACAAACTGGGCATCTGGTTTACACGTCGTCTATTGTGTTGGAACACTTATGATATGGTAGTTCATTAGGATACTTATTCGAGGGACTTCATTCCAATTGAAATTCAATGGATGGGTTGAGGAGTGTATACTCCTTAATATTGTGTTCTTTGATTAGTATTCTAGGGGCTTGATGAGATGTGAAGAATGACTAGTGATCCAATTTAGATCAGCACCAATCGATTCAGTGTGGATTAGAATAGAGAAATCCTATGTGGATCAGCATTGGGTGATCCTGGGTGGATCAACACCGAGCGATCCTATGTGGGTCTGTAGTACAGTCTCACGATAGAATTAGTTTATATATCTTTATGACTAAACATATGAACATCTGTACTTACGTTAAACCCATTGTGAGCTGTATTTTACATTGTGCTTTGTGATTGACATCATTATTTGTGGTTTTCATTTATGGAATTTTGAGAGACCTTTGTGGGTCTTGGGGTCCCTACTAGGTATTGTTATAGTCACCCCTACATTAGCTTCTCCAAAATCTTGTTGTGTATTTTTCATATGACATGAATCATTGATTAAGTGTCGAGGAGCCAAGACTTCATGGTGTACAGAGGTGATCGATTGACATGGAGAGCCATAGTGATGAGTTGTTCCTACCATTTAGGTAGGAACCTTGGCAGACAACCTCAAGAGTTGTTTTCCCTTTATCTTTTACTTCCATTTCAGATGGACTTGTATTCTATACATTTACATTAGTACATACTTTTAAACTTTGTGGTGGTTTTTAGTTGCGCTTTCACTTCTCTTCATCCATTCTGTTTTACTTGTGCACAGTATACCATTCCTATATGTGTATAGGTATTGATGGAATTCCTTACCATTTAGGGAAATGCCTTTCTTGTGATAGTCGCCAACCCCTGGCCAATTGATGGTGGGATTGAGGTAGTCACAGCACAGACCCTAACGGAAGAGTCATGCCAGTTAAAATATTGAAAATTACAATTTATGAAAGTATATGATCTTCTGCAACACACAATAATTAGTTCATACTAATAACATTGAATAAAAACTATATGGAAAATTTACTAGTCAATTAATATTATATTAATGAAGATTTATTAATAAATGGACTATAATTATACAATAAATAGTTTGAAATTACAATGGTTGAATTGAATGAAATGAATGAATGGGTGAAAGGGTTCCCTTTATTCATTATAAAACTAATAATATATGTTGGATTTAGGTAATAATTAATCATTTATATCAAAAGAATTTAATTAGGGTGTCTCATCATAATATATACAAGATTATTTTTAACTACAAGATTAAAAAACATAGTGTATGATGAATGCATTAGAGGTCTGTTACTAATATTTGATTCATGTTTATCTGAGTGTAGTTTCAATAAATATATATGTTTTTATCCACAACATGAATATGATATGAAAATGGGAATGATTGGGATCTCCCAATAGATATTTCAATTTAAATTTCCCCAACAAAAATTCAAATATGATATTCTCTATCCAAATATAATCATATATTAGTGAGTTTGGATGAATATGTTATTCTAGTAGAAATTACTTCTATTTTAAATGTCTTAATTTATATTCATGGGGGATATTTTTCTAAATTCATAATGGATATAGTTAAAATTGAAAATATTCGTATTTTAATGGAATATAATGATTAATTTGTTATTGAATTCCCTATCCTTTAATAGAATGATGATGTTGATTATTATATATAAATCATAAATGGTGATATAATAATTTTAAAGAGTCCATCTAAATATTACATTAATGAGTGTTATTAATTGACTGAGAAAATATATATGAATAATAAAAAGGTATTCATTCTCCCTACTCCATCACCATTGGTTACTCATGTTTTTTTAATAATTATGGCTTGATGTGTCTATTCGTTGACTATTTGGAACTCAATATGATCTATATCAAGAATATATATCATCTACAACATATTAATGAATATTTTTGATAAACTACATGAATCTCAATAATTTAACAACTTTTTTTCATAGATTTTGATATCATATATTAATTTTTTAAATGGAGTATATAACCAATGAAACCTTACATGTGAGGTATAAACCCTAGGAATATAATATACTATCATTTAGAAATCCAAATTCTCCCTCTATATTCATCAATCTAATGAGAATATTATTTATACAGTACAATGATTGATATAAGGTAGTCTCTATAAAATACATTTTAATATATTCCCAAATAAATGATGAGCATGAAGATCATTTGAGTATTATGTTATTATATATGATTAAGAAAAATATTTATATCATTTTTATAAAGTGTGACGTTTGAATATAGAAAGTATCTTTCATAGTACAATTAGTCATTATCAATGATATATCTATCAATTCTGTAAAGAATATGATTGTTAAAATATTAAATATAATGTCCATTTTACTTATATTAAAAGTTATATATGATTATATACATACTATAAAAGTTTATTAATAAAAGTTTGAATGGGTTTTCATGCACTAACCATGTCAGTTTGTAAGGGATCTATGATCAATCGAACAGATGAGTATGATAAAATATTTATGTAGTAGAAGTAATGTTTAGATTGCATGAATGTTATTATAATGACGTGATGTGGGGAAGGGTTTTATATATAAGTAATAATTAAATATATTATTGTGATATGTTCTTATTAAAAATTGAAATGGCTGTATCATATGTCATTCTCTCGTTTAATGTTCATTTGAGAAATTACAGAACATATGTTTTGGATCTAGGATTGATAAATATTTCAATCAAAAAATGGTGGAATCATCACTAAGGTGAATGTTTTTATATAGACACTTATTAAAAAACAAGGATGTATATTCATAGATAATGGTTCCAATATGATACGAGTATGTTGGATGGAGTTCATTAAAAAATGTGAATCCTCAATACATTCCCCCCCCCTTAAATGTGAAAAATATGGTTGATGCTCCCATTTAGATGGACCATTCTAGATTATAATGTATTTTTATTAGAAGCTATAAAATAATTATATATTAACAGATGAGATATATAGAAATAATGTTTCAATGGGATAAATCATAAATTGATCATGTAAATGTTCAAAAGAATTTCTTCATGATGAATATTGTGGCATTAATGGAGAATTTGGGACTAAAAAATAATTTATAATATTTCAATTACAAAACAATTAACATGAATGGAGGATATGATTTTTTATCTATATATGAGTCCCATTAAGGAAAAACTTAGAATAAGGATCACTTAGATTACACACACATATCATCATTTTTTATTTATGTAAGATGAATATAAAGTTTAGAGATTTGAAGGATCACTATTTGTAGATTGAGTTGAAAAGGGTTGTTGTGTTGTATATTTCATATATAATGGTATGTCATTATGTATAAGATGAAATTCATATATATTATTGAGATAAAAATTATAACTCTAACCAATATAGTAATCGAAAAACACCACCAATGATTTCATCATAGAGCACCATTAGAAATCCAAATCATATACCATCATTTGGTATATATTCAATCATATTATGCTATCCTAAAATATAATTATTTGTGTAGAGTATCTATTTAATGGAAAATAAAATTTTATTATATATTAGGGAAATTATAAAGGTTCAAATATTTCAAATGATTAATTTATCTTATCATGATCCCACAAAAACCTAAATTATTTACTGATTTCCAAATGCAGCGTCAGATAAAAATTTAAACATGAGAAATAAACAATGTCCTTATATTCAGCACAATTAAAAAAGGAATATTAATACCCACTAATATATGATGTTATATGTATCTATGGGATTATTTGGGTTGGGATTCAAACCAACATTATCTATGTTTTCCTTCAAAAGCAATATTCAGTAGAGAACAAAAGATATCCCCTTTTGAATATCGTAGGGACATGAAGTTCGAGGATCCAACACATTGGGATAATATAAGTAATGAATACTATTAAAACCTGAGCTAACGAAGGATATGATATAGAATATTATTTCTATTCTATATCATAATAAAATTTCATAGATTCAATATTAATTCTATGGTGACCATTATAGTTGGATATAGAATCTGATGCTAGGGACAAGGTGTAACATTAAATAAAACATTGAAAAAATGTTAACAGATTTCTTAAGAATAATTACTAGATCTCCATATATTACTATAATTATGAGATTCTTTATTATATAATTATCTTTAAATTTTTAATATTATTGAAAATTTATTTGTTTTCTGATACGCAATCCTAAACATTATCTATATTAAGAGGGTATATAGATAGAGTATGGGAATTCATATGAAAAATGAGTGATGGAGAGATTAGGTCAATGTTATAATGTAAATTAAACAAGCCTAAATACCTAGGAAAATTGTATTTGTGTAACCTAAGAATTGAAAAGTATATGAATGAACCAAAAAGTGTATTAATGGAAAAAAATAATTCGTTTTTTTCATGAGAGTAAGAATAAATTTATGTTGAATAAAGGTAGTTGGATATAATGTAACACAATATTATATTTTAATTCATTTTCCATGAATTAATAGGATATATTAATTATCTTATCTTGATTTTTTTTGAAACTTGAAGAACACATTGTTATAATAAATGGATTTCATTTATAATTAAATAAAATGTAACAAAATTTTAATATAAACTACTTAGTTGGTAAAAAATACATTACATGAGATAGACCTTCATAAGGATAGTACCATAAAATAACAAAAAAAAGGATCAAATATACCCTAAAAATAAATTAATGAAGGATGAATAGAAGTATATATTGTAAAAATTCATGAGGTTAACTACATCAATCCTATGGATCTAAATTAGAGAAAAAATTAAGAAGATAAAAAATATGAGTCTCTATGAGACAATTCGTAACAAAAAAACTATTGCACTATGATGGAAAAGGAAACCAAAGTAAGATAATGAACTATATGATCCCCTTCGAAACTCAGGTTTCTATAAAAAAATATTGAAAAATTCCTTAAATAAATCAAGTGTTATGATCTCAAATCCTAGTTGTATTCCACTAATGACTCTACATAATGTGTCATTCCATGATGAATTTGGTTCTATATTTAAAACAATATCTAGTTTACATATATTTTTCAAATGAGAAAACATTTAAAATACATATAATAATTTTTCCTGAACTTTTATATGTATTATCCGAAAACAAATATACAAATTCATTTTAAAATGAAGGAAAGCATAATCAATGTGAACAATGGATACACCACATCAAATTCCACTAACAATCAAACCATGAATTATACCATCATGTGGGAAAGAAATCATATATTATAATGAATATGTATTTCGATCTAACCAATAGAAATATGTACTCTCATATATATGAAAACACTTTATTAGATATCTGGTGAATCAAACTAATATACACTATATTAGAACATCTAGAGTTGTTAGACACCCTAAAGTGACAATTCCATTTCATGATTCACGCATGATTCTAATTTTCAATAGTAGTCAAAAAAATTAATAAAAATCTACATATTTATAAAATAGTATCACATCAACTAATTATAACTCTAATAATTGAAAACACATTATTAAATAAAAACAATAGTAATTAATTTCATAAATCATTATCAAAAGAAATTATTATCACATCAATGAATAAAATCTCATTTCTAAATCAAAATCAACCAAAAAAATATCAAAAAACATATTTTTATTGAATCAATATATATTTCATTCTTGAAAACCCATTTAAAAAACAAGAATGAGGATATTTCAAAAAACCCGTATTTTTAATGAAATAAAATTATTGAATAAAATTAAAAACCTGGAGCTCGAGATAAAAATACACTTTGATATAATCAAAAACCATATCATATAACTAACCATGGAATTTGAAAGGTATAAAAATAAATTCATGATTTATAAAATTTTTAAAGAGACATCTAAATTCTGAATAGGGAATGACTTTTAGGTATTGATCTCAAAATGCATGATGTTGAATCCATTCAAAACATATCTTCAATGGATTTTTGAAAAACAATTGGTAGCCTATGGTATGTGGTAAAATGATTGAACATAAACTTATTCCATGTGATTTCATGATTTTATATGAATGTAGTAATATAAAAGACCACATAATAGCCTCCCTACCACAATTTATCTTCCTATATTACGACCCAACCTCTAAGACTATGGGGTTTTAAAGGTTGAATGATTCATAAACATAGTCATGATTAGAGGGACCATGACTCATCACATTTTGAGAATAATCTCATTTGAGAACCATGGTCTATATAAAATTTATTCATGGTAATGGTATATCATATCCCCCACACCATACCAAAACTACTAAAAATATAGCATAGAACCAAAAAAATTATTGATCAGTCTTCCATAGTGAACATCTCTCTAAGACAATAGACATTCATGAATGGGTATGTCTACCAAACTCATCATTGTAGGATTATACACCATTACATAAACCTCTACTATGAAGCACTTAACCACGTACAATAAATTTTTCAAAAAATTTACTTCATGGAATAAACATTATGAGTTTTTCTGTGGTACTAAAATTATTCCAGAATGATTCAACATAGTAGCTAATTATTACACTGTGTAGAGAACACAATCCATGTTTTTTGTGACCACTACACATCTTCATCCAATTTTAAACTCTAAAAAATACATAAAATTAAAATACACCTCCGAAAACCATTATATATGAGCTACAATGAGTAAAAAATTAAAATAGAGAATACCAAATCATACTGGGTGTCTCAATTTTCCACACCATATATATTATCTTTCCCCATAATGTATCATGTCAATGTACAACTCATAATGGTTTGTAAATCACTCCCCTTTAATAATTTTTTTTAAATAGTATAAAAACCATATATATGTCAAAAAAGGGGATAATTTATCAACCATGGAAATTAAAAAATATCCCATGTTTATTCATGAAACTTCACTATCGAAAGAAAATAATACACAATATTTTTAAACCCAAAAGTATATCATTAATCTGAGAAGCACCACAACAGATAGTGAAATTGAATCACCAAAACATGGAATCTAAATAATGATATCACATAAAAAATATTCCACAATATGGAATGGAAGTGCTCTAACCAAAAGGCCACAACTATTATATGAGGGTGTTTATATCCTACCCCTATAGCACAATTCCATGGTAACTCCAATTGAAACCTTCGATAATTTTTATTCATTTTTTAATCCTATTAAAAAAACAACTCCATGATTCCAATAATGATCCCTAGGTCATACTGGTTCCAAAGGAAAACATCCCATGATGTCCCACTATTACACAAAATAATAGATAAAATTAACCCCACTCACAAAGGGAAGCTAACAAAGAATCTCAGAATAATTATGCCACTTATCCTTATTCGTATTCTTCTCAAACTCAATGAAAATTATCTATAATGATCTCTAATATGGAAGTCGTCAATCATATTCCATAGTGAAAATATAAAAAATCACATATCAATATCATTTAAATGTAACTAGGAATAACTGATCCTCAATTATGCAACAATCAAGGAAATATTGATGGATCTAAACCAACCAAACTAGAAATCCCTAAATGATCATTCTTTGAATAAATACCATATAATTATCAAGGGAGCACCACCTAATGTCCCATTAGAAACACATCCATCGCATAAACATTCATAGTATTATTAAAATCCCATTTTCAAAACCATGTCCCAATTTAAATATTGCCTTCCATGATTCAAAACAATGCAAACCCCATTACAAAAATCCAACCCCAATACCTTTCTATAATTAGATTATTTAAAAAAATAAATTGATTTCAAATTAAAAACAACATGTATTAATATAGAAATACCATTCAATGATTAAAAATAAATCAATTACATTTCTATTTTAAATAGTTTCCAAATAACATATACTTTTAAATTCAACTCACCAAGAGTACAAGACCAAAAATTAGAAATACTGAATATGGATATCATTGGTCTTCATTATAGTATAAAACCCAACCTTTAAGAAATATTTTCTAGTTTATTATTAAATAAAATGACATGAGAAATATTCTACAAATCTACAAATGAAATATTTGATTTGTTAAAAAAACAAGAAATATACATCATTTTACATTATAGTCATACAGAATTTCATAAAAACAAAAAATAATTTAGTCATGAAACCCATGTTCACTAACAGTAACAAAATCTACATCACGAGCCTTATTTTTTTACAAATAAATAACTAGTGAAAGCCTATATCCATTACCCATTTTATGACATCAATAGATTCCAATGATTTTGGTCTTTTTATTCCTAGTTAGATAGACAAAAACAAACATGTCTTAAAATTTCCCATTTCTAGAGTACAAAAATAACCATCTTCCACCCATATGGAGGAGTCATTTGTTTTACGTTTTCCAATCAAAATCATATAATAAATATATTCCTCACATAGTTCTCCCCATCATTTTGATTTAATCAGATATTGTATAACTATTTGAAATTGAATAGATGAAGTTGATCTAGTAAAAGTAATCTGATGATTAACATTTCATAAAAGGGAAATATCTATGGTCACTACCCCTAACCAAGGAAAACATCCTTTTCATCATTGGTTTAATACAAAAAATGGAAAACTTGGTCATCACTATGAAAATGAACCATCCACAGTAAATGTCAAAAATATCACCGAGTTTAACCACCCCATTTACATATGCAGTGAAATATTACATATCATTATATCTACCACATCTCACATAACACATATCTAGTTCCAATGCAGATTTTTTTCAAAGCGAAATTACAATGATCTATTATTTTGTTATGAAGATGCATTTAAGGTAACTCATGTTCAAAAATCTCATTATATTATTCCCCACTATGAAATAGATAAAAATTCATAACCAATGGATATCACAATAAATCATCCATGAACATATATATCATTACCAATGCGTATACACATGGTTAACTAATATCAGTAATTAAGGGTATGAAATTATATAGCATCTAACCAAATGTTATCTCTTAAATCCACATTCATAGAGTTAAATTAAACAAAAATGTATAAGTTAATCATGATGAATGTATTCCTAAATAAAGTATCAAAAATAATATACGAATATATCATCCACTTAATATTATAATAAAAAAAACAGACACATTTCAACATGTGATTTTGAACTCAGAGGAATCAGACCAAAAACCAAAGATACAACTGAGATTCTACTCTTAATAAGTAAAAAAAATAAACCCATTTAAACCAATCATTAAATACCAATCTAATCGACCAAAACTGTATGTTTCTCAGTTCGAGACACAAAAATACCATTACCTTGATCTATCTGAAAACCATATCTCATTAAAACACTGAGATAGAATGGTTAAATCATTCAACTTCTAACAGTGTCTGAGAAAATTAAAATAGACAAAGAATAATGTCAAATATCAAGGAAGAAATTACACTTCAAATAATGTAATTTTTGGATGAGTTAATCCAACCACACTAGCAGGGATTTCCAATATTTCATGTTACATAGATCACATCAGATAAATCCTACATATAATAAATGTTTCGGCTGTAAATACATGTCAATGATGAAAGAAAAAACATTCCGAGGTGATTCAAAGTAAACCGAGTCAAGGAGATGATGCCTCTTTAAAAAATATTCATTTTGAAACCCTAAAAAAACGATTTTAATTAATAATTTTTTTCATAAATGGACATAAATCATTACTTTAGAAATGAATCCAAATGGGTAACATTTCAAAACATCATAGTTATAAGGTAAACAGTATTTCCTTTAGAAAAAAATAAATAATTATGATTTATTTTACTCTATGATTAGTTTTTTTCATGTATTTAATCCTATAATGAAATCCTATATTCAAACACCCAAAAAAATTCACTAAAAAAGATATAAAATTCGCTTCCACAAATTTGAAAACCATATATTTATAATTCCGTAGTAAACAATCATTTTTTGAAAATCATTAAATGAAGATTGAAAACATTAATAATGCGTTTGTTGTTTATCCTTGAAATATCATTATATATTATGATGACTAAAACATTTTCCATGTTTTATAATTAAATATTATTTAAAACAAGATTTAATTGATACCACGAATCATTTTATAAGAAAATAATAAGGATTAATATATAAAACAAAGTTTATTTTCACGAATTATGTTATCATATTGTATACTAGTTATTCGATACCTACACAACAAGATTATGCGATAATTATAACTCAGTAAGATTCATGTTAACATCATAACCTAATAAACACCTTGTATCATTTAAATTGAATGATTCAATATCAATTAATTGAAAAATCATTAGTCCTAAACAAAAAAAAATCTAGGGAGTCATTAATAACATTGATACATGGATGATGGGAATGTGATATGTGTGACACCACAAAAATAATATTTTCAAAACTATATTCCTTGTCTGTGGATGCTTTGTGAGTCCATCCATATGAAACACAAAAAAATATTACATTTTATGTTTTCAAAAAAACCCAATGAAATTTTTAATTAATCTAACCCATACTAACAAGGATAATCTGTCATTACAAAAATCATATTGATTTTAGAACATAAATTCATGAAATCATATTCAGATACCCCAAGATTTATTATGTTTAATTATGGAATGAGGTAATCAATAATCTACTCACCAATTATTCCTGGATTGTCGAATATTTCAAGATCCAATATGTTAGACTCCATCAAAGAATACTAGGCTAGGTTGCAACACTTCATACAGGGTAATCCATATGAGAATCCATGGACAAATATGAATACCATCCATTTTCTTATGTCTAAGAAAACCACATATATAGATCACCTATTTAATATGTAGGGTATGTGAACCAATTCAAAAAGGATTCCACCTTGGATTATGTGCCATGTATATTTACATAATATTTTTATTTCTATCCCAAAAAAATATCATTTTTGTAAATCATTTTAAAATGAGAAATTATTTTTATCAAAAGATTTGTTTTTGGGAAAAATAAATATTCATATAATAAGGAGTATATATTGTATGTGTGTTGTAACATGAATTCCTGATCAAAATGAACTGATGATACACCCTTAGAAAACACATAATACATCCTAACATGATATATCCAATCATTTTTTATATAATATTATATAAAGAATAACAATAATTTGGATCTATCTTATGTTAATATATACTCAAGTGTAAAATAAAACACAAATCTAGGTATCATGTGAATCCAACCTATATTATTTAATGATAATATTCTTTCAATATTATAAAATGTGGATGTGTTATAGTCTTGATATTAATATATCCATTTCCAAATACACCCATGGTTCCAAAAGTGAAATTCTTCAAAAAATAAAAACTAATGGAATATTCAAAATTTATAAATGTTTTTAAAGATATGGATTACCGAACCATTATATAAAACCCATTTTATAATCAAAATAACAAAATATAAATTAATAATACATTTTCATAGGGAATCATTACCACTTCCGTGAATCGAAAATTTTATAACAAAAATATCCTTATTTAATTTTAAATTACATTTTCATAGTGATTTATTACCACATCCATGATTGAAAAACAAATTTTAAAACCAAACAAAATTTGTTGTATTGAAAAAAAAAATTGATTTTAAATAACCTATTTTTTTAAAAAACCCATTTTAATAACCTATACCGAAGGATTAGAATAGATCACGATAAAAAAATTCAACATTTTAATATCATTAAACAATGTAATGAATACAAAATCATGTAATTAAATAATTTTATCCTTTATTAAGGGACACCTGCCTCAAAATATGAGATATACTTCTAGGGATTGATCTCCAAATGACTAGGGTTTAATCTGAAAAAATCCCACTTCAATTCCATCATAAAATTATCTTGAATGCCTATTTATGGAGATCAAAATATATAATAAGAACAAATTCAAATGAGTTAATTATTTTATAAGAAAAACATTAAACTCAAGACTACAACATAACCACCCTAAATAGGTAGAAAACTACAATACAATTATGTAGCCTCCCCAACCATGGTGCAAAAATAAAATAAATTATATTATAGTAGTATACATTTTTCAGGAACATTAATAATGAAATTTAGGTAAATTATGGTGTGAGAACTGTGGTGCAATTTTATTTACTAGAGATAATGCTACAACGGAGCCCATACACCAAGATTTAGCTACCCTAAAAATTTCATAGACCCCCCAAAATAGTCATTCAATCCTACCATCCACACATATCCCCCATTCTATAGCCAATCTAGAATTATAGTATCCACCACACACACCCATTCATGACTCCACACCAAAGTCCGAGCCTCCATGTTGTAATACTGAACTGGAATCAAATACTGCACCACAACCTCGAATCCAGAGTGCATCCATAGTGAATATAGCAGTAGAGAAGAATTATTCTACCATGATATTATTTCACAATCCACTATTACACACAAGGGTGACCATATCAGACTTCTATATCAACCAATCCATGATGCACTCCCCCTAAAAAAACATTTAAGATTTAAAAAAAATCTCTAAAACACCAAAAATGAAAACTAAAGACTCATAAACATTAAATAAATGTATACTAAATACAATATGGTTTCACAATATCAATAAAATTAATAAATTAATAATATAATATTATAATATATTTATTCTAGGGTGAGCATGAACAATTTATTTTAAAACATTTGTTTATTATATATTATATTAATTTTATACCACCTTTTATTTAATAATAATTTTCAAAAATGATCTTATGTTTTTTATTCACTCATTGAAAATTTGATTCTAGTGAATATTGTGAATATTATTTGAAACAATAAATTTTTATATCAATTTTGACAATTTTTATTCATATAAATACAAAAACATATAGTACATGATTAAAATATAATCTAGTATTAAAAATATTTCAAACCTCTAATCGACCAAAAATTTGTTTAAGGAATAAAATGAATAATTATGATCAATAATTTTTAGCATGGAAAAATATTGTTGATAATTTTAAACTTATGTTTCATAATTTTTTTTAAAAAAATCCTAGTATTTTTCAATTAATTGAGTATTCCAAATGATCCAGTCCATTTGGTATTAATCTAAATTTGCATTAACTATTTTATGTTTATCCGTATTAAGATAAATGAAATGGTAAAAACATTATACATGATTTTGGTAAATAAAATTACGATTAAAAATATAATAATCTAAATAATTTTATTAATTACTTTTTGGGTATTTATATAAAATAAATTTTTTCCACAATTATAATATTAATATAGTTAAAAGAATTCCAAATTTTTTATCATCATATTAAAAAACATTAATTTGTATAGTTGAATGTTTTTTGATAAATTTATAGTGTAGAATGTTAATAGAGTCACAAATTGTTTTTATGTGATAAAGGTCATACAAATAATGTATAATTTTAATTCCCTACACCTTTCTGGGTAGTTACAGTTCTATTTTTTTTGGAGGGGTTTGGCAGAGGTTATTAGAGTTTTTGGGGGAGGTTGGTGGTGTTTCTACTTTCAGAAATACACATTGTGTTTTTTATATACGACTTAAAATATAGGTTTATGGACTGTTTATCCATCTGGTTCAAAAATTGTATGTGGATAAGGGGCAGCACATTATATAATATTCATCATGTAATTAGATTTGAAAATGATATATAATTTAATGTATATGCTGTTCATATTTTTTTTGAATGGTTTAATATTAAAAAACACATGGTTTAAATGGAATATAAATATTACATGTCATGATGGAAATGTTATTCAATGTTTTATATTATTTTATCAAATAATTCGATTCATTTAAAAATAATAATACACCATCTTATTCTAAAGGAACACTAGGCACTGTGACGATACCTTTACTCCCCCTTCTCCCTTATCACATTCATTTTTTCAGAGTTTTTTCATCTAAATCCAAAGTTATTTGTCTGTTTTATACCTTTTTTCTCTATTTATTATACGGAGGATATACTAAGGAGGCGTGGTTTTGGTCTATAGTGTCATTTGAGTGTAGAGTTTATTGATCAGTGGTTTCCCAACTATAGTTGTGGTTTTCCTGTGTTCCATCTTCATTGAGTATTGGAATTTGATATTAGAATGATCTTTTGAGGTAGGTAACCCATCATATCACTTTAAGTTGTACCATGCATGAGGGTTTTACAATTTGTTTTCGTTGATATATTCTTGGATTGGATTAATAAAATATAATGTTTTTCTAAATTGAAATTTAACGGGGAAAATGAGGATTGTTTTCATTCTATTACAACACTGAACTTATTTGGATACAATGGATTATATAGGATTGTTGTCCCACAGGAAATTTTTTTATTGTCATATATTTTATCTAGATGAAATGTTGTGTGGCTACTATTCATGTTGTGTTAGTTTTTATATGACACTAAATTAGAAATTGGATTACCTATTATATCTAGTTAATAAAATAGTTGTTTATGGATTATGGATTATTTCATAACACCCCGAAAATATAGTGGTATGTTATAAAATCCATCATGGTAAATATATAAAATTTTATTTGATTTTTTTTGATTTGAGGTCATTCTTGTTGGGAGATTATGAGTGCTTTCAATGTGATGTGGTGCTAATGGTCGAGATGATTTATGGTTTTATGGGTGGAAAGGTGATCGTTCGATGGTTGTTTTTTTAAGGTGGTAATGTTGTTTATGTTTGGAAATTATTTTTGGGTGATGAGGTGATGGGTTGATTTCCATTATTTAGCGGGAGTGAGTTGGGTTTTTTTGTCATGTGTTTGGGGCTGTGAGGTGTTTTTTGTTTTTCAAAGATGTTGGTGTGCCTATGTGATAGATTGATAGCCCTGTTTCTAGGGCGGTGAAGTGTTGGTTATTTTTTCATTATTTTGGTTTGGTGATGTGGTTATTGTTTGGACATGCTATTGTGTAGGAAAGGTTATGATACAATGTAGATGATGTGCTACTTGTGAATATTGATTTAATTTTTCTTGATTCCAAGGTTGTGATGGAATAATTGATTGATTAATATTTAATGAAATGGCACATATTGAGTTTGGTTGATGTGTGGAAATGATTAATGAACAAATATATGGTGTTATATATTGTAAAATACAATTTATGCCATGAAATTATGTGAAAGGGACGGATAATGGAATTAGTAGGTTATGTGAGTTTTAGATTGTTTTGTGTTTAGAGTTGATGTTTATAACTAGAAGAAAAACTGGTGATGTAGTGATTTGGTTATAATTATGTTTTTAACCCATATATTGAGCCTATATGTGGATATTTGTATATAAATTTGTATTCTTTGTGATTTCTATACACACCACACCCATATTGAGAACTATGTTCCGACGCCTGCATAGTCACACTAGGGATGGCGATTTCCAACTTTTTAAAGATAAGGATAGATTTCTAGTTACCAACCCTTTCTCACCATATCTAACATGTAAGAGAATATGAATTGGTTTAAATTTCCAATGTTATAATAATATAATATTGGATTCCATTAGTGTTTTCCCATGAGATGTGATGACTGTTTTATGGGGCATTGGCCTTGGTGTTTTTGTGTTACATGTGATATGACCATGATGTGGTGTGGTTTCATAGGTATTTTGAGTGATATGTGATATTTCAGAGTTTGGGGATACTTATGGTGGCAATTATTAATTGTATTGTGAGGGATGAATGTTAATTTATTTCACCTTAGTGACAGCATACTAAAATGGTAATGGTAGTCATTTTATGGATTAGGTTTCATATGTGTTATGAGATATGGTTATGTGGTGGGCAGTTATCCCTTCCATCTACAGCTGAGAGGTGTTGTTACCATGATATGGGGATGTGGAATATGTGATATTAAGGAAAAGTAGTTCCAGGGCATACATTGTTGGGTTATGATAGTGGAAAATACATGGGAATGTTGTGATAGATACAATGTTTTGATATTCATTGTATTATGTTATTGTTCATGGATTAAGTTATTCCATGAGCATTCCATGGTGAGTTTGGGATGGACAGTTGACTTGTTTATGTGATGTTGGTTCTACTATTTCCTCATGGGTTAACTAGTATGTTTCTTTTATATGAGCAAGAGAGACTTTGGATTTACAACTGAGAATAGTTTTATACTCATCATGTATATTTAAAATAATTTTCCAGATTCTGGGTGGACTATGTGGATTGGGATAGATATTGCTAGCTCAGACTATTGGAAGAATGCTATGTTACGGCATTAACATTTCACTTGAGTATTTACATTGGAGACATTAATCAGTATAGTATTTATTTATACTTGTATGTTTTATTTATATGGATTATTTTATAATTTTCATTGGGTTTTCATATATTATTCATATAATATCTTGATCCAATATTATTATATATTGACATGTCACCCATTTCATGAGATTTTTTTACCCTTGGTTCTAGTAGCCAACATGAGAAATACTATAGGTAGGAATTATGGTTCATTATCAATTTCTCCATATTGCAGTATATTTAAATAAAGGGGGTAATGAAATAGTGGTATCTTATGTGATGGTTGATTTATATTTTGGTGTTTGGAGTTAGGAACGTCGATGAATACAACGGTGGGTATTAGAACAATTCCAGGTGACCTTGGTGTTTTAAATAGGATGGGAGAACTATCATGGAAAAAGGTTTCAGGATCTCATGTGATCTGTTTCAAGGAATTTGAGATTGATTAATGACTAAGTGTGGTGGAACTCATTGAAGGGCAGAGACCCAGGATAGGTACATGCATCACTATAACAATTGTTCCTATTTAAGATGGGTTTTATTGGGATGTTTAAAATTAGTAAAATAAATTTGAAGAATATAAATAAATATTCCATGATACATGGTATTAGGGAATCTTTGTATTATTTTTACCAATTGATGATTTTCATCATCATTTTATGGCTTAGGATGTTGATGTTTAAAAGTACAATCTGGTTTATTTCTATAGGGTTGATCTAGAAAAAGTGGATGTTGTATGGAAGAAGTTAGTTGATTCCATGGACTTAGGGGATATTAAAAGTGTTTATTTCTTGATTTATCTCACATTTTAGATATGTTAATCTCTTTGACTAGGAAAGGAATGGGTTCGGTGTGGACTGACCCATGCCAATTATCATTTAGTTCCCTAAATGGGAATTTTCTTAGTGCTCGGATGCATCGGTTTCTGAAGGAGGGTGTAATGTTTTTGGTGTTTTGTGACATTTACATTCTTGGATTGGTATACTTGTAATGACCTGACCCTAGTTACCCAGAGTCGATGCATTATTGCACAACATTGGAATGATCACAAAGGATCAATTCATGAATGACCGATTAGTTTAGTAGCCTTGGAAATACTAGATACATTCATAAGTCTTGCATTATATCATAAAGTAAAACAAAACTAAAAAGAATATTGTCTTTATATCCACTCATACTATCATTCAGGTCATTCATAATATACTTCATCACATCCGAAAAAAATCAAAACATTATAATGGGTGAGCTCAGAAGCTCAGTAAGGATAACAATACAGCGAAAACCTTCATAAATAAACATAAACATTTAAGGCAATTTATAACTAAAACAAAAGCCTTTTAAACCTGAACATCAGAATAATATGGAAAAAATAAAATGAAATAATATCATTTACTTATTCACATGGATATTCTACTAGTAGAATAATAACATGTCATATTAATAACCACTTTCATAATAATGGAATTCATAATGCCACACTATCATAACAACGTAGCCAAGGCCTCGTTCCAAGACTACAAATAAGATTTTTTCAAGGCCTCTTGCCAAGACACTAGTTTGTCTCGTGAGACCTACCAATGCATAGAGGATATATAGTAGGCCCCACCCCTCACTTATTAAGTCCAACACATTCCTCATATGAACAGGTTTAAACATATCATAAACCATAACATAAATGTATAACATAAAACATACATAAAGGAAACATAACATTTCCAAATTTAAATCACATGATATCAATACAACACACTGATAGAATAAAAACATTATCAAAACAATTTTCAATACCAAAATAAATGAAAATTAATACTTGGTATTTATTTTTCATTTAAAAAAATTTATGGCTTGTAGAGGAAGCCGAAACTCAAATAATGGTCAGAGTGGTGGAGATGTCGTTGTCGCCACATACATAAGATAATAAAAACGTTCCTTTTTGTTGTTCAGTAAAACACTTCATATAAAAAGATATTTCTTTGGAATAAATGTAAAATTCAAAGGGGTTTATACACCGTATAAAAGAATGTTGTGTATAAAACAAAATATGCCTCAATGAAAGGAGATTAAGACGAAGTTCCATACAAAGATCTTTTTTAAATAAAATAGATTTATTATGTGTATTCAATATATGTACACATAAATAAAGTACAAATACAAGATAGGACATAATAATATAATGACATAATTTGAAAGTAGGAGATTAACCCGAAGAACTGAAATTGGGTTAAGAAGTTCCCTTACCTCATGTCCGACATGACTCGACCATTCTTTAACCTCCTAAATAATAAACTTTATTTAATTTATACTTGTTTAAGAACCTTTTCAAGTTCATTATTACTTTTATATCAATTATTACCATGTTATGAATATTATGTAATTATTTTAGTTAATAACGGTCATTTTGTCAATATTTGGTACTTAATTCAAAAGTATACTTCTTATAATTACAAGATGTTCATGTGGTAAAATATACATTATATCTAGAATTATATTCATGATTTAGATATCATATATATCATATATATCTATTATATACATGCATTTATAATATTACATAACATTTAGATGTATGAAATGAAATGCACCGTTCATGGAGACGGTAAGTCATACGTACGCATGAATGCTAATTTCATTTATATATCATATTTAATGGAATGAAATCATAATGATATAAAGGTATATTATAATTCCACTATAATATCATATATAATATCATTTACGCCATCCTTTATACATCCCACATATGGCAGTAACGATTCAAATCACTTTGAGGGGGCGGTAGTCCGCACTTCCTAAAATGAAATTATCGCATTTACCCATAATGGAAATCGTAAATATATTCTATAAATGAAAAATAAAAAATCATAAGAATAAAATAACTATAATATATATCATATATTAATATAGTGACATCATAATTTCCACCATGATAGGTGTTAAAATAAGATTCAACAATCATCATTTCGTGAGGTAGTAATTAAACACCCATAGAAACATTATGTTCATTAACCATTAGATGAAGGTGTGTGTAAGTGTAAATCAAATCCTTCTCATAAAACATCGAATTATATTGAAAATACTGGCATTGTTACAAAATAAAATAATAAAAATATTTTATGGTGTTGGAGAAGCAAAATAATACAAAATAACCCAAGAGAAGGCATTACCTTAAAATCGGGTAACTCTTTTTTGATTTGAGCCAAAGTCTTCCTTGGTAAGACTTCTGCTCAATGTGAGGCATCTAGGAGTAGTATAGGGATGTTTATATAGTATTCGGGCAGAGGTTGTCCGAGACGAATGGCTTGGAAGGTGTGAATAAGGTGGTAGTGGTGGGGGCCTTTTATAAGAGGAGAGGAGGGACACTCTTGGAATGTCATGAAATGATACATTATTATGAAATGATTCTCGGATTTTAAATGTCTCAAAATGATATATTTATATGATAAGGTGATAAGGGTTCGTAATCTAATCATCCAATAGGTTTTTGAAAAGTTTATGTCTCAGATTTTACATTATCTTTTCATTTTATTTAAATAGTTAATTAATGAGGTAATCGTTGCATCATCATTGTGTCATATAAAATTTAATTTAATTAATGTCTAAAAATTATAAAAAAATTACCATGATGTAAGAAATCTTTTTATCTTTACAATAAATATTTATAGTAAAAATGCTAACTTATATTAACCCATGTAATAGTTGTTTTAGTAAAACAACACATGTTTGTGACAATTTTATTTTTACTTTAAATAAAAAGTTATTAATGTCATTTTCTTACCCAAGTGGCTCCATGGGGTCCCAAAGTTGACCCATGGATTTTATTGGTCGTCCATGACTTGTAAAATAAGTTTATGACAAGTTTCAAGATATTTTTATAATTTTATAATATCATTTTTACCTTAAATTTCACTAATTACCTATAATCGCGATTAATAAAACATAAAAGTTACTATTCAATACAAAATGATTTTAATCCCTTTGAACCACATTTATAATCCTAATGAAAACCATGTATGTTGGATTTTTTAAAATCAAATCACAGAAGTGGTAATGTTTCATTTACAAGAAAAATTAGTTTTTAAACTACCACTTAATGGTTTCACTATTCATCAAAAATTGAAGTTTTTCAAAAAAATACCAAAAATTCACCTTATGCTATATTTTATATTCCTAATTAAAAAATGATGTCTATTATAAAAAATTCAAAACATATAAGTTTATTTAATTAATTTAATAATTAATTCCCCATGTCACAACAAATAGTGTGTTTTTAAGATGCAATATATATCAAAAGATTGACAATTGTTTATGTCCAATTTTAAAGTGAAATTAATTATAATGACCACCATTGGATAAAATGGTAAAAATATATTATAATTATACTTTAAAACAACTCAATAGTATAATTTATCATTATAAATTATTTTTATTAAAAAAGTTGTTTTTAAGTATTTTCTCTATTCATATAAAATTGAAAGTCCTCAGAAAATTACAAAAAATTCAACATAGGATAATATCAATATTCAAAATACAAAAATGAAGTCCATTTTGAAATATAAAATTTATATAATTTCAAAAAGTGGGTATTACTATTCATAACTGGAACTTTAATTAGTCGTAGTGTGTTAAAATCTCGAACTTGTGTACAATGCAAGCTATTGCATTATTGAAAGAGAAGTGTATCATGAAAGCTTGGGGAGTTAAATTATCCCCTCCTTCAATAAATTGTGCCGTTGCATTTTGAAAATTTTCATCGAAAATAAAAGGTTGAAAATTGAAAATACCTTTGTGGAAAGCCAACATTGGATATAGGGTTAATAAAAATATAACATCAAAAGAAAGAAAGAAAGGTACAAAGATCACCCGAGATAGACCATACTAAAATTCTATGAAAATATGGATATGGATTAAAAATAGACCATCAAGGTCTGATGGAGAGTTGTATAAAATAGGGTTAGGAGATATCTAACTATAAGAAAATTACAGACTTGTGATTGGTTAAATGATCATTGATTCCCCGGTAGGAAAAGTTAACTGAAAACGTTTTTGTTTTAAGTTGCCTTTTATAATGTTGAGGAATTTATTTAGGAGATTTACGAAGAAAGGAAGAGAATATACATACTTGTCATGTAGACTTTCATTCTTTAATAAATTTTTACCACAAACCCATCTTTCGCTCAAAAAGATAATAGAAATCAAAAATATTATATTTATCTTTATTCGTACAAGGTTCCAAATATTAACACATACCGTTTAGATTAGGAAAACTATTTTTTAATAACCAGGGAAATCCTGTAGGCTAGTGGTAGGTAATAAAGGCATGTTGCACTATGGTTGTGGGTTCGATTCGTAAAGATTTGTCTGACGAGACAGTTTATACCCTAACCTGCAGGTTGTCCTTTTCCTAAAACTATAATATTATAATATACCAAAAATAATCTTCATAAATGTTTTAACCTTAAACAATAGTATCCAAAGTTCAACTTAATCTATTCCAACCTTTATAGTTATCCAAAATACCTCTATCTAGATATTCTCTAAAAGGTCTCTATATTCCAAAATCAATTGTATCATCAGATTCCTCAAATAAAGTAATGTTTCTCTTATTATCACATACAAAAATATGATTACCTTCATCATTTTAAACCCATAATGAGAAAAACATGTACTGCAGTGTAATCCTTATATATATTTCATTATTCTTATAACCAGAATATAATCCTAGAGTCAAAAAGCACCAATACATTAATTATTCCACTTCAACTGTAGTAACAACATAAGATTGTCCTTGATCCCTTGGAATTTTCTGAGGTATGTTTCCCTAATACATAGGACATTCATTTGCATAATGCACCATTTCTTTAAAATTGTAGCATTCAACATTGATAGCCTTTTTCTTTCGCTTGCAATCATGATCATGGTGACCATTTTCTCCACATTTATAACAAACTCTCATTACATTTAGGCATGTACTGGGGTGATTCTTCCAAAAATTATCTCATAATAGAAAATCCTTATTTCCCATTTTCCCTTTATCTGTCTCTTTCTCCACCGTTCACTTCTTCTCTTACTTTATTTATTGTCATAAAATTTTGAGAATACCTTTTCTATCTTGATAGTAGATGAGACAATATCTTCATACGATTAGACGGTTTATGAAACTAATGCTCGACGGAGAAATGGTTTTAAACCATCAAATAAATTATTTATCTTACTTCATGGGTTACATAAATAATCTGGAGCATGCCTTGCTATCCTTGTAAAGTTAGCCTCAAACTTTGCGACATTCTCATCCGCCTTCTACCTCAGACTCAGAAATTGCCTTTCCATATCTTCTCGATGGTCATGTGGAATGTATGTTTCTAAGATAATTTCCTTAAACTCCCTCCATTACATTATTGATACTTCTACATCTTCCTTTGTGTTTTGAATCAGCGACTACCATTGATTGGCATCTCTCGTGAAGCAGTAAACTGCCATGACAACAATCTCCCTTTCGCTAGTCCACATGTCGGGGAATATTTTTTATATTGATTTTATCCATTTCTTAGCTACTAAAGGATTTGTACCCCCATTAAATGTTTGAGGTTGTTGCCTCAGGAAGCGGTCTAACATTGATCATCCACGTTGCGGATCAGGGTGCTCCATACGAGTAAGGTTATTATTCATAAACTGATTGAGTTGTCCTAGTATGGTGACAAATTGATCAGCACCAGTTGTATCTCCAGCTCCACAATAATTATCTTGAGCAAGAGGGAAATCCCTACATGGAGTGCGTGCATTGATACAGTTTCCATTCCTTCCATTAGGTGACATTTCTAAACAATGGCATAAACTAGATTAGTTTATGAATCAAAATACATAATAACAAACTTGCAAAACACTTAACATAAATTGAACTATAATCATAAAAATGTTTTCATTGAGGAATTATATACTCATAAACCCTTCATAATGGTTTTTAAATAAAATGAGAATTATCCTCAACATATCACCCGGGAGTATCGTAATCAATAGTGCAAAAGGCCCGTTTTCGTGCACCAGTTCCCGTTCGAGTCTAGCTAAAAGCGGTGTTTTCGGGTTTTACCCCAAGCTACATCTGTGCCCTAGCCACCTCTACCTGATCGTATCCAAACAGGGATGTATTGTTTGGAAAAATCACAAAATCTCTATAATACCAAAATTTTAGGAAGTTCTTCTATACTAATATTCAAAGTCTATCTTTGGGCTATGTTCGCTGACCAGAGTTTATCTAAATATAGCATCCAAGGTTAGTACTAAACTACCTATGATACCAACTGTAACGCCCCATCCCCAGTTACCCAAAGTCGATGCATTATTGCGTAACATTTGCATGATCACAAAAGATCAAGTCTTGAATGACTGATATGTTTAGTAGCCTTGGAAACACTGGATACATTAATAAGTCTTTCATTATATCATAATGTAAAACAAAACTAAAAAACATCTTGTCTTCATATCCCATCAAACTATCCCTACAGGTCATTCATAATATACTTCATCACATCCTGGAAAAATTAAAACATTGAAAGGGGTGAGCTCAGATGCTCGGTATGGATAACAATATAGCGGAAACTTTGATGAATAAACATAAACATTTAAGGAAAAGTATAACTGAAACAAAAGCCATTTAAACTTGAACATCAGCATAATATGGAAAAAATAAAAGGAAATAATTCCATTTACTTATTCACATGGATATTCTACTAGTTGAATAATCACATTAAATATTAATAACCACTTTCATAATGACGGAATACATAATGCTAGACTATCATAACCACGTAGCCAAGGCCTCATCCTAAGACTAAAAATAAGATTTTATCAAGGCCTCATTCCAAGACAATAGTTTGTCTCATGAGACCTACAGATGTATTGAGGAGCTATAGCGGGCTCCAACCATCACTAATTAATTCCAATGCATTCTTCGTATGAACAGGTTTAAACATATCATAAACCATAACATAATCGCAACACATAAAACATGCATAAAGGAAACACAACATTTCCACATTTCAATCACAAGATATCAATACAACACATTGATATAATTAAAACGTTATCAAAACAATTTTCAATTCAAAAATAAAAGAATATTAAAACTTGGTATTTATTTTTCATTTTAAAAATGTTATGGCTTGTAGAGGAATCTGAAACTCAAATAATGGTAATGGATGCGGAGAAGTCGTTTTCGCCGCATACGGATGACAAGAAAGAACTTACATTTTGTCATTTAGTAAAAAACTTTGTATAAAAAGATATTCCTTTTGTATAAACGTAAAAATAAAATGGGTTTATACACCATATAAAAGAAAGTTGTGTATAAAAAAATATGCCTCAATGAAAAGAGATTGAGACAAAGTCCAATACAAAGATCATTTTTAAATAAAATAGATCTATTATGTGTATTCACTATAATTACACAAAAATAAGTTACAAATACATGATAGGACATAATAATATCATGACATAATTTGAAAGTTGGATATTAACCCAAAGAATGGAAATTGGGTTAAGAAGTTCTCTTACCTCGTGTCTGACTTGACTCGACCATTATTTAACCTCCTGAATAATAAACTAGAGTTAATTTATACTTATTTATGATTCTTTCAATATCATTATTTTTTTATATCACTTATTACATTGTTATGAACATTATGTAATTAATTTAGTTAATAATGTTCGTTTTTTCGATCTTTGGTACTTAAGTCAAAAATAAACATCTTATAATTACAAATTTTTCATCTAGTAAAATATCTATTATATAAAAAATTATATTGATGATTTAGATATCATATATATCATATATATCCAGTATATACATGCATTTATAATACTACATAACATTTAGAGGTAAGAAATGAAATGCCCCATTCATGGAGAGAGTAAGCCGTACGTACTCATTAACGCTACTTTCATTTCTATTTAATATTTAATGGAATGTAATAATAATGATATAAATGTATATTATAATTCAAGTGTAATATAATATATAATATCATTTACTCCATCCTTTATAAATCTCACATATAGCATTAACGATTCAAATCACTTTGAGGGGACGGTAGTCTGCACTTCCTAAAATGAAATTATTGCATTTACCCGTAATGGAAATCATAAAGGTATGCCATAAATTAAAAATACAGAATCATAAGGCAACCATAAACATAATATATATCATATATAAATATAGTGACATATTAATGGCCACCATGATATGTGTTAAAAGAAGATTGAACAATCTTCGTTTCGTGAGGCAGTAATTAATCACCCATAGAAACTGTATGTTCATTAACCAATAGACGAAGGTGTGTGTAAGTGTAAATAAAATACTTCTAATAACAACATCCAAGTATATTAAAGATACTATTTTTTTACAAATGAAAGGAATAAAAATATTTTAGGGGGTTGGAGAAGCAATGTAAAACAAAAGAACACAAGAGAAGACATTACCTGAAAATCTGGTAACTCTTATTTATTTGAGCCAAAGGCTTTCTTAGGAAGAGTTATACCCAATGTTATTCTTCTAGGAGTAATAGAGGGATGTTGAGAGAGTATTTGGGAAGATTTTGGCCGATGCAAATTTCTTGGAAGGTGTGAATAAGGTGGTATTGGATGGGGCCTATTATAAAAGGAGAGGAGGGGCACTCTTGAAAGTCATGAAATGTTACATTATTATGAAATGCGTTTCGGATTTTGAAGGTCCCGAAATGATATATTTATATGATAGGTGATAAGGGTTCTAAATCTACTCATCCAATTGGTTTCTGATAGGTGTAAGTCTTATATTTAACATTATTGTTTCACTTTATTTAAATCATTAATTAATGAGGCAATCGTTGCATCATCATTGTGTCATAATCAATTTAATTTATATAATGTCTAAAAATTATAAAACAATTACCATGATTTAGGAAATATTTTTATTTTTCTAATGAATATTTATAGTAAAAAGTTTAACTTCTATTACCCCATGTAACAATTTTTTTTAGTAAAACAACACATGTTTGTGAGAATTTTAATTTTACATTAAATAAAAAGTTATTAAGGTCATTTTCTTACCCAAGTGGATCCATGGGGTCCCCAAGTTGACCCATGGATTTTCATGGTCTGCGATGACTCATCCAATAAGTTTAGGACAATTGTCAATAGATTTTTATATTTTTATAATATCATTTATACCTTAAATTTCAATAATTACCTTTAATCGTGATTAACAAAACATAAAAATTACTATTCACCAAAAAATTATTTTAATACCGTTGAACCAAATTTTTCTTCCTTATTATAACGATGTGTCAGGTTTTTGAAAATCAAATCACAAAAGTGGTAATATTTTATTTACACAAAAAATTTGTTTTTAACTACCACTTAGTGGTTTCACTATTCATAAAAAATTGATGTTTTTCAGAAAAATACCAAAAATTCACCCTAAGATATATTTGATATTCCTAATTCAAAAATGATGTCTATTTTACAAAATTCAAAACATATTATCTGATTTAATTAATTTAATAATTAATTCCAACTGTCACAACAAATATCGTGTTTTTAAGATGCAATATATATCAAAAGATTGACGATTGTTTATGTCCAATTTCAAAGTGAAATTAATTATAATGACCAACATTGGATAAAATGGAAAAATATATTCTAATTATACTTTAAAACAACTCAATAGTATAATTTATCACTATAAATTATTTTGATTAAAATATTGGTTTTTAAGTATTTTCTCTATTCATAGAAAATTGGATGTTCTCCGAAAATTACAAAAAATTCAACATAGGATGATTTTGATATTCTGAAAACAAAAATGAAGTCCATTTTGAAATATTAAATTTATATAATTTCAAAAATTGTGTATTAATATTCATAACTGCTACTTTGATTGGTCCCAGTGTGTTATAATCTCGAACTTGCATACAATGCAAGCTATTGCATTATTGAAAGAGAAGCGTATTTTGAAAGCATGGGGTGTTACAGTTCTTGTTTATGCTAAATGGGTAATTGATATCAATTGTGTTTAATCAATTACATAACCTCATGTTTAAAAGGTCACCCTATTATCTTGAGCATGAAGTAGTATTTTTGCTAATGGTGTAGCTATATTACCACATCAGATGTGGATTTGGGCCTTCATAGATAAAAATAAATGGAGGTATATCATTTAATAGTGTAAAATTAATTATCAATATTAAAGGTATATATAGTTTCTTTTGGATTATAATTTTTTAACCTCTAAAAATTGGGGAATGGAAATATTTTGGTCAATCCTTTGAGAGGTAATTCAGGAAATTATTTTTTTTGGTTGTTTGGGATGCATGGATAGAAATAGAGGAGTTTGAATAAACACATATATATGAATGGGGGGATAATAGTGGATGCTATTTATTAGATTAATTTTTATTCTTCTATGATTTGGAATGTTGAGGATTCTGTTTTGGGGGAATCAGAGGTAGAGGTCAGGTGTGACTATGTAGTCTATGGTTATCCTATAAATGGATGCTCGAAAAAAAATATAGTATCAAGGGAGGTTGTTTTTTATAGTATTATGGCATGATAGAGTCCTTAATG
Source organism: Viscum album (assembly GCA_963277665.1). NCBI lineage: Eukaryota > Viridiplantae > Streptophyta > Magnoliopsida > Santalales > Viscaceae > Viscum > Viscum album. Next base: position 890,771,675 of record OY728135.1, read on the forward strand.
AGTGTTATATATCAACATTATTTGTAAACCTAGGAGTATATAGAGTGAATTGTTCCTTGATGATGCATTTTTGGTGGCCCGAGAGGAAACATAAAGTGGAAGAGTTCTTAGTGAGGAGTTTTGTTTTATAGATTGAAAATTATAAGATTCATTTCCCCTTAATTTTAGTAGAATTTGGATATTCTCAAGTGGTTATGTGATGAAATATAAATGGATTTCATCAAATGGTTACCTCATGCTCAGGTAGGATGTGATGATATATGGATGATTGTGGATCAGTTGACAATCTTTTCCCACTTTTTAGAAATCAAGGCGTGGTGAATAGTAGGTTCTATTGATAAGAAGGATATGGATTATGTGTTATGATTTCATGGAGTTATTTTTCTAATTGATTCAGATTGAGACACATGTTTTATCTCATGTGTGTAGACTTTATTATTATATTAGTTGGGAACTCAATCAGATCTCATATATAATTTCCACCGTCAAATATGTAGGCACATATAGTGGACTATACAATAATAGGAGGATTTATTTTTTCTAGTCGACTTTGGTACTGGTGGATCCTTCGCTTTCCACTATCCACTGATCAAGTGTGTGTATAAAAACATATATCACTATTCTAGTGGAATGGTGATATTTGAGGCTTGGTATGGGTGGCCATGTCATTCTTCATTGTGATGTATGATCGGTGGGGATAAAGTAATTTTTGGTCCCAATGTGGTCTAGAGAATTCTAGAAAGGGATTATATGGATCGAGAGAAGATGATTGTTATGAAGGAATTTAATAAGTCTTCTGTCAATCAATGGATGAGGCCATTATAGTTAAAATTAGACGAAAAAGTTTTCATTAATATTTCCACATGGCATGGGGAAATGGTTTGGTATTGAGAGTAATAATTCTCCTAGTACTTTTATCTACTTTGAGGTGTTGGGGAGAGTTGGTGAGGCATAATATATAGCAGAATTTCGACCAGAGATTTAGAGGCTACATGAATAATTCCTTGTATCTCATCCTCATTAGTATCATCGCAATTTCTCACATACTGTTGAGTAGATGCATTTTTATTTAGATCTTGACATAGTGTTCATAGAGTAGGCACTACATATCCTGATCTCTAAGATAAGGATCTCATTGGATGGACAAATACTTTGGCACATGTATTGTGAAGGAATGGTGTCCTGGAGGAGAGTACCTGATAGAAAGAGATGTAGATGTATTCCTGATACCATGAGTGGTTTATTTATATTCTTAGGTTCCCCTAATCATTTGATATCCATAGCCTTCAATTCAATGAGATTATATTATTTGCTTAAAAAATTATGTGTGATAGATTTCAGTTCTATAATTAGTGGTTGACTTAATTGCAAATTAACTCGCATGAACATTGATGTGTTTATGAACATACTAGCCATTAATTCTATACATGATAGGATAGTTTATTGAAATGGAATATGGACTTCCTTAATTCATGTTTTCAAGATGGTGAGGTTTGTTTGTTTGATGTGATTATTGATTTGGGCTATGTGGAGGATGGATTGTTTTCGACATATCGATATCTAATGATGAGGTTGTGGAAAATGTTTTCAATCAATTTATATTAGATAATTTTGATGGTGGTATAAATTAAATTACGGTGAGATCATTGAGAGGTATCTCACTGGGTGGATGTTTATACTACATTTTGTATGGGCATGGAATTGGATTCTTGAGGGTGAGAATCATTTGAGATATATTTGATGTAATGTTCCATTACTTCCTAGTATATTACATTGACAATTTTAGAGGTTAATGTTGTTTGTGGGAGGTTAGTGGTGTTTTATAGTAGAGGATAGTAATACAACAAAGTAGGTTCCTAAAATACATGTTATTTATTATTGACATGGAATGAAATAGTGGTCTACAACTTCTATAGTCATAAAGATACAACTTTAATCATAGATAAGGGGTATCCCATGAATGATGTATACATATTGTAATTTGAATTCCTGATGTGTAAGATTTAATGGATTAGGAGAATATTTTTTTGGACATATATTGATTTTATAAAAAAAACCCATGGTTTACATACAATTTGAATATTATACACCGTGAAACCAACGGGATTCCAGTTTTATGTTCTTTTCTCAGCTAAATATTTTCATTATGATTTACCATTTATCCCTCTCATTCATTTAGTAACCTAGGCTTCCCTAGGAGACCATATAGTTCTCAAATCCTTCTACTAATCTATTTTTTTATTATATTCGTTCATTGTAAATCATTTGTGATTTATCTTTTTATCCCCTTAATTAATCCAATTCATCATCCAATGATATAATTTCATTGCATATTATTTGGTTGATGAGTGATATGGCTAAAATCTAATGATTATTTGTGTCACGACACGTCCTCGGGGCCCGTTCCGTGACTACCCAAGCCCGCCTTCCATTGGCCAGGGGCTGGCGACTAGCACCAAGGTGTAAATCCCGGTAAAAAGGGAAGGCATTGCCTTTGTAAAGAAAACAAGCACCACAGAGTACAAGCGGAAGAAGTAAACACTAAGTAAAAACTGAGTACAACTGTATGTGCGGAAAATAAAAGTGTCTGGAAATACAAGCCCAACTGTAAAGTACAACTCGAAAGGGAAAACAACAACTGTAAAGTAAAGTCGCTACGCCGAGCTGTCCACTAGAAATCCCACCTGAAGGGTGGGTACAGATAGCTCCACTGCTCCTTGAATCCCACCGTCTACTCCGAGTACGTCCCTCCCAGTGGTCCTCCTCCAGGTACCGTCCTGCTCTGCAAGCCTCAGCCACGATCAACGCTGTCCGTCATCTGCATCCAACACAACGTAGTGCGGGCATAGCCCGTGCAGGGGTGAGTATAAGTTACTCAATAGGGACCCCGAGACCCCCGAAGGTCTCCCAAAATCCACAAAGGATAAACCACAAAGGGAATATATAATCATGATGTAACAACCAACACTGCTTAGGTATATGCCCATACATATACCTAAGTCATCAATTTCAATACGCTCCAACCTCCGAGATCAAGTACAACTCAGTCCACACAGGAAAGTATATGTATTCCACACAGGAAAGCAAAACATAATCCACACAGGATAGCACAACACAATCCACACAGGAAATCAAACATGATTCAGCTCACAAAGGTATACTTCTTCGTATGACGATAAAGATGATCTCTGATCCATCTATGTCGTCGTACCCACAAAGGATCGATAGGTACTATCCCCCGCAAAGACCCACATAGGATCGGTAGGAAACTAACCCCCACAAAGACCCACACAGGATCGGACCCACACAGGATCTGTAGGCGCTAGCTCACACAGAACCGCTGAGCGCTGACCCACACAGGATCAGACCCACACAGGATCGGTACCACTGATCCACATAGGATCGCTGAGTGCTATAGTCGTCGTCGTCGAATCCACTGAGGATCTCTGTACAGTCGTCATCGTAGTCACCGTAGCAGTCGCAACCAGCACTAAGGTTCCTCTACACGACAAGATCATTTGGGAGGGTCCGCTCCACGAGCCGAGAGGCTGATACATCAACTGACACATAGTCCAGATTTGATGTGTCCAAAAGTTCCATATCGTCAACAGGAACTCAACGTCGCAGACGGCGCGTCGATCAGACGCCCGGTCTGAGAGTTATTGGCTTTTTCATCCCAGGGGCCCGGTCGGTTTCTAAGGCACAACCATCCCGACCGTACTCCACATGCATCCAAATCTCGGACGGAGTACGAAAAAAGATCTGTCTCACTAAGAGGAACTCAACAAAGTCAACGGTACGTCAATCGGACGTCCGAAGCTTAAGATATGAGTGTTTCTGCTCCAAGGGCCCGGTTGGTTTTGTGTACGAACCAACACGGCCGAACTCAAAGTAATCCAAAAACTTGAGTGCGATATACTGAAACGACCGTCTCGATCCAAGGATCGCGTTGCCGCTAATGGCGCGTCGATCGGGGTTCCGTAGACCGAGTTATCGGCAATTGAACCCAAATGGTCCGAAAATGGGGGTTTCTGGCCCGACCCGTCCCGGCCCGAGACCCTCCTGGTCGGCCCAAACCGGGTCGACCCGATTCGGTCCGGGTCGGCCCGGCCCGGCGCGGCCCGTCCTGGCGGTCCGGCCAGGTGGCCGGCCCAGCTGGGCACAACGCGCCCAGCGCGCTGCCAGCTCGGCCTTCGGTCGAGCTGTTGGGAAAAAGGGGGGGGGGGCACCTACCCCCCTTGTGTAACCGTGTCCCCCCATTTATGGGGGCCGTTTGAAGTCTGGCCGGGGGAATTTAATTCCCCCGGATCCTCCCCTTCCGGCCGGCCCGACCTGGACGGCCGGTTCCTGCTCAACGGGATCGGCAATGGCTGGTCCCCATCCAACTCCGTCACCGGCGGCCCTGTACCGGCTGCCTGTCACCATCCTCTGCCGTGGCCCGGAACCGGTCGTAGCCCTTGTCGTCTGGCGCGGTGCGACGACACCGCGCCCCTCCTGCGCGGCCCCGCTCTGGCCGCGGCGTCTTCGGTTTCCTTCGACGCAGCGCGACGGCGTCGCGTAATACTTGCCGTCTGATTACCACGTGGTGCGACGGCACCACGCCATTCCATTCCATCCACAAAGAATCAAACATGAACATAGGAGGGGGGTTCGGCTGTGTTTGTGCGGTCTGGCCCCCCTCTCGTTAAACGATAACATCTAGTCGAAAAAATCCATGATGATCGATAAACTAGAATCTTGAACGGAAAATAATTAAATAAAATAATCCCCTACCTCGGTTCAGAAATGGTGCACGTAAATCGAGCCGCGGAAGACGAGCGTCATGGTGGTCGGGCATCGTGGGAAACGAACGTCAATTCCGTTGTCGTCGAGGTGCGTTCAAAGAGGAACATCGTTGGAAGAAGACATCGCGTTCTTTGGCGGAGATGTTCTTCGTTGAAGAATGGTGTTCTTCGTCGGAGGTGTTCTTCGTCGGAGGTGTTCTTCATTGAAGAACGGTGTTCTTCACGTTTTTCGTTGAAAGAAGACATCAAATTTAGCCCTTTCTCTCCCAAGTCTCCACCACAAGAACAAATAACCCCAAAAGAAAATAATCCTCCACTTATTCTATTAACCCAACATTGGTTTTGAATTTCAAGAGTTTGAAAATTCAAAACCCACATTTAATTCACTTATGTTATTAACATAAGATGTTATAAAATTAATGAGGTGATAAGTTAACAAAACATAAATGGGGGGTTTAGAGGGGTTAGGAATGTGAGGGGTTGGGCTCATGTGGGTACGACCCAACATTATCCTCTAAAGGTCGGTTATCACAAGTGGGTCACACCCCCAAAATCCTTACTCAGGATAAAACTACCATGTGGGAAAAATAAAAATTGTTAAATTTTTATTTTTAACTACCAAAAAAATTAATAACTCCCCTCATGTAAACGAAACTCTGAAACAGGAGTTCCTAAGCAATTACCAGCGCTATAGTTCCATTGGTGCCCTTAGAATTCGATTCCGGGCACCGGTTCAAGAGTTAGAAATTCTCGCTCGTTCGTTCACTGAACGTACCTGAGCCAAACTTCGGAAATTGCTTCTGGGCACACTGGGCCTCAGAATCAGGTGCTGTCAGAAACCACGTTCTTGTAAAATTCCAAAGAAAATTAATAAAAAATTTCCCTTGAATTTTACGTGTCTCTACATTACTCCCACCTCATGGCTTTATGTCCCCGTAAGGATACATCAAAACTAGGGAAACAAATGATGGTACTGAGCACGCATCTGAGCCTCCCGCTCCCTAGGGCTCTCCTGGAGCTTCCCGTGCGGCCATCTGATGCACACTAGAGGAATCAACCGTCCACGTAGGACCTGTTCCTGTCGATCCTCGATCTCCACCGGGACCTCCATAAAAGTCGCCCCATCGTCAACGTCAAACTCCCCATGGTCAATGATGTGTGTCAGGTTGTGCACGTATCTCCTCAGTTGAGATACGTGGAAGACGTCGTTCACGCGGTGCAACTGAGGTGGTAGAGCCAGACAATATGCCACCTCTCCAATCCTGATGAAGACCTAGAACGGTCCGATGAAGCGCAGAGATAACTTGCCGCCTCAGCCAAATCTCCGTAATCCTCGTCGAGGTGAGACACGCAAGAAGACGTGGTCTCCATCCTCGAACTCTAGTGGCCTCCACCTCCTGTCAGCGTATGACTTCTACTGGCTCTGAGCTATCCTCATTCGCTCCTGGATGACCTGGACCTTCTCTGTCGTGGCCTGGACCATCTCCGGTCCCACTAGTGCTGACTCCCCAGGGTCTGTCCAGCACAAAGGAGATCTGCAAGGTCGGTCGTACAACACCTCGTACAGTGCCATCCCGATGGTGGAGTGGTAGCTGTTGCTGTACACAAACTCCACCAAGGGTAGGTGGTCCTCCCAGCTACGACCAAAGTCTAGGACACATGCGCGGAGCATGTCCTCGAGAGTCTGAATGGTCATCTTCGTCTGACCATCCGTCTGAGGGTGAAAGGCTGTGCCCAGACGTAGCTGCGTCCCGAACGCCTTCTGCAACCCCTTCCAAAGCCAGGAAGTAAAACGACTATCTCGATTGGAGACGATAGATGATGTCACACCGTGAAGCCGAACAATTGCATGAACTTAAAGTCATCCCAAGCTCTCTACTGAGCCCCGCTCTCTGATGGGTAAGAAGTGAGCCCACTTGGTGAGTCGGTCGACAATAACCCAAATGGAGTCGTGACCTCTAGGTGTGCGTGGAAGTCCAGTAACGAAGTCCATAGATATTTCATCCCACTTCCACTCCGAAACCTCCAAGGGATGTACCAAGCCTACTGGTACCTGGTGCTCAGCCTTCACCTGCTGGCAGGTGAGGCACCGAGAAACAAACTCTGCCACAACCTTCTTCATGTCTGGCCACCAGTGCTGTCGTCTGAGATCCTGGTACATCTTCGCCACTCTGGGATGTACCGCCAAGGGAGAAGTGTGAAAATCTCTCAACACATCCTCCTGTAAAGCAACTGGTACCATGGTACGTCCTCTGAAAATAATGTCGTGCTCTTCTCCAAAGGAGAAACCATCAGGTGCCTGTCCAGAGGATATTTGTGCACGCCGCGTCTCACAGTCAGCGTCCCCATGCTGTGCCTCTCTAACCTGCTGTAGTAGTGGAGGAGTTACTGTGAGAGACTGAAGGAAGGATGCTACTTCTCTATCCACAAAGGATATCTGCAAAGAGGCTAGCTGCTCTGTCGCCTCCTCAAGTAGTTGAATGCCCGTCCTCCTGCTGAGAGAATCAACTACTACGTTTCCCTTCCTAGGAGTATAGAATATCTCAAAGTCATAGTCCTGGAGGAAACTGAGCCATTTACGATGTCTCAGATTTAGGTCCATCTTCGAGAAGATGTACCTAAGACTCTGGTGGTCAGAAAAGACTGTAAAGCACTCGCCCATCAGATAGTGTCTCCACATCATCAGTGCGAAGACCACTACTGCTAACTCAAGGTCATGCGTAGCGTAGTTTTGCTCATGTGGCCTCAAATGACGTGATACATAGGCGATCAATGCCCGCTCTTACATCAGGACACATCGGATTCCGGTCCCTGATGCATCGCAATAGACTGCGTACCCTACTCCCTCCTCAGGAAACATCAAGATAAGTGCGCTGGTCAATCTCTGTCTCAGCTCCTGGAAGCTCTACTGACATCTGTCTGACCAAACGAAGGGTTTCCACTTCTTCGTCGAAGCTGAGAGTGGTGTCGTAACTCTGGAGAAGTCTGGAACAAATCTTCGGTAGTATCTAGCTAGACCAAAGAAACTTCGCACCTCCGTCACGCTCCTAGGTGGCTCCCAAGCTAGCACTGCCTCGATCTTCGTAGGATCCACTGCAACACCCGCCTCAAAGATGATGTGTCCCCATAAGTGGACCTCACGTATCCAGAACTGACACATCGAGAGCTTACCATAAAGCTGGTGCTCTCAGAGTGTGTCTAGTACAACCTGCAAGTGGTAGGCGTGCTCCTCCTCAGTCGTCGAGTAAATCAAAAGGTCATCGATGAAGACCACGACAAATCGATCGAGGTATGGCTGAATGATCCTGTTCATGAGGGCCATGAACATTTCTGGATCATTGGTTATGCCAAAAGGCATAACCAAGAACTCATAGTGGCCATACCGACATCTGAAGTCGTCTTCAGCACGTCCTCGTCTCGAACTCTGAGCTGATGATAGCCTGACCTGAGGTCTATCTTCGAGAACCACCGTTCTCCCTTGAGCTGATCGAAGAGGTCATCAATCCTCGGTAGCGGATACATGTTTCTAACTGTCACCTGGTTCAGGCGACGATAGTCGACACAACATAGCAAGCTCCCGTCCGCCTTCTTGGCGAACAATATCAGGGAAGCCCAGGGTAAAAAACTAGGTCTGATGAACCCCTTTCCCTGCATGTCCTCCAATTGTACCCGTAGCTCTCGAAGCTCGTCAAGGGCCATCCAATATGTTGGAGTCAATATCAGGGCTGTTCTGGGGTATAGGTCAATGTAAAAGTCTACCTCTCTATGAGTAGGTAGCCCTGGAATGTTGTCGGGAAAAACGTCCGCAAACTGATCCACCACTGCACGAAAACCAGGACTCCGCACGTCAAATGCTCCTAGGATGAGGCTAGCCAACTGATGAGTGGTGGGTTCTCCTCACCTCTGCGGAAGTCAATCATGTGCTGCGAAGGCTCCCTTCTCACCGGTGAAGGTGAACCTGCTCCTGTCGGTGCGTACACATCGCACCTTGCGCCTAAAATAGTCAATATGTACATGGACCGTAGACAACCAATCCATGCCCAAGATGATGTCGTAAGGCCTCGACGTCGCTACAAGAAGATCTCAACTAAAGCTCCTGCCTCCTAGAGTAAGCTCACACTGCCGGCACAAGTGCGTAATCGTCGAGTCTTCTCCCGTAGGATTCTCTAGCCATAAGGATCGAGCCAACGGCTCTTTCAGAATCTCCGAGCTCCGAACAAGGGCAGCGGCTATGAAAGAGTGACTCGCTTATGTGTCTATAAGTACTGCAGAAAGGGTGGAATAGACATAGATAGTACCTCAAATCATCTCGGGATCGCCGTGGTCTTAGGCCTCTGCTGCCTGGAGCATTGCCTGTCTCTGCCCGCCAGCTCCCTGTGGTCGGGGTGGACCTCTTGGTGGTGGTGGTGGTAAAGCCGCAAAGCGTCGCCCACCACCTGCTGCTCGGCCAGCTCCCCTGCCTCGTCCGACTCCTCCCTGCGGACCTCCACAGTCGACCCTCTGCCTCTACCTCGGTGGTCCCTCAACCATCTACTGCTCTTCAGCACGGAGGGTCGGGCAGTCACGAGCCATATGGCCCTGCCTGCCCCACGAGTAACACTGCCTGCCTCTCAAAAGACTGGCTCCGCGCTGTGTGCCCCGCACTGCTGAGCCAGTGTCCTGAGGTCGTCTGACTGACGGTCTGGTCTGCCTGGACCCCTGAGTCATCCGTCGAATACCTGCTGCAGAAGACTCTGCTATGTGCCGCCCTGCGGTGGGTCTCAGCACTGGTGTAGACTCAGCAAGAAAGCTCTCGATCAAAAGGGCTCGCTCCAGTACTCTTGTTTGAGTCGGAATGCTGAGGGATAGCAGTGATGCCCTGATCTTGTGTCTCAATCCCTGCTCAAAGTTCGGGGCCCATAAGAATTGGTCCTATACCATATCGGTCGAGTAGCGCGAGAGATCGGTAAATCTCGCCGAGTACTAGGCGACCGTCATGCTGCCCTGCCGCAGCTGAAGAAGTTCCTGAATGTGCACCGCACAGAGGGTGGCTGGGACGAACTCCGAGCGAACGAGGCTCTCAAAGTCCGTCCAAAGTAGAGATGCCTCATCATGCACCTGGATCATCAAGCTCCAGCATCGGCTCGCTGCTGCGTGCAGTAGGCTCACAACGAGGATCACCATGAGGTCTGCTGGTGTCCTCACTTGCCTAAAAACTCATACGACTGCCTCCATCCAGTCCTCGGCTGCCTGGGGGACTGTCTCCCCACGGAACCTGGGCGGTCGCTGGCGCTGGAACTCATGAAGTGCACTGAGGTGGCGTGTATCGTCAGCGGATGGTGATGGAAGCATCGGTGGCTCGGTAGGTAGAGTTACCGCCGGTGCCACTGCTGACAAAGGGCCATGCACCGAGGCCTCATCACTCGGTGGGCTGTCGTCATGCTCGACTCCCAGAACCCTAGCTGGCTGCCGTCGTGGGGCCATCCTGAAAAGGAAACAGGTGTGCCACGGTCAGAACAGTATACCTGGTGAGCTGATACAATGTATTCACAATGAAAACTTGAAACACACACGCAATCAATGTTTTCGTGCATTAAGTCAGAAATCAGAAGTCAGGGTCCTGATGTACGGATACGTAGGCCGCTGCACCAACACTGGGTGCCCTGGTCTAATAACCACACTCATTATGCTAAACACTACTACTTCACATAGAAAAGATCAGAGTCTACGGTAGAACCGAACTCCTCTAATACCAATTTGTCACGACCCGTCCTCGGGGCCCGTGTCGTGACTACCCCAAGCCCGCCTTCCATAGGCCAGGGGCTGGCGACTAGCACCAAGGCGTAAATCCTGGTAAAAAGGGAAGGAATTGCCTTTGTAAAGTAAACAAGAACCACAAAGTACAAGCGGAATAAGTAAACACTAAGTAAAAACTGAGTACAACAGTAAGTGTGGAATGTAAAAGGGGCCAGAAATACAAGCCCAACTGTAAAGTACAACTCGAAAGGGAAAACAACAAATGTAAAGTAAAGCCGCTACGCAGAGCTGTCCACTGGAAATCCCACCTGAAGGGTGGGTACATATAGCTCCACTACTCCTCAGGTCCCGTCGTCTACCCCGAGTACGTCCCGCCCAGTGGTCCACATCCAGGTACTGTCCTGCTCTGCAAGCCTCAACCATGATCAATGATGTCCTTTGTCTGCAACCAAAACAACGTAGTGCGGGCATAGCCCGTGCAGGTGTGAGTATAAGTTACTCAATAGGGACCCCGTGACCCCCGAAGGTCTCCCGAAATCCACAAAGGATAAACCACAATGGGAAGATACAATCACGAAGTAACAACCGACACTGCTTAGGTATATGCCCATACATATACCTAAGTCATCAATTCCAATACCCTCCATCCTCCGAGCTCAAGTACAACTCAGTCCACACAGGAAAATATACGTATTACACACAGGAAAGAAAAACGTAATCCACACAGGATATCACAACACAATCCACACAGGAAAGAAAACTGGATTCAGCTCACACAGGTATACTTCTTCGTATGACGATAAATATGATCTCTGATCCATCTAATTCGTCGGACCCAAAAATGATCGATTGGTACTAACCCCCGCAAAGACCCACACATGATCTGTAGGAAACTAACCCCCGCAAAGACCCACACAGGATCAGACCCACACAGGATCTGTAGGCGTTGGCTCACACAGAACCGTTGAGCACTGACCCACACAAGATTGGACCCACACAGGATCAGTAGCACTGATCCACATAGGATCGCTGAGTGTTGTAGTCGTCACCGTCGAATCCACTGAGGATCTCTGTACAGTCGTTGTCGCAGTCACAATAGTAGTCGCAGCCAACAGTAGGGTTCCCACACACAGCAAGCTCGTTCGGGAGGGTCCGCTCCACGAGCCGAGAGGCTGATACATCAACTGACACATAGTCTAGAGATTATGTATCCAAATGTTCTGTATCGTCAACAGGAACTCAACGTCGCAGACCGGGCGTCGATCGGACGCCCGATCTGAGTGTTATTAGCTTTTTCGTCCTAGGGGCCTGGTTGGTTTCTAAGGCACAACCAACCCGATCGTAATCCACCTGCGTCCAAACCTTGGGTGGAGTAATCTAAAAGATCTGTCTCACTAAGAGGAACTCAACAAAGTCGACGGTACGTCAATCGGAAGTCCGAAGCTCAAGATATGAGTGTTTCCGCTCCAAGGGCCCGGTTGGTTTTGTGTACGAACCAACCCGGCCGAACTCAAAGTAATTTGAAATATTGAGTGTGATATACCGAAACAACAGTCTTGATCCAAGGATCGTGTTGCCGCTGACGGCGCGTCGATCGGGGGTCCGTAGCCCATGTTATGGTCAATTGAACCCAAACGGTCCAAAAATGGGGGTTTCGGGCCCGCACCAACTTGGCCCGAGACCCCCCCCCCCTGTCGGCCCGAACCGGGTCGACCCGCTTCGGTCTAGGTCGGCCCGGCCAGGCGGCCGGGCCGGCTGGGCACAACGCCCCCAGCGCGCTGCTAGCTCGGACTTCGGCCGAGCTGTTGGAAAAAAACGGGGGGGGGGGGGGGTGCCCCCTTGTTTAACCCCCCAATTTATGTGGGCCATTTGATGTATGGTCAGGGGAATTTAATTCCCCCGTCTCCTCCCCTTCTGGCCGGCCCGACCTGGCCGGCCAGTTCCTACTCAACAGGACCGGCCATGGCCAATCCCCTTCCAGCTGCGTCACTGGCGGCCCGGTACCGGTCACCGGTCACCCTGCTCCACTGTGGCCTGGAACCGACCGCAACCCCTGTCGTTCGGCATGGTGCAACAGAACCGAGACCCTCCGCCACGGCCCCGCTCTGGCTGCGGCGTCTTCGGTTTCCTTTGACGCGGCGCGACGACGTCACGTCCTTGAACTTCTTTCCACGGCGCGGTGCGACGGCATCGCGTAATACTTTCCGTGTTATTACCGCGTGGTGCGACTGCACCACGCCATTCCGTTCTATCCACAAATAATCAAACATGAACATAGGAGGGGGGTTCTTCTCTGTTTGTGCGGTCCGGCCCCCTCTCGTTAAACGATAACATCTAGTCGAAAAAATCCACGATGATTGATAAACTAGAATCAGGAATGGAAAATAATAAAATAAAATAATCCCCTACTCGGTTCAGAATCGGTGCACATAAATCGAGCTGCGGAAGATGAGCGTCGCGGAGGTTGGGCGTCAAGGGAAACGAACTTCGATTCCATTGTCGTCGAGGTGTGTTCGAAGAGGAATTTCATTGGAAGAAGACAACGCGTTCTTTGGCGAAGATGTTCTTCATTGAAGAACAATGTTCTTCTTCGGAGGTGTTCTTCATTGAAGAATGGTGTTCTTCACATTCTTCGTCGAAAGAAGACTTCAAACTTAGCCCTTTCTCTCCCAAGTCTCCACCACAAGAACAACTAACCCCAAAATAAAATAATCCTCCACTTATTTTATTAACCCAACATAGGTTTTGAATTTCAAGAGTTTGAAAATTCAAAACCCACATTTAACTCACTTATGTTATTAACATAAGATGTTATAAAATTAATGAGGTGATAAGTTAAAAAAACTTAAATGGGGGGTTTAGAGGGGTTAAGAATGTCAGGGGTTGGGCTCGTGTGGGTCCCACCCAACCTTATCCTCTCAAGGATGGTTATCACAAGTGGGTCCCACCCCAAACATCCTTACTTTGGATAAAACTACCATGTGGGAAAAATAAAAATTGTTAAATTTTTATTTTTAACTACCACAAAAATTAATAACCCCCCTTGTGTAAACGCAACTCCAAAACAGGAGTTCTTAAGCAATTACCGGCACTACAGTTCCATCGATGCCCTCGGAATTCGATTCTGGGAACCAGTTCAAGAGTTAGAAATTCCCGCTCGTTCGTTCACGGAACGTACCTGAGCCAAACTTTGGAAATTGATTCCAGGCACACCAGGTTCTCGGAATCCGGTGCCGTCAGAAACCGCGTTCTTGTAAAATTCCAAAGAAAATTATGAAAATATTTCCCTTGAATTTTATGGGTCTTTACAATTTGTGTGCAGTATATGTTGATCCATGGTTACCCATGTGTAGTATTGGTTTTTGGGTACTTCATCATAACCCAGTTTTTCTAGCATGATCAAATAGTTTCATTTAAATAATTATTCCCTCATTTCATTTTTAAAATTTATTATACATATGTGTTTTTTAATTATTTATCAATTTGAGATGGTTGTCATGGCTTAATCAATGATAATGAATATTCTTATTGAAATTTAATGGTGATCAGGCAATGTTTCACAATATATTACAACTTTAATGTTACAAGGATATATTAGATTTTTCGGGATTAATGTCCTATTAGATATTGTTACTGTTGGTGCATTTAATTGTGATGGTTGACATGTGTTGCAACATATGTTTCTATTGTGATTGTTTTTATATGTACATAAAATGTAAATTGGATTTCCACTTTAATATGGTTATTAAAATGTCTTCATGAATATTATGTATTATATGATAACACCCATAAAAAAGTTAAATGTTTTAAATTTTCCCTTTCATAATAAATAATATGACCTTTGATTGACTATTATGCGTGGTTGATCATGTTGATCGATGATGTGTGGTTATAATGTGATGAGTGGATATTGGGTGTTATGTGGTTGTGATTTTGGTGTAAATATATGATGTTTTTATATCCATTCCTTTGGGGTGGTGTGGTAGTTCTAATTTATCAAATTTTTTGTAGAGGAAATGTAATTTTTTCTTTGATGTGATTTTGGGGATGTTAGATGAGGGTTTGATGGTTCCCGTATAAAATAAATGAGGTGGTTGTTGTATGGTCATTCTTTTTGGGAGGGGAGGTGATTGTTTGATTGTCGTGATTTTTGGGTAATGATGTAGGGGTTATCTAGTGTTGATTTTGGGGTGATGAGGTGGTGGTATGATAGGGATGATGATATTATTTCAATATGTGGATTCTCTATTTTAGATTTCTTTATAGTGTTGGAATAAATAATATAATAAAATATTATTGAAATAATGGGGGTTTGGTTTGGACAATAGAATTGTAATGGATAGTGAACAAAAAAATAATGGGATGTGTGGTAAATTTTTTTTGTTAAAAAATAATTATTTTAATTGGATATATAATGTAATAGGTTGGGGGTGTGAGTTGTGGCTTTAGGATTGTCTGAAATATTCATTTAGAGGTGGGAGTGACAGTGGAAATTTTTTGATTTGGTTATAGTTTGGTTATGAGCCTATATGCTGGTCTTGTGCGTGGATATATGTATATACATGAATATTACTTATGATTTTAATATATAACCCAACCATATTAAGAACTATTCACTTATACTCATCTTTTCACAAAGGTAGTGTTATTCCTAACATCCCGGTGATGATTATGGATGGAGTGCTAGCCATTCATTTACTACCTTTCTATTCCATGAAAGTATGAATTCATAGGATTTGATAGATAGAGATCTGTTAGTTTTCTAGGTGATGGACTAAGAATATTTAGAACATATGTGATGATCGTGCTATTGGAATATGGCCATGGTGTTTTCAGATTGGATGAGATATTCCAATGTTGTGGGGTTGTGGCCAAAGTGTTTTTGTGTGAGATGTGATACATTCATGTCGTGTATATTCATATGTTGAAGGGGTTTTCATTGTAAGAGGAGTTTATAAGGTTCATTCCCATCATGTTCATGAAATTCTACTACACTATTTATGGTTTTGATGTGATATACCTAGTTTCGTCATGTTTTTTGAGATGTTACTATGCTATAGGGAAGTAGATTTGGTGTTTCTGGTCCATAAGTGTTTTTACCTTATAGTGGGAATGTTTTATATGTCTTCTTGAAGATATATGATCTCAGTTATGTACAATGATGGCGTTGCAGGAGAAAAAATAAGTGGAAAATTGTTTTTTGTGTCCCTTTATTGATATAATTTATAATATGTTACTACACATGTCCATTATTTATTTGGTGAGAGTGTTATGAGGATGGTGGGATAGATAGTGGAAATATTTAGGAGTGATTGGTTCTTTTATTTTTTGATTGGTGAAACAGTAAGCTTATTTCATATTTGCATAAGATACTTTGGATTTCCTATTGAGAATACAAGTATGGCCATACTTGAAATTTAACATTCTATGAAAGTTAACGATTATTATCTTGAATGAACTATTAAAATTTTATAAAAAACTATTAATTCATTTTAACTATTTTTATTTTTTATAAGAACATATTGATTTTACCTACTATTTCATTAAACAATTTATCAAATTTCCTTCATTTCCATTCTAAAATCACAGTCATATGAAAATCCATATTTTTTATCTTTGTCCCCTCAATCCACATGAATTAGTCTTAGTATTATATTTAATTAAGCATTATCTACTCTCATCATGTTACATTTGTGATATATATATAGGAAAATCATATTAGTTTGTATATTCCAAAAAATTGGTCTTCTATATCAATTGATTGAATTTTATCATAACATGATTAATATTTCATAGAAATAAATCTCGCATAAAATTATTTGGTAAATGATGAGAAACAATTATATTCCCATAGAACACCCAGTCTTACAAAAATTGATTCAAACTAGTTTTTTATTTCATTCAATTCACTCACATTATCTTTTACAAATATTAATATTTCAAATAAAATATTTATGTTTTATCATATAAGAAAGGACTTTTAATATTTTTAGGCATTTCATACTTGTTTTTATGTATTTATATTAATACTAGTGTTATATTCATTTGTGAAATAATGAAACCTAAATTTCAGGATGGCTTTATTTTCATAACGACATGTGTTTTATAGAAAATATTTTCAAATTAATTGTATCATTAATCTATTAATTTAAACTGTTTAATATTTTATGATAATAATACTAATTTAGATAATAAAAATATTTTTATTTTCAAAAATAGAGAATCATATTATTTTAAGCAACAGAATACATTAATTACCTCTATAAAAATCAATATAATTAGAATTAAAACTCTAGATTAAAATATTTTATATAAAATTTGAAATGGATACATGTACTAGAATTCATCCTGTTAATTTGGAATTAGAATAATATAAGTTTAACAAATAACTGCTTTATTTTTTAAAATATAGAGGGAAGAAACATATTAAATAAAAATTATCATCATGTCAGATGAATCTCAAATAGAGGAATAAAATGAAAAATATTCTATTATTTTGATAAAATTATTTAATTTAATTACACATTAAAAATTATATTATATTAAAAAAATTAAAACAAATAATTTGTAAAATTAAATGAAAAACAGAATAAAAATAATACATAAATTCAAAATTATTTGAATAAATTTAAAACCATATTTGTATCTCAAATATTATACCAATTATTATTGTAAATATTAGTGAAAATGATAATCCAAATTATTAAAAAAACACACCATTGATTTGACTTCTAAATGAAACCTAATTATGAACTCTTTGTAATCATCCATTTTCTAAAACATAACTTCTTAGATTTCCATATGTACTCCAACTCTTTCATTGATTCCTATTAATTTTTTTCATATAAAATAGGTTTCCAAAATCAACACATATTCTATATATTTTTAATGATATGTTATATGATAAATAACACCATACAGTGTACACAATTAAATATTATCATTTCATTTTTTTGATATTTTATTGATTTATGTATTTCTAATTTAAATAAAGACATGGATGATTTCTAAGATGTTAGACATAAATATTATAATTGATAAAAGAAACCAATTAATTGGGGAAACTATGATAACATTATAATGATTAATTCAGAATTTAGTGTTATGAGATAAAGAGATTAAAACTAATAATATATGAAAAAATGAAAATAAAAAATGTATTATTGATAAAATATTTATTATATATGGTTATGGAATATCATAACGGTTGTGGTTGAAGAATTTTCACTTAATATTTGATTTTGATGAACTTTTTTACATGTTAATTAAGTAAAACAATATAAGTACAACATAATAATTTAATTGAAATATATAATTCTAATGTCCAGAAAGAAAATATTTAATAACCCACTATGTAAACATTGAGATAAATGATAAAATTATGCTTATACCCAAATAATGTGTATTATTACAACTGTTTAGAGTTATTCAATTAATAGTGTAGAAATAAGGTCTTAATTCATCATCACATCACCATTTCATGATCCATTTATGTATCTTTTTTTAATAGAAAATGTAAAATATATTTATCATAATGTTAATTTTATTACGATGGATAATATAATTTCATTTTTTAAAATTCAATAATATTGACATTCTTAAAAAACTAGATATTTTCAATTAATGTAAAAGAATACAAAATCCACCTAAAAATGATTCACACGACTTAATTTATTCTTATTATGGTTGTTAGGATTCAGGTGGCTAAAATAATATATATATTATATTAATGGTTTTGGATTAAAAATATATAAAAATTGAAACATAAAAATATATACATTTTTAAGGAATAATGAATTATGATATTTCATGGTTTCCATTATCATATATAGAAGATTAATATGAGAAAAAAAATAAAACATATCTAAACTGATTTATTCTCTATAATAATTAATGGAACTAATTTAACATATCCCATGGATATATCAATTTATAAAGTAGGAAAAATTTACAAATTGTTGACATGAAGGAACAAATCACTTAATACAGAGAAAAATTGAACATAATTTAAGGAAATGATAATATATTTAAATAAATAATAGATAAACGTCATTCAATATTCTATATGAATAATTAAGAAAATAAATTTAAGAGGGGTAGTTATAATTTCTGAGAGAATAAATATATTTGTTTTAATATATATCTATATGATTAGATTGTCCATTTATTTAGTCTAATAATTGATGAAGATGAACATATACTATAGTATTGTAAATAGATTTAATATTTTAAAATTTTATTGTTGATCTTAACAATGGATTAATTATTTTTCATTGAATAATCATAGTTGTAAATAAATAAAATATCAATGAAAAATTTATGATTGACTCAAAAATTTGATAATTTGTAATAGATATTATGTTTAATCTTGAAGGAATGTGAAGTCAGTCAATTGATGGGATATATGTCCATGTCTTGGGGAATCTAAAACCCAATTATTAATATTTTTATAATTCTATGATTCATAATTGACTCTGACCCACAGATATAAAAATAAACTAATGTGATTGTATGTGTTTCTCCGTGTGATGGAAGAACTGTTTTTTTCTCTATGATATTTATTAAAAACATATTTTTATTAATAGGATGGTTTGGAATGAAATCATAGGGATGATTCAATTTTAAGAAAAAAACAGGGTAATATATAGGAATGATTAATTTATATCAAAATAAATAAGTGATCAAGGATATATATTTCATTTAAAAATTATTATATATAATGATAAGCTATTGAAAGAACTATATGAGTATGTAGATTAACCTGAGGGAAATAAATTATCAACTCGATAATGTAGATGTGGAACAAATGTGTTGGTATAAAAAATAATCATGTAATAAAATTTAATAAAAAAAATTGATTAAAAATATACTTTGATTATATAATTAAATTCGTAAAATTTAAAATGAGAAAAAAATAAATGAATGACCTGGATAATTATTGGCAAAGAAAATTATTATTTTAAAAATATATAAATAAATATCATTTTCAGAAAAATATCATTTGGGAAGCCAAATAATTTTCTAGTATTATTAAAATTATATCTAAATTTTTGATTAAATGATTAATGGGTTAATTATATATATAATATAATTATATATATGATATTATGTTTGATAATTGGTAATTAGATCAATATAGGGATCAAAAATGGTCAGTGGAAATTATAAATATTAATAAGAAAGTGTAATCTAATAATAGAAAAATAATTTTGTAGTATACTAAATGTGTGTAGTGAGATTCTATAAAATTTTACAATGTTCAAATTATGGGGTTTCATGGAATACCCAAAAGATTACCAAGGGTAATTATATTCATATATTATATAGGTGTGAAAAAAAGATGAAAACATATGAAAAATATGAATATATTTGTTTCTAGGAAATTTACTACTCTATTGTTTTTCATTATTATAATTAACATATGTAATGAGGATCATAATGAAAATTTATGGAAGAATTCATAATTGAGAGTGGAATGAAATAAGGGTTTTCCCACAAATGAAACAGTTTAGGAAGGCTTAATTAAGAATGTTATTGGATATTTGAACAATATCTTTGAATTAATGTTATTCCAGCACATATCTCAACTCAAAAAGTTATGTAATTATATGGAAAAAATGTATAAGGATATATATGGATCTCATAAATATAACTAAAAAAATGAGAACACCAAATATATTGATACAAGATATTGGTTTTCCATATTACATGATGGGACACACATATTTATAAAAAAAGATTAATCATGTGGTTTATATAATTTATTAATTTCCTTCCCATTCCCCTTTTTCAAATTATTATTACATTTTTCTTCATTTGGATTCAGAAGAAGATTATTATATAAATTAATTCCACTAAATCATTAAATAAAAATTCACATTGTTTATATAGAATACATAAAAAAATATTTTTTCAACTGGATCATTTGTTATTACTCATGACATGTTATGTACATGAACATTATTTTGTATAGATTTTTAAAATATCATCAACAATATAATATTATTAATATCATCATATTTGTAGTTTTATTAAATTAAAATCTAAATTTTCATTATTAATCAACTATTTTCAAAAATAAAAATTCATATTTATTTGTTTCATAATTTTTGTTATAGAAATATTCAGAATTTCATATTATAAATTATAATAAAATTTTAGTAAGGTACCGAATCTTAAGTAGCTAAATATATTTTTTATTTTTTAAATTTAAAATTGATCTTATGTTTTATTTTGATTATCCATTAAATTATTAATATTTTCTTTTTGTGGATTCTAAGTAGTCAGACAAAAGAAAAGAAAATATTAGTCATATTTGTTAAGAAAATATGTTCCTTATAGAGGTAGATATTCTCATATAAAAAAGAATAAAACCAAATAAATATGGAATGAATTTTATAGAAATGAAATGACTTTTAGGGGAATTAAATTATTCTGATTGAATATGAATGTATTTATGAATATTCAATACAAGAGGTGAAATTAATAATAATAATGAATCATTATTCCATAAGAAAATAATTTTTCTTTTGACATCTGTACATAGAATCACAATGTTTCATATGATACTCAAGAATTTCCAATAGTTGATATATTTGTATTGGATCAAATATTAAATGTATAATAAACTTATACACATTCCAAATGTGTGTGTTTATTTTCAAAAAATATAATATATGTGCAATGTTTGAATGATTCTTAAGAATTATTGAGGAATAATTCATTTTAAAACTCATGCAATAAAATTATTTAATTCATTAATGAAATATAAAATTAAATCCATATCAAGCCATTCCCATTACTGCAAATTAAAAAAGAAAATACAATAGATGATATTAAAAAAATGGAAAATTTATATGGTTCATGAATATAATATCATGATATTTTTACAACATATGACTAATAATTTTGTACATATCTCTAAAACAAAATAACAATGTTATTAACAAAATATTTTCATTATAATTAAATCATATTATAAAAATATATATCACTGATTAAGAAATAAAAATTAGCCATAACCATTAGATATTATCTCTAAACATTAGCCAAAATTTCCTTACTCTAAATTACAATATAATAATCTATATAAAATATAATATTTTATTCATTTAATGTATTATTAAATTTGAGACTCATATAATAGTTTTCAATAAACATTTTATGTTTTGGATTATCCCCAACAATAGCTCCGTTATTCTTCACCCATTAATGCATGGGATTTATTTTCTTGTTTTCATTGGGAATAATATTCATCACCCATGATTAATATAAAATGATATTTCCTTGACAAAAATATATTGAAAAAACCCCTTCCATCAAACCATTTTCAATCATTACTTATTATATAATGTCATGTTTTTAGAATGAAATGATAGAAATTATACATTTCAACTTAATAATTATATATTTGATATTTTAAATAAAACATAACCATAAAGTGTGTATTATTATTAATGATATATTAAAATTATGTTTATGAAATGTCTTATAAACCAAATCATATATTAGAAGAAATAGAAGGATTAAAAAATCATTGGGGCCCTCTATACTAATGATATGAATTTTAGTGTAAGCATAAAGTTGTTAATTAATGAATTTATGAGATTTTTGATATTTATGATTGAAATTTCATAAATTAAATAAATTTTTATCATTTTTGGAAATAAAAAAAATAACATTTTATATACATATTTTTATATAAATTTAAATATTCACAAGGAATTTTTAAAACTTTATAAAAGATATATTATAAGTTCATTTCAATATCACAAAAAATAGGAACCAAAAATATAATTTATGAGAATGGGAAAGTATATTATTATAATTTATAATTTTGAATAATGGGAAGAATATAATATTTGATGGTGATTAGGAAAAAATATATTTTAATTAAAATAATGTGGCAAAGGATTCAATTTAATGAAAATAAAGATTATCTTATTGATGTAAAATAAACATTAGTGTTTATAAAATTTAAAAATTAAATTATATTGATTCTTGTTTAAATTTAGAAAATATATTTTTAGAATATTTTAATTTCGAAATGATTAGTGAAATTATAAATAGAGAAATTAATTTTATATAGTTACCATTTATCCATTTATATATATTTATTTGGTAACTACTAACTAACAATGTACAATCCATTACATGAAATAATTATCTCATATATTTTTCATGTTGTAATGTATAAAACTAATATTTATCAATATGTAGATAGAATATCATTGATACATAGCGAGTATTCATAAAATATTATTTCATGATGATGAAACTGTGCTATATTATTGTAACGAATAATTAATATATTCACATATTGTATATATTGACATTTAGTATAATTTCATCAGAATAAATTGAAGAAGTTGTCACTCATGTGTAGTATAATGAATTTAATCATTCCATTGTGGATATATTTAATAAACCATTTATTAAAAATTAAATTAATATAATTTTGATAGATCATAATTTTTAAATACCTATATGATATTATAGTTTTTTTTGAAATCTAATTTTGAATTTTTATTATTAATAAATATTAATGATTAAATTTTGTATTATTATATGACATATAACACAAAATACTATTTTAAATTTCGAATAAATTCTGTTGATTATAATAATATAAAGTTATATCTAGACTGGGTATATCGTGGAGAAAAAATAATATTGCATGTTTATGATACATTCCATGTGGATTGTAATAAAGAATATTTTTGGAGTAAAGTATGCATGTGGGTATGATTATTAGATTAATACATTTTATTTTATATTAAAATTAAATATTTTTTAAAATAATATGAATCATCAATAATAAAAAAACTCATGAAAAACATGTCAAAATATAACTAACCAAATTTAAGGTAATATTGAATTATATATTGACCTAAATAGGATAATTTTTTATTAAATTTAATGATGGTTTAATTTGTTGTTAATTTTATTATATTAGTAAAATGTGTTTATTATGAAGTCTATACGAAAATTAACAATATATTTATTTTCATGGTAGAATATTTTCAGATTCATGGAATTATCAAATCATACTAAATAAAATGTCAATGTTGATGCTAAATGGATAAAATGATGTGAGTATTCTTCTTAATTATTATACCATTGATTGGCATGATTGTACAATTTAGGTCAATATGAATGTTTATCTTCATGAAAGTAATATGTTTATTAATTAACTCTTATTGGATTTTCACACCTCTTGTTTTATGTTTTAATCCTAGTTGAAGCTATATATACAAAACTGTACCGTTATAGATAGTGATATCCTTTTCTAGAAACAAATATGGGTTGGTGTTTTTGAATACCAATTAGTTTTATAATTTTTAATCTAGAGGCATTACTCACCCTCTAGCTTGGTTGATGCACTTCCATGGTAATTTTATCCTTCCATATCAGTTTATTTTCTTCTGAAATATCTTGAAAAGATGTCAACCAACTCAAGACCAACTATAATTGGCTATATTTCAGTATGCTTATAAATGTATCATGTGCTTGAATTTAGAAATGAAACCCATATTTTTTACCCTCTAAAAGGTTGGTGTAGTGTATATGGTATTACATTGGTTCCATTTTATCCAACAATTTGATATTGGAATTGAGTTTCATGCTTATATGGATACTCTATAGAGCGTTTTATGCATCATGAAGATCATCAATTTGTTTTTAATAGCAGCAAATGCAAGTCTCTCTATAATATATGGAGCTCACAATGACCTTATATTGGAGGATAAAGAGCATGAACTGTGGGTTGATATGATTTATATTCATCAAAAACAATTGGTGCTAATAAGAATCAGACTAGGAGTATGAATAATGGCATGAATGGCCTGCATACTCTTTGATTACTGGGTGGGTCAGGCTTTCCATAGATTCCAAAAAACAGTTATATATATTAGATGGATAACACCAATCATCACATGGCATAAGGGGAATGTTGATGTGGTATCCTCTGGCACACCTGGGACTTCAGGATGTGGAGGCCTCATTCGAATATATTGTAGCTTTGTAAAAGGGTGTTTCTTTCATTACATTGGAGTGGAAAATTCCTATTATTGTGAGAAATGGGTGACGATACATGCAATTGGATATGCTGTTTAATAAAACTAGAACTTCCTATGGGTTGAATATCACTTTGAACAAGTTGTTCATGAATTAATGTATAGAATGAGGAATGTTCCCTGGAACAAACTACCCCATGGGGCTTAATGCCTCAATAAGATCAGTCAACTTAACAAGGTATAATCACATTCATACATAGACTCAAATCAGGTTGTGGATTCCCTAACAAAGAGGGTCTTAGCAGAGATGTCTACGAAGTGTTCGTTAATGGCCCCTATAAATTATATAACATTTTTAGAAGATGACCTACATGGAAATATTCTCTTTCATCATTTTATTTTTCCACTGTAATTTTTTATTCATTATATATTTATATATGGACCATTTTCCACTAGCTCGTAGAATTTATATTAAGAACTAAAAAACCATATATTCATTTTAATACAAAACCTCTTCGATTTAATGAAAATTATGATTGATTCACCTTTTCATTATGATGAATAAAATATATTATTATATTATGTATTTGTTTGAAAGAAAAAAATAAAATTTAAAAAGTACGATAAAACCAAAAATTAAAAAGGACGATAATGTGTGGTCTATATGATTATGGGGAAGTTATTTTTATAAATGTAATCGTTAGATATTTTATACAATTTATAATAATTATTTAAATGAATTTTCTAAAAATTATGAAAGACTAACAATATTCCACAAGGTAATATTCAATTATATTTCATAATATATGAATGTTGGGTATTGTTTGGGATACAATAGTTCCTATATCATATATTAGAAACAATATTTCATATGATAATTCAAGATATATATCATATTTTTATGATATTTATTAATAATTTCCATATTCCAAAACTATTCAATATTTGAAATGTGCGGATTATATATATTATATTTAAAATGATAATTGTAGATTTAGTTGAAGGCATAATTCTGAAGACCTTAACATATAATCCAAAATTTGGTGCCTAAAAAATGGTGTGTAATGTTTTATAAAATCATGATAATAAAATTACACATCACATTCCATCACATAAAATCTTTCTAGTATAGGTTCTTGAAAACTAGATAAAATTGATACATTTCCTCAAAACTATATATGATAAGCTTCATATTGTATCCATCACATAGAAATTCTGAATCATGAAAAATATAATAACTCTGTAAAAATAAATTAAAAATGTACTATGAGAATTTTTTTTCCTAGTATGGGGTTTTAAAAACAATGTAATGAAATTATTTTTTGAAAACACCCTTTTGAAATAGTTATAAAAAATTTATTTTAAGGAAAAAACCATTCCTGTATCATGTCATCAACATTTTTCAATAGTTACTTGAAATAATTTTTAAGGAAATCTCTTACAAAATAACTTATATAATTTTTTAAGAGATAAAAATAAAACACTATTCAGAACAAGAATTCAAGTAAAAAATGCATGGAATGCTGCATAATATTTAGAAGACCATCAAACTAAATTAAGGGTAAAGTGAAATGGTGCAGGTACAAATGTAAAAATACATTCAAGGAACAACAAAACTATTAATATCATGATTAATTTAACACTTAAAATTATATTCATGAAATGATATGTTTATTTCTATATTCTGTATCAATTTTATAATATTAAATGCTATAATATCATTATAAATGAAATTCCATGTATACACATCATTATGCCATGTCCAATTATGACAATTATTATAATTAAATTATTCTAATAAAATTGTATTCTTTTAGTCGAATACTAAAATGGTGGGTCGAATATTAATCATCTGTTAAGTAAATTCACAATTTTAGACAATCATAACATTCTATCGAGGCCTCGTGCCATGACCATACATAATCATTCTAACAAGGCCAAATTCAATGACTTGGTTTCTATCATGAGACCTTCTTATGCATGGAGATGCTATAGAGGGACACTTCGGTCATACAATTCGTCCAATGAATTCCTCATATGTCTAAATGTCATCAAATCAATCAATCTAATGCCACTTTGATTTAATAAATTATATCTTTTATTCAATGTGTCCTATGCCACATTGAATAAATAATATATTACATTTATTATAAGTGTCCCATAACACTTAAAAATTAAATTCTTAATCCATAATTGTTCATAAGATATAAATTTTATGTCTCAATTATGTATATATTAATAAATAAAATGGGTCATACATTTACTATAAGAACTATTATAAAGACTACAAGACCCATAGACTTACATTTGTACAAGTGATGATATTTGGTGAACATAAAATAATAGTTTGTTTAGGGTTGTCACAAATAAACAATAACCCCTAGATTCAAAACCCTTGTTTCATGGAAATTATCATTTTGTATAATAAAGAACCTTATTTACCGTACACTGATATATGAATGTGTCAAACAGTATAAATCATAAACTAATAGTAATTTTTTAGAAAATTCATCTTGAATTTAAACAAAACATTTGAAAATGTATAATATTTATATCCTGTGAGGGATTGATTCATAAACAATAAAAGACACTTCACTGTCCATATTTGTGAAATTTTATTATAGTAAATATACTTATAAAAATTTATCCTAAATTTTTAATTCGATATGTGTGTAATATAAATTATAATTTCAAAGAGAGGACTTACTTAACAAAATGTAGGCACACCATAAAAAATTATGGTTTTTTTGTCGTGTTCCAATATAAAATTGCATTTATAATCATTCAGATATTCCAAAATGTAATTATTATAATTATTAATTAATGTGAGTTTTGAAATTATATTTAAAATTTTATTTATAAGGATAAAAATAACATTTTAAAATAGTTGTTTATCATGAGAGTAAATAAATATTAGACAAATTAGGATTAAATAAACTATACATATACCAATACATATATGTATTAGTTAAGAAAACGAAAATCGTTTTTACTAAACCATTTTATATGAATAATAACATTATCTAATTACATAGAATTATCAATTGAAGAAACCAAAAAAAAATTTGGTTTTGAGATTACATAAAACTATATTTATAGAATGTTTATACATGGGATTTTCATAACCAAGACAAGTTTTGATAAATCCTTATAAGTTTTATACACGTCATAATTTTTTTCTAATCACTAAAATATGTTTTATGAAAGAATAAATAGGCAGAGTGTTAAATATATATATATATAACTATATATAGACAAAGTGTATATAGGGGTTTTAAATATCAAATGTGAAGCTAAGATAACTCTAACATTTATTACATAGGTAAAGAACATAATACTAATACTCATGTTTATAACAATAGGAAACAAAATATGTTTGTTATACAATAAATATGTATACACATATATTTATATAAGTGTTAATCAATCCAAACTCAAAACTATATAACAAACCTTACATTTTTTTCATCCATTAAGAACATCATTTAAAAACAAAAGATCATAATTAGAAGATCATAAAAACCATAATATGATTGTTTCATAAATACACATATTAACATATATAGGTATATATCATTATATATATGGATTTAATTGAAGAAAAATAAAATAAATATCCCTTACCTTTCTTCACGTTAGATCAATTAGTGTAGTGGTTGGGGGTAGTTTGAGAAGAGAGAAATACATAGGGTTAAGGTGAAAGAGATGGTTTATATAAATGGGTCGAATAACTATATATGTATAATTATATATAAAACTGTTAAATTATAAAAACATAAACAAAAAACCTAATAAAATCCAAATCTTACTATTCACCCAAAAAGAAAATAATATTATAGGAAAATAATAAAGGGGATCTATTGTTTTATAATATATATATTTTTTGGAAAATGAATGATAATTGTTCGAGTTTATATTATAATGAAACACCATTGATGACTTGTGGAATGATTCAGATTGAAAACCAGGACATGGAGGGGTATAAGAGGACTAACTGGTGAGAGAGATATACTGGAGGAGAGTGATAGCTATAGGTGCGGTGTGAGGAAGAAGAAGAAGGA
Source organism: Viscum album (assembly GCA_963277665.1). NCBI lineage: Eukaryota > Viridiplantae > Streptophyta > Magnoliopsida > Santalales > Viscaceae > Viscum > Viscum album. Next base: position 890,800,271 of record OY728135.1, read on the forward strand.
AGGAAGATGTTGTGCAAAATAATGGATTACCATAATCAACTACGGATTATCAGATGACTAAGGAGAGTACCTTGGTTTTAAAAATGGATGGACGGTTCAAGTTAATCATGGATTGATCAGATGTTAGTGGGAAACCATGATTTTTAATAATAGTCGAGTGGATGAGATCAGTCGGATCCTGATCAGATAGATGAAGACAAACATGGAGAAATCGTGTAGTCGGTGGATTTTGAATGTGAGACAGGATCAACCATTTTCAATCTCACACAGCTAGATTGAAGTACCCAGACTGAAACCCCCATAAAAACCGCATCCCACATCAAAATGGAGAGAAATTTTGTGCCACCATATATATATATATATAAATATCGATGCTTCAGTCACATACCAATGAAATCTTTCCCCCTCCATGATAACTCCCTATAGTGGTTCTCTTATGGGTGGCCTCCACGCCTACTGTTTATCGTTGTGTCTCCCCACACTATGTTACCACCTTGGGTCACCCTTGCACTCCCATTAGATTGAACTAGCCCTCCACATGGCTGGACTATACCAGCTTGATGGGGATTCAAGGCCTGGTCATCTCACTCATAGTGGTGCATACTACCTCCCCCAGGTGGCTAGTTAGATTGGCCAACCATGGGCTATTTTTTTTATAAACTGAAAAAAACAATAAATATTTAAAAAAAATAGAACAAAGATTTTAATGAAAATACATATATCTATATATAATATTTTTTTTTCAAATTTCTATTATTTTAATAGGATTGTATTCTTTTTTAGTCTCAAAACATTAAATTTCAAAATAAAAATATCAACATCAATTAAAAATTTAATATTTATTTTAAGACATTTTAAAATAAGGAGCATGGAAATTAGTATTATATCATTAAAATATAAATATCAGAAACAAATTCAATTTGAAACCATGTTTTCATTAAAATAAAGATAGTACATAAATAAATATAAAGAAATTAAAACATTTTAATTTATTAATGTACTTAAATATGTATTATAATTAATATAATGAAATACATAAAATACCTTACACTTATAAAATTTTATGACTGTAAAAAAACCAATGATCATTTAAAGACCCCAATGTCCAACAACGATCATAATTAACATCAAGGCGTTATAAATACTTGTCCAGGTTGTTCTAATACTTCATAATACAATTTAGTGAAGATAGTGCTCTATATCCCCTTGATGCTTATTACAATTTCCATTGTTCTTTACATAATGTTTATCATTATGGGAGACCCGAAGGACATTAAATCTTTTATAGGTATATTTATTGAGGTTGGTGGTCTCTCGAGGATTATGATAGGTCTCATAGTAGGTATTCAAGGTAAGTAAGGGTATTTTGTCCCTCTGTCAATGTAGTGATTCATCATTTCTATTGAATATGAAATCTATTATTTAGGATTTGAAAGTATTTATTTTAGGTTGTACCATTATTAAATAAATAATACTACTACTACTAATTAACAATGTAATATTATTACAAAATAAATATATTTGGAGAGTCACATAATTCCTACCACAAAAGAATTGAATCCTCACAATTACATTGTACTCTTATGCTTCACACCACCATCCAACAAACTTCAATCTGGATGTCCATAAATTTTTTTTGAAACTATTATTATTTAAGTAAAATTGATTGAAAAATAGTATTTTATTTATTCCTTTACTAGTTGCACTATTGACTTTTATTTTCCCAGTTCATTCCAGTTAAACGAATTTCCAAAACATTTTCAAACAATTCAACTTCTCTGGATGAGATGAAGAATGTGAAAATTAGTTCAGGCTCATGTATATAGCTATAGTATCTTGAGAGTTTGGAATGATGGTTCTAATGTTTGGATACATCAATATGGATGTGATGTTTTCAAAATGAACGAAAATCCTTAACCTCTAGAATATAAATGACACTAACTCGACAATATTGACCACAGGCAAAAAGTCTAACAATGATATGTCATGCGATGGTCAATATATCTTATAGCTTCATGGAAATCCCTCAGCGATAGAAAAATATCATTTAGGGATCAAAATTTAAATAGTACCTCAAAGTACATTCCATGAAATGCACATTATGGAAGTTGAGCATGCACCATGAGGAAATAAGAAATCCCTGATCTTCTATGTAGATGGAGTATACTGGGAGTCTAATATATATGGTAAAGATATATGCAGGTCAAATGATGATTTCCTAAGGGCTCAATGTCATCCATGTATGAAATAAAAATTATGGTTTCTAGATCATTAGTATGTAGACAGAAGAGGTTTTTTGGTGATACCTCTCCTTCCATACGAACATTTTAAGAAAACATTGTATTCATAAAATGAATGAAAAATAATATAAATATATCCTAATTTTTCTGAATTTTTAAAATCATTCCTCTAATACAAGCTTTGAGGACCCGATGCCAGAAGCCCATGCTTAGTTCCTATTACATGGTGTGTGATTTTTTTAATAACAACATGATGAAAAAATTAAACCTCACATTCCATCCAAGAAAATCATTACATTCAATGTTTTGGAAAACGAGATAGAACATATAATTTTCTTCAAAATTGTATAAGATAATAATAATAATAATGTTTCCACCTCATAGATGTACTCATGCTTTAAAAAACAACTAACCCTCTAAAATTAATTCCAAATGTAGGGTTATCACCTGAATTCCTGGTAAGGGGTTTTAAAAACCATGTAATGAAATTATTTTTTAAAAATATAAATTTCAAATTGTAGAGACCCGAAGCTTGATGTACAAGAATATTACATTACTTTTGGGGAATACTTAACACATAATAAAAACAAACACACAAGGACCGTAATAGTTTAGTGTCTTTGGAAACTCAGAATAAAATCTTCTAATCATGGTGAAAGATCTTCAACATCTCCCAATAAAGATCTTCACTTTTTTTTTCTTACCTAAAACCTTTCTTTATATCCTGGGGAAAAGAAAACATAAAAGGGTGAGCTCAAATTCTCTCTAAGGGTAAACAAAATTAATATCAATCACATCATATTCATAAGAACATATCTTTTTGAAATCATAACCTGCAAAAGAGATCATGATTTCTTAACATGGGATAAATCATATTAGTGAAATGTAATCCCAATAATCATAACATAAAACATGAAACTTTGCGGCATACACACATAATCATAGAGAATCATTTCATATTAGTCAAGACTCATTTCCAAGACTATCTTAGTGGACAAAGTCCATTTCTGAACCGAGTCACCCTCGTCTCAGTCCTGTTTCACTAAACCGATATAACCTACCATTCCCGCCATGTCTATCTCATGAGATATAAAATCATTACCCAATGCATTAGAGGGAGATATAGGTCCCACCCATCTCATAATGATACCATTCTTATGTGTTCCACAAAATCAGATAACTATACATCATAGCATAACCCATGTATAAAAATGGGAATCTTAAACATCATGACATCATAAAACAATTCATATAAGGTAAATGAATTCATAAAAACAATCCCATCACAACATAATAAAATCAATGTAATAATGGGGATAGAAACAGAACGCTTTATTTTCTTAGATGGAAAATAATTTTGATAAAACACTTGAACTCCATTCTTGAGGAAAATATCCTCTCTACTTCAAGAATATTTTCCCTTTCTTAACATGTCATGCAATTTTAAACTAGAAGACGTTGATTAAAAATAAACTTGAAAACTTGTAAAGGATGCTTCTTGGATATAAATTTTTAAAAAATCCATTCATGACGTATAAGTTAAAAAAACATTCTTCATACTTTTGTCGGAAAAGTCAAAAAGTACCTCGTACGAAAAACGACAAAAGATTTCTTTCATATCATTTACTAAAAACTCACAGAAGGGTAAAATTGCATATAAACTATTGTAGAAGGATATAAATATTACATATTGAGGAATCATGAATGTGGATGATAAAATACACCCCAGTAAATGCCAAAGTATAAACAATCTCGGATGAAAATGATATTGTGATATTTCCCTTACCTTAGGTCCGATTTTCTTCGTAAGTGTCCAAACCTCCTGTATAATGATTTAAATAATTTCATTGACTTATTCCAGAATCATACTCATTGTTATTATATCTTATATGGTTTACTTATTACTTTATATTACCCGTTCTTTTGTAAATTCCATGTTAAAGAGTGTTTTGGGTAAAATTGTTTCATTTGTTGTCCGTGTTTTGATTTGTAATTATTCGTATGATTAATTAGATCATGATTAATTAATTCCAGAATATAAAACATTATTTATATATAATATATATTCAAAATTTACGTATATATAATAAATCAGTAAATGGAATGAATTACACCGTTCATGGAGACGGTAGGCCGTACGTACGCATGAATGGTGTTTTCGTTTCCTTATTGAGTTGAATGGAATTAAGTAGATGAAATACATATATATACACATAAATCCAGTATCATTAATATGTCATATATTTAATGATTACTTATTATACGTACTTTATAATTATTCATGAATGGTTAAAGTGGAGAATGAATCTCATCGCGTCGTGGAGACGGTAGTCCGTACGTACACACGAGCGATGATATCGTTCTCATGATCGTGGGACTATATTGGAGTGTATGTATACTATTTAAGAATAAATATCACTTTAAAATAATAATATATTGTTATTATTTACACCATTATACCCATACAAGTAAGGTGGTGGTGGAAAATAGATTTCACCACGGCGTGGAGACGGTATTCCATACGTACGCACACGCGGTGATTTCATTTTCCGTAGGATGGATAGATGGTGAAATAGGGTTGTTTCATACATATAATAACATATCAGTATATGAGTGATACTGATGTTATTACTTCATAATGAAACAACCTAAGAATAAGAAGGTGAAGAATAAATAAAGATAAAAGAATCGGTGATGGACATTACCTCTTCTTTGAAGTGCCTCTTTGAGTCCTCCTCTTAGGGTACTAAACTTGGTCTTTGAAAGAGACCAAGACCTCTAGGATGTTTCTAGGGAAGTGGAGAAGAGAATTTGGCAGAGTTTGGCCGATCTTGAAGGCTCAAAGTGGTGTGAGGAAGAGGGGGAGGAGGTGCCCTTTTATAAGGGAGGAGAGGGGCACCTTTGGAATAACAAAAAATATTATTATATTATAAAGACAAATTCGGTTTTAAATAGCTTAAAATTGATTTATTTCGAAGCTAAGGTGGGGATGGGTCGCAATACTCTAATCCAATAGAATTTAGACAAGTTTAGGTTCCTATTTTAACCTTATTATTTATATTTAACTTTAAGTTAGATAATTTTACTTTTACAGTGTCTTTTTGTCTTCTTACACTATAAGGTTAATAAACTTACTATAAGAAGCCGAACGAACCCCACGTTGTTTATTATTAATATATATAACCTTATCTAAGTCATTTGGCCGATCCTTAGATTTTTATGAATAAAATAATAATTAATAATATAACATTTGTTTTAAAAACTATTATATGTCAATTTTCACACTATTTAGTAATTGATTTTTGTGAAACTCATAACAGAATTATTAGTTCGAAAAACATTAATTACATCAATAATAACATGTCATGTTAACCTAGAAAATTAGTGAAACTCATAAAAAGTTTCAAATTACATTTATTTTGGTATTTATAACATCAATTATGTCAATATTTCATTAATAATATAATTACTGCATCATCGTTGTGTCATAACTAATTTAAATTATATAATGTATAAAAATTACAAATAAAATACTATTATGTAAGAAATCTCTTTATCATTCTAATGAATATTTATAGTCTAATTTATCTTATGTATAATTCTATATTAAAAATGATTTAATTAATAAACTTTTATTTTAACTAATTTAACCTTTCCTTAAATAAATTAATAATAAATGTCCTAATCTAATCCAAGTGGGCCTAAATGATCATATTTTATTCCTAAGGTTGTTTTGGGTCTAATTACAGTTATTCAATAGAATTAGGACATGTGTTAGGGTAATAATAATAAAATTGTTACCCTTAATTACCCTATTTACTTTTAATCGTGGTAAAAAAAGTATTAACTTACTATTCACCAAAAATTATTTTCATATCATTGAACCACATTTTACTTACTAACATCAACCGTGTCTCTCGGATTTTTGAAATTCCACTCACAGAAGTGGTAAAATTATGTTTTATGAAAAATTCATTTTTTTAACTACCACTTAGTGGTTTAACTATTCATCAAAAAATGAATGTTTTCAGAAAAATACCAAAAATTAGGCCTAAGATATATTTGATATTATGAACTAAAAAATGATGTCTATTTTACAAAATTCAAAACATATTAGTTGCATTAATTAATTTAATAATTAATTTCCATCGTCAAAACAAATAGCGTGTTTTTAAGAGATAATAACTATCAAAAGATTGACACTTGTTTATGTCTGGTTTAAGTATAGAATTACATAAAATGACCAACATCGTGTTAAATTGTAAAAATATATTCTAAATATACTTTAAAACCACTCAAATTAATATTTTATCACCAATAATCATTTCTATTAAAAAAGTTCTTTTTAATTAAAATTTAGTAATTTTCACTATTCATCAAAATATGAAAGTTATCCGAAAAGTACCAAAATTTCACCCTAAGCTAATTTCGATATTTGGAATCCAAAATTGAAGTCCATTTTGAAAAATAAAATTAAAAAAATTTCAAAAGGTGGTTATTACTATTCATAATGGTTAGTTTTAATAATAATTTAATAGCATATCGTTGTTTAGTGAAACTCGGTATTGCATACTACACACGCTATCGAGGAAGGTCGTGATTGCGTGTAATGAAAGGCAAGTCAAGGATGCATGTTGTGAAAGCTCCTTTTGGTGTAGCATACACCACAAGACATTAATGAAAAAAATATTTTTCATAAAATCTCGGGGTGTTAAATTCTACCCCCCTTAAAATGAATTTCGCCCTCGAAATTCGTCTGGGTTATAAATGGTTTACTACTTGATAGTTTCTTTAATAGAAACCCACATCGTAAAAAAGAATACCAAAACCATTCTTTATGAACAAAAGTATGAAACGTAACGGTTACCCAAATAAACTAATCACTGGGTTTCCACATAGGTGAAAATATGGACATGGAAGAGAAATCTAACCATCATGTTCTGATGGAGAGTGGTAGAGGACATGGCTATGGAAAAGCCAGCAATCACAAAACCACAAATTTGTGACGTTCTAAGGCACCATCTAATTCATCAGATATAAGAGAACTAGGACAACATTTTTGGTTTTCCAGATCATTTCCCTAAAGTTGGTGAAATTGGAATTAGAAGAAATACTTTCGTGATTTTGGTACTATGTCACCGTTAGTCATTATTTGGACAATTTTCACTTCATCTCTTAAAGACATGAAGTTTGATTTGTCATTCGTGAAGTGTTAGCAGATCATATGATAGAATGATGGGTCATTCCATCTGTCTCAAACAAAAGGTTACAAAAGTTATCAAAAATACATAAGACCATCTATGGTGAAGTTAATCGTATACGATTCCAAAAATGAAATTATACGCGTAATAAAATAAAATTATTATCTACTAATAAGGGAATTCCTATAGGCCAGTGGTAGGCGATAAAGGCCAGTGGCACTTCAGTTGTGGGTTCAATTCCCACAGCCTTTTCCGACGCGATGGGTTGTCGCCCGTCCTACAGGTTGTCCTTTTTCTAAAACTATATTACTACAACATCCCATCAATAATATCGATAAAAAACTTTTATCCTTAAACAATATTGACTTATGTCCAACATAGTCCATTCCAATCTTTTGGCTTATCCATAATACTGCTGTCAAATCTCATATTATAGTGAAAATGATTACAAAAGAGTTCATATAAAAAGCATCTGAATACCATCGTTAATCCCCGTATATCATGAGATATGTCTTGTTGGTCACATTCCAAACATTCGAAGGCCTTAATCATGTATTCTATTGAAAAATGATTACCCATTGAACCTTAGTGAAAAAATTAATGCGATTAAAAGATAGCACTTTCCATATACCAAAATCCTCAAAATTCTATATGCTCAAACCATGATATCACTTAGTCCTTATATCATTCACGAGCTCATGAATACTGTCAAATATTTCATTTTCTCGTTTTCCCTTCATTATGCGCATATCATCGTTTTTCCAAAAATATCTCAATCACTTTCCATGGTTACCGGTACCATAAAATTATTGAAAACCACAATAGTCTAATACATAAATATTTCAATACTCAACATTATTTTGGAATCCCATTACATAAACACTTAATCATTCCACCACATCGTTGTCATATTCAACATCACCAATGGTGATCACATGTGACTTCACTTTGTCCTTTGCCTTAACTGGTTGCTCATGTAGATCATCACTAACCCTTACATTAGGGAATTTATTGGCATAATGTCCCATCTCCTTGCACTTGAAACATTGAAGTGTATTAGGTTCATTCTGTGTATCCCTTCCTTTGTTTGCATCATTAGACACCTTCTTCCCATCATTGCGGCATTCAAATGCCTGATGACCTTCCTTTCCACATTTGAAACATTTACTTGTCCCTTTAATACAATCTCCACCATGCTTCCTTCCACACTTTGAGCATAAGGAAACATACATCTTCTTTTCACCATTATTCAAAGATTTCTCCTTGAACTCCATCTTGTGTTTCTTCTCAAAACTATGAGATGGATAAGTAACACCAACTTCCATTTCTACCTTGATAGCACAACGCAAAATTTCTTCATAGCTACTGAAGTCTCTTATAGCTAATGCCCTTTGAAGATTTGGTTTTAAGCCACTGAAGAATCGATCAACTTTACTTTCAGGTTGGATGATAAATCTAGATGCATACCTTGCAAGCCTTGGAAAATTCGCTTTGTATATACCAACATATTCATCATCCTTTTACTTTAGTTCAAGAAACTCCTTCTCCATCTTTGTTCGATGAATACGAGGGAAGTACTTATTGAAAATTATGTTCTTGAATTTGTCCCATCCCATAGACTCAATTTCATCTCTTTGCCTCGTATTCTTGATAAGATTCCACCATTGATCAGCTTCACCTTCCAAACGATATACTGCTAAGATGACATTATCATGTTCAGAACATTGAAGAACTCAAAATATCTTTTCAGTAGTACTGATCCATTGTTCAGCAACAAGTGGATCAAAAGACCCACTGAAAGAAGGTGGATGCTGCCTCATGAAGGACTTAATAGAATATTGTTCCCTTCTCTGCTCATTTGGAAGTATAGAATGATTCATAGCTTGTGTAAGTATAGCAATAATATTTTGCACTCTGTCTCCCATAATATATTTTTGTTCAGGAGGACAATCATTACATTGTCCATTGCATTTATCAACACGGTTCCATCAGGTTCCAGCCATCGTCTAAAACCCAAAAAAAATAGTGTGAGAGGCAAAAATCATGCTATGGAAAACAACATAATAAAGGGGGAGTATCCTCAATATCTAACATCTTAGGTTAAATTCTATGATCGTTACCGTAGTTCTAGGACTGTATCCAATACGTATACTTATCCTTAGGGACATCCCTAGACATACCATAGAAATATCTATAGGGATCTTACTAAAGTTTTCGCATCCATGTTTCCAAAGGATGAATAAACCTTTCCTCTGATACCAACTGTAGATACCCAAAGCTTGACATACATTAATATTACATTACTTTTGGGGAATACTTAATACATAAGAAAAACAAACACACAAGGACCGTAATAGTTTATTGTCTTTGGAAACTCGGAATAAAATCTTCTAATTGTGGGGAAAGATCTTCAACATCTCCCAATAAAGATATTCCCTTTTTTCTTACCTAAAACCTTTCTTTATATCCTGTGGAAAAGAAAACATAAAAGGGTGAGCTCAAATGCTCAATAAGGGTAAAAAAAGAAATATCAATCACATCATATTCATAAGCACATATCTTTTTGAAATCTTAACCTGCAAATGAGATCACGATTTCTTAACATGGGATAAATCATAATAGTGAAATGTAATCCCAATAATCATAACATAAAACATGAAACTTCATGGCATACACACATAATCATAGAGAATCATTTCTTTTTAGTCAAGACTCATTGCCAAGACTATCTTAGTGGACAAAGTCCATTTCTGAACCGAGTCACCCTCGTTTCAGTCATGTTTCACTGAACCGGTATAACCTACCATTCCAGCCATGTCTATCTCATGAGATATAAAATCTTGACCCAATGCATTGGAGGGAGATATAGTTCCCACCCATCTCATAATGATACCATTCTTATGGGTGCCACAAAATTAGAAAACCATACATCATAGCATAACCCATGTAATAAAAATGGGAATCTTAAACATCATGACATCATAAAACAATTCATATAAGATAAAGGAATTCATAAAAATAATTCCATCACAACATAATAAAATCAATGTAATAATGGGGATAGAAACAGAAACCTCTATTATCTTAGATGGAAAATAATATTGATAAAACACTTGAACTCCATTCTTGAGGAAAATATCCTCTCTACGTGAAAAATATTTTCCCTTTCTTAACATGTCATACAATTTTAAACTAGAAGAAGTTGATTAAAAATAAACTTGAAAACTTATAAAGGAATCTTCTTGGAAATAATTTTTTTAAAAATTCATTAATGTCGTATATGTTAAAAAAACATTCTTCGTACATTTGTTGGAAAAGTCAAAAAGTACCTCGTACGAAAAACGACAAAAGATTCCTTTCATATCATTTACTAAAAACTCACCGAAGGGTAAAATTGGATATAAAATATTGTAGAAGGATATAAATATTACATATTGAGGAAACATGTATGTGGATGATAAAATACACCCCAGTAAATGCCAAAGTATAAAAAATCTCAGATGAAAATGAGATTATGATATTTCCCTTACCTTAGGGCTGATTTTCTTCGTAAGTGTCCGAACCTCCTGTATAATGATTTAAATAATATCATTGACTTATTTCAGAATCATACTCATTGTTATGATATCATATATGGTTCACTTATTACTTTATATTACCCGTTCTTTTGTAAATTTCAAGTTAAAGAGCGTTTTGGGTAAAATTGTTTCATTTGGTGTCCGTGTTTTGACTTGTAATTATTCATATGATTACTTAGATCATGATTAATTAATTCCAGAATATAAAACCTGATTTATATATAATATATATTCATAATATAAAAATATATAATAAATCAGTAAATGGAAATAAATACGCTGTTCATGGAGACGGTAGGCCGTACGTACGCATGAACGCTGTTTTCGTTTCATTATTGAGTTGAATGGAATTAAGTAGATGAAATACATAAATATACACATAAATCCAGTATCATTATTATTTCATATATTTCATTATTACTTATTATATGTACTTTATAATCATTCATGAATTGTTAAAGTGGAGAATGAATCTCATCGCGTCGTGGAGACGGTAGTCCGTACATACGCACGAGCGATGATATCATTATCATGATCGTGGGACTGTATTGGAGTGTATGTATAATATTTCAGAATAAATATCAATTTAAAATAATCATATATATTTATTATTTACACCATTATACCCATCCAAGTAAGGTGGTGGTGGAAAATAGATTTGACCACGGTGTGGAGACGGTATTCCGTACGTACGCACGCATGGTGATTTCATTTTCCGTAGGATGGATAGATGGTGAAATGGGTTGTTTCATACTTAAAATAACATGTCAGTATATGAGTGATACTGATTTTATTACTTCATAATGAAACAACCTAAGAAGAAGAAGTTGAAGAAGAAATAAAGATAAAAGAATCGGTAATGGACATTACCTCTTCTTTGAAGTGTCTCTTTGATTCCTCCTCTTAGGGTACTAAAATTGGACTTTGAAGAATACTAGGACCTCTAGGATGTTTCTAGGTAAGTGGAGAAGAGAATTTGGCCGGGGTTGGCCGAGCTTGAAGGCTCAAAGTGGTGTGTGGAAGAGGGGGAGGAGGTGCCCTTTTATAAGGGAGGAGAGGGGCACCTTTGGAATAACTAAAAATATTATTTTATTATAAAGACAAAGTCTGTTTTAAATAGATCCAAATTGATTTATTTAGAACCAAAGGTGGGGATGGGTCACATTCCTATCATACAATAGAATTTAGACAATTTTAGGATCCTATTTTAACCTTATCATTTATATTTAACTTTAAGTTAGATAATTTTACTTTTACAGTGTCTTTTTGTGTTCTTATCCTATAAAGTTAATAAACTTACTATAAGAAGTCAAACGAACCCCAATTTGATTGATATTAATATATATAACCTTATCTAAGTCATTTGGCCTTTCCATAGATTTTTAGGAATAAAATAACAATTAATAATATAATATTAGTTTTAACAACTATTATATGTCAATTTTGACAATATTTAGTAATTTATTTTTGTGAAAATCATGAAAGAATTATTAGTTCGAAAAAAGTTAATTAAATAAATACTAACATGTCATATTAACCATGAAAATTAGTTTAATTCATAATAAGTTTCAAATTACATTTATTTGGGTATTTATAACATCAATTATGTCAATATTTCATTAATAATATAGTTACTGCATCATCGTTGTCTCATAAATAAATTAAATTATATAATATATAAAAATTACAAATAAAATACTATTATATAAAAAAGAACTTTATCTTTCTAATTAATAATTATAGTCGAATTTATATTATGTATAATCCTATATTAAAAATAATTTACTTATTAATCTTTGATTTTAACTATTTTAACCCTTCTTCAAATAAATTAATAATAAATGTCCTAATCTAATCCAAGTGGGCCTAAATGATCATATTTTATTCCTAAGGTTGTTTTTGGTCGAATTACACTTGTCCAATAGAATTATGACATGTTTTATGGTAATAATAATAAAATTTTTACCCTTAATTACCTTATTTACTTTTAACCATGGTAAAAAACAGTAAAAAGTTGCTATTCATCTAAAATTATTTTCATCCCATTGAACAACATTTTACTTACTCACATCAACTGTGTCTCTCGGATTTTTTAAATTCCACTCACAGAAGTGGTAAAATTATGTTTTATGAAAAATTCATTTTTTTAACTACCACTTAGTGGTTTCACTGTTCATCAAAAAATGAAAGTTTCCAGAAAAATACCAAAAATTAGGCCTAAGCTATATTTGATATTATGAACTCAAAAATAATGTCTATTTTACCAAATTCAAAACATATTAGTTGCATTAATTAATATAATAAATAATTTCCGTCGTCAAAACAAATAGCGTGTTTTTAAGAGATAATAACTATCAAAAGATTGACACTTGTTTATGTCTCGTTTAAATGTAGAATTACATCCAATGACCAACATTGTATTAAATTGTAAAAATATATTCTAAATATACTTTAAAACCACTCAAATTAATAATTTATCACTATTAATGATTTCTATTAAAAAAGTTCTTTTTAATTAAAATTTTGAGATTTTCACTATTCATCAGAATATGAAAGTTATCCGAAAAGTACCAAAATTTCACCCTAATATAATTTCGATATTTTGAATCCAAAATTGAAGTCCATTTTGAAAAATAAAATTTACAAAATTTCAAAAAGTGGTCATTACTATTCATAACTGTTAGTTTTAATAATATTTTAATAGCATATCGTTGTTTAGTGAAACTCGGTATTGTGTACTACACACGCTATCGAGGAAGGCCGTGATTGCGTATAATTCAAGGCAAGTCAAGGATGCATTTTGTGAAAGCTCCTTTTGGTGTAGAGTACAACAAAAGACATTAATGAAAAGAATATTTTTCATAAAATCTCGTGGTGTTACACAAATAGATATAAAAAATTTTTAAAATGAGACAAAATTTCTTGTACTATGTCTGAACATTATTCAAAGGATGCATGAAAAAAAATTTAGGAAAATATCATATTGAAGAATTTAAAAACTTATTTAATAGATAAAAATTAAAAACTATTCAGAATAAAAATACTAGTACAAAAAATCCAGGAATGTTGCATAATATTCAGAAGTTCATTAAAATAAATAAAGTGTGACATTCAAGGGTGCATGTACTAATTCAAAAATACTTTCATGGAATTGAATAAGTAAAAATATCATGATAAATTTAACACTTAAAATTCAATTCAAGAAATGATAGTTGTATTTCTATCATCTGTATCAATGATCCTAAAATAGATGTTCCCATTTCTTTATAAATTACATGCCATGTATACCCTTCCTTATACCAGGTTCATTTATTAAAATTATAATAAGTAAATGATTATTAACCAAGGATATTCTTCTAGTATAATAGTCAAATGATTGTTTAAATATTAATCACATATTGAGGAAATGCATAATGCCATAAAATCATTACATTCTATCGATGCCTCAATCCAAGACAATACATAATCATTCTATCATGGCCTCATTCCATGAACTTGTTTGTCTCAAGAGACATGTCAATGTATTGAGAGGCTATAATAGGACTTACCCATCACATATTTAATCCAATACATTGCTCATATGCCTAAATTATTTTAAATCAAATTGTCCCATATGTCTTTTAATTATTAAATTATGTTATTTAGTCGAATTGTCCCACACCACTTAGAATAATTAATGTATGTATTTTATTAGAAATTTACCTTACCACTTTAAATAATTAAATTCATAATCCATAAGTGTTCATAAGAGTTAACATTAATAATTCCATTATATCAATTTTAATAAAAAAATTGAATCATGCATTAATTATATGAATTAATCTGAAGACTGCAAGAATTATAGACATACATTTGTATAAGTGATGATATTTGGTGCACATAAAATAATATATTGTTTGAGTTTGTGACATAAAATAGTAACAATTAGATTCAAAACCCTTGTTTCATGGAAATAATCATTTTGTATACTTAATATTCATATGCAACATAAACTGATATATGAATGTGTCAAACAGGTAAAATTAAAAACTAATAATAATTATTTTGCTAAAATTATCATGAATTATAATAGAAAATTTTCAAATGTATAATATTTATTTCATTTGAGGAATTGATGCATAAAAAATAAAACACACTTCACTATTCATGTATGTGAATATATATTTAACAAAAGGTAATTCCAAATATTTATCATAATATTTTAATTTGAGATGCATGCAATATCAATTTCAATAAAAATTTCATGACTTATTTTAATCTTTTTAGGCACAAAAATAAAAAAAAGTTTTTTTTATTATTTTCCAATATCAAATGGAATTTTTGATATTTCAGACCTGAATAACTGAAATTTTGGTAATTAAATAAATATTTGAGTTTTGAAATCATAATTAAAAGAATACTTATAAGGATAGTAATCAATATTTGAAATAGTTTTTTATATTATGATGAAATGAAGGGTAGAGAAATATGGATTGAAAAAATTATACATATACTTATAAATATATACATTAGTTCAGAATCCCCAAACCATTTTTAGTAAACCCTTTAACTTGCATATAAATATTAGCTAATTACTGATAATTATAACTTGAAAAACCCAAAAATATATTAGGTTTGATGATTATATAAAACCATATATAAAGAAAGTGTCTTTATCTTCTTTTCATAACCAAAACATTGTTTGATAATTCAATATAATTTTCATACAATTCAAAAAAAATCTAATAAATCAAATCCTTTTTATGAAAATGTAAATCAGTTTAGAATTAATATATATATATATATAACGGTTTGTACACAAAGTGTCTATATTGGTATTAAATATCAAAATAGAAGATAAAATAACTCTTACCTATGTTACAAGTGTAATGAGGATCATAATAATACTCCTCATTTGAAAAATAGGAAACTGAATAGCTTTGTTATATATATATAAATAAATACAAATATATGTATATGACGGTTAATATGACCAAAAACAATACTAAATAAAAACCCTTACATGATTTACATGAATTTAGACCATCATTTAAAAATATAATTTCATCATTTGAATATCATAAAAACAAGAATAAATTTTTTTATAAATAAACTTATATACATACATAGGTATATATATGTATATATGTGGTTTTAATCTACCACAACGAAAAAAATAATCCCTTAGCTATCTTAAAGTGATATCGAGTTAAGAAGTTGTTGGTGGGAGTTTGAGATGAGATAAACCCATATTGTTATATTGAAATAGATGGTTAATAAAAACTAGTTATATAACTATAGATATATTATTTTGTATAATACAGTTTATTTATAAAAACACAAAACAAAAACAACTAAAATCAAAATATAACTATTAAGACAAGAAAATAGAATCCCTAATTTAGAAAATCATAATGGGAATCAGGTTTTTTATTAATCATATATTTTGTGGAATACATTCTTGATACTAGTTCAGGATTATATTTAAAAAACACCATTGAAGACTTTTGTAAAGAGGATAGTGTAAAAACGGGCCGTGGAGAGAGATAGGAGGACTAACGTGTGAGGGAGACACAGTGTTAGAGTGGGATGACAACTCATGTGGTGTGAGGATGGTGAATAAAGAATAGAGAATATGTGGAATTAAATGGACGACCATGATCGATAGAGGCTGATCGGGTGGTTGAGGAGATTTCCATGGTATTAAAAATTGGTTGATGGTTGAGTTAAATCGTGGTTCGATCAGACAGTCATAATGAACCACATGATTTTAAAAAAAATTCAGTGGATGAGATCAGCCGCTTCTAGATCAGAAGGCTGAAAAAAACATGGAGAAATTGATTGGTCTATGGAGTTCAAAGGCGAGATTGGATCATACAGTTGATATCACATGCTTCAAGATTGAACGTCCCATATTAGATACCTCATAAAATAATGTGACCCACATTGAAAAAGGGAGCGATTAGGTACCGCCTTATATATCTCATGGACTTAGACACATGCCAATGAACTCCCTTCACCCTCCTCGGTATAGCTTCATAATGGTTCTATTGCGGGCATGCTTTGCCCCCACCCTTTTCCGCAATGACGCACAACATGGTGGAGCTGCCTGGGATAACCCTTGCGCCCCTGTGGGCCTGCACTATTGATTCACATGGATGGTCTATGTCGGTTGGCTAGGGAGTTGGGGATTGTTCATCCCACTCAAAGTGGTGTGTACTACCTCCTCGGATGGCTATTTGTCTTGGATACTCATGGTACATTTTTTTGTGGAAAAAAACACATATTAAAAAAAGAGAACTTATATAATAATGAATACATATTCATATTATTAATTATTTTCCCAAATTCTAGTTTTTTAATATTTTTTAATTCATTTTTAGTTTCAAAACATGAAATTTAAAAATTAAAAATTCAACTTCAATTAAAACATTTATATTTATTTAGTCTCATTTTAAAAGAAACACCATATTTTTTACTATTATATTTTTAAACTTCAAATATGAGATACATGCTCAACATGAAAACATATTTTCATTCAATGAAAGATAACACATTAATAAATTTAAAAAAATTTAAAAAATTTGAAATAATTAATATAAATTAATACTTAGTATAATTACAGAAATTAAATACATAAAATAACTTATAGTTTGAAAATTTTATTACCGTTACAAAATCATTGGTCATTTAAATACATCAAAGAAAATCAATGGTCATAATCATCATTAAAGCCTTATAAATACTTGTCTAGGGTGTTCCAATACATAAAATCCAATTCGGTGAAGATGGCTCTCTACAACCCCTTGTTTCGTAGTACGATTTCCATTATTGTCTCCATAATGTTTTTCATTATGAGAGACACAAAGGATTTATAAAAATTTCATGGTATGTTTTTTGTGTTTTGTGGTCTCCTGGTGATTATGATAGGTCTCTTAGTAAGTACTCTTGGCTTGTAGGATTATTTTTTCCCTATGTAAATGAATGGATTCAATATTTAAATTGAATAAAACATGTATTATTTTTATTTTAAAAGTATTTATTTTGGATTGCACTATTACTTAACAAAAAAAACAAAAAAAATAAAACTACTAAAAATTTATGAAAATGTTATTATTACAAAAATAAATATGTTCGTGCTCTCACCCTAATAATTTCTGATAAATGGAATAGTTTACATGTCATATTTAGTCAAATGATATTTATGAGACTCAATAGTATAAAGAAACATATATAACATGCTTAAAAGATGATATATTATAGGACATGATATATTTATTATGTGAGGGTTTCAATGATATTATTATCTAATGATAATTATTTTGAACACAACTAATGATCTGGATAAAAAAATAATGGCAATGATAGAGGAAAACACATATATTACTTGTTTCAGTAGAACTCAATTATTCATTCATTATGTTTACATAGGTGTATTTTAAGATGAATTTATCTTGAACTATAGAGTGGGGAAACATAAATATATTGAAATCATTGATCAAATTTATGAGAAAAATTAAAATATTTCATTAAAATCATAGTGTTTTTTTTGTATTTTCTTACATCCTTTCATTCAATCAATTACCTTCCTAGATATAAACATTCATGGATGAAAACGGAAAAATCAATATTTTTTTGTGAATTAATTTTTTTTTCTAGATTGTTTTTTGAGTGGATGTCATATGATTTATCAATGAACTATTTAAAATATGAATACTTCTTTCATTCATAATGAAAAAATTATCATAGTAATTCATTTTATTATTATGGTGATTGGACAAAAGAATAATGTAACGATATGGATACCATTATTTTCTATATCTTATTAAGGCAAAATGAGTGGGTTGGGATAATAATATAGATTAATTATTCAATATAATAAAATAAAATAATTCAAATTTGTTAGGTCGTGTTATATTAAAATAATTCTTATTAGACTATAGAAGAGTTTTGTGTGTTTGATGGAATAATAAATATATAATGGTCGTTGGATAAAAACGTATATTCTTTCATCCATATAATTAGATAACCATTATAATTTTTCAGGTGATATAGAACTGTTAAACTATTTAAGATAGTTTCATTATAAAATAGTATAATATATATATGAATTTCATTGAATAAAAAAATGACTTATCCAAATAGAATATTTGTGACATAGTGAGTAACGATTTTTTTTAAAGTGAATTAGTTTTTGTACCTCATTAAAAAGAATAAGAATGACTATACTGGAAAAGAAATATTTAATAAGTAGTGATTATTTTATTTAATACTTAAATGAATCCTCTAATAGAGGAATAAAAAATGATTAGAACCACAAATATATAAAATAGATAACAATTTATAAATATAAACTATATAATGGATTCACTAAATAATATATAGGTAAATGAATTTTCATAAATAAAAATTGAATTAATAATATAATTTAAAATACATTTATACATTTATGATCATAACCTATACAACTACCCGGTCAAAAAAAATATTGAACTAAATATTGATGACATCATCAATAAACATTCAGAATGTACACAAAATGTTTACTATTCTGAAAATATATTCAAAGTTAAATCCTAATCAGTAAATGGATTCTGAAAACATAAACATTTATATGATTCTATGTAAAAAATATCAGTAAATGCAGCATTAAAATCTCCAACAAGTGGTTATCATGCTGGGTCATTTTTACCCATTAACGATTTTGAATTTCAAGAAAGAATTTACCTAGAGATTATATTTGTTACCGTTTTTCCAATGGAAGTATGTAGATCAATTTAATTGATGTTATTTCTATGATTATTACATGTAAGATAAATAACTAAAAATTTATTTTCCATTCCCTCAGGATTAAACCACTCTTTTGAATAGAATCACATCCAACATTCGCATGTAGTTGTTCACAGCCCATACGACCCCAAAGAATGTAATTCGGAATAATTAATTATTCCTCAATAATTAAATTTGAGATTCCCATCAATAATATATCAAAAATTGGGACACATATTCAAGGCTCAAAAAAATAGTTGATGGTGGGGGTATCAACATGAGGAGTGTAATGGAGAACATTTGAAAAATGTAATTTATGTTGGTATGAATTTCAATTTATGTGGAACTCACATTTTCCTATACACCTCAAGAAGCTGTATTAAACATCTACCATAAAATTGATATAAATATAATATAGAAATCATCTATAAATTATTTTCCATGGCTTATCATAGAAAATAATATGTTACACAAGGTGGATTATTTGTATATAATATATTTTTCATTATGAAATATAAGGTGGGTAATCCATCATCTTCAATAAGTTTTATATACCTGAAGTCAACTTTATTTGAGCCACAAAATTCCATGAATATATTAAATAAATCATAGAAAATTAAAAGAATAAATTTTTTGATATCATACAAATGATTTCTAATTATTATTATTATTATATATTCATTATGTCACTATATGGAAATTTTAGCATTTTTACTTCCTTGAAATAATTCACCAATAAAATTATTTTATAAATAATTTAATTATAAGTATATTGGAATGAAATAATTATCATATACAACTACTCAGTCTATTGAATAATAACCTATAATATCTTTACTAATAGGAACATTAAAAAATTTTATACAACTTTCATCAAAATTCAGATGTTATTGAAAATACCATTTTCATTTATTATAAAATTATTTCTATTAATTTAATTAGGAAATATTTTTTTGGAATTACTATAAAATTATTTAGGGACTAGTAGTTAATAAAAGTTCATGGAGGAACATGTTACAACTTTTTTTCCTCAAAATTATACTTTATCTAATGATTCAATGTGGTATATCACTTTTTTCATCATGTTTCTTAATAATTTTTCAATCTGGAAGCTTGGATTTCCATTAAGGATAGATGATGAATTTTTCATTCATCAAATATACCATTATGAATATTATATAGTAAATAAAACATCTATGGGGGGAGGTGTCCTTTCCATATACACATCACACCTCTCTCTAATGTAGTTTTTTATATAGAATATATTTCAATAGGGGTAGAAGAATTGGTATGTATATTTTTTTGAAGGATCATCACAAGGGTCTGAACTGAAAATACATATTGATCTAATGTATTTAAATTCATGTGTGTAATTAGACACATCAAAATCATAGAGATATCTATCATCCTAAAAAGTATAACATTCATTTGGGTGGTAATTTCTCTTCATGTAGTGGATCATTCAATGCTCATGATGATTAATATTTATTGGATCATGAACCACTATATTTTTTCATTGAGTTTGACTCCTTGTTAGTGGTAAAATCCTTTTTAATGCTCATTCATGTCTATAGAGGATCATTTTCTCCATCATATCATATTAATGAACACTCCACCATTATTTAGACTTTCCCCATAATTGCATGGATGTAAATATGGTTGATGATTTTCCAACATCCAAGGTTGATCAGGATTAAATAATACTTGTGTATTCCAATCATTTATTCGTTCATTAGGAATGTATTTTATTTTTATGATGGGATTCAGTCGTCATTTATCATTTCTATCCCCCATGATCATCAGGTATATTTTTATCTGATTGTTATCAAATCAACAGTTTTTAATTATATTGTATAAATAAAATAGTATCCATAAATTTCTCATAAACAAAATCATAAATAGAATACATTAAATCTATTACTTTGAAGAATAATACATACTACAAAACTAATATATATAATAAAAAGCATCATTCTACTATTCATTAATTACAGATTTAATAGAAACATTCACATTCTATGTTGATTTTTCTGGACATCCCATACGCTACTAAAATCAATAGTAATTCCTGGAATGGAATAATTGTCGATGGAAAATAACATATATTATATATTAATTAATATTATATAACATTTCCACCCATGGATAATATTAGTCAAATCATATATATGGATACTACTTCAATCATGGAACATATCATTTAACATATGTAATTATTTCTCATTATATAAATCCAAGTTAAATCCCATTCAATTTCATGTATAAATATGTGGGGACTCTATGATTATGCATGTCTATATTTATGTTCAATATTTTATAAATATGAATCCATTAATATTTTAAATTTTTTTGAACTCAATTAATAATTAATGTGGTCAAAATAGATTTATATATTTTCTATATATTTTATTTATCTTTATATGATTAATTTGATATTATGTTGGATGGATAATGCAAATTATGGGATATATAAAATATGTATTATTATTATATTTATTTCAATTATTACTATTTTTGGATGTTTTATTAAAATAACATAGTTATGAAACATGATAAAAAAATTTGTTAACCATTCCAAAAATAATATATTGGGAAATTTCCTATTTAGAAGGTAAAAAATTATATTGGATGAAAACATAATGGTATATCATAGTATTAATGATAACAACTTATTGACATGGAAATAAATCATTTTTCAAATAATTTGGGGAATTTCATTTTAATAATTATTTTTTTAAATATGAGTTATAAATCATTAATTGATTTATTCATTATATCCAAAAAACAAAGTTGTCATTCAGATGGTCACAAAGTCACGTAATTATAAATTTAACAATTTTAAATTACTTTTATTCTTTATATCAATATTTTTTTATTATTTTGGAACTATGAACATTTCCTTATAATTTTATGTGATACCACTAGATTTTGGAAATATAAATTTATATTTAAATATATTCTAAATTTAATGAGGAACACTATTATTTATGTACCTAAGAGGTTGTATGAGAATAAGATAGAAGTAGTTGAATCTAAGTTAAGATATTCAGAAGTGAGATTAAATTTGATTATATTTAAGAAACATTTCACGAATTATTGATGGATGATTACTTTAAATTAGTAATTAATATTCTTTTTGGATGAAGGGGTATGACCTCATTTTTAATGCAGTGTGATACATAGTATATTTAGGATTTTTTATTTCAATAAGTAGTTCTCCATGAATTATATAGGGTGAATCATTGAACAATATTGATTTCATATAGGGAAAATGTTGTTAGACAATAATTTCAACAATTAGTAAGTTCATATTTTATATTACATAAATAATTAAATAAATTCATTTCTGTGAAAACGATAAATGGGGGATAAATTTAATCCTCAATAAAATTTCATTAGGCCAGATGAAGAAATTTGATACTCTTATTATTAAATATATATTTTAAGAATAATCTATCTTGGGAAGGAAACAAATTAAATTTACATGACATTGAATCCTTATGGTCATATCTTGAATTATGGAGTCAAAATTCTCATATGTTATGATTTAATCCTCATTATTTTCCTTCCATTGAATAAATTTTCAATAGAAAATATTGTAATAAATATTAAACCATTCATCTTCTTTTATATTTGATTTAAATGGATGAGTTCTTGAATTGATACCAATATATCATTTATTGATGAACTTAATAGAGAATTTTTTATACATCAAATTCCCCAATATATTTCCTAAAAATTAAAATAATGGGTACAAAATCATTTGATTCTTCATTAATCACTCATATGTCTCCTATAATTTTATGGTGAGTATTAGTGTTATTGAATATAGTTTCCAACTCTATAACCTTAATCTCTATTGAAAATAATAATTTATTTTAAGATCCATATAAGGAAAATACGGATACCCATCCTGGTACTACATATTCCAGCATCCTATTTATATTCAATGTCTTATCCACATCCAAATATATCAGTCTATTAAGTTCCAAAATCCACTATCGTGGAAAAAAATGTTGTACTATCAATAGAAATCTTACACAATAAATATTCATCATATTTAAATAATATTATATGCACTGAGTACATTTTTATACTTCATTCATTCATCAATTAATTTCTGATTGAGAACATAAAATTTTATGTTTATTTATTTGATATGAATTAATTTTCATTATCCAATTTATTTTATTACTATAATATATTAGTTAATTGTTTATCCATAGTTGTGTAAAAGTCATTAAAAGGGTGATCCCCTTTATTTTAAATTGATACATATTGTACATTTCAAAATATTAGAAATTCAATGTTTTTTTTCATTATTCTATTATTCTTATAATAGTGTGATGTTACCCAATTTTTAAAAATTTGATGAAGATATGATAAAAAAAACAATTATAGGGAAAACTAATTATATAATTTAAGCCACTTAATGAATTTTAATATGATTTCCTTAACCCATCACACTTATTTAGAATTATAGTGACTAATGTAGCTATTTTATGTAATTCCATTAGTTTATTGAGGATTAATTTGATATTTAATAATTTTTTATTTCTTAATTTGAAATACTATAAGGATAAAACACCTTTAGTGAATGTCAGGGGACTCAAACAATTTCCACTAAAAATTAGTATGATAGGATGGAGAGAATGTTTCTATTATCATGTTGAATTGGAATTGTAGGTTTTAATATTATTATATATTAATTAACTTCAATTATTGAATATTTTATAATGGTTGTAGTTCATATAATGAATATTGAAAATTTCTATAATATAGAAAATTTTACCATATACTATACACCAAAAAATAAAATTCATAATGGTTATAATGAATTAGATTACGGAATGTGCTTGGGATAAGTAAATGAATAAATATTATAGGAATGATATATTAAAAGAAAACTTAATTCAAATCTGGAATGTTGAAATTGATCTATTCATATTCATTATTATCAAATTTTAATTGAATTTATTTTTATATTAAATGTTATTGTAATATCATATTGATGGTTTAGAGAAACTGTATAAATCCCAACAATTTTAAACAATATTGTTTTTCTCAAAAAAATAATGCTTGATGTGGAAATTATTCCTCTTGATTATATGGATATAAATTTATTTCCATTACAAGAATTTAATAATATATTGTTTTAAAATATGTTTAGGAAAATTACCTCCTTAAATGATGGGATGTATAAGAGAAAAATAAATTCAATTAAAATATTTAATTAATGAAATTAATTTAAAAGATTTAAAAGATGAGGAGACGTTATTTTGTATTAAAAAATATGGTTAGTATTACTATAGTCATATAATATATTTTAATTAAGGATTGGAGATACAAGGGATTATATGAATGAATTTTTTATTTTTATTATTTCAATTATAGAATTTTCAGTCACTTTTCCTATAGTAATAATAAATTGGGTGATCAAAAAGACGATGATGATTATGATTCCTCAAGGAAGTTACTAATGAAAACTAATATGATGTTATGTCCTAATCTAAGCCATCAGGTGTTAGTTAGAGAGTTACATGACGTCAGGTGTGAATTCCCAATTGCAAGAGGTTTTCAACTAACATTGAGGTTTAATATCTATCAGAGTAGTAACAATAAAATAAATATCGTGTCACTAGAAAAAATATAAATAAAATAGAAGATTTAATAATAATATTAACCACCTAGAAACTATGTAGCATACATAGCTTTATAAAAATAAAAATGTATGGATACTAGTGTACCAAGCCAAACCATAGAATATAGAGTTCATGTAATAAATAAATAAATAAACATTAGTACCCTATGAGTTCCTTCCTTTCACACTCCTATATCCATTGTAAAGCCTCGATCCTTGATGATAGGAGCAAGTGAATTATTTTTATACTTTGTCATGATTACAAGGATTAATATTCCAAAAGACCTTTCAGTTTAGCACTCTTGGAAAATATATTACATACATAAAACATACATTACAATTCAAATCATAGAATTTATTAGTGATAATACCTTATTACTGAATTTAATCTCCTAAACTGACCATGTATATCAGTTATAATACACCTCTTGGAGTCCATGGATGATAAAAAATAAGAAATTTGTGAGCTCAAATTCTTAGTATGGGTATGTATACATCATAAGATATTATGAATATATAATCATAAACCTTTAGGAAAGATTCACAAATGAAACTAAATCCTATTAAGCTTAATATTCTACATAACATATCAAGAATAAACATTAAAATATAATATAAGCATAAATAAGGATATTCTATTAGTCGAATAATCACATGTAATATCTTAAACTAATATAATAATGCAGGAATGCATTATTTTAGTCGTCTGAACAACCATGTTATACCATCAAGATAGCTATTGTCAAGATCTATCCTCATAAATGTTTAACTCTATGGGTAGAAATTTTTCTAATTTATGTCATGATATATCCTCTATAAAAGGGTGATACATAAACAACAATGACATTCATATTAAAACTCGCATAAAAATGTTAATACATTCATCATGAAATATATATGGTATCAAAATGTCACACACATAATCAAATATATAATAAACCATAAATTCAATTTGGTATATTGAATATTGTATCAACCTCAATTAATTATAGAATCCAACAAATAATGCTTACATAGATGAAAATAATCTATTAGAACCCGATATAATTTCTTGAGAAAGATACCCTTTTATATTTGAAATCATTAATTCCAAATAAAATCATTTATAAAATAATTCATTTAAAAATATTTATATTAATGAAAGTGTCCAATACCACTTTGATACATTTGATTTGAATTCAAGAAGTATCATTTAAAATTTTCATGTCATTAAAAATAGATCCAAAAAGTCAATTTTGAAAACATTGTCATTAATGAGAATGATTTAGAGGAATAAATCCTATAAATATTTAAAACAATGTCTTATTTAAATATTATGTTTTCTAAGTCCTTTAAAATAGTCCTTTTTAATTTTTTTATGAATCATGGAAAATAATGATAAATATGTAACAATAAATACTTATATATAAAAAATCTAGGATAATAATAAAATTGTTAAATTTACCCTTATATTACGAACCATTTTGCGTGATCATCCATTAATATACAATATAATGTTATGAACTATGTTAATAACATATTATAGACATATAATTGAGTTTATAATATTTTTTATAATATACAAATAATTTCTTGTTTCTTGTTTGATAAAAATCATTCATTATGTCACTATTATGGGTATTAATTACCAGGTTTTATTTAGTATGTTTTTAATTGTTATTTGATTCTTATATTACATTGGTTATGATTTAATTATCTCCATAATTTTAAAATAATTAATTAGTTATCTAATATATTTTTTACATATATATTTATATTAATCTATTAATTTTGTAGAAATGAAAGGAATTACACTGTTAATGGAGATGGTAGGTTGTACATACACATGAATGATACGTTAATTTCTTTATAGGATTAAAATATTGAAAATTATATGATAAATATTTATATTATAATAACACTATCTTTGAAATTTCATATATTTTACATATTTTTAATAAAATTATCCTTAATATGTTCCATGTATATCATGAATGAATCACATCGCATTGAGTGGGTGGTAGTCTACACATGCACAATCAATGTAATCATATATCCACAATATAGGAAGAATGAAGGTATTCATAATATTAAATTTTTATAATATTAAATATGAAATAATTTATATATTATAATAATATTTTACTATAATACTATGTCTAATACAAGCCATTATGGATCTAATGGAAAAAAGAAAAACAATATTCATGGAGTCAATTAACCATCATAAATTGGACCTCAATTTCATTTCATTGAATTAGTGGAGGTGGTAAATAAGATTTATTTTATATATTCTATTATAAAAATAAAACTCCAATATATACTTGATTTTTGATCTTTCATACATTTATGTACGAAGTATGGTAGAAGAGAGTAAAAAAATTAATTTAGAGAGAAACATTGAGAATATTACCTCTTCATTATCCCCTCTAAGAAAGACCCATGAGGACCGTATATTTGGTTTTTTCATGAAAAAAGTAGCTCTTTGACGTGGGGATCAAGAGTATGAGAAATTTGGGATAAGATGTGAGGATCTGAAAGGCTTTATAGGTCAAAATGTGGAGGTGATGTGTAGTATTTAGACTTGATAGAAGTTTGGTGTATGTGATTTATTTATTTATTATCATATATTAAAATCTAACAATAGTGAGGAGGGAATAATTTCAACAAATTAGATATTAATTTAATTATTTTAGTGTTTTTGGGTCGATACACACCTTATCCAACCAATCAATGTTTCAATTTTAAACTGTTTTAATATTTTAACTTTTATCTTTAACCCTTGCCACAATTTTACATATACCAGAGTAAATAATTTTTTTACAATGTTAATTTTTTCATAACTAAAAATGTATTTGAAATTAAAACCTAATTTAGACCATATGATTCCAAATTTGGAATCTATTTTACCTAATTCAGTTAAAACAATGGGAAAATTAGATTAATAATTAATTTCTTAGTCTAAACTAAAAATTTGAATTTTGAAGTGAATCATTTAAATGTTGAAATGTTTTCATATATATTTTCAATTTTAGATTGTTTCTAATAACCTAAAATATATTAAATGATAAAATATTAGTTTAATAAATATATAAAATCAATTAAAATTACAACCAAATTGTATCAAAAAAAATTATCCAAAAAGAAGTTTGGAATTAAAATATTGTTTTTTCCATTTACTAATAATTAATATCATCACCAAAATATGAAAAATTCATATTAATTAAAATTTAATTTCCAAATTTCAAAGGAGAAGAGTCTTTTTTTAAATATAATTTTAAAAGGTTCAAAATCATGATATAAATTTGGTGTTACATCGAATTGTTGTAAAAATATTTCTATGAGAAACAATAAATGATTTATTAGATTTGATCATAAATCATATATAGAAAATATAAAAAATATCTGTCAAAAAAAATATTGTATATAATGTGGTTAATACTATTTAATATTTACATTTTAAAATATAGGTTATAATAGATCATAGTGCATTTGAACTCAGTTTTTTGGGCAAGGAAAGCTATTAAATATATATTTTGTAATTGAAAATGTACTATTAAATATCACGGTGAAATATTATACCCTACTTCAATAAATTTAATCCTCAGAATTTTTGAATTTGAGTTCGATAACTAATGTTTCCCTATTAAAAATACATTTATTAAAATCCCACATCATAGTATGCTTTCATGAATGTTATAATTTATAATTAAGAAAGGTAAGTATGAAGGTAACCAAATATATCACTTAAAAGGGTTCCATGTATGAAAATATAGAATTGATGAAGAATATAACACTCATGTTTTGATTGTGAATGATAGAGATTATGGTGATTATAATGTTTAAAGTCACCTATCTATAAATATATGATGATCTAAGGGAAATTATGATTAAAAGGAAAAACGTATTATGATATATATTTTTTCATTCAAGATCATAACCCACAATTTGGATAATTCTTTACTATGTCGATATGAATATAATTTATTTGATTATAGGTCAAAATCAAAATCACATCATATGTTTGTTCTTTGATTTATTTTAAATTCATACCATATAGCTATAAAATAATGTTCAAAATTAATTTATTTACACGAGAGTAAATCTTGATAAATCATAAGGCCCACGAGTATTACCTTGATCCTCTAATTACATACTAAAATGAAAAGTTTGGCCAATTTATACAATAAATCCTAAATTAAAATCAAATAATAATATCCAATATTCAACATACTCTATTCTATCCTTATGTCTTTAATAAAATAATACTGTCCAAAATAAAAGTCTAAATGGGTCTCTGAATTTCAAATATCATTATTGTCATCATATTTTCCTCAAAAATAATTTTCTCTTATTATAACATACCAGAAATATTAATACCATGAACACATTAAAACTATAATCAGAAAATCCATGCTTCACAATCATTGGAAAATAATTACAATAGTAAAATCCTCATACATTCCGTTATTATTATAACTCATAAATTGCAAATAAAATATTAAAATTATATAATTCTTCAATCCCAAAAATCCAAAGACATTAATTATTTGTTTCAACTATACTATAACAACATAATCATGACCATGAACCTATTTATTTATCTATGATATATCTCTATGATACGTAGGAAATTCATTTACATAGTACCCCATTTCAATATATTTGAAACTCTAAATAATAGTATTTAACTTCTTCCCTTTTCACTCCTTTTCCCAGTGACCCTTTTCTTCGCCCTTATAACAAAGACCTAGCCCAATCAATCACCAATCTGGGTGATTCAATCTACAATTATCACATTTTGGGAAAATGATTTTTTTTCATTCCTCACTTTATCATTCTCTTTTTCTTCCATCCACATCTTCTCATTCATTCTTGTAATGTCAGAAGAGTAATATAATTATTTATCCCCCTTCGTATCACACTAGACTATACGTTCCTATGATGATAAATTAATGGAGACCAATTCCTTTCAATGAAATGGATTTAACCAAAAAAATACCAATATTAATCCTTGTGTTTTTTATATAGTTCATAGTATTCCATGATATCCATTAAATGTTGGATTCATATTTCTCAAAATTATCCTCTTCCTTTTTCCCATAGACTCAGAAAATTCCCCTCTATATAAACTATTTAGTAATGAGGGAAATATTTTTAAATAAAATTCCCTTAAAATTGATCTAATCTATGTTTGTTAATTAATCTTCCTCATTTATGGTATGAATCTCTGATCTCCATTGATCCTCGTCTCCAGTGAGAAATAAAATACTTTAATAATATTTTCCCTTTTGTTTAATCTCAAATCATGAAATACTTTGTATAATGAACTTATCCATTTCTCATCTACAAATGGATTTATAGTCCCATTTTATTTTTTTGGTTGTTCTCTCATTAATTTTTCTAACATTTATCTCATAGTTTTAGATCAGGGTGCTTTAAAAGAGTAAGGTTTTTATTTATAACCAGATTAAGTTGTCCAAATATTTTTTTCAGTTGTTTAACACTAGTTGTATCACTGGCTCTACTATCACTACATTTCATAGGATGTAAATTCCTACAAGGATTACATGCACATATACGGTTTCCATTCATTCCACTATGATCTTTTTATAAAAAATGTAATATAATAGTTTAGATTATATCATTATGTATATTCCAACAATAAGTTAAATTCATAACATAAATTTAAACATTTATGAGTATCTAGGCTCATTACCATAAATATAGTTTCATTGGTATTTCTTTATAGACATATCCTCAATATTATGATAGAGTTATGCACCATACTCTATGTTTTTTCTATGTATAATTTCCAAAGATGTTTTCTAAACCTCCTCTGATAAAACTATAACGCAATGACTCAAGATCCCTTATGTGAGTGCATTATTTTAACACATTGGAATCATTATAAGAAATCAAATACTAAAGTGCCGATCAGTTTAGAAATATTTAAAAATACATTATATAAAATATCCTTACATTTGAAATAAAAAAAATACATCATAGATAATACATTGAGAATTAATTTATTCACTTAGATTAACCAATCATATCTATCATAATACACATCTTTATATTCTAAGAACATAAAAGATAAGGAAGGGGATAGCTCAAATTGGATGTAAGGGTATGCTAATAATGGAAGATATAATTAATATATAATCATAAAACTTAAGGAAATCTATATAACAGAAAAACAATCCCTTCAAATAGAATATTCATCATAATATGGCAATAATAAATATTACCATATAATATAAACACAACAAGGGATATTCTTTAAGTCGAATAATCACAAGAAATACCCATAAATAATATCCTAAGGAAAGAATTAAAAATTTAGTATGTCTTCACTAAAAATATATATCCTCTTGATAGCTCATTTCAAGATCTATCCTTGTGAAGGTTCAATTCTATGGGTAGAAACTCGTCTGATTTTTGAAAGGATCTATCCTCTTGAAAATTTTAAACTACATGAAAAAAATACAAAGGGTTTTTTGCAAAATAATTTCATCTCATGAGACATAAAATAAATTAGGGGATATAGAGGGACTCTCCCATCACTTAACTATTCTAGTACGTTCCAATAATGAAAAGGGTGAAATATAAACAACAGAAACACGTGTATTAAAACTAGCTTACAAAATGTTAAAACAACAACCATAAAACATGAATGGAATCAAACTAGAACATCCAATATCAAATATACCATAAACCTTGAAATAAAATATGATATATTTTATAAAAAATAATTCCCAATTTAGCATAAAATCCTACAAATGATGTTGACATAGAACAAAATAATCTCTTAAGAACTAATAATGTTTGATAAAACAATGCCCTTTTGATTTGAAATAATTAATTTAAAATCAACACATTAATAAAACATGATATATAAAAATATATTTTTAAAACAATGTTTCTCCTACCAACACGAATCATTATATAAAAAATCAGAAATTAAATTTAAAAAATATTAACGTCTTTATAAAAAATTTTACAAATCACATTATGAAAATACAGACTATGATAAGAAATTTTTAGAGGAATAAATCGTAGAAATATTTAATTCAATGTATTAGTTAAAGATTCCCTAAAATAATACCTTCAATGGATTCTTTATGATTTTTTATGAAACAAAGAATCATATGAGAAATGTGTCCTAATAAAAACACACGTTTAAATAATCTCTGATAATAATGACATTGTGAAATAAACCCTTACATTGTGATTCCATTTGACTGGTCATCCTTTAGCATCATATATAATGTTTCAAATACTATTAATAACTTAAAATAGAACCATAATAATTTTTATAATATTATATATAAACTATTCAAAATATTTTATTACCCGCTTGTTTATAATCTTTAATTATATAACTATATATGGTGTTAATTTTTATGTTTTCGAAGGTTTGTTTTGAATAATTATTTTCCTATTCTATTACATAGATCTTTATTTAATTATATCTAAAATTTAAAACATTAATAAATTATATTATATATTGAGAACATATTTTTTTGTAAAAATTGATAAATTTTTGAGATATGAAATTAAATGAATTATTTATTGAGATGGTTGGTTTTATGTATGCATGAATGCTATTTCCATTTCATTGTCATATTGAAAAATCACAAAGTTAATGATAATTTTTTTTATTATAGTTCTAATATCATTTCAATTTCATAAAAGTTACCTTTAATTATGAAAATTATCCTTAATATGTTCCATGTATAGCGTTAACAAATCACACCACTTTGAGGTGGTGGTAGTCTACACTTCCAAAAATATTGTTGTCGTATATCCTCCACATGGAAAGTAATAGGGTATGTTTTGTATAAAATTTACTTAATATTAAATAGGATATAATGTACATATTATAATATTATTTAACTATAAAAATAGATTTACAGATATCCATTAAGGTGGTAATGGAAAGAGAATAAACCCAGCACTCACTAAGTCGATTAATCATCATATCTTGTACCACAATTTCAATTCATTGAATAAGAGGAGGTGATAAATGATAGGGATATGATATATTCCATTATAAACATATATATATATATATATAAATTTTTAATGTAGTTATCATTCATTTATTTATGAAGGCGATTAGGAGAATGTAAACAAATTCATAAGGGTATTTTGAGAAAATTAAATCTTGAATATATCCTCCATGAAAGACCATTAAGGACCATTGATTTGTCATTTTGGTGAGAAAAAATAGCACATGGAAATGGGGAGAGTGAGGATGAATGTTTTGTTTCTATAGTATTGTAGATACAAGGCTACGTGGGTCGAAATGGGGAGGTGAGGTTAGTATTTATTCTGGGTGAGAGGCGGGTTCATGTGATTAATTTATGTATTATTTTATATTAAAAGTTTACCAAAATAATGTGGATTTAATTTAAAATAAATAGATATTAATTTAATGATTTATAGTCTATTTAGGGTCAATACACACCAAAAAAACATTTAATTATGAAATTGTTTAGTATGTTAAGCATTGAACATTTAACTTTATCCCTTGCCACAATTTTACCTATACAATAGTAAATCATAATTTTACTATGGTAACTTATTTATACCAAAAAATTAAATTTACCATAAATCCTAATTTTAACCTTCTTATTCCAAATATGTAATAAATTTTACATAATTTAATGCACATAATTTGGTAAATTTTATTAATAATTAAATTCACTGACAAAAATAAAATGTTGGGTTATAAATTAAAATATTCAAAATATTGAAATAATTTTATATCTATATTCAATGTTTTTAGATTAAAATGGCCTAAATTGGATTAAAATTAAATAATATAGTTTAATTACACTCTAAAAACAATTATAAGAATAATATAACTATATAAATATATGATATAAAAAAGTAGTTTTTAATTGAAATGTCTATTGTTTCACTATTTTTTATATATGTATATAATGAAAAAAATATAAAAATTTTATCCAAAGTAATATTTTATGTCATACAAGGGAATAAGAAGTTTAATTTTTCAATTAAAACCTATACATGTTTCAAAAATAAATTTAAAATGGGTGGTACATCAAAAGGCAGTAAACTTATGTTTTTTGTAGAAAAATAATTATGTTTTTTGATTCGTTCATATATCATATATAGAAAACATAAAAATTTAATGTGAAATTATATATTACATAATGTGTTTTATTCATTTCACTATTTCTATTTTAAAAAGTATTTTATAATATATCACGGTGTGTTTGAACTGGGTGTTCCATGCAATTAAGGCTATTAAAAATATATTTTGATAATGAAAACATAGCATAAAATAATTGGGTGTTGCATCCTTGATTCATTTATCATCCATATAATATATAAAAATTACAATTACTCGGATCTATATTTATAATTTCTCTATGAAAAAAAATTCTCAAACATGGAATGTATAATAAAATCTAGTATGAAACCACCAATAAATGCTTAATAATAGTGTGGATGTGTTACATTTGTATCAAATGACAATAATACATGTCATAGAAATAGTAACAAGAATACAATCAAATATTTAAGGGTTTTGAAATAATTAATTTGTAATAAAAACATGATCCCACTAATTTGATAACAAATATAGAAATATTACAAATGTTCAATTGAACAGATCAAGTTCTTGACACTAGTATAAACACATATATCATTGAAATACAAAGGGATAAAGACTATAAATATACCCAGTATAGTAAAAAAATAAATTTCTAAAACATTTCATAGTCACATAAAGGCTTCGAGTTCTAGATGGACTGTGTTGATATGATGCCCCAACATTGTTATGGTTTCACATCATATTTACTTAATCATTATGTTTAATCATTTGGAAAATATCACTAGTTATTTGAAACAAGTAGAAAACATAAAAGGAATAATATTCCACAACAAGTTATATCATGAAAAAAAATATGTCTTCATGTCATAATATAATTTATAGCACCATAACACAAAATTTGAATTGACTTCACACATGGATTCATACTTCTCTAATAATTATCTTGGAAATAAAGAAAAATATATTTGTATCATGAAGAAAAGAAACACACAATAAATTAATATCATTTATTTAAAAAAAATTCCTACACATGAAGCATTCTATGGAATCAAGTATATAAGAGATCGTGAACTTTTATGAAAATCTTGAACTCAGTAATATCAATGATGTACTATAATTTTCATGATTGTTCATAGAAGTAACCATGTCTCACTAAAAAATTTAACCAATATTTAATGGGTGATTATCTCGTGATTATGACAAATAATAATTGTTTTTGAATTGATACTCAATAGAATCACAAGTGTATTCCATGCATCTCAAATCAGATACCATATCGTGTTATTAACTTGATCAATTCAGATATATATCGGAGAAGAATGTCCAAAATCACCTAATAAATCATAAATTGAAAAATGGATTTTATATTTATGTTTTATTCTAGAAGATGGTATTAGGTAATTATAATTTTCATCGTTAAATAATTATTTCTCCTTTGATTAGTATTTAAATATGAAAATAATTAATTATAAAATCTCATTATGATGCTTAAAAAGTGGAATACTAAAAAAATAGAATTGATTAATTATGCTCCAATCACCAATGTTCATTTTCAACATTTATTACACATAAAATATACCATGAAATCACTATTTTAATAGGGGTTTATAATTTTTATTCCGTCAATAAAATATTTAGGGAGATTGTTCATTTACCCTAGTTTAATTCTCATTGTTAGTGTTTTATCTCAATTTGATAATATAATCACATAAAAACATTTGATCTTCCAATTATAAATGAACTTAAGAGGAATGAATCAATGGATATTTATGAAAAACATAGATATGACATTGATCGATGATCATTTTTCAATGGTGAATAATGCTTTTTCGTGTATTAGGCGGTAAAATTCATCATTATTTCTTCTTGGGTTAGAAAAAAGTTCAGTTAGAAATGTTGAGAATTATTTAAGAGTGTAAGTGATGAGGGGGAGGTCTCAAATTAAACATAAGATAATTTTTTTTCAATGTTCTTAAATAAATATTGGGTTAATTTGTGTGTTAGTAGTTCTCATAAGGCGCATATAATGCACTGTCACACTGGTTCCACCGACATGCTAATTTAACAACCAGTAGGTTAGTTTATTGAATCTATAAAACTACTGGAGTCCACTATATCAAAAATATAA
Organism: Viscum album; assembly: GCA_963277665.1. NCBI lineage: Eukaryota > Viridiplantae > Streptophyta > Magnoliopsida > Santalales > Viscaceae > Viscum > Viscum album. The sequence goes on from OY728135.1 coordinate 890,836,874, forward strand.
TGTCTAACACAACCTGTAGATTGTGTGTTTTAATGTATAATTTTTCTTATTTTCCACCCATAAAATTGATATTCCATTACTCATGTCTTCCAATATTACCAATAAGAACAAAATATAATTGATAATTTTATAAAATTGATATCAAATTCAACAAGAATAAAATATATATCAAAACTAATTTAAAATTAATCATTTTTTCACTCCTATTTAAACTAGTTATTATTATAAATAATTTTAAAAATGAATCTATCAACCTTAGTAAGGAAGAATCTAGTATTTATAGTCAAAATGGATTATGGTTTATCAAATTAAAATAAAAGTAAAAATATTTTATATATATAAATTTAGTACAGAATAAAAATTTATATATTTATATGATTTTTAATAAGATGAAAATTTTATTTTATAACATGAATTAGTGGAATAGTTATAATATGTTTTCAAATTGTAATAGAAGAATAAAATGATTATGATTATACTTGTATCATCAAATGAGGTTGATAATGTTATTGGTTTAAACTGTAATATCCATGGAAATATTAATTTTAAATTTCATGTTTTATTTTTATTCATTAATTATATTTATAATTGGTATATTATATTTATTAGTATATTGAAATTTTTACATTTGAACACAAAATGGTATTATTTTGTTAAAAAACCTTGTATAATAAGTGTTTATTTAAAAATATAACATGAAAATTATAGATTTTGAATTTAAAAAAAATATGATAAGGGAAAAATAAAAATAAAACATTCAATTAATATAATTTATGATATTGTCATGACCATACTAATCCATTATTAAAATTTATTTAAATTTGGTTTAATATTAATAAGAAAATGACTTATATATTATATTATGTACTATAAAATCCAAAATATCATAATTATTTTTTTATTTCAATAATAGTTTTAAATAGTTTTAAAAACAAAAGTATTTAGAAATAATTTTTAATATAATTTAAATTATAATTTTTAACATAATTATTTATTTTTTATATTTAGTTGTGAAATAATTACATTGAAGGTTTACACAATATCGACACAACACTTATAAATGCATTCGAAAAATAATGTAAAATTTTTTAAAAACATAATAGTAATTTTATGAGGGAGATATTATGTCATACAACAATTTTATATATATATTTAACCTATTGGAGCGATATTTTAATTTTAATAAAATTACAGTTTTTCCAATTATTTTTCAATGTAAAATTAAATAAATAGTTCTCAAAATGAAATGATATTTTATAATAAAATATATATTAATAAATGATTTAAAATAAAAAACAGGTATGTAGTTCATCCAATTCAATGATGTATTGTTGAAAATATAAACCTATTATAATTTAATGGTAATTATCTATTTTATAGAATCTTACATAACCCATAAAGTGTTAAAAAATTGATATCACTGAAATTTTAAAATGTGTTATTCAAAGATTAATAACATAAGTAAAGGTGAAAATAAAATATAAACATGACCCAATATTATTTATATATATTATTTTAAACAATACTCATCCAGGATTCTAATTATATAAATTTTGGGCCATTTCACAATAAATATTTTATATATTAATTTAATACATTATGAAAGTAACTGTGTTCCACTTTGGTTACTTATAAAAAGGATGGACCTATTTTATATTCCTTGCATTTTTTGAGAACACCAGATCAACCATGAATTAATTAAATTCCTATATTAACATCCATAACCATATTTTAGAGACTTATTTGGGATATCATTTGATCATTCTATGGATTAAAATGAATGAAAATGTTGTTGTCCAAAGATGTTATGTATCTTTTAATCATTTTATTTTTTACTTATTATTCTACCACCATAAAATATTCAATAGATATTATTAAATAAGAACACCCATATATTTTTAATATGGTATTTATGTTAATGTAGTAACAAATATCTGTATCCTCCTTAATTAAATATGAAATGAAATATTGATTCATTTATATGATGAACTACCACCTCCCGAAATGATGCAATTTTAATTCCACAAGTTTCTCTCACAGATGGTTATACTAATGTATGAAATTTATATATATTATATTCATGATTTAATGTAAATATTTAAGGTAAATATATAATCTATTTTGTTACAATTCCATCAATATAAAAAATTTTATGTCAACCACACATACATATATACTCTAGGTACTATGAAGTGATGTGATTGTATTTACCTAACCACATCAGATCGATACATGAAATAATTATATTTAATTATAAGATATGATATATATTATATAATTATCATTATTTAATTATCAAATAATTATGACCTTATTTCCATCACAATAACTCAAAAATTGATATATTACTGTAGCATACGTACAACCTACCATCTCCGTGATTGTAATGTAATTCATTTTTCCAAAAACAAATTCATGGTTGGTTAAAATGTATAAAATATGTGTCCAAATGATAACTATTCTAGGAAAATAATTTTATAGATTATGAAATGATCACTTGATTAACTATTATTGATCTACTAATGCTATCTTCTCAGCAGATCTAAATATCGTTAAAATGATTGATATCAACATAAACGCATATGTAATTCAATATTAGATGGAAATATTTAAAATAAATAGAATAATAAAAATTGAAAATATTCTTATTTAAGAAAATATTTATTTTAGGTTCAATATTTAGTATTATATAGAATTTATTTTGTAACATAATTCCTTATCCTCATTGGCTTGATATGGTGGGAGGATGAAACTTGGCCTAATGTGACATCCCTAAGAAACCAAAGGCTAGATAAAAATGATGAAGGGTTTCAAATCCAAATGGGGTAAGATATACAATTTTAGATAATAAAAACCATTAGACTAACAAACGATAACAAAACAAAACACTATATGATGCATAAATAAATTAATGACAACTCAACCCCTTCATTTATATCAAAACCACACCAAATTATACTATAGTGGGTGAAAATTCTAATTTCAAATTATATATCATAAAATAATGGAAAGACTCCAAGATGACCAAAACATCAAGCTCTAATATCACCATGATTCAATATCACCAAAAATTTCATGTATCACGAGGTGGTACATAATATGTGTGATACATTACTTATTCCCATGTCCCAAAACATAGAATATATAAGAGAACCAATATTCCAAAGTAAGGGTGAGTTTGAAACTCAGTAGTCTTCCCCAACGAGTTCCAAACTCACACCAACAGTATAGAAAGGTTATCTAAAATTTTTAAAAATAGTTTATACAAATTTATTTCAAAAACAGTTTATAATACATTATAAACATGTTCCAAACCAATTTGTTACCAAATATCCACATCTCCTATTTAAATCAATTATCCAACAAGACATGTTAAAAAAAGAAACCGTTAAACCTTTAAAAGACCATTATCAATATTATTATGGAATAACCATTCCATTTATTAGGACACACTAACTCATGTATGCATTTTTATAGTCCCATTCTCATGAGCAGTCTCTCATCCAATTACATTGTATCCCTCTAGCACATACCCATGATCTAGGGTTACTGACCTTGTACCCCAATGGAAAATGTCCCTTATCCTCGGGAACATTTAAAATTAACTCACAAAACCCCAATGAATTACAAAGCACTTTCGAATAACAATTTCAATCTATTTCATCAAAACCATTCTTTTAATGAAAACCATTTAACAAACCAATTCCAATCATAAATTACATTTAAATAAAACAATTTATCTCATTGAAAACCATATTCAAATCCATTTATCACAAGTCTAGAAGAATCCCATTTTAAAATCGTCATTTTAAAATCAAGATCCCCAGTACATTATTCAAGAACAATAAATTTCAAAATTTCGCAAAACTATAACCAAATAAGATTTCAATAAATAATAAACAGGAAATTGTAAATGAAATACAAAACAAAAACAATTGAAACCATTCTAATCGTTTATACTACAAGAATTCAATAGTGAAGCCACCTACCATGATTGTTTTGATGAGAGCAGAAAACAAATGACGAACTCTCAAGAAACAGGGTAAAAATCCACGCACCCAAATTAGATCTCTTATCCTATATGAAAGAACAAATATTGTTATATTTTTCATCCATATTCATAGATCCATCCATTATGGAAATAAATCTGAGAAAACATGAGGACCGAATAAATAAAATCTAAGTAGATATAAAAAAATGTGATAATAACAAAGAATAACGATGAAATTCCTTAGAAATATGCTTTGAATCAATAATGAAAGGATATGGATAGACTCAAATTTTACTTGGATAGGTCCACTAAAATTAAATGGTGAAGAATTATGAGTTAGGTCTACATAGGATAAAATATGAGGGAGTCAAAACCAAAAACATGTGAGATCCATTTTTAAGGACTTACATTATCCTTACACATAGTTTAGTCCCACTATTCGAAAAACCATGAACTAACCCTAAGTAAAATACCTCCTAAGAAAACCCTTCACAATACCTCATTATCCATGCACACACTGTAAAAAAGATACAACCTCAAAACTACTACAACGCACCATTTCTCCTAGTTTTTCTGCAAGGTTTGGGTTAAATGTTTAAAGCATGTGCAGAACCCCTTTTGCCTTAAAACATTTTAAATGTTCCTCAATCTCTCACCCCCACCACCCTTATACATAATATGCATGAAAAAATAAGCAGTATTTTTTATACCTGAAACTAAGAATACTAAATTATCTCCACCGTTGGTCCTTCCATCCCTGTATAGTATAAATCCATTATTGGGATGAAAGATTTTTTGTCATTTTTCTTTCATTTCTTTCTCGCATTCTTATTTCTCTTTTTGAATCTGACCATATATCGATAAAACATGCACTAGATCAATTCTTTTTCCACGAAGGACTTCTCTTATCAATCCACAATTCTCAATGGGATGTGCACAAACGAAGAATCCGACTCTAGGTCAATGTGATCCCATATGATCAAATGAATAATATCTGCCTGATACTTTTTAAATTGAGATATACGGAACATATTATGAAATGCCTTGAAGAATGGTGGTAATTAAAGTCGATATTCCATCTCACTATCTTGTTCCAGTATCACTAAAGGGATAATGAGTAAATGATATCGCTTTCCCTAATTCCCATGATGATGATGTTCATGCCTGGGAAGTATCCTTAATAATACATGATCACTCACTGTAAATGAAAATTGTCTTCGATGATGATCCGTGTCTGATTTCTGATGTCTCTGAGCTATCTCCATCTATTTGTAGATTATCTAAATCTTGTCAGATATTTAATGGAAAAGCTATAGCGTAGCTAATTATTTCCCACATGTATACACCCAATAATGTGGAGAACAAAAAGGACATTCATACAATTATTCAAAAGGATCCATATGCAATGACTCCTAATTATTGTTATTATAAGATAATACCAATAAGGGTATATTTCATCCCATGACACACCAATAACTATTATAGAATCCTATAACATTTATTCCAATGTCATTATCATTCATTTATATTTGACATCTGTCAAAGGATGATAGACAATAAAACTAGTAAAATGATTTCCAATAGCCTTCTGTATGGATTTATAGAAATGAGAAATGATACTCATATCACTATCTAATACGTTTGAAACTTATATTCCATGTATCCTTAAAAAATTGTACCAATATATTTGGGGCATATCCTCAACTGTATGAGGTTCATGAATATGGATGTAATGGGATGATATGGTAAGTTGAACCATTATCACCCATATGGAATGGTGTTTCCAAAACATTTATGGGATACCTGTAAAACAATTCAACATGATTTCCAACAATTTTCACACTGGAATAGGTAACTACTACAACATACCCACTAGTTTTTGATGTTTTTACTTATCTTCTTACATGTTAAGAACATTGCAACTAATATATACACCCTCCATTTCATACCAATCCGCCAAATTTTCAACTTCAATTTATTATACATATTTTGTATTCCCTGATGTACATCCCTTATGAAATGGTGGTAAGCGTAAAGAAGTTGTTCCTGATAAGAAATAGGTACAACCATCTTATTTTTCACCCATAAAACCAAACTCCCTTATATTATCCACCCATAATGGTCTCCTAACCATTGACTTTTGAACTCATAACTAGGCATGTTGCATCCAATATTTCTGCTTCATTGAGTAACTATACCCTATCAATAATCCCAAAAACTAAAATCATTGATGTTAAATCACCTCATTCATCATAATCCACATGTATATCAGTGAGGACCGTCATCAACTATAACTCATTTAAAGCTTCTATAACTAACTGAGCATAAAAATTTCTACTCAATTCATATCCCTTGTAATTCCCATTTCATGTTATATACATCATGTCATATTTAAATATCTAGAGATACACCATCCATCTCTATTACCTCAAGAATCAAATATTGCTGTGATAAAATAATTTTCAAGATATTACAATCCATTTATATTGTAATCTTCTCATGAAAGAGATAATGACAAAATGTATTCAATTCATGGACACCTTTATCTAACTCGAAATAATAAGTTATGAAAATCTAATCATGTAATATCAACTTCCTTGATCCATAAGCAACCACATGGTATTCATCTATGTGAAAAAGTCCAAACCTCGATAATTTTGATTCACAGTTCACCGCATACCCCATACTGATTCTAGAAAAATCAAGCTAAATGATGATGTTAGACAAAATATAATCTCTTTAAATGTGTTCTGGTATTCCTACATCCATCAGAACTGAACTTTATTCTATTTAAATGTTGTCATATGTTAATATAGTCATGATAACTCATGAAAAAAGATTCGAAAATAACTAGATAGTCTAAAAACATAGTATCTCAAATGAATTTTGGGGCATTTTCCAACAGATAACAGCTTCTATCTTTTCAGGTTTTATAGAGAAACATTTCATAGAAACAATGTGTCCTTGTAACCATGTAAATTGTATTAAAAAATCACACTTTTATAGTTTTTCATAAAGATTATGATCTCTAAAAATTCCTAAAAATATCTCGAAGTATTTCTCATGCTCAACTTTTTTCCTTGAATGTACCAATATAACTTCCAAAAACACCACATAAAATATACATATTTGTTTGAAATATCCAATTCATCAAATCCATTAAGACTTCTTGTGCATTGATTAAACTGAAAGGAATGACTACATATTCATAGTGTCCATATCTTCTTCTCAAATATATCTTCAGAATATCATCCTTCCAAACTCGAAAGTGATGATATCATTATCCCAAGTCAATATTAGAGAACCCATGAGCTTCCCTAAATTGATCAAATTGATCAACAATTCATGGAAGTGGATACTTACTCTTAATTTTAACTTTGTTTTTATTATCATCCACACTCATCCATAGAGTTCTATCTTCATTCATCTCAATCAAGGCTGATACTTCCCATGGAGACAAACTTGGAAGAATGAAACATTTTATTTCCAGCTTATGATTCATCACCTTCAATTCCCTTAACACAGATTGTTTTATCATATAATATGAGAGGAAAATTGGACCGGTGACTAGGAGGAGATCAATCATAAATTCATCACCCCTTATAGTTTGTAACCCTTAGATGTTTTTGGGAAATACATATGGATATTGATCCAAAACTATTGGAACACTAATATCATCGATCACTTCCATCGATGTAAAAGTCAATACCACTATGTGTTAAGAGATCATTCCCACTTCTTGTGTGAATGATCCTTGAGAATATATGTTTATAGTTTTACCTTCACCTCTATTGTTTTGTTGGGGAAATCAAATATTTGATTCATTTTATTTAGCCGCACATCCTCCATTTCAGGTTCCTAATCACCATAGAATATGTGTGGATTCTTCTTCATGGACTAGATGGAATGATCCAAATTTCATGGATCATCCCTATAGATTAATATTTCTATTTCTTGGAATTATTAGATGATACTCTGAACTAATTATTGGTTCAAATGGGGCTCAGGTGCAACCACATTTTCCACATTATCTTCTGATTGGTTTCTTTGACGCCTATAAGTTTCCATTTTCCAAATAAACAAAATACTATATAAGTATCAATCTCTAATAACTGATCGAATATCATTTCAAAATCAGTCACATAAATACTAAAAATATTTATTTCCAAAACCAACATTTTTGAAGTTCAATCATTTCTTAAAACATATATTTCATTTTAAAATCAAACCACAATCAAAATACGTCAACCTTGTTTTATCAAATCCTTTCATTCAAAACCATTTTCAACATATTCCAAATAATTAATCCTTTAAAAAAATATAAATCATTACTCAAAATGATATTTGAAATCCAAGAGAAAATTCGTTCCTCTATAATGAATTTCATTCTTGTCTCATTGGATAACCCCATGACATTGAGAGTCCATATCCAATAAGTGTCGGAAAAAACATTTTGTACCCAAATCCCTAGTAACATGATGATCAGTATAAAAATGATAGCTATGCCATTTTATGAACAAAATTTTATGTTTCACTAATCCTACTTCTTTCTAAAATTCAAACCCAAGGAATAAATATGAATGAATTAAACTCAAAGAATATGAAACGGATGACCACAATTTAGTAAAGGAAAAAACAATCTAATATCATTTACAACATCCCTCCCTATCTACATTTGATTACGAAGGTGAGACGGAGTTACATAGCCTTAAGCTACATCCCCAATATTCCAAAGTCTATCAATAAATTCCGTTGGGTTTTATGTCAACAATAAACAAAAAATTCACTACATGATGAATGAATAAAGAAAAAACAACTCAACCACATCATCTATATCAAAAAAACACCAAAATGTACTACAACGGATGATAAATAAAAAATAAAATTAAACAATAAAAAGACAACTAATGACTCTGTGATTATAAAGACTCCATATTCCTCAATATTCTTTCTATGACATATGCAAATACCCCATGTATAATGAGGTGATTCCAAATACATGTGATACATTACCTTTTACCATGTCCCAAAAAGATAACTTCTTCAAAATCAAAAAACAAATCCACAATAGGGGTGTCTAAGAAACTCAGTAATATTTCCCCAATTACTTCCCTACTAACCCCACTGGGATAAAAATATTATGAACATTTATATAAATAGTTTTATGTGAAGCAATTTTTCAAAATAATTTATAATAGAATATAATGATGTTCTAAAACCATTTGAAATAAAAAGTTTAATAGTGATATTTAAACAAATTTTCTAACTTGTAATATTTTTTAAAAAGAAACCAAAACAATCAATAGAACCCCTTTCTCAATATTATTTTGTAATAACCACTTCATGGTTTACTACACACCCACACATGTATGTTGGTCGGACTCATCCATATACATGAGCAGTCCGTCATCCAAGTATATTTTGTCACACTATCAGACACCGATGATTCAGGGTCATTCACATTATATCTCAATGAAACACATCCCTTATTCAGGGGAACTTTGAAAAGTATCTCACACAAACCCAATGAATAATAAAATGATTTAAAAAACCATTTGAAACCATTTTAATAAAACCAATCTTTTTTTGAAATCCATTCAACAAATCAAACCTTATCAACCATTACATTTCAAAAAACCCATTCCTTTTATTGAAATCCTTAGTCAAAAAAATTTTCAACCAATCTATAATAATTACATTTTAATATACTTATTTTAATAGGATGAGTCAATGAAAATTATTCATGAACATCAAATTTTCAAATTTACAGAAACTCTCACCAAAGTGGGTTTCAATGTATCATAAATAAAAAAATTCTATATCAAATCTAAAAAAAATAAATTTGAAACAATTAAAATATTTCCTACTTATATGAATATAGAGTGAATCCACAAACATAATATGTTTTGAAAAAAAATAAAATGAATGAAGAATGATCAAGAAACCGAGTATGAAATCTGAGAGAACATCATAGTTATCTTCACATATAAACTAGAATACCAAATAGTCGAATATTTTTAATAAATAATCATATATACATCCATATTAGGTGTAAATATGGGAAATTGAGAGGATATGAAATGAATATCTATGTAGATATAAGAAAATGTGACAAAAATGAATATGAATGATGATATACCTCAAGAAATCAACTTTTAAATACAATGGAAAGGACCAAGATTGATTTAAATTTACATGGGAGATGATCCCCAAGCATCTATATAGATGAATCCCATGATTGGGATACATTGGAGAATGAAAGAGAGAATTAGTGCAAAAAATGTATGAGATCCACATTTTTAGGATCTTACTTTTACCTTGTGCATAGTTTAGTTGCATGGTTAGACAAACTATGCATTAACATTGTGATATCTACTGCCTTTCTAAACCCTCACATTGCCTCCTTGCATGGCTTCCATAACCTTTTTACCTCCATTTTGAAGCTTCTTCCTCAAAACTACTAGTTCCCACGGTTTCTCCTAGGGTTTGATCAGGGTTTGGGAAAACCATACGCAACCCGTGCGCTTCCCATTTATCACCAAAATCACCAAGATAGTTCCCCAAAAAACACCCAAAATTCACCATTATACATTAAATACATGGAAAACGTAACTAATTGGTAAAATACCAGAAACCAATGGTACATTGTATATGTTGATCCAAAATCTAGGAATGATATAAAATAACATGAATCTTAATTTTAAACTTTTTGACACTTTTTTATTAAATATTTTTATTCCATATCTGTATTCACTAAATTATTTATAGTTTTATTTATATGTCCATAAAAGAAATATATATGAAATTTGATATTTATTTTTTACCTTCTTTAATTTTTTTCAACAGGAATATTTGAACATATTTTATGAATATTTTTTACTTATATTTGATAAACTGAAAAATAGTGATCTATTTTAACAAATATATACTCAATGATATTTCCATCTACAATTAAAAATAACATATTCATTTATTTATTTATAATCACACATTTATTATTTAGAGATAAATCCCCCTTGGTATTTTATTATTGAAAATGGGTATTCAAAAGGAATGTGGGAATCGATATCTGAAAATGATTTCACGGGGTTACAATTTTTTTTTTCAATGATATTTTGATGTGATGTGGAAGAAATAAAATTTTAAGTTCATGATTTAGTAATTTATCATTAGAGATGATAATGGGAGATCCAAATATAATATTTATGATGGGGCAGCCCATTATAACTTATATGATGAGTGATCCAAAAACAACTTATATATAGTTTGATCCCAACAAATCTCCCCATATCATACGTTAATGTTCCTTATCATCAAATGTGTGAAGGAGGTAGTAAACAGTGGTGTATTATACCAAGGGTTTAATTAGGCCCCCGTAATATATGAAAAAATTCGAAAACATCCTATGAATATAATTATATATAATTACAAAAATCGTCTTTAATTAAAGGCTATGTGATTTATTAAGTTTATTTTTGAAAAATAATGTTGGATTTTATGAGGATAACATTTTTTCATATGATCAATGAATGATTCAGTAATTTTACAAGATTTGTTTTTTCATATTTTCTACTTTGATAACTAATTTATTTATTTCCTAACTATTAATCATCCTTTTAATCCATTATATATTATTAAATGTTTTTAATAGGATTTAATGGTGATTAATAAAAAATATTTAATGTTAGTAATCTTTATGTATTTTCATTAAATGAAGAAATATTATATTTTAAATGTTTTATATTTCTATTTAATGTATACTACGTAGATGTGTTCACATTGGGATTTTTTAGTATTTATATTACTATTAAAATCTAATACTTGATAAATATTAACCGAAATGATATTTGGGTGTAGAATAAACTGAATTATAGTGTATAGAATCTATATTATATAATGTATAAGGGTGTGAACATACATTTGGAATCATAGGATATTTTAATATTATATTTAATTTCATTATAATAAAAAAACAATACCTTTAAAAGAGTTTAATTTATTGTTATATTGAACTAATATATATTTTTTTGGTTAATATTTTATTTCATCAAATATATACTAGTTTAGAAATGTTTTGAGTGGAGGAAAGTTGGATGTTTATGTAAGTATATATAAATAAGATAATACCCATCTAAATTATCATATTGGAATGGTATTAATTTGAATTGAATTTTTTTTCATTTCTAATGGATCTACAGAAACTGGTTATACATATTTGATACATCCATGTTATAATGATAATATAATTATAATTGTTAAAAATGTCAGTATTTGTGAAATTAATTAAACAACACCCTCAATCATTTAGGGGGGGCCTAGTATCTAGAGTCTCCCAAAAGATAGAATTATTTTCTAGAAGTTAAAATTGAATTTAGGGGATGGTTAGAATGCAATGGGGAGTCACATTTCATTTACTTATTAAAATTTTTTGTTTATAAATGGTGGAATTTGGTTAAAATTACTAAAGATGTAAAAGTTATATGTTCCATGGAATGAGATGAAGTCAATAATATTTTATATTGAATAATATTCCCTAAGGAATATACACTTAGGATTGAAAATAAAACCATGGAAAAGATAAAATGGAAGAATATTTAGAGGCAATATAGGATGAGAATATTAACTGATTGGAATGGTATGTACCAAAATTTATAATGTTCTATGTAAGTAAAATTAATATATTTTAAGTAGGATTGAATCAATGCTTATGAATATATTTGGCTAAATGAGAATTTATATATTATAAGATGTTTATCATTATACTATGAAGATTGGGATGTCTTTTTCTGAAACATTTTTTCCATGAGAGGATAAGAGTAATATGTATTCAATGGGGTATTCAATAGTTATTTATATAACTAAAAAAATATGATGGGAATCCCCAAACAAGTTCAAAATATGGTAAAAATCATTCACAAAATACTTGATAATATATTCTATGTGTTACCATTGTTTTATGTCTTTACACAGGGCTCGCGCAAACACTAAAAATAGTCATGAACAATCCATGAATAGGGTAATAGATATCCATCCAACAATGAGCTGTTTCAATTATAATGAATTTTGGTACTCTAATAATGTTTCTTATATTATATCTACTCAGGATGTATATAATGAATAATAATTTAAATATTATGTGGTAAAATCATTTTATACAAACATGGTTCATAGAGAATGTTATTAGTGATTTTAAATCATGTGAAAAAATATTATGGTAGATTTTTAAACATTATGCATTATTTTTATCATATATCAATGTGTTGTTTGAGGAGTTTTAAAAAATTATAAAATATTTATGGTAGTAATATTCCATAAGAAAACCATTGAATATATCTACAAGGTATTATGTTTCTAATTAATAAATATGAAATAAATTTAGTATCAATAGGGAATAATTAGGTATTCTAGTAAAAATTAAATAAAACTTTTATATTAGATATTCGACATTATATCTAAAATATATTTAAAATACTGAGGTGAATTTTGTTTTACAAAAAATCACTTATATGTAGTATATGATTATAATATTTCATATATTTTATTCAATGATCATAGACATAAATCATGACAATAAAATTCGAAATTAGTCTCTATATACAATTATAAAAAAGATAATTCTAAAATATACATTGAATTTTATATTTACTATTGTGTATCTAAAGATTTATTTTATATTTTAAGTAATTTTAGGTTAAATGGGAAAATATTTAGTGATTCTATGAGAGTGGTTTGTTAATATTTTTCTGTATTTGGGGCCCGTGTTTTGAAAAAAGTTAAATTATTATAGAACATCCAGAATCATTGGTAGAATAAAATTACTTTTTTTTGATAAAATGTATGAACATTATAACCAATTTGGACATTATGTGAATTATTATCAAGCACTATTATTCACAGTGTTTAATATAAATAATTTAATAAATGACTCTCAAAATTTGAAGAAATGTTTGCAATGAAAATGATTATATCATTAATGAATAAAAATGGATTTTGGATTGTTTTTACTACTCTCACATAAATGGTGATATAATGCATTAAAAATATTTTTAGGATTTATAGAACTGACCAATTTTGTTTTAAATTATTTTGTTTCCTTGGATAAGAGTTGATGGTTTAACAATTATTTTTGGACGAATGTTAAAATAATTTTATTTTATTAATTGCTGAAATAAACTGAGTTTTCATTTTTTTCTAAAATTGTATTAACTGAATTATAATGTTACATTGAAATTCTAAATGGGTAATGTAGTGGTTTATAGATTGTAACATGTTGAGAATGGGGAAATGAATAAAAATTTACTTTGTTAAAGATGATTATTTTGAAAATTAATGAGATTTGAGAAGGGGATACAAGAGTGATATATGAAAATAAAAAAATTGTTAAAATTTGTCATATAAACATGAAAATGGTGTACCATGACTTTCATTCATGTAATTTTCCTACACTAATAAGAGAAAATTTAATTATTATTATTTAATTAAGGTAATTTTTGAATTATTATTCATAAATCATATATGTGTGGATTTAGTTTAATGAATTCATAAAGATGAATTAAATATCTATATATATATAACTAGTAAGAAATATTTAGTAAATAAAGGTTAGTTAATTTTATCGTCTATTTTTAGGGTAGTTTTTAAAATATAATATGTTTATGTTCATAAATTTTTATTCTATAAAGTGTAATAAATGTTTTAGAATGAAAGGAAAAGAAATATTTTGATTATATAATTAATAATTTGTAAATGGATAATGGGGATATGTGAACGCATTGATGGTTTAAAAACTATGTAGATGTCCCTAATACTCTACATGATTATTGCACATGAGTCACCTTACAATATAACGTCTTTTATAATTTAATGACTAGATATTTGTTTGATATTTCATTCATGATTTTGTATAATGAATATATGGTTTTTATGAATACTAAATAGAAAATGATATCAATAATAATTTATTGAATTTCTCATATATATAAATATATATTCATACATATCACTAAATTTGATATATTACATAAGTATCAATGGTTTTATATTTATAAATACAGAAAAATTTCATTTAATTAATAATATAGAAATCTTAATAATGAAAAAAATCGAGTTGCATAGGGAAGAAAGAAAATTTATAAAAATGAAACATTTATAACTATTACAATAATGGATCGATAAATATTATTTATAATATTATAAAATGTTTTCAAGATCATTTTTGATAATTTTGGAATTTTTATAATTTCATTAAATAATATAATGAACAAGAAATGTATGTTTTGAAAACAATATATTGAAAATTTAGAAAAAAGATGAATTTCATTTTAGGTTCTATATTAGAATATTCAATTGAATAAATCATTTGGATAATACTGACTTTATTTATGTTTTCATATGTTGAATAAATATTTTCCATAAAATTAAATAATTGTTTCTAGAAATTAAATAGATCATATAAAGGGTATTTTAAATAAAACTAACTATACAAAATTAATTCCTCAAGATAATCCATTGGATATGACATATGAGCCATCTTTTTGGATTAAATTGATGTCGATTATTATGAATTGATCATATTGAAAAAAATAACACAATTATATTTGTTCCTAGTCTATGTGATATGATTAATTTTGTAATACAATAAAATTTCAATTTCTTAATCGATATACGTGGTAATATGGAAATTAATACTCTTTTTCTAGTTTTCATGGTATGATATGTTGATTTTAGAACTGACTGTATTATGAAATTTTTTTATATAAAAATTATTGATTGATTATTATTATTATTATTTCCCATTTATAAATGTAATACATAAAAATTTAAATGGATTATAAGTAACAATCTATGAACAAAGGACATGAAAAATTGGTACACGTTAAATAACTCAATTGAT